>JARNME010000404.1:35837779-36059516 GCA_030179655.1 Scaptomyza flava | reverse complement strand
AAAGCGCCCTCTACGTAGCAGTTCCTTGACTTGGTGGCGGATTTCAACAACCTCTTCAACTGTGTCGCCTCTGGTAATTAGATCGCCCACGTAAAAATCCCTCTAAACGATCCTTGATGCTAGGGGTAGCGAGTCTTCTTTGTCGCGGGCCAGCTGCTGCATGGCTCGAATGGCTAGAAATGGAGCAGGCCTTGTGCCATATGTAGCCGTGTTTAAGGTGTATACTATAAAATGCACTGTAAATATTGATCTGGGTGCGTTACACGTACGCAGCGGAAGATCTTGTAAATATCACCACATAGTGCAATTTTATAAAAGCGAAATCTGAACAATGATGTGAATATTTTAGGCTGTATGGAAGGTCCTGCGAGTAATAAAGATTGTTTGGAGGATAAGGACATGTTGTTAAAGTTAATGTATTCGTTTATAAATGCAACGTACTGCGACTTTAGCGATGGGTTCCTGGCCAGTTTCGATTCGAGTGCGTTGAATCGACGTAGAGCACGATTATAAGAATCTCCAAGTGCATCGAAGCGATCTTTGGCCGGGTGTCGAACAGAATACTCGCCTGATTTTAGACGCGTATAGTTTTGAAGAAATAACTGCTTGCAAAGAGCATCCTCGTCAGACAGCGTATTTGCAGCGCCGCAACAGTTATCTATTTCCTAGAACCGCTTGACTAAGTCAGACAAAAGTTCTGGTTCTGAATGTACATTAGAGGGCTTGATGACAGCAGAGAGTGATGAATACGTAGGGTTTGCACAGCCTCCTGAAACTATCCACCCTAATTTGGTTTTCTGCAACGTAGGTAAATGATTTGCTAGACGAACTTACCCCACGCAAAGCAAGTCGAAAAATATGCCAGCGCCGATAAGCATGTCGATTTTTTGACCCTTGTAGAAGAGCGGATCAGCGAGGCGTAAATTGTCGGGTACTTTCCAACCTGTGCTGCTGATATCGCAGTGCGGCTGGTAAGCAGTTATCTTTTGCGTTACGACGGCAGAAAATGATCCTTGATATGAGCCAATGTTTGATTGTGCGAAAATATCAACTAATTTGTTAGGAGAGAAAAAAGATTCACCTATACCGGATACTGAGATATTTGAACGATGCAATTCCAACTGAAGATGGTTAGCGAGTCGAGTAGTGATAAAGTTTAGCTGCGACGCTGAGTCCAGCAGAGCTCTACAAGGTACGAGGGTGCCAGATCGATTTCTGACTTGCATGATTGCCGTTGCGAGCAGTGCGTAATCGGTCTCATTATGTTTCAGGACTCTAGGAGCTGATGTGGAAACAAGCGAGGCAGTTTGAGAGTGCGATCCGACTGGCAGCTGAGGCGCAAGGGAACTTGTGTCTATGTGCAAATAAGAATGATGCTTCTGCTGGCAATGTTTACAGTGACCGGATTTGCATTGCTGTAAACTATGCCCTTTGCGAAGGCAGTTGAGGCAGAGATGGAGCCTTTAAGCTTCTTTGTAGCGAAGAGTGAGTGTTAAGCTTGTGAATAGTGGGCATTTAAATAAATAATGCTCACCTGATTCGCATAACACGCAATTTTGAGTTTTACTCACGATTAATGTATTGCGGGGATGTGTGTGAGCTTTCACCGCCTGCATGCCAAGTGTTTGCTTTACCAATGTGGATTCCGAATTTTCCAACATGCGGCATCTCCTTTCCAGAAATGTAGACATCTCGGTTCATGTCGGCAACCCTTTCATTGTCAAGATTTCCTCCCGCTTCTCTAGCGTTGCTTGATCCAATTTAGGAGTAACCAGGCGAACCAGCAATCTATTCGCAATATCGCTTTCCGATGCCATCGTGTTCAACGCGCGTAGATGCGAATTAATGCTGTCACTTAATTGACGCAAACTGCTCGCCGAGCCCCTTTCAACACCTGAGAGCCTGAATATGGACCGTACGTGTGCCTGAAAATGCAATAGTTTATTATCAAAACGATTTATTAACAAATCCATGGCCTTGTCATAGTTGTCTTCTGTTGCTTCGAAAGCGCGAATCGCTTCCAATGCTGGGCCATCTAGACATGATCGAAGATGTTGAAACTTCTCCACTTTGGTCAGTTCTTCATTTTGGCCGACGACAGTGTTGTACATTGCGAAGAAATCTGGCCAGTCGATGTATGCACCGCCAAAACGTGGAAGTTGAAACTGCGGTAATCTAGAGACACGCGGTGCTACTCTCGAGCTGCCACTTGGCTCATCAGGGATACGCCGAATAGCTGTAGAGTGCAATATTGAAGCCTTGCGCAGATTTGCAAGCTCACGAGAGAGCTTTGATGTCACCTCGCAACGGGTTTGATCAAATTGTGACCGTGCGTCAGTGGCCAGCTCCATAAGATTGAGCTTCTCCAACTTGGATTGTGCAGCATCAAAGTTAGCGTGCATTTCGCGGACTAATTCCAGTCGTGCCTGCAACTCAGGTTCATCAAAAAGCACCAATTGCTCACTCGATAAAAACGTGCTCAGCGCATTTAGCTGCCGTGCCACAGATTCTACCTTCGTTTTGTAAAAGTCTAAGTCAGAGGCTGGAGCCGCCTTTGCAGCCGATTCATTTTCTGTCATGTTTATTGTTCGAAACGATTCACTCACGTGAATATCACTTGGTAAATGTGAAGGTGGGTCTGTATAGATGTATGTTATATGCAGCTGGTGAAGTGACGGGCAAACGAAATGCGAGCAAGGTTACGGCGGGTATAAGTTCACTGACCGCTGTGCTACCGAAAGTTCTAGCGCAGTGTAATCGAAGCATATGTAAGGCACCTTGCAGAACGGGAGCAAACTGTACCATTTACAAGCGTATGCGAATGCAAGAATGTAGGCGACAGACGAAAAGAATAAAACCGAAAGCGAAAATGTGCGAATGTATTAGTGTGTGTGTGCGTGTGCCGGCAAAAAACGAACACGTGTGTGATCTTTGCATCGAATTATGCAGAAGACGCTAAGAGATGATCATTAATAAGCACAATAGCTTGTGATCTTTACAAAAAAAAAATAAAAATTCACGTCGGGGTCACCAAATGTTTAGAGGAAGCACTCTTTTGTGTTAACATATGTTCGAGCTAGTTCAGAAGGTTAGGAACCCTTTGCCATATATAAAACACGATCCCTTTTTTACTAGATTTTTATATTCAGTTCAAGTTCAATATTCTTAGGTAATTTGATTATTTTGTACAGAAGTGTGTTCCTCTTTGCACTTATGTAGCCAAGTGCCAATGCACGACCGTAGCGAACGATACGAAAAACGAGAGTGAGTGCTTTGACTATGATGAGCAGTTGCGAGAATTGTTATCTATGCAATTAGATAAATTCGCATGTGCAAAGCTAAGACGAAGATTAGTGATGAGCAAGCAAGCGGCTTATAGCTAGGATAAATTTACGTTGGCTCGCTCTTCAGTTGTTTGTTGTCTGCTGCTGCCTCCGACACTTATTTATTTGTAGGTGCAGGGTTTTTGGGTTGGCAATTTTTAATATACTTAGTTATAATAGAGAATAAAGGGGTTGGCAAAAATTAAATTTAGCAAAAATAAAATGAGTGAGTTTGTGTGCATTCACAAAAGAAGCAAAACAGAAATGCACTTGTCAAATGACTTTGCAACACTTTTTTGCAATTTTACGACAGTTTTTTAGACAAACCCAAGGGTATCAAAAACGTGGAAAATTTCTATACCCTTAAGGCCTGTACGCATAAGCCCCGTACAGCTTCCGTACCGTTTACATGAGCTTTACGACCGCAACAAAAAGTGTTGAAAAAATCACATATTGTGGCGGTAGGCAAATAACTTTCTCTTAATAAATCGGAAATGCGGCTGTGTTTTGTATAGTTAAATTCGAAATAATGATTCACGAAAAACAGGGCGCTTCTTTTGTGTTTGAGTACAACTAACGCGCTGCTGCTGGCGGTTGTTAAAAAAGGCAGGCTGCAAACCAAAAAGCATTAAGTGAACCATATTGATGGAAAAGCTGAGATTACCAAAGAATATGCCAGCATAGCCCAACCCCTTAAAGACTCAGCGCAATTCACCTTACAGATCTTACCCCGTAATAGATCAGTGGCAGTACAATCCTGTTTATATGTTATTTAAATATCACATGAATAAGGTCAACTTTGTTAATATTTTCTAAAAAATGTATATGCCGGCTCTTGCCCGACATGTTGTTGCTTTTTTTACAACCGTAAATAGCTGCTGAAAGCTATTTACTGCCGTAAACATTTTAACATAACATTTTACTATTTTCATTGTTCAACAATACCGTACCAGCAGTAGCGAACAGAACCGCATACCTAAAATGTAAGTACGGTACTGACGCTGTACTAGACCATTTTTTATACCCTTAACCCATAAAATGGGTAAATAATGATTATGTGCAAAAGTATGTAACAGGCAGAAAAAAGCATCTCCGACCCCATAAGATATATATATTCTTGATCAGCATCAACAGCTGAGACGATATAGCCATGTCCGTCTGTCTGAACGTCTGTCCGTCTGTATGAACGCGTGGATATCGGAGACTACAAGAGCTAATGACTTCAGATTTTGTATATAAATTCTCCTATACCATAAGCAGAACAAGTTTGCTTCAAATTATCGATAACTATTCTGGTTTCCGATATGCACATAATTTGGAAAATGTGCAAATGAGGATTGAAGAAATGGGTAGCGATAGAAGTTTTCTGAAAATTTCGTCCAAATTGGTTAAGAAACACCGGAGATATCGACCTTAATCGATTGAAGCTAAGTCAGTATACCAAAGTCTTATATAAATTTAATTTATATATCGCAACTGGGTTCAGGCTATTTTCTAGTCGGGCTCTCCCGACTAGAGCCTTCTTACTTGTTTTATATGAAGTTTTCGCTGTACGGGAGCTGTACAGGCTTCTGCGTACAGGCCTCAAGCCAATAAATGGGATTGTGCAAAAGTATGTTACATGCAGAAGGAAGCATCTCCGACCCCACAAAGCATATGTATTCTTCATCAGCATCAACAATTGAGACGATATAGCCATGTCCATCTGTCCGATCGTTTTTCCGTCTGTCCGTCTGTCTGTCTGTCCGTCTGTAGGAACGCGTGGATCTCAGAGACTACAAGAGCTAGAGACTTCAGTTTTTGGATATAGGTTCTCCTACACCACGAGCAGAACAAGTTTGCTTCAAATTATCGATAACTATTCTGGTTTCCTATATACACATGCAATCGATAAAAACAAAATATCGAATTTGAAAATGTAAAAATAGGTTTGAAGTAATAGGTAACAATAGAACTTTTCTGAAAATTTCGTCCAAATCGGCTAAGAAACACCGGAGATATCGAATTTAATCTTACATAAATTTAATTTATTTATTGCAACTGGGTTCAGGGTATCTTCTAGTCGGGCTCTCCCGACTAGAGCCTTCTTGCTTGTTTCACTAAAAATATTCCATCTGTGTTTATTTCGAGCGCATTTCGAAAAGTTTTTTGAATACACGCGTATTGTGCAAATGAGTTTAGTCCACGTACACGGAAGGAAAACTTTGCTTTTTCGAACAATATAAACAAACTAATACGAACAAAATATGGAAACAATGCAGTTTGTTATATTAAGAATTACTTTAAATGCCAGAAAAACCTAGCTAAACAACGGGGATGACAAAAATACATACTGAGGTGTAAAGACTATGGCTTCGTTCAGGGAAATAAGCGCTTACAATACATGTTTAGTAATCGTTCGCTGAACGTTCTGCTTAGTCGGCGCTCTTTAAACATGTTTAGTCAGCGCCCGCCATTTTTGTAAGCGTAAAATTAGTTTGCTTTTGCGCTAAGTGATTGAACAGCTGTTCATTGTTTTGTGCAAATGGTGTATTTTAATACATGTATTTTAAGACTTCATTTAAATAAAAAAATAAAAATAAAAATATGAAATTAATGAAAAATTAAATAAACTAGTAACAATAAGATAAATAATTTTCATTTTAACATATCGATAGTAATAATCAGCTGATCAACTAAGCAGTGTGTTCACAAGTTTTCAGCGACTAGCAGTAAGCGCTTAGTAAGCAGCTTTATAACCGCTTAGTTCCCTGAACGCAGCCTATTTTTAGCAATTTCTCAATTGTTAGCTTAGTGACAACTTATTCTAATCAAAATATACAACCATAACAAATATATTATTAAATCACATATCAACAATAACACTTATATATTAGGGTATCCAACACTCAACATTCGTCTGCTCATACTCTTATTCAACATGTTCGCTATTTAAGTCGATTAGTGTGCGTGTGTGTGTGTGTGTGTATTCACAAAAGAAGCAAAACAGAACTGCCGCATATAAAATCGACAATTTCCGACTTCTGCTTGAATCTGCTTTATGCAGTCCAACTTGGAAGGGTAGTATGAACTGAATATTAATTTTGTCAAAATAAATAGCAAAACGTGAGATGCTTTAATATTATTTATGTGAATATATTTATACCCTTAACCCATAAAATGGATAATAAGGGTATAATGGTTTTGTGTAAAAGTATGTAACAGGCAGAAGGAAGCATCTCCGACCCCATGAAGTTTATATATTCTTGATAGTATATATTCTTGATAGCCATGTCCGTCTGTCCGTCCGTCTGTCCGTCTGTCTGTCTGTATGAACGCGTGGATCTCAGAGACTACAAGAGCTAGAAACTTCAGATTTGGTATTTAAGTTCTCTTATACCATAAGCAGAACAGGTTTGCTTCAAGTTATCGATAACTATTCTGGTTTCCGATATACACATAATATCGATAACAAAAAATATCGAATTTGGAAAATCTAAAAATGAGGGTTGAAGTAATGGGTAATGATAGAACTTTTCTGAAAATTTCGTCCAAATCGGCTGAGAAACACCGGAGATATCGAATTTAATCGATTGAAGCTAAGTCAGTATACCAAAGTCTGGCATAAATTTAATTTATTTATTGCAACTGAATTCAGGGTATCTTCTAGTCGGGCTCTCCCGATTAGAGCCTTCTTACTTGTTTTTATTTATATATCGAAAATAAGCTATATATATACAAGGTAAATATATGAGTTTTAATTGGTTGTTATTCAATATTGGTAAAAAGGGTATTTTTACTTCGTGCATTTTGTACGTTGAAGCAAAACAGAATTGCACTGGCTTTGTCATTTTAGTAGAGGCAGAGAAGAACGAATTTCGTTTGATGTACATATGCATGCACATGAATATACATGTATATACTTTATGCGTATGCATGTGTGCGCTTTGTTGATCTGCTGGTGGCCGTCAATAGCAAAACCTGACCTTTCTCAATATCTACAATATGATTTTGTACATGTACATTTGCATGCTGGTGCAGTGCTCTTGGGTGGGCAACAATATTTGTTATTAATTATGTAATATAATATTAAATATGTATATGCATGTGCACACGCGGTCGGCACGTTGCTGAGTGATCAGCGGCACGCAAACTTTGGCTCGTCCCGTACGCTTCCCAAATCATTCTTTCGGTTCGGTTACGGAGCTTTGGCATCCGCGCGACCTCGACTTCTGAGGGAAAATAACCTGTGATATAGGTGGTACTTGTACTTTAGTTTGTCCCCTACACCTCCCTGATCGCCAGCCGTCACGAAATTTTGACCCCGGGATTTAGGGTTGACTAAATGAACAAGTGAAAACGTTGCAGTTGGATGCAACCGACTGCGGTATACTCGTTACCAGCATAAAACCGGTAAAAAGATGCCTGCTTGCAAAGGGGTACGGATGCGGCAGGGGTGTACGCTGCCTTGAAGATGGGGATGCCACCAGATATCTTCCTTCCAAAATTGGTGACTCTAGCTCAAAGTTTGTAAAAGGTGTGGAAAAGGGGGCTGGAGCGGATTGGGTGGGTGTGGTATCCAAATTTTTGTTGCAGATCTTTGTGGAATGTCAATTGCTATCTTCACACCAAATTTGGTGACTATAGCTCGAAGTTTGCAAATGGTGGGGAAAGGGGGGCTGGGGCGGTATAGGTGGGCGTGGCATCAACATTATTGAAGCAGATCTTTTTGGAATGTCAGTTGCAATCTTCATACCAAATTTGGTGACTTTAGTTCAAATTTTGTAAAAGGCGGGAAAGGGGGGTGAAATGGGTGGAATGGAATCATCATACCACAGAGGAGTTTGTTGCTGCGCAACTAAATTGTCCTCAATTGGCACGTGTTCACTTATTTCATCCACATTCAATTGCGAAGTACGTTCATCGCCGGTAAAATAAGATTCGTCGATTTTAATGTCGTGATAAATATAAAGAGGCGTAGATACTAAATACGACAGCCACTCTTTAATATGGCTTTTATTAATAAGCCAGTGGACATAACTAATTCTGTGAATCAACTTCTTCTTCAAATGCACATAAAAGCAATGGTCATTCAAGTTTCTTGGCAATTGTTTCACCATTAACTTCGACAGAAACATTAATTATCTGGCCATAAATACCGTACTGACCATTAACGTGTCTTTGTCTTCGAATTTGCATGATCGGTATTCTCGGTAAAATCAATCGTTGCTCGATAAGATGTAACGTTGGTAAATGTGATGGAATTTTCGTATATGCAAAAACATTGTAGGTTGACATGAATGGAATTTTTTCTTTTTTTTTAAAGATGTATAACACGTAGAGCAGACTTGAGCACCTGGTGTGTAATTCTTAAAAAATCAAATTTGTTTTATCAAAATATAGAAAGAAAATATAGAAAGAAGAAATAATAATATAAAGATAATAATTTAAAAAACTATATTTTTTTTTTTTTGTATTTTTCTATTTAAAAAATTAGGGTATCGTAAAGATAGCTTAATAATATTGAAGCATATATTACAATTTGTTTTTAAATATTATTAAGTCAAATTACTAATCCACGTAAGATTTTTCTGCGTTACGTTGACAAAATTTCCTTTGACGTTCAGCATTTGATAATGGTACTGTTTTTCTTTTTTTTTTCAAATCATTGTGACGCTGATTATATAACCTTTGACGTTCACAATTTCATTTTCTTAGCTCTTTGATTTTTTTTACTCTATAAAGCAATATATAATTTATAGGTATATCATATCGCTCTTTTTAATATCAAAAATTTAGGTTATGTTTATATCAGTATTATATATAAACATTGAATGCAATATTTTAAGAATACTGCTTTTGTGATATATATATATAAATATGTATATATATATATACAGAGTACTCACTCATTTTCTTTCCCTTTTTTCACCACTTTCTTTATTAACAAATGCACTTTGTCTTTTATTCATGCTTTAAAACACTTAATACACAAAAAACAGTTATTGCAGTACAGTTATTCACCAGCAACTGAAATTAATTGTTGTACGTAGTGACAGTCATACAGATGTTTACGTATTTGTAGCATCGAGCTTTTTTTCAAGGTATTGTTATATTTTTCGTTACGAAATTTTTTTGATTTGGTCCTCAAGCAAAGCCTGCCATAAAAGCTATCCAACAGCTTAAAAATAGTTTGTTGAGTTTTGTATTCCTTATATTTTTATAATTTACTAGCGGATCCCGACGTGCATGAATATGAATATGAATCAATTCAATACAATAGTGTACGCAATATATATACATATATATTTTTTTTTTTGTGGGGCATAAATAAATAAATTTTTGGGTCCTCCCACTCTGGAACATGCGACGCATTATTGTCCGTGAGAAAAGCACGACTCCTTTAAATTTACAGCACACACTTGAAGCGTTTGTCCTTGAGCTTTATTAACGGTTATAGCAAAGGATAAACGCACGGGAAATTGATGTTTGAATTGAATGTTCATGTCTGATGGTATTAATGAAATCCATGGTATCAGTACATTTTCTCCTTTCGCTTTGGATGTGAAAATTGTTGCTTCGATCAAATTGGGCATTAGCCCCATGTCACCGTGCCGCCCCAGCTGCAGGAGGAGGAAGCAAGGCTGGACCATCCCAGCCGATGCGACCGAGGCTTAGCGCAGTTTGGCGACATGGCGTGCAGCACCAGCAGCCAAAAGCGCAGCTGCCAAAATTGGGAGAGCCGGGCGGATTGGATGACCCAAACCGAAAAACGCTGAAAGGCTCGAAAACCAAATGGTACCTGAGGTACCTTTAGCAGGGACTACCCCCTGCTGAGGCACTGCGCATGGCAACGGCTTTAAAGGACTCGCCGAGCCAGGTACGGGGACCAATTTAAATTAATGAGTCTTTAAATTTGAAAGTCTATTATTTTTAATGTAGCTATGCTGTACAAATTATTAAGACATTTTAAATATTAGATTTTTGGAAGCCGTGGAATCCATGTAGCCCCTAAGCAACCAGTCGTGTTGGCTCCTTTTTACAAGAATCACTTTGTTTGTAAAGTAGAATATGTCCTAGTTTGGTGTGTTAAGTCTAGAAAACTTGTCATTCGACGCTATTCAAGGTTCCTAGACTAGGGTTATGTTGGCGGGCCCTGTCTCATGCAAGTTGATCTGGAGGAGCCTTTGCAGTATGGCTTATCATGGCACCCCCGTCGTCCTTAAGCTCCAGACCATTTGTAGCTTGAGTGACATCAGCTAGGTCCAGCGTCACCTCACCCGTTATCAACGTGATGATGTTTGTGTAATCACGTCCCATGCCATCCATTTGCTAACTCTTATTGTCGGGCTTCGGACATGGATCATTTTTAAATCAATGGGTGGCACACCTGTCGAAAACGTTTTCTGTCCACTCCTGTTTGGCATCTCCCATGCGGTGTCACTTTAAGGCTATGGTCATCCTTGCAGCTCAATATCTTAACTCTGACGTGTCAACCCTCATATCAAATGAGATCAGAAGCGAATCCATTTCAGAAGCTTATCGAACAGTTGAGCTTTTACTTTTTTCACTGCTCGGGCTACATCTGACCGTTTGTTTCGAGGACGCACGATACTCATTGTAGATTCGGCCTCGAGTACGGTTAAATTGAGGATTTTACCAGCCATCAGTAATATAACTGTCCCTATTTTTTACGAGAATTTCAGTAGCACATTTTTTTAAATTTTAGTATGGGGGTAATGACAAGGGCATATAGCGCTATTTAACTTGGTCTGCTACTAGATTCCTTAGATCAATTGCTTAAATAAATTTGTTTATTCATTTCGATATTATTGGACGTAGATGTACTAACGAACAGTACAGTCAAGTGGCCCAACGATACCAAGCACCGGCTTGTTAACGCGCGGACCCACGCACAAAGCGACCCACCTTCCGCTCATCCGACCGAGGGGCGCTCCGCTTATCGTGCGGTTACGGTGATCGCGAACATGCACACAAATGACACAAAACTAACTATTAATAGAGCAAGTAGGAGTGGCATTGTGTATTAAGTGGGAAAGATCATTATAAATAGAACACAGATTACGAAAAGGGTTATGAAGAGCATAATTAGAACTACAAGTTTGAAGAGATATAGGTACAAAATTTCTAGTATTTCTTATAGGAACAGCGAAGTTTATTTGGTTAACTAATTCAGAAGAATCAATTGCACCATTAATTAATTTGTGAAAAAAGGAAAATGCCAGCATTACTCTACGATCGTTAAGAGAAGGAAGATCTATTAGTAAAAGTCTACTACGATAAGATGGCAAATTATTGTTAGTGTCCCAGTTAAGACCTCTAAGTGCGAAAAGCAGAAATTGTTTTGGTACCGATTCTATTTTATTCTGATGAATTTCATCTTTGGGAAACCATATACAAGATGCATATTCCAGAATCGGTCGTACAAGAGAAGTATACAGAGTTTTTGTTAAGTAGGGATCGTTGAATTCCTTCGACCAGAGCTTAATGAAGCCCAAGACACCGGATGCTCGATTAGAAGTTAAAGAAATATGCTTGTCAAACTTAGGCTTTGGGTCCATGACGATGCCCAAATCGTCAACCCATTTAATTCTATCTAGTGGTTTATTGTCAAAAAAAAAATAAATATTAAAAAGGGCAAACATCTAAAAAATGACATTACTTTACATTTACTACAGTTAAGATTTAAAAATTTACTTTACACCACATTTGAAAGTTATCTAAATCTCTTTGAAGCTGTTGAGCAGCTAGGGGAGTTGCAGCTGACGTGCATAACTTTACATCATCAGCGTACATCAAAACCCGAGAGAACTTTATAACCGATGGAAGATCGTTTATAAACAAAATAAATAATAAAGGACCAAGATGACTACTCAGTAGAATGCCTGGAGTGACCTGAACCTTCTTGGAAACGGACTCTTTAAATAAAACCCTCTGAGTTCTAAGAGTAAGGTAGTCTTTTATCCACAGAACTAGAATATTTGAAAAGCCCAAGAGCTCTAGTTTATGTATTAGGAGATGATGATCTACAGAGTCGAAAGCCTTACTAAAATCAGTACAAATAACATCAGTCTGCAATTTGTCCTGAAAACCCTTGATAACAAACGAAGTAAATTCTAACAAATTATTAATTAATTATAAATCCGTGCTGCCACGGTGAAATAATAGATTTGCAAAAGTGTTGAAGATGGGAGGTTATTAATTTTTCAAAAATCTTCGGAATAGCAGACAACTTGGGGATACCCTTATAATTTTGAACATTAGATTTGTTTCCTTTTTTATGGAGAGGAATAATAAATGACACTTTCCAAATTTTTGAAAAAGAGCCTAACTCCAGGGACAAGTTAAACATTTTAAGCAACGGCTTTAAAAGACCATGAGCGCTGTGTCTAAGCACACAGCTTGGCACTCCGTCAGGTCCTGGGGAAAATATAGGATTCAAAACATGTTGATTATTTAAAAGTGAGTTTTCCATGATTTTCAGTCCAAGATGCGATTCGAGCCATTCACCTGATAAGGGTAAGGCAAACCGACTTGAGATTGAAATGAACAATAAGTCGTTTGAAACAAGTGGAAACGTTGCAGTCGGACGCATCCGACTGCGGTATACTCGATACCAGTATTAAAAATTTTGATGCCCATCCATGTGGGATGTCAATTGCTATCTTCATACCAAATTTGGTGACTCTAGCTCGAAGTTTGTATAAAGTGGAGAAAGGGGGGCTGGGGACGGTATGGGTGGAATATCATCCAAATTTTTGATGCAGATCTTTGTGGAATGTCAATTGCTACCTTCATACCAAATTTGGTGACTCTAGCTCAAAGTTTGTAAAAGTGGGGAAAGGGGGGCTGCGGGCGGTATGGTTGGGCGTGGCATCCAAATTTTTGCTGCAGATCCTTGTGGAATGTCAAATGCTACCTTCATACCAAATTTGGTGACTCTAGCTCGAAGCATGTAAAAGGTGGTGAAAGGGGGACTTTGGGGCTGGGGGCGGTATGGTTGGGCGTGGCATCCAAATTTTTGCTGCAGATCCTTGTGGAATGTCAAATGCTACCTTCATACCAAATATGGTGACTCTAGCTCAAAGTTTGTATAAAGTGGGGAAAGGGGGGCTGGGGGCGGTATGGTTGGGCGTGGCATCCAAATTTTTTTTGCAGATCCTTGTGGAATGTCAAATGCTACCTTCATACCAAATTTGTTGACTCTAGCTCAAAGTTTGTATAAGGTGGGGAAAGGGGGGCTTTGGGGCTGGGGGCGGTATGGTTGGGCGTGGCATCCAAATTTTTGCTGCAGAGCCTTGTGGAATGTCAAATCCTACCTTCATACCAAATTTGGTGACTCTAGTTCGAAGCATGTAAAAGGTGGTGACAGGGGGGCTATGGGGCTTGGGGCGGTATGGGTGGGCGTGGCATTCAAATTTTTGATGCCGATCCATGTGGGATGTCAATTGCTACCTTCATACCAAATTTGGTGACTCTAGCTCGAAGTTTGTATAAAGTGGGGAAAGGGGGGCTGGGGGCGGTATGGTTGGGCGTGGCATCCAAATTTTTGCTGCAGATCCTTGTGGAATGTCAAATGCTACCTTCATACCAAATTTGGTGACTCTAGCTCAAAGTTTGTATAAGGTGGGGAAAGGGGGGCGGAATGGATGGGCTAGCCTCCAAAACTTTGATGCAGATTGTTGGGGGTCGTTGCCAGCTATGTTCCTACCAAATTTGGTGGCTCTAGCTCCACTACTCTGGAATATACACGCATTCCCGTTTTTTACGAAGCGTTGGGGCATGTGGGGGCGGCTAGGGCGGTATTGGTGGGCGTGGCATCCAAACTTTTGATGCAGTTTTTGGGGGGTCATCATCATCTATCTTCGCACCAAATTTGATGACTCTAGCTCAAAAACTGTGGGAGATATAGGCTTTTCTGATTTCTAAATGCGGGGGGCTGGGGTCGGGATGGGTGGGAGTGGCTCCAAAACTTTGATGCAGTTCTTTTGGGGTCGTTACCAGCTATCTTCCTACCGAATTTGGTGGCTCTAACTCCACTACTCTGGAAGATACACGCATTCCCGTTTTTTACGAAGCGTTGGGGCATCTGGGGGCGGCTAGGGCGGTATTGGTGGGCGTGGCATCCAAACTTTTGGTGCAGTTTTTGGGGGGTCATCATCAGCTAAATTGGCACCAAATTTGGTGGCTCTAGCTCAAAAACTGTGGGAGACATAGGCTTTTTTGACTTTAAAGTGCGGGGGGTCTGGGGGCGGAATGGGGGGGGGGGGCGTAGCTCCAAAATTGTTGATGCAGTTTTTTGGGGGTTGCTAGTAGCTATCTTCTTACCAAAATTGGTAGTTCTAGCTGTAAGGGTGTGTGAAATATGCGGATTTATCGTTTTTGAGTTATCGAATTCATCGATTTGCCAGCCCCCCAGTTATCGTAGAACCCCAATCTTGACACTTTAATATACTATCCCATAGATAAAGAGAATTGGAAAGTTTCAAGTCTCTAGCTTGAAGGGTGTGGAAAAAACTTGCACACATACGGACGGACAGACGGACAGACACCATGACGGACATTGCACAAAACCAATATACTCTTTACCTTCGGTATCGAGTATAAAAATTGGGCAAATAAATTTGCAATCTCCTGATCAAAAGTGGCCTTCGTTTCCTCAAAGAATACTTCCGTTTGGAGTGTCGATGACCTACGCTTCGCATTAACAAAATATAAAAACCGCTTTGGATCCTGCTGAAACTGTAATCTACACCGAGTCAGGTAATTCTTATAACATTGGTTATTTAAGATATCAAAACTGGCACGAGAAATCAAGTATATACCGATGAGCCGTTTTTTCTAAATCTCTTGAAGAGCTAGGATTTTCGATTTTTGAGAATTGTCAACTCTCGGGTAAGCCACACAGGTTTGTTAGACCTGTTTAGCTTACCAACCGGGACACATAAATCAAATAAAGAATATAAGGTTTTATAAAAAATACTGATTGCCACGTCCAAGTCGTCAGACTCGTAGAAAGGAGACCAGTCAGTTTGGGATAAAAGCAGGGCGAGTCCCTCAAAATCAGTTTTCCAAAATTGACGAACTCGACTCAAAGGCATTTTAACATTGCAACGCGTCCGGGAAGGTAAATTAATCAACAGCTCAAACGTAGGATGGTATAAGTCTTCGGGATAAGATATGGGCTGGGAACGGGTAACGGATGAAGATGATGAATCCAAAACAAAAATCAGTTCAAGCATTTTATTAAGAGAATTTGGGATAGCATTAATTTGACTCAATGACATCCCAAGTAAGTCGTGGGTTTGTGCCAATGCACGACCGTAGCGAACGATACGAAAAACGAGAGTGAGTGCTTTGACTATGATGAGCAGTTGCGAGAATTGTTATCTATGCAATTAGATAAATTCGCATGTGCAAAGCTAAGACGAAGATTAGTGATGAGCAAGCAAGTGGCTTATAGCTAGGTTAAATTTACGTTGGCTCGCTCTTCAGTTGTTTGTTGTCTGCTGCTGCCTCCGACATGCTCCCCCCGTTGGAAGTGCGAGGCTTTCAACCGACTTGGTTTCAAGGGGCAGTACAGCAATTTTGTTCACGGCTTTGTTGACAGTACCAGTTGCGGTTTTAATTATTGCAACTCGCGAGACGCCATCTTCTCCAGATATAGTGCTCTCGATCTTGCCAAGACGCCATTGAAGAGGCGGCACGGCGATTGATGTCGAGATGAGTTGTATCTGGTTCTTCGATTGTGGCATATGGAGCTCCAATCAAAAAGTGACCAGGCGTAAGAACTTCAGGATTCAGGATTTTCTGAAATGGGACAAATAGGTCGTGAGTTTAACATTGCAGAAATTTCGCATACAAGGGTTCGAAGCTCGTGAAATTTGAGAGCAGACTTTCCAACTACTCGAAAAAATGGTGCTGTCGGATTTGACCGCAGCCTCCCATAAGCCATCAAAATGAGGAGACCGAGGCGGAATAAAGTTCCATTTGATTCCGCTTGAGAGGCATGAGTTCGTAAGCTCCTTAATGTGAGGCTCGCTAAGAAAGACTAGCCTCAGCTCGTTCAGTTCATTCCGCGCTCCATTGCCTGACCATATTGGATTGGGCTTGCCTCTGATGCCGATAAATCGCCTCCATGCAGCTTTAAACGATGCGGTTGATAAATCCTCCACCAGTTCCAAATGTGTTGCTTTGGTAGAAAAACAAACGAATATTGCTATGTAGCATTTTGTGGGCGACCTATTCCTGACTTCTGACTTTATGAAGAATGGTCCACAAAAATCAATTCCAGTTGTAGAGAATGGGCGGCTGGGTTGCACTCGGTCAGCTGGCAACGGGGCCATGATGTGTCGAGAAGCTTGGGCTTCATGCGAAAGCAACGAATGCATTTGCCAAGTACTGCAGACACGGTTTTTCGTCCGCCAATGGGACAGAATCTCTGATGCAATATGGCCCTCAAGCTTTGTGGTCCACTGTGTAGGCATTGGCGTTGAAAGTGATCAATGATAGCGCTGGTGACGGGGTGCTGAGCTGGCAGAATGATTGGGTGCCTAGCCTCGTAATCCAAAAATGAATTTTGTAGACGTCCGCCAACGCGAATTAGTCGCAACTGTCCATGATTGGGTTTAACGATATAAGCTTGGATTTCGAAGATACGTCCTTTTTGTTAAGCAAATCCTTATGTTCATTGGCAAAGTGGACTATTTGAATTCCTTTGAGTAGGAGGTGTGTACCAGCCTTTAAGTCATCGACTGTCAGTGTGCCTTTGAAGCGCTCTTGAGCCTTTGTTTTAAGCTGCGAGAATCTGCTTATATATCCAAAAACTCGTTGCATCTTGACAAAAGAGTTTTGGTATTTGCAGCTGAACGAGATGTCAAGTTTGTTCGTTAAGGTTAAAGCATGGCGACGACGTTCTGGCAAATCCAAGCGAGTAGGGATAGTGGGCGGCCACTCAGCTATAGGTGATCGTAGGAATGCAGGTCTTTCACGCCAAAGACTCGAATCCAAAAGTTCTAGTGCTCCACAGCCTCTCGATATTATGTCGGCTGGATTCATATGGGTGGGAACGTGGTTCCAGATCATCCCCTTAGTAAGCTCCTGGATTTGGGCTATCCTGTTGGATACAAAAATATTAAATTCAGATGGAGCTTTACGAATCCAAGACAGTGCAATAGTAGAGTCGGACCAACAATAGAACAAGGCGTTGGCATATATTGGGCGACGTTGGCCACGAGCTCTGACAGCAGATGTGAAACTCTCGATTTGGCGCATAAGAGATGTGAGGAGTAAACACAGTGCGATTCTGATCGCACGTAGACACAGGTGCCGCATGCGGCTAGGCTTCCGTCGCAGAATGCATGTATTTCGTATACTGAATGTGGCTGCAAACCAAGACGAGGGAATTTAAGAGAACCAGCGGTGGCTATTTGCGATATATGCATAATCCAATCAGTGTGTAAAGACTGAGAAAGGGCTTCGTCTCAACTGAGTTTGTCCTTCCACAGAGTCTGTAGGAATATTTTAAGCTTCGTAATTAAAAGAGCTATTAATCCGAGAGGATCGTAAAATTTTGCGATCGTAGCTAGTATAGTACGCTTAGTTGCAATGTTATTGTTGTCGACAAATGTACGCGACAGACTAAATAGGAGATGATCAGAGCAAGTATCCCAAGCCAAACCCAGGGCCTTCTTGACGTCCGTTTCATCGTTGAACTTTACAGTTTTTTCGCAGCCCGCTTCTAGCTCGCCATCCAGCGCAGCTTTATCGTTTGAACACCATTTCCGTGTAGGAAAGCGCCCTCTACGTAGCAGTTCCTTGACTTGGTGGCGGATTTCAACAACCTCTTCAATTGTGACATCTCAAGTAAGACCCCTTTTACACGATGAAGTTTTGTGGTGATGTTTTTTTTCATTCTGTTTTAAAATTTCTTCGAAAATCTGGTCGCATTTACACGATAAAGTTTTTTCATGCAGAATTTTCTTTGTAAATGCAACTCTGATTTAAATTTATGGTCGATAAACATATATCTTTGCCATCGATTGTTTTATTTGTTAACATATAATTGACTTAAGAAGTAACAAGTAAATAAAATGGATTCAGTGAACATTTTAACTTATAATTTCTTAACAAAAACAATGTCTTTACTATTGGCGCTAATATTTGCTTGTGCGATATTTCGTATCGATAACTTTATTATTCACATCAAACACCGTGCAACTCTGTGTAGTATCAGGCGAACAGCAACTTGGAAGTTTTGTGTTTTCTTTTAGGCAGGAGAAGGGTGTTATACGCTCATATGCATAATCTTACATTGACGCTTGTTTATTTTGCTGTTCGCCTCATACTGCAAATGGTCGATCAGCACAAAATATGATATTTGGCTGCCTTGGAAGTATTGCTTTTTAGGTTTTTGTAGGCAAAATACAAATTCTGCACCAAATTGAATTGATAATAGTAGAGAAAGGTCAATGAATGCCATGGCAAATGCTACGCATACAATTAAATATGTCATGTAGACATACAAAATCACTAACACACCAACACTAGCCAGCCTATTCTAAGGGCAAGTCTACCGAGACCGCACTGCATGCAGTTACTGCATACATTGAAAAGTCTATACACAGGGAAAACTATACGCTAGTAGCGTTCCTAGACATAGAGGGAGCTTTCAACAACGTCAGTCCTAGGACTATCACCGACTCGCTGACGGATTTGGGGGTTGACTCCCTGACTGTGCACCTGATCGATCAGATGCTCCAATGCAGGATCGTAAGGGCCGCACTGGGGGCAATGACTGTCACCAAATCCGTTGATCATGGAACCCCACAAGGCGGAGTCCTCTCTCCTCTTCTATGGAACGTAGCAGTAAACCAACTGCTGCTGTCCATGGATGGGGGAGGGTGCAAAGTGGTAGCCTATGCAGACGACGTTGCCCTAGCCTTTTCAGGCAAGTTCCCGCAGACATTATGTGATTGAATGACGGAAGCCCTTGCTAGGCTTTCCGGTTGGGCAAAAAGATCTGTATTAGGAGTTAATCCTGCTAAAACGGAGCTGGTCCTCTTTACGAGGAAATACAAAATTCCGTCTCTACAGCCACCAACTCTAGATGGGGTTGAACTGTCCTTTAGTGACTCAGCAAGATACCTAGGTCTAATTCTAGACAAGAAATTAAACTGGAATCTTAATACTGAAGAGCGTATAAGGAAGGCACATGTTGCTTCATACGCCTGTAGAAAGACAATCGGACTTAAATGGGGCATGACTCCGCAAGTTGTCCATTGGCTCTACACTGCGGTAGTCAGACCAATTTTATTCTATGGTGTTTCTGTCTGGTGGCCTGCACTTGACAAGAAAGTACTCACCAGGAAATTAGGAAGGGTGCAGCGAACTGCTGCGCTCTGCATAACAGGAGCTTTACGTACGACCCCGGGTAACGCTCTTGATGCCATACTGCACTTCCTACCTGTCGAAATGATGGGGCGGAAAATAGCAACTATGTCAGTGCTCCGAATGAGGGAAGCCAAACAGTGGATAGGCCAGGACTTTGGAAATTCAAGTATCTTGAAAGACAATCCACTCATACCAGACAATACGGATTATCAGATCCCACAGGTGTATTTAGATACTCCCTTTACCACCCTAATCCCAACTAGAGAGAACTGGGAAGAAGGCTTGCCCGCAAGACCTGCGGAAGCCATAGAAATTTTTACAGACGGCTCAAAGTTGGACGGTAGAGTAGGAGGCGGCATTTTCTGCGCCTACTTTAACTTACGCAAAGCTTTTCGACTCCCTGACCACTGTAGCGTCTTCCAGGCAGAAGTGCTAGCACTTCAGGAGTCACTAAGTTACATTCCACATAGGTGTAATGTCAGTAAAATCTATATCCTCACGGACAGCCAAGCAGCTATTAGATCGCTGGAGTCGTACACGTCGAACTCTAAGGCTGTTCATAACTGTCGCAAATCTCTAAGCGAGATGGCAGAGCAGTTTAGCATATGCCTAGTATGGGTCTCAGGACATAGGGACATAGAAGGCAACTGCATCGCTGATGAACTTGCCAGATTAGGAACTACCATGGAACTCCTTCCAGACAAAGAGTGCATTGGTATACCTATGGCATCCTGTAGACTCAACCTAAGAGATTTCTTCGAGATGGAAGCCAACAGAGTATGGCAGCTCTCCACTCACAACTCACGTATTGCTCATCAAACCTGGCCAACCAGATGCCGGAAAAGATCAAATGAGCTCTGCCTCCTAAGCCGGAACAAGTGCTCTATTGTTACCAGAGTGATGACTGGGCATTGGCTTGTGGGGGCACATGCGGCCAGATTATTGGTCCCATACAACGACTTCTGCAGAAGTTGTAGAGACGAGGAGGAAGAAGAAACAGTTCTTCACCTTCTTTGTACCTGTCCGGCCTTATGCAAAACTAGGCAAAGAATCCTTGGTGACTTTTTCTTCGAAGATCTATCTGAACTTTCGAGTAAAAGACCCAAAGATGTAGCAAGGTACATCCAAGTCACAGGATGGACTCATGATGCGGAGTCATACCAAGAGTGATAGAGGGGTCTCAGAGCCTTTCGCGGCATCACAATGGGCCGAGTGTGGCCTAAGTGCGCCGAGGGGGTATCCTTCCTTGGTAACCGCTCTAACCTAACCTAACCTAACACTAGCCAGCCCAAACAAAATAACAAAAATCAGTAGAAATACTAGCAAAACAGCAAACATATATAAATATATATGAATGTGGGTATAATGCATAGCTTCACTAAGGCAACGTCGCAAAAATGATAATACGTGTGCCGTAGACACGCTCATATGTTTATGCAAGGAAAAGAAGGGCGAACAGCAAGCGAAGAAGCAACTGCGCGCTGCAAAATCGCTGCCTATGGGCATATACTCAGAGCATGGCTGGCTGGCTGTGCTATGAGAAAACAAAAGCGTATAACAGTCGCCAAGCCGAGTGACTTGATACTCGGGCACGAAATGCGCTGGCAGACAAAAAAGCAGCAGCAGCGCTTTGTGAGAGAGGTGTCGCCACGATTGCCTATTCCAACTGGCAGTCAGAATTTGGCCTCATGACGACTCTATATAAATTCCATTCTCGTTGGATACAACAGTGTAAATAAAATAATAATTTTCATGTCCCTTCTACTTAGCAGTGTTGATGTTAATCAACAAAAAAAACTCTATTACATCTAAAGAGCCAAATATTGAATTATACGAGTCTGAGTCTTCCAAACAAGCCTCAGTGGAGGATATAATTAAAATTTTTTTTACTGTTCCACCTAAAAAACAAATATTTGTTTCAAGGCATCCCCCTGAGTTCACATCAGCTGATGTCATGGTCTATATCAAGGCCAAATCGAATGCCAATTTCACGGTGGAGAAATTTAAATTTGCTTTAGATCGGAATATTTCGTCTTTTAAAATCCTCGATTTAGAGCTTTCACGCCTTACATATAAGCATCGGTCAATCAATAGGTAGGATTTAAGGGGTAGGTAGTATGGTGTTGGGAGATGGAGCTTTATTTTGTGGAGAAGGCCGTTGTGCCATACCTGATCGAACTCCTGCTTGACATCCACGAATACCGCGGAAGAATACTTTTTTTCCTCAATCGAGCATAGGATCTCTTGAACATTGCGATGGCAATGCTCTGGTGTGCCTTGATGGTGGTCTGTGATCAAATTGCATTCGTCCAGTAGTGGCAACACTCTAGCCAAAGTAGTCTCTCGAATACCTTGGAGAGCATTGCAAACAGACTGATTGGACGGTAGGACTTAACTTCATATTCCGGTTCTCAGCTTTCGGAATCACACTTCCATTGGGATGGAAAGTGGTAGAGGTCAAAGATTCCATTCAAGATGTTAGCCAGCAGCTGGATCTCTTTCGGCGGAAGAAACTTCAGGGTGCTTTTTGTTGTTGATTTTAGGCAGTCAATCTCACTTTGACTCTGGTGATGGGGATAGCCATTTGGCATGGAGTTTCCAAATAAGCCTGGCTGGCGTCAGCTTCTTCAGCGCAGCATTCTCGATCTACACCAAGTGCCATTAGAGCTCCGGATGGGACCTTTTGAGGTATTTGGTGGTGCTCCAGAGGCTGTGATCCGGGCTGTTGGGCTCCAGATTGCGTAGAAAATCAGCTGTGGCATCGTTTCGGAGATTGTAGTATAGAGCTTTCAACTCCTTGATGGCGCGGTTGAAAGCCTTTTTATCCAGCGGGTTGCGAGATTGCTGCCAAATTCTTCGAAGGCGTCTCTTCTCTCTCAGCGCGTTTGTGATTTCGTCTGCCCGGGAAAATTTGTCTCTCCAACTTACTGGGGTTCGACAGATCCGTGCTGGAGGTGTGCATTCGAAAGAAGATTCGCAGATGTCACGCGTGAGCTTCTCCACAGTTTTTTCGATATCCTCTCCGCTGTTGAGGCTGGCGTTGGGCTCAGTAATAGCTTCAAGCATTGTTTTAAAAGAGTCAATGTTGGAGCTCTTACCGAGTAGCCTGGTGGTGCGCTTGATCAGCTCGACTGGTGTGTCCAGCCAGATTTTGACCGCGGTGTGGTCAGAGTGAAAGACGAATTCGGCTTCAGTGTGAACTCTACTGTGGTTGATTTCTCGGGAAATTGCAGTACCCAGGACGTCAGGGCTCTTCTAGGGATCCGTTGGCCAGTATGTTGGTTGGCCAGACGAGTGGATGGTCAAATTGAGTATGCTTATGCAAGGCATGAGGGCAACTCCCTTGCGGTTATTACACCTAGAGCCCAACTACAAGTGTTAAGCATTGAAGTCGCCTCCAATGATAAATCTGGAGCCAAAAGAGTTTAGGATTTGCATAAACGATTGGGTGTCGAGAGTGTGTCTGGGTCCTCCCTGCATAGCAGGAGGCTATCGTTAGGT
This sequence comes from Scaptomyza flava, assembly GCA_030179655.1. Taxonomy (NCBI): domain Eukaryota; kingdom Metazoa; phylum Arthropoda; class Insecta; order Diptera; family Drosophilidae; genus Scaptomyza; species Scaptomyza flava. Next base: position 36,036,300 of record JARNME010000404.1, on the reverse strand, counting down.
TTCCGAGGGGGCTGGAAATGTTCAGGGATGCAACTTGGAGCCATAGGAGTAGGGTTGGCGAGTTTTCTGCATATTTCAGCTTCGGTTTCAGCTCCACTTTTTCGATGGTAGCTCCATTTCTGGCGTTGCCGCTGGATTCCTTTGCCTGAAGGAGGTCGTATCCACTGATTTTGAAGAAAGATTGCGTGGTAAAGTGAGTCTCTGAGACGAGCATGATGTCAACGTTGTTCCATTTAAGGCACAAGTCGATCTCAGACCTAGACCCAGACCGGGCTCTCCCGACTAGAGCCTTCTTACTTGTTTGTGCTGGTTTGGTTGCTTATTATTATTTTCTTCCTCCTGTAGAATACAAGGCCACGGATTTGGCAATGTCCTCTTCCGTGCATTTTTGTCTCTTAATTTTTTTTTCCCATGTTACTACTTTAAAACTCAGACTTGAGTAACCGTTCTTTGAGAGAATTCATTTCAGGTAGTAAAAAATTATTTATATTGTAGGTAATTTTTTCGGAATGAAAGGCCATTGTTGATCTTAATGGTGTTTTGTTTATTCACCGATCAATTTTTTCTACGTCGTTTCGGCCTTTATTATTATATATTCAGGGATCCTGCATACAATTTTTATGTTTTTCAATTAAATTACAAAAACAAAGTATAATAACAACCACTTTTGAATACACGCATACATACATCTTATACACTAAAACATTACAGCATTGTCATTACATTTAAATTAAAATTAAAATTGCACTTCTTATTATTTTTATCAACGTTAGTCGTTTTTGTCCGTTTTGTAGCAGCAAACATACATGGTCATAGTCATTTGTAATTACTGTCGAATAAATGTTGTTTGTCTGTTCTAAGTCTTCTTTGTGGTTTACAGCGTTCATGCTGCTTTCGTAAGCTTTCTAGCGTCAGTCTCGTTCTCTCTCTCCGTTCAATGTCCAACAGTTTAGCGTTTTCGAAGTCAGCTGTGTGACCTGTTGTTGTTGTGTGATGTGCAAGTGCTGTGATCATTTTTCCCTTTTTTGCATCCCCCGGTGTTCGCTGAGTCTCGCTCCGAACGCTTGGCTGTACCGATATAAACCCCGTTACATCGCTCACCCTCTCTTAACATGCAGCTGATTTGGTAGATGACGTTTTGTTGTTGTTCCTTGTCGATCTTGTCCAATCTACGTGTTCTTTGTTAGTTAAATGTTCTATATATGGTTTGATCACGTATTCGTTCATTTTTTCGTCCGAATTGTCGTTGTGTGCTTTTAAGATTCTGTTATTTTCGTTTGTGATTTCTAGTATAATGTTGTCCAATAATCGTTCCGGGAAGCTGTTTTAATTTTATATATATTTCGGGCCTGTGTTGTTCGTCGCTCAGTGTGTATGCATTTCTGACTGATTGGCTCCTAGGTTGGTGTGAGTGGAAACTTATAATCCTATCAGATGCGGTCGTTTTGGTATACCATTTGAATCCGATGTTTTTCCTATTTCTTGTTAGTTTCGTGTCAAGATAAGCAATTTTGTTGTTTAGTTCCTTTTCCATTGTAAATTGTATTCTTATGTGTTGCTTATTGAGTGTGTCAAGTATGTGTTGAGCATCCTTTTAGTTTAATATGCATTATATGTCTTCTACGTACTTGTATATATGTTTAATGTGTATGTTGTTGTTCACTAACCAAAGATTAACGAAAAAACGAACAATATTTTTAACTTGTTAAATATATTTAGCCAGTTAGGGCATATTGCTTAACTTAAATTAGTTTATATAAATCAGCAGCCAGGCTCGAAATTGCCACTGCTAAATTCCGTACAATGTTTTGGCAAGTCGATCGGAAAATGATCGATGCGCAGCGATAACGATAACATAACTTACTTCGGCTGCTCAAACGCCGAATACAAAGGGCATACAATGCAAGATAATTGACAAGCGGTTAACATAGAATGAGCAAGCAATTTCAAGAAACATAATATGAGTTTAATTTTTGTTGGAGTAATTAACATTATATATGTATGTATAATAGCAGCTGTTGCTGCTTATGGTGCGGTGATGCTGCTGCTATTTTGCTGCATAGCCAACCCTTTGCTGAGGTTCTGCATATGGCAACGGCTTTAAAGGACTCGGCGAGCCAGGTACTGGGACAAGCTCCCAAACGCCTGAGTAGTATTTTGACGCCACCCACTGCCACCCCCAAGAGGGCGTGCCTAGATTAGCGTCCCAGCACGTCGATAGCCGCCGAAGGAACGGCAGTGAGGTCTTCCTCTCCATTGTCCACTGAGGCTCGCATATCGTATGCAGCGATTGCAAAAAAAGTCAAGGCAGCCGTGTTACCTGTGGAATACCCGCAGGTAATGCTCGGCCATGGGGACTTGTCCGCATTGGAGGAGGCCATTCTGGACGAGGTTATCCTCACAGGGTAGGACACCTGGTCATTGAATGTTCCGACGATCACTCAGTGGAGTGGCTGAAGACCGTGGCGCCAAGACTGCAGTCGTGGAAAGGGGCTCCACTGCACTGCAAGGTGGGTGATTATATTCCATCACTCACAGCATCACCATCTTCTGCCCAAGAAGCGCGGAGCGGTCAAGCAAAACCTTGTTGGTTCTGCTGAGGAACCAGAACAAGATCGAGACCGACTCGTGGAAAGTGTTATCAAGGAGGACGGAAGGCGGAGGTGCGCTATTGGTGATAGGCATCGATGAGACATCCAAGGACGCGATAGTGGCCATAGGCCACCAAGTTTCATTCCGCTACAGGACCATCCCCGTTAGTGATCTGAAGAAGAAGAGTGTTGACGTGAGGACTGCCCCGCCCAAACGACAGCCCAGGGAGCTGCTGGCCCCGCCCTCACGCCTCTCACCATCACTGTTCCGAGTGTTCATCTGGCAGGAGTCTCTGATTTATCAGAGGATCTGGCCGAGGATGACGACCTGGCGGAGATGACGCTCGGTTCAGCAGAGCTGGAAGGGATGGATGATGAGGTGCCGATGTCCTCGCAAGAGCTCGTTGAGGAGCTTGAAACGGCAAAGCTGACGTCACCATGACGGGCAGCGGTGATGTGGGAAGCACCCAACCTGCATCACCAGAAGCTGGAGTGGCGGATGAGTGATGGTGGCATCAAACGTCACCGGCACTGGGCTAGTCCATACAAACCTCAATCGGGCTAAGGCAGCCTCTGCTGTCTTGGCCAGGATGTTTATCACCCAACATCTTGGGCGAGCCCTGGTACAGAAGCCATGGGTAAGCAATGCCATAATAGGCCTGTACACCGCTGAGTCGAAGGTAATCTGGGATCAAAGAGACCCTACACCTACAGCATGCATTTACTATTCATTCAAAATACCTCACTAGAGACCCAACCCCCTCACCCAATTGTGGTAGCTTCTGCCTATTTAACTACGTGCCACCGGAAATAGAAAAGCTGATGGACCACTGAAGGAGAGAGAAGCTTCCGGCTATTATCGGCTACGATGCCAATGCGCACCATATTCGGCAGCACGGAAACCAAAATAAGGGGGAGAGTCTTACCAACTTTATATTCAAGTATAATTTAGAAATGGGTAATGTTGGATCGCCAACGACATTTGTAACTAGAGTTAGAGAAGACGTATTAGACATTACTCTGATTAGTCGGTCGCTTAGCCACATTTCAGAGAATGGCATGTCTCTTCAGAAGAATCTATGTCCGATAACAGGATTATCCTATTCAAACTTAAGGTTAATACGGATAGTAGAATACCGACTCGTAACCCCAGGAAAACGAAATGGGAAAAATTTAGGTCTACCCTAGAACTTAACCTAGCCACTGAAAACTCTGGAATACTCAGATGCACGAGTGAGCTAGAAAGAGTTGTTAGAAATCTATATAGTAACATTAAAAATGCATATGAAGAAAGCTTCCTACTAGGGAAAACGCGTAAAGAAAAAGATGCCCCATGGTGAAATGACGGTCTTGAAAGACTTCGTATCACCACCCGTCACCTCTTCGATAAAGCTAAGAGGGACAGGTCTTGGGATGCATACCGCGAAAGCCTAACCTCCTACATCAAGGAGATTAGGATAGCCAAGCGCAGGAACTATAGGGACTTCTGCGAAAGCATAACAAGCACGAGTGAAGGTGCCCGGCTCCATAGAGCATTATTAAAGCGGCCGCCGGAGGCTAATTTAGACTTGAAGCGTAAAGATAATACATATTCGAGCACCAATATACAAAGGTTAGAGCTTCTGTTTGAGACGCACTTCCCAGGAAGTATCCCCTGGCAACCGTGTGAATCGCTTGAAACAGAGGGTCAACACAGAACAACGGCTATTGACTGGGCATGTGCCAAGTCGGTGGTCACAGTGGAGAAAATAAAAAAGGCAATTGGAACCTTCCAGCCTTACAAATCTCCTGGTCTGGATTGCATATCACAGGTATTCCTTCAGCAGGGACAGGGAATACTCCTTCCTACCCACTCTAAGGAAAATCCTTGTCAGTAGCCTAGCACTTGGTCATATACCAAGCACTTGGAGTAGAGACAGATACCACCAACCCAAAGTCCTTCAGACCCATCAGCTTAACATAGTTTTTGTTGAAAAGTTGGAAAAGCTGGTGGATTATAACATAAGAAATACTCTGCTTACACAGAGTCCACTGTATGCAACAAAGCACGCACACAGAACAGGCACCGTACTGCACCGCACTCTGCGGGCGGCTGTAGTAAACAAAGAAGTAGCAGTTTGTGCAAACATGTTGTTCACGCTGACATTGTAAACTATCAGCGTACTTTTCAGATTTTTAAAAGCTTTCAAGCTAAGCTGACATTGTAAACCCTCCTTTAAACGCGTCTTTACAGCTGCTGCTGTAGTTATTGCTATCTGGTGGTTTTCGTCAAACTTTGCTCTTCATTCTCAGATCGACTCCAGCGGATGAAATGTACAAAAGTTATTGCTTAACATAATTATGCATGTGCTTCTTCAAAATGATCAATCAGCAAGTGAATTTTTGAAGCAACTACTGCAAATTGGCGATGGTAAAGTTGTAACTGATTTAAATGGTTTTTTCACGTTATTATTATTATTATTATTATTATTATTATTATTATTATTATTATTATTATTATTATTATTATTATTATTATTATTATTATTATATTATTATTATTATTATTATTATTATTATTATTATATATTATTATTATTATTATTATTATTATTATTATTATTATTATTATTATTATTATTATTATTATTATTATTATTATTATTATTATTATTATTATTATTATTATTATTATTATTATTATTATTATTATTATTATTATTATTATTATATTGGGGGTAAATACACTACGACCAAATATCGATAATCTTTGCTTGTCTGAGTCCTGGTGTCCTTGCCCAGCTCGTTCTTCGCAGAAGTCTCTCTTCATTCCTAAGCTCTTTCCGTATTGTGCTTCTTCCTATACCACAGTACGGCTCGGGTCCCATTAGGGGTGTCGCTGCCCCCAGTCTTGCTTGCTTGTCTGCCTCTTCATTCCCCGCTATTTCGACATGTCCTGGAACCCATCTTAGGGCCAGCCTATTTTGCGATCCCAGAGTGTCTAGCTTGGTTCATACCTCACGAACTACCTTTGACCTGATTTCGGTCTTACTAAGTGCCATTATTGCTGCTTGACTATCGGATAGGATGGCTATATCCCTATTCCGATAGTTACGCTTTAGATTAAAGTCCACACACCTCCCGATTGCACATACCTCAGCTTGGAATATGCTGGTGTGCATACCTAGGGGCTCGTGGTACATTAGACGAAGGCCTACCACACCAAGACCGGAGCTTTGTTGCGTTAGGGATCCATCGGTGTAACATTTTATGGTGTGTGGCTTCATATTGTGGACCTCTTCCAGAGATGTCCACTCCTTTTTATTACAGAGGTGAACTTGAAACTTTTGGCCGAACATTATTTCGGCTTTCATTTCGTCCCTTGTCTGTGCCAGTAGGGGAAGTTCACCCGATAGCATATCTACCTCTACTCGACTAATAATGTGTCCTCTCCCAACTCTTTCAACGGACATTCCCTAGAGGGTTGCCTTTTGTTGCAGCTTAATTGTGTGATGGAGTGGCGTTATCTCCAATAGAACCTCAAGTGCTGATGTGGGACAGGTCCTCATCGCTCCCGTGATTCCTAAACATGCCATTCTTTTTAGCTTCTGAAGCTGCTTCTGCACAGTGATTTGCTGGGCTTATCCCCCCATGCAATCACTCCGTACGTGAGCATGGGCCTTACTACCATAGGGTATAGCCATCTTATAATCTTTGGCGATGTTCCCCATGACTTCCCGGCTATGCTACGACACGTATACAGCGCTTTGCAGCACTTTGCGATCGTATTCTGAACATGGGTGCCAAAGTTTAATTTACTGTCGAAATTGACCCCAAGGTACTTAACTTCCTTGCTTGTTTCTGTTGGACTCCCTGCGAGCCTAATCTCCCTCATCCTTTGTAGCTTGTATCTTCTGGTGAACAGAACGATGATTGTTTTAGTAGGGTTTAAGTTGAGACCAACCTCCTTCACCAATCATGCATAATCCTAAGTCCCAGTTGAACATTATCACAAAGAGTTTCTTCATACTTGCCCCGAGCTATTATCACAATGTCGTCTGCATAGCCTTGACATTGAATACCCCTGTTCGCAAGTCTACTTAATAGTTCGTCTACTAGTATACTCCATAAGAGGGGTGATAAAACCCCCCTTGAGGACAGCCCCTTGTGGTTGTTACTGTTACGGTACTATCTTGTATAGATGCCGTAGTCTGTGTGGACCCTAATAAGGATGAAATCCATCTACTAGTTGTACTGTCCAGCCCTATTCTATTGAAGGTAGCTTTGACAGCATCATGTGATAAGGTATCGAAAGCACCTTCAATGTTTAAAAATGCACAAACTGCTACTTCTTTGTTTACTACTGGCGCCCGCAGAGTACGGTGAAGCTCATACAGGGCAGTGTCCGTAGACCTGCCTGTTCTGTATGCGTGCTGCGTTGCCTGCAGTGGACTCTGTGTAAGCAGAGTACTCCTAATGTTATAATCCACCAGCTTTTCCAACGTTTTCAACAAAAACGATGTTAAGCTGATGGGTTTGAAGGACTTTGGGTTGGTGGTATCTGTCTCTACTCCAAGTGTTTGGTATATGATCAAGTGCTAGGCTACTGACCAGGATTTTCCTTAGAGTGGGTAGGAAGGAGTATTCCCTGTCCCTGCTGAAGGAATACCGGTGATAGCGACCGGGCTAGTTTTTAATCTGGGCCCTCGGCCAGGTTGACTTTCGGCACGGTTCAAATGACACATTAGTCCAGCCCGGAGTGAGATATTGGGGAAGGGATGAAGATAGATACGTGTGAGGGAGTTGGGAGTGTGGAGGAGGCTATGCTTTAAAGACGGCGACACAAGCGTCTTGGCGGTACGGTGAACGGTACCGAACCCGCTGATTGTCCGGGACTGCTTATTTGCAAGGATTCTCGCTTATTCGCAGCTAACCTCATAAAGAGGCCGTTCGCTATCCGCAACCCGCGACCCGCCTGGTGGCCTCAGCTTAGCCCCCTCTGAACTATCCCACAAGCTCTTTAGATCAGGTTTTCTCACGTTACCAAACAGCTTTTGCACAATTATGCCATCGAAAGAGCTAATTGATCGCGCTTTTCTAAAAATTGTTCAAAACTATAAAAATCATGATTGGTTAAGAGAACGAGCAACGAACGAGGAATGCAAATATTAATGAATTAAATTTTAATATTCAACAGAAATTGCCAGGTGTCTTGGTATTATACAAATCCATTGATACTGCTACGAATGAATTCTTTGGAACCAGCTGGTATGCCAACGCATCTTTTGAATTTGAAAATTGGTTCATCGATCATACATCTTCGAAATCTCAGTTCACCAAAACTATGCAATGGAACGAGACTTTCCGTGAAAAAACTAAAAAACTAATAATTCCAAAGCGAAAGGAGAAAATGTACTGATACCATGAATTCCATTAATGCCATCAGACATGAACATTCAATTCAAACGTCAATTTCCCGTGCGTTTATCCTTTGCTATAACCGTTAATAAAGCTCAAGGACAAACGCTTCAAGTGTGTGCTGTAAATTTAAAGGAGTCGTGCTTTTCTCACGGACAAATTTGCGTCGCATGTTTCAGAGTGGGCGGACCCAAAATTTTTTTTATACTCGATACCGAAGGTAACTAGTATATTGGTTTTGTGCAATGTCCGTCATGGTGTCTGTCCGTCTGTCCGTCTGTCCGTCCGTATGTATGCAAGTTTTTTCCACACCCTTCAAGCTAGAGACTTGAAACTTTCCAATTCTCTTTATCTATGGGATAGTAAATTAAAGTGTCAAGATGGGGGTTCTACGACAACTGGGGGGCTGGCAAATCGATAAATTCGATAACTCAAAACCGATAAATCCACATATTTCGCACATCCTTACAGCTAGAACTACCAAATTTGGTGAGCAGATAGCTACTAGCAACCCCCAAAAAACTGCATCAATAATTTTGGAGCCACGCCCCACCATTCCGCCCCCAGCCCCCCCGAATTTAAAAGTCAAAAAAGCATATATCTCCCTCAGTTTTTGAGCTATAGCCACCAAATTTGGTGCCAAGATAGGTGATGATGACCCCCTAAAAACTGCATCAAAAGTTTGGATGCCACGCCCACCGACACTGCCCTAGCTACCCCCATCCACCTCAACGCTTCGTCAAAAACGGGAATGCGTGTATCTTCCAGAGTTGTGGACCTAGAGCTTCCAAATTTGGTGGGAAGATAGCTAGTAGCGATCCCCAAAAAACTGCATCAAAGTTTTGGAGCCGCGCCCACCCATTTCGCCCCCAGCCCCCCCGCATTTTGAAATCAGAAATGGCTATATCTCCCAAAGTTTTTGAGCTAGAGCCACCAAATTTGGTGCCAAGATAGGTGATGATGACCCCCTAAAAACTGCATCAAAAGTTTGGATGCCACGCCCACCGATCCTACCCTAGCCGCCCCCATCCACCCCAACGCTTCGTCAAAAACGGGAATGCGTGTATCTTCCAGAGTTGTGGAGCTAGAGCCACCAAATTTGGTGGGAAGATAGCTGGCAGTGACCCTCAAAAATCTGCATCAAAGTTTTGGAGCCAAGCCCACCCATTCCGCCCCCCTTTCCCCACCATTTACAAACTTTCAGCTAGAGTCACCAAATTTGGTATGAAGATAGCAATTGACATTCCACAAAGATCTGCATCAAAAATTTGGATGCCATGCCTACCCATAACGCCCCAGCCCCCCCCCCCCCTTTTCTCACTTTTTACAAACTTCGAGCTAGAGTCACCAAATTTGGTATGAAGATAGCAATTGACATTCCTCATGGATCGGCAGCAAAAATTTGAATGCCACGCCCAACCATACTGCCCCCAGCCCCTCTTTCCCCACTTTTACAAACTTTGAGCTAGAGTCACCAAATTTGGTATGAAGGTAGCATTTGACATTCCACAAGGATCTGCAGCAAAAATTTGGATGCCACGCCCAACCATACCGCCCCCAGCCCCCCTTTCCCCACTTTATACAAACTTTGAGCTAGAGTCACCAAATTTGGTATGAAGGTAGCATTTGACATTCCACAAGGATGTGCAGCAAAAATTTGAATGCCACGCCCAACCATACTGCCCCCAGCCCCTCTTTCCCCACTTTTACAAACTTTGAGCTAGAGTCACCAAATTTGTTATGAAGATAGCAATTGACATTCTACAAAGATCTGCATCAAAAATTTGGATGCAATTCCACCCATACCGCCCCCAGCCCCCCTTTCCCCACTTCATACAAACTTCGAGCTAGAGTCACCAAATTTGGTATGAAGAAAGCAATTAACATCCCACATGGATGGGCATCAAAATTTTTAATACTGGTATCGAGTATACCGCAGTCGGTTGCGTCCGACTGCAACGTTTCCACTTGTTATTTATTCCCTAGACAAAAAAAATATATGTATACATATATATTGCGTACACTATTGTATTGAATTGATTCATATTCATATTCATGTATTTATGCGTAGCGAAGCACGTCGGGATCCGCAAGTAAATTATAAAAATATAAGGAATACAAAACTCAACAAACTATTTTTAAGCTGTTGTATAACGTAACGAAAAATATAACAATACCTTGAAAGAAAGCTCGATGCTTCAAAACTTACACTGACTGTACGAAGCCCGCTGCTACGCATACGTAAACATCTGTATGACTGTCACTACGTACAACAATTAATTTCAGTTGCTGGTGAATAACTGTACTGCAATAACTGTTTTTCGTGTATAAAGTGTTTTAAAGCATGAATAAAAGACAAAGTGCATTTGTTAATAAAGAAAGTGGTGAAAAAAAGGGAAAGAAAATGAGTGAGTACTCTGTATATATATATATACATTTTTATATATATATCACAAAAGCAGTATTCTTAAAATATTGCATTCAATGTTTACATATAATACTGATATAAACATAACCTAAATTTTTTATATTAAAATGAGCGATATGATATACCTATTATTTATATTTCGTTTAATAGAGTAGAAAAACTCAAAGAGCTAAGAAGAAAAATAAATCGTGAACTTCAAAGGTTATATCAGCGTCACAATGATTTGAAAAAAAAAACGAGAAAGACGTCCCGACATAACCGTCAATACTTCAATAAATTAATAAAGTGCTTATTAAAGATAATATAAAATAAAGCAGTGTTTTTTTTGCACATGTAAGGCCTGTACGCAGAAGCCTGTACAGCTCCCGTTCTGTAAAAACATCATGTTTCTGTGCAGTTGTTGGTAATTTTTCGCTAATATTTTTACTCTTGAGCGTCATTTACTTGTTCGTTTTCGACAAAAACAACATATTGACATGTAGGTACTTGAAAGTGCACGACAGAGACAACAATTGATAGTACGATATGGTCAATTTGTATGGTGGCTATGTCGTAGAATGCTCCGATCGAAATAAAATTTCATAATGAACAAACCCGACATGATCTAAGCAATCTGTGAAAGTTTCATCAAGATCGGTTCAGCAGTTTGGCCGGAAATCGTGCTGATATTGTAAATTTATAAGGTGGCTATATCGTAGAATGCTCCGATCGGGATGAAATTTCATAGTGAACAAACCCGACATGATCTAAGCAATCTGTGAAAGTTTCATCAAGAGATCGTGTTGATATTGTAATTTTATATGGTGGCTATATCGTAGAATGCTCCGATCGGGATGAAATTTCATAGTGAACAAACCCGACATGATCTAAGCAATCTGTGAAAGTTTCATCAAGATCGGTTCAGCAGTTTGGCTGGAAATCGTGTTGATATGGTAAATTTATATGGTGGCTATATCGTAGAATGCTCCGATCGGGATGAAATTTCAAAGTGAACAAACCCGACATGATCTAAGCAATCTGTGAAAGTTTCATCAAGATCGGTTCAGCAGTTTGGCAGGAAATCGTGTAGATATGGTAAATTTATATGGTGGCTATATCGTAGAATGCTCCGATCGGGATGAAATTTCATGGTGAACAAACCAGACATGATCTAAGCAATCTGTGCAAGTTTCTACAAGATCGGTTTAGCAGTTTGGCCGGAAATCGTGTTGAAACAGACAGACGGATAGACGGACGGACAGACGGAAATCAATTCCTGAGCTCGACCTGATCATTTTGATATATAGTTTATGGGGTCGCCCATCATTCCTTTAAGGCGTTACAGATTCATGACAAAGTCAATATACCCTGTGAAGGGTATAAAAAAGAAAAACAGTACCATTATCAAACGCTGAACGTCAAAGGAAATTTTGTCAACGTAACGCAGAAAAATCTTACGTGGATTAGTTATTTGACTTAATAATATTTAAAAACAAATTTTAATATATGCTTCAATATTATTAAGCTATCTTTACGATACCCTAATTTTTTAAATAGAAAAATACAAAAATTTTACTGCAGGTAATCTGAATAATCTTAATTATATTATATATTATATATATACGTATATATATTATTTATATATTATTTCTTCTTTCTATATTTTGATAAAACAAATTTGATTTTTTAAGAATTACACACCAGGTGTTCAAGTCTGCTCTACATGTTATACACCTTTAAATTAAAAATTCCATTCATGTCAACCTACAATGGTTTGGCAAATACTACCCTAGAACTTAACCTAGCCACTGAAAACTCTGAAATACTCAGATGCACGAGTGAGCTAGAAAGAGTTGTTAGAAATCTATATAGTAACATTAAAAATGCATATGAAGAAAGCTTCCTACTAGGGAAAACGCGTAAAGAAAAAGATGCCCCATGGTGAAATGACGGTCTTGAAAGACTTCGTATCACCACCCGTCACCTCTTCGATAAAGCTAAGAGGGACAGGTCTTAGGATGCATACCGCGAAAGCCTAACCTCCTACATCAAGGAGATTAGGATAGCCAAGCGCAGGAACTATAGGGACTTCTGCGAAAGCATAACAAGCACGAGTGAAGGTGCCCGGCTCCATAGAGCATTATTAAAGCGGCCGCCGGAGGCTAATTTAGACTTGAAGCGTAAAGATAATACATATTCGAGCACCAATATACAAAGGTTAGAGCTTCTGTTTGAGACGCACTTCCCAGGAAGTATCCCCTGGCAACCGTGTGAATCGCTTGAAACAGAGGGTCAACACAGAACAACGGCTATTGACTGGGCATGTGCCAAGTCGGTGGTCACAGTGGAGAAAATAAAAAAGGCAATTGGAACCTTCCAGCCTTACAAATCTCCTGGTCTGGATTGCATATCACAGGTATTCCTTCAGCAGGGACAGGGAATACTCCTTCCTACCCACTCTAAGGAAAATCCTTGTCAGTAGCCTAGCACTTGGTCATATACCAAGCACTTGGAGTAGAGACAGATACCACCAACCCAAAGTCCTTCAGACCCATCAGCTTAACATAGTTTTTGTTGAAAAAGTTGGAAAAGCTGGTGGATTATAACATAAGAAATACTCTGCTTACACAGAGTCCACTGTATGCAACAAAGCACGCACATAGAACAGGCACCGTACTGCACCGTACTCTGCGGGCGGCTGTAGTAAACAAAGAAGTAGCAGTTTGTGCAAACATGTTGTTCACGCTGACATTGTAAACTATCAGCGTACTTTTCAGATTTTTAAAAGCTTTCAAGCTAAGCTGACATTGTAAACCCTCCTTTAAACGCGTCTTTACAGCTGCTGCTGTAGTTATTGCTATCTGGTGGTTTTCGTCAAACTTTGCTCTTCATTCTCAGATCGACTCCAGCGGATGAAATGTACAAAAGTTATTGCTTAACATAATTATGCATGTGCTTCTTCAAAATGATCAATCAGCAAGTGAATTTTTGAAGCAACTGCTGCAAATTGGCGATGGTAAAGTTGTAACTGATTTAAATGGTTTTTTCACGTTATTATTATTATTATTATTATTATTATTATTATTATTATTATTATTATTATTATTATTATTATTATTATTATTATTATTATTATTATTATTATTATTATATTGGGGGTAAATACACTACGACCAAATATCGATAATCTTTGCTTGTCTGAGTCCTGGTGTCCTTGCCCAGCTCGTTCTTCGCAGAAGTCTCTCTTCATTCCTAAGCTCTTGCCGTATTGTGCTTCTTCCTATACCACAGTACGGCTCGGGTCCCATTAGGGGTGTCGCTGCCCCCAGTCTTGCTTGCTTGTCTGCCTCTTCGTTCCCCGCTATTTCGACATGTCCTGGAACCCATCTTAGGGCCAGCCTATTTTGCGATCCCAGAGTGTCTAGCTTGGTTCATACCTCACGAACTACCTTTGACCTGATTTCGGTCTTACTAAGTGCCATTATTGCTGCTTGACTATTGGATAGGATGGCTATATCCCTATTCCGATAGTTACGCTTTAGATTAAAGTCCACACACCTCCCGATTGCACATACCTCAGCTTGGAATATGCTGGTGTGCATACCTAGGGGCTCGTGGTACATTAGACGAAGGCCTACCACACCAAGACCGGAGCTTTGTTGCGTTAGGGATCCATCGGTGTAACATTTTATGGTGTGTGGCTTCATATTGTGGACCTCTTCCAGAGATGTCCACTCCTTTTTATTACAGAGGTGAACTTGAAACTTTTGGCCGAACATTATTTCGGCTTTCATTTCGTCCCTTGTCTGTGCCAGTAGGGGAAGTTCACCCGATAGCATATCTACCTCTACTCGACTAATAATGTGTCCTCTCCCAACTCCTTCAACGGACATTCCCTAGAGGGTTGCCTTTTGTTGCAGCTTAATTGTGTGATGGAGTGGCGTTATCTCCAATAGAACCTCAAGCGCTGATGTGGGACAGGTCCTCATCGCTCCCGTGATTCCTAAACATGCCATTCTTTTTAGCTTCTGAAGCTGCTTCTGCACAGTGATTTGCTGGGCTTATCCCCCCATGCAATCACTCCGTACGTGAGCATGGGCCTTACTACCATAGGGTATAGCCATCTTATAATCTTTGGCGATGTTCCCCATGACTTCCCGGCTATGCTACGACACGTATACAGCGCTTTGCAGCACTTTGCGATCGTATTCTGAACATGGGTGCCAAAGTTTAATTTACTGTCGAAATTGACCCCAAGGTACTTAACTTCCTTGCTTGTTTCTGTTGGACTCCCTGCGAGCCTAATCTCCCTCATCCTTTGTAGCTTGTATCTTCTGGTGAACAGAACGATGATTGTTTTAGTAGGGTTTAAGTTGAGACCAACCTCCTACACCAATCGTGCATAATCCTAAGTCCCAGTTGAACATTATCACAAAGAGTTTCTTCATACTTGCCCCGAGCTATTATCACAATGTCGTCTGCATAGCCTTGACATTGAATACCCCTGTTCGCAAGTCTACTTAATAGTTCGTCTACTAGTATACTCCATAAGAGGGGTGATAAAACCCCCCTTGTGGTTGTTACTGTTACGGTACTATCTTGTATAGATGCCGTAGTCTGTGTGGACCCTAATAAGGATGAAATCCATCTACTAGTTGTACTGTCCAGCCCTATTCTATTGAAGGTAGCTTTGACAGCATCATGTGATAAGGTATCGAAAGCACCTTCAATGTTTAAAAATGCACAAACTGCTACTTCTTTGTTTACTACTGGCGCCCGCAGAGTACGGTGAAGCTCATACAGGGCAGTGTCCGTAGACCTGCCTGTTCTGTATGCGTGCTGCGTTGCCTGCAGTGGACTCTGTGTAAGCAGAGTACTCCTAATGTTATAATCCACCAGCTTTTCCAACGTTTTCAACAAAAACGATGTTAAGCTGATGGGTTTGAAGGACTTTGGGTTGGTGGTATCTGTCTCTACTCCAAGTGTTTGGTATATGATCAAGTGCTAGGCTACTGACCAGGATTTTCCTTAGAGTGGGTAGGAAGGAGTATTCCCTGTCCCTGCTGAAGGAATACCGGTGATAGCGACCGGGCTAGTTTTTAATCTGGGCCCTCGGCCAGGTTGACTTTCGGCACGGTTCAAATGACACATTAGTCCAGCCCGGAGTGAGATATTGGGGAAGGGATGAAGATAGATACGTGTGAGGGAGTTGGGAGTGTGGAGGAGGCTATGCTTTAAAGACGGCGACACAAGCGTCTTGGCGGTACGGTGAACGGTACCGAACCCGCTGATTGTCCGGGACTGCTTATTTGCAAGGATTCTCGCTTATTCGCAGCTAACCTCATAAAGAGGCCGTTCGCTATCCGCAACCCGCGACCCGCCTGGTGGCCTCAGCTTAGCCCCCTCTGAACTATCCCACAAGCTCTTTAGATCAGGTTTTCTCACGTTACCAAACAGCTTTTGCACAATTATGCCATCGAAAGAGCTAATTGATCGCGCTTTTCTAAAAATTGTTCAAAACTATAAAAATCATGATTGGTTAAGAGAACGAGCAACGAACGAGGAATGCAAATATTAATGAATTAAATTTTAATATTCAACAGAAATTGCCAGGTGTCTTGGTATTATACAAATCCATTGATACTGCTACGAATGAATTCTTTGGAACCAGCTGGTATGCCAACGCATCTTTTGAATTTGAAAATTGGTTCATCGATCATACATCTTCGAAATCTCAGTTCACCAAAACTATGCAATGGAACGAGACTTTCCGTGAAAAAACTAAAAAACTAATAATTCCAAAGCGAAAGGAGAAAATGTACTGATACCATGAATTCCATTAATGCCATCAGACATGAACATTCAATTCAAACGTCAATTTCCCGTGCGTTTATCCTTTGCTATAACCGTTAATAAAGCTCAAGGACAAACGCTTCAAGTGTGTGCTGTAAATTTAAAGGAGTCGTGCTTTTCTCACGGACAAATTTGCGTCGCATGTTTCAGAGTGGGCGGACCCAAAATTTTTTTTATTTATTCCCTAGACAAAAAAAATATATGTATACATATATATTGCGTACACTATTGTATTGAATTGATTCATATTCATATTCATGTATTTATGCGTAGCGAAGCACGTCGGGATCCGCAAGTAAATTATAAAAATATAAGGAATACAAAACTCAACAAACTATTTTTAAGCTGTTGTATAACGTATCGAAAAATATAACAATACCTTGAAAGAAAGCTCGATGCTTCAAAACTTACACTGACTGTACGAAGCCCGCTGCTACGCATACGTAAACATCTGTATGACTGTCACTACGTACAACAATTAATTTCAGTTGCTGGTGAATAACTGTACTGCAATAACTGTTTTTCGTGTATAAAGTGTTTTAAAGCATGAATAAAAGACAAAGTGCATTTGTTAATAAAGAAAGTGGTGAAAAAAAGGGAAAGAAAATGAGTGAGTACTCTGTATATATATATATACATTTTATATATATATCACAAAAGCAGTATTCTTAAAATATTGCATTCAATGTTTACATATAATACTGATATAAACATAACCTAAATTTTTTATATTAAAATGAGCGATATGATATACCTATTATTTATATTTCGTTTAATAGAGTAGAAAAACTCAAAGAGCTAAGAAGAAAAATAAATCGTGAACTTCAAAGGTTATATCAGCGTCACAATGATTTGAAAAAAAAAACGAGAAAGACGTCCCGACATAACCGTCAATACTTCAATAAATTAATAAAGTGCTTATTAAAGATAATATAAAATAAAGCAGTGTTTTTTTTGCACATGTAAGGCCTGTACGCAGAAGCCTGTACAGCTCCCGTTCTGTAAAAACATCATGTTTCTGTGCAGTTGTTGGTAATTTTTCGCTAATATTTTTACTCTTGAGCGTCATTTACTTGTTCGTTTTCGACAAAAACAACATATTGACATGTAGGTACTTGAAAGTGCACGACAGAGACAACAATTGATAGTACGATATGGTCAATTTGTATGGTGGCTATGTCGTAGAATGCTCCGATCGAAATAAAATTTCATAATGAACAAACCCGACATGATCTAAGCAATCTGTGAAAGTTTCATCAAGATCGGTTCAGCAGTTTGGCCGGAAATCGTGCTGATATTGTAAATTTATAAGGTGGCTATATCGTAGAATGCTCCGATCGGGATGAAATTTCATAGTGAACAAACCCGACATGATCTAAGCAATCTGTGAAAGTTTCATCAAGAGATCGTGTTGATATTGTAATTTTATATGGTGGCTATATCGTAGAAGGCTCCGATCGGGATGAAATTTCATAGTGAACAAACCCGACATGATCTAAGCAATCTGTGAAAGTTTCATCAAGATCGGTTCAGCAGTTTGGCTGGAAATCGTGTTGATATGGTAAATTTATATGGTGGCTATATCGTAGAATGCTCCGATCGGGATGAAATTTCATGGTGAACAAACCAGACATGATCTAAGCAATCTGTGCAAGTTTCTACAAGATCGGTTCAGCAGTTTGGCCGGAAATCGTGTTGAAACAGACAGACGGACAGACGGACGGACAGACGGAAATCAATTCCTGAGCTCGACCTGATCATTTTGATATATAGTTTATGGGGTCGCCCATCATTCCTTTAAGGCGTTACAGATTCATGACAAAGTCAATATACCCTGTTAAGGGTATAAAAAAGAAAAACAGTACCATTATCAAACGCTGAACGTCAAAGGAAATTTTGTCAACGTAACGCAGAAAAATCTTACGTGGATTAGTTATTTGACTTAATAATATTTAAAAACAAATTTTAATATATGCTTCAATATTATTAAGCTATCTTTACGATACCCTAATTTTTTAAATAGAAAAATACAAAAATTTTACTGCAGGTAATCTGAATAATCTTAATTATATTATATATTATATATATATGTATATATATTATTTATATATTATTTCTTCTTTCTATATTTTGATAAAACAAATTTGATTTTTTAAGAATTACACACCAGGTGTTCAAGTCTGCTCTACATGTTATACACCTTTAAATTAAAAATTCCATTCATGTCAACCTACAATGGTTTGGCAAATACGAAAATTCCATCACATTTACCAACGTTAAACCTTATCGAGCAACGATTGATTTTACCGAGAATACGGATACGATAATTAATTTTCTGTCGAAGTTAATGGTGAAACAATTGCCAAGAAACTTGAATGACCATTGCTTTTATGTGCATTTGAAGAAGAAGTTGATTCACAGAATTAGTTATGTCCACTGGCTTATTAATAAAAGCCATATTAGAGTGGCTGTCGTATTTAGTATCTACGCCTCTTTATATTTATCACGACATTAAAATCGACGAATATTATTTTACCGGCGATGAACGTACTTCGCAATTGAATGTGGATGAAATAAGTGAACACGTGCCAATTGAGGACAATTTAGTTGCGCAGCAACAAACTCCTCTGTGGTATGATGATTCCATTCCACCCATTTCACCCCCCTTTCCCGCCTTTTACAAAATTTGAACTAAAGTCACCAAATTTGGTATGAAGATTGCAACTGACATTCCAAAAAGATCTGCTTCAATAATGTTGATGCCACGCCCACCTATACCGCCCCAGCCCCCCTTTCCCCACCTTTTGCAAACTTCGAGCTATAGTCACCAAATTTGGTATGAAGATAGCAATTGACATTCCACAAAGATCTGCAACAAAAATTTGGATGCCACACCCACCCAATCCGCTCCAGCCCCCTTTTCCACACCTTTTACAAACTTTGAGCTAGAGTCACCAATTTTGGAAGGAAGATATCTGGTGGCATCCCCATCTTCAAGGCAGCGTACACCCCTGCCGCATCCGTACCCCTTTGCAAGCAGGCATCTTTTTACCGGTTTTATGCTGGTAACGAGTATACCGCAGTCGGTTGCATCCAACTGCAACGTTTTCACTTGTTCATTTAGTCAACCCTAAATCCCGGGGTCAAAATTTCGTGACGGCTGGCGATCAGGGAGGTGTAGGGGACAAACTAAAGTACAAGTACCACCTATATCACAGGTTATTTTCCCTCAGAAGTCGAGGTCGCGCGGATGCCAAAGCTCCGTAACCGAACCGAAAGAATGATTTGGGAAGCGTACGGGACGAGCCAAAGTTTGCGTGCCGCTGATCACTCAGCAACGTGCCGACCGCGTGTGCACATGCATATACATATTTAATATTATATTACATAATTAATAACAAATATTGTTGCCCACCCAAGAGCACTGCACCAGCATGCAAATGTACATGTACAAAATCATATTGTAGATATTGAGAAAGGTCAGGTTTTGCTATTGACGGCCACCAGCAGATCAACAAAGCGCACACATGCATACGCATAAAGTATATACATGTATATTCATGTGCATGCATATGTACATCAAACGAAATTCGTTCTTCTCTGCCTCTACCAAAATGACAAAGCCAGTGCAATTCTGTTTTGCTTCAACGTACAAAATGCACGAAGTAAAAATACCCTTTTTACCAATATTGAATAACAACCAATTAAAACTCATATATTTACCTTGTATATATATAGCTTATTTTCGATATATAAATAAAAACAAGTAAGAAGGCTCTAGTCGGGAGAGCCCGACTAGAAGATACCCTGAATGTAGTTGCAATAAATAAATTAAATTTATGCCAGACTTTGGTATACTGACTTAGCTTCAATCGATTAAATTCGATATCTCCGGTGTTTCTCAGCCGATTTGGACGAAATTTTCAGAAAAGTTCTATCATTACCCATTACTTCAACCCTCATTTTTAGATTTTCCAAATTCGATATTTTTTGTTATCGATATTATGTGTATATCGGAAACCAAAATAGTTATCGATAATTTGAAGCAAACCTGTTCTGCTTATGGTATAAGAGAACTTAAATACCAAATCTGAAGTTTCTAGCTCTTGTAGTCTCTGAGATCCACGCGTTCATACAGACAGACAGACGGACAGACGGACAGACGGACATGGCTATCAAGAATATATATACTATCAAGAATATATAAACTTCATGGGGTCGGAGATGCTTCCTTCTGCCTGTTACATACTTTTACACAAAACCATTATACCCTTATTATCCATTTTATGGGTTAAGGGTATAAATATATTCACATAAATAATATTAAAGCATCTCACGTTTTGCTATTTATTTTGACAAAATTAATATTAAGTTCATACTACCCTTCCAAGTTGGACTGCATAAAGCAGATTCAAGCAGAAGTCGGAAATTGTCGATTTTATATGCGGCAGTTCTGTTTTGCTTCTTTTGTGAATACACACACACACACACACGCACACTAATCGACTTAAATAACGAACATGTTGAATAAGAGTATGAGCAGACGAATGTTGAGTGTTGGATACCCTAATATATAAGTGTTATTGTTGATATGTGATTTAATAATATATTTGTTATGGTTGTATATTTTGATTAGAATAAGTTGTCACTAAGCTAACAATTGAGAAATTGCTAAAAATAGGCTGCGTTCAGGGAACTAAGCGGTTATAAAGCTGCTTACTAAGCGCTTACTGCTAGTCGCTGAAAACTTGTGAACACACTGCTTAGTTGATCAGCTGATTATCACTATCGATATGTTAAAATGAAAATTATTTATCTTATTGTTACTAGTTTATTTAATTTTTCATTAATTTCATATTTTTATTTTTATTTTTTTATTTAAATGAAAGTCTTAAAATACATGTCGTATTAAAGTACACCATTTGCACAAAACAATGAACAGCTGTTCAATCACTTAGCGCAAAAGCAAACTAATTTTACGCTTACAAAAATGGCGGGCGCTGACTAAACATGTTTAAAGAGCGCCGACTAAGCAGAACGTTCAGCGAACGATTACTAAACATGTATTGTAAGCGCTTATTTCCCTGAACGAAGCCATAGTCTTTACACCTCAGTATGTATTTTTGTCATCCCCGTTGTTTAGCTAGGTTTTTCTGGCATTTAAAGTAATTCTTAATATAACAAACTGCATTGTTTCCATATTTTGTTCGTATTAGTTTGTTTATATTGTTCGAAAAAGCAAAGTTTTCCTTCCGTGTACGTGGACTAAACTCATTTGCACAATACGCGTGTATTCAAAAAACTTTTCGAAATGCGCTCGAAATAAACACAGATGGAATATTTTTAGTGAAACAAGCAAGAAGGCTCTAGTCGGGAGAGCCCGACTAGAAGATACCCTGAACCCAGTTGCAATAAATAAATTAAATTTATGTAAGATTAAATTCGATATCTCCGGTGTTTCTTAGCCGATTTGGACGAAATTTTCAGAAAAGTTCTATTGTTACCTATTACTTCAAACCTAATTTTTACATTTTCAAATTCGATATTTTGTTTTTATCGATTGCATGTGTATATAGGACACCAGAATAGTTATCGATAATTTGAAGCAAACTTGTTCTGCTCGTGGTGTAGGAGAACCTATATCCAAAAACTGAAGTCTCTAGCTCTTGTAGTCTCTGAGATCCACGCGTTCCTACAGACGGACAGACAGACAGACGGACAGACGGAAAAACGATCGGACAGATGGACATGGCTATATCGTCTCAATTGTTGATGCTGATGAAGAATACATATGCTTTGTGGGGTCGGAGATGCTTCCTTCTGCATGTAACATACTTTTGCACAATCCCATTTTATTGGCTTGAGGCCTGTACGCAGAAGCCTGTACAGCTCCCGTACAGCGAAAACTTCATATAAAACAAGTAAGAAGGCTCTAGTCGGGAGAGCCCGACTAGAAAATAGCCTGAACCCAGTTGCGATATATAAATTAAATTTATATAAGACTTTGGTATACTGACTTAGCTTCAATCGATTAAGGTCGATATCTCCGGTGTTTCTTAACCAATTTGGACGAAATTTTCAGAAAACTTCTATCGCTACCCATTTCTTCAATCCTCATTTGCACATTTTCCAAATTATGTGCATATCGGAAACCAGAATAGTTATCGATAATTTGAAGCAAACTTGTTCTGCTTATGGTATAGGAGAATTTATATACAAAATCTGGAGTCATTAGCTCTTGTAGTCTCCGATATCCACGCGTTCATACAGACGGACAGACGTTCAGACAGACGGACATGGCTATATCGTCTCAGCTGTTGATGCTGATCAAGAATATATATATCCTATGGGGTCGGAGATGCTTTTTTCTGCCTGTTACATACTTTTGCACATAATCATTATTTACCCATTTTATGGGTTAAGGGTATAAAAAATGGTCTAGTACAGCGTCAGTACCGTACTTACATTTTAGGTATGCGGTTCTGTTCGCTACTGCTGGTACGGTATTGTTGAACAATGAAAATAGTAAAATGTTATGTTAAAATGTTTACGGCAGTAAATAGCTTTCAGCAGCTATTTACGGTTGTAAAAAAAGCAACAACATGTCGGGCAAGAGCCGGCATATACATTTTTTGGAAAATATTAACAAAGTTGACCTTATTCATGTGATATTTAAATAACATATAAACAGGATTGTACTGCGACTGATCTATTACGGGGTAAAGATCTGTAAGGTGAATTTGCGCTGAGTCTTTTAAGGGGTTTGGGCTATGCTTGGCATATTCTTTGGTAATCTCAGCTTTTCCCATCAAATATGGGTTCACTTAAATGCTTTTTGGTTTTGCAGCCTGCCTTTTTTTAACAACCGCCAGCAGCAGCGCGTTAGTTGTACTCAAACACAAAAGAAGCGCCCTGTTTTTCGTGAATCATTATTTCGAATTTAACTATACAAAACACAGCTGCATTTCCGATTTATTAAGAGAAAGTTATTTGCCTACCGCCACAATATGTGATTTTTTTTTGTGAATGCACACAAACTCACTCTTCTTATTTTTGCTAAATTTAATTTTTGCCAACCCATTATTCTCTATTATAACAAAAAATATTAAAAACAAGTGGAAACGTTGCAGTCAGACGCAACCGACTGCGGCATACTCGATACCAGTATTAAAACATGTAAAAAGAGGACTGATTGCAAAGGGGTACGGATGGGGCAGGGTGTACGCTGCCTTAAAGATTCTCCGATGCAGATGGGGATGCCACCAACTATCTTCCTTCCAAATTGGTGACTCTAGCTGAAAGTTAGTAAGAGCTATTGAAAGGGGGGCTGGGGGCAGTATGGCTGAAGGTGGCATCCAAAGTTTTCATGCAGATCTGTGTGGAATGTCAATTGCTATCTTCATACCAAATTTGGTGAATCTAGCTCGAAAATTGAAAAAAGTGGGTAAAGGGGGGCTAGGAGCGCTATGGATGGGCGTGGCATCCAAAGTTTTGCTGCATATCTTTGTGAAATGTCAATTGCTATCTTCCTTCCAAATTTGGTGACTCAAGCTCAAAGTTTGTAAAAAGTAGGGAAAGGGTGGCTAGGGGCGTAATGGGTGGGCGTGGCATCCAAAGTTTTGCTGCAGTTTCTTGTGGAATGTCAATTGCTACCTTCCTTCCAAATTTGGTGACTCTAGCTCAAAGTTTGTAAAAAGTGGGGAAAGGGGGCTGGGGGCGGTATGGGTGGGCGTGGCATCCCAATTTTTATGCAGATCTTTGTGAAATGTCAATTGCTAATTTTATACCAAATTTGGTGACTCTAGCTCGAAAATTGAAAAAAGTGGGGAAAGGGGGGCGGAATGGATGGGCTAGGCTCCAAAACTTTGATGCAGATTGTTGGGGGTCGTTACCAGCTATCTTCCCACCAAATTGGAGGCTCTAGCTCCACAACTCTGGAAGATCACGCATTCCGCTCCACAACTCTGGAAGATACACGCATTCCCGTTTTTGACGAAGCGTTGGAGCGGATGGGGGTGGCTAGGGCAGTATTGGTGGACGTGGCATCCAAACTTTTGATGCAGTTTTTGGGGGGTCCTCATCACCTATCTTGGCACTAAATTTGGTGGCTATAGCTCAAAAACTGTGGGAGATATAAGCGTTTTTGACTTTAAAATGCCGTGGGGCTGGGTGCGAAATGGGGGGCGTGGCTCCAACATTTTTGATGCAGTTTTTTGGGGGTTGCTAGTAGCTATCTTCTTACCAAATTTGGTAGTTCTAGCTGTAAGGATGTGTGAAATATGCGGATTTATCGTTTTGAGTTATCGAATTTATCGATTTGCCAGCCCCCCAGTTATCGTAGAACCCCCATCTTGACACTTTAATTTACTATCCCATAGATAAAGAGAATTGGAAAGTTTCAAGTCTCTAGCTTGAAGGGTGTGGAAATAACTTGCAACCATACGGACGGACAGACGGACAGACACCATGACGGACATTGCACAAAACCAATATACTCTTTACCTTCGGTATCGAGTATAATTACCAACCCAGAAACCCTGCACCTACAAATAAATAAGTGTCGAAGTTTTTTTTTTGTAAATGGTACAGTTGGCTCTCGTTCTGCAAGGTGCCTAACAAATGCTTCGATTGCGCTGTGCTAGAACTTTCGGTAGCGGTCAGTGAACTTATACCCACCGTAACCTTGCTCGCATTTCGTTTGCCCGTCACTTCACCAGCTGCATATAACATAGATATATATAGACACACCTTCACATTTACCAAGTGATATTCACGTGAGTGAATCGTTTCTAACAATAAACATGACTGAAAATGAATCGACTGCAAAGGCGGCTCCAGCCTCTGACTTAGACTTTTACAAAACCAAGGTAGAATCTGTGGCACGGCAGGTAAATGCGCTGAGCAAGTTTTTATCGAATGAGCAATTGGTGCTTTTTGATGAACCTGAGTTGCAGGCACGACTGGAATTAGTCCGCGAAATGCACGCTAACTTTGAAGCTGCACAATCTAAGTTGGAGAAGCTCAATCTTATGGAGCTGACCACTGACGCACGGTCACAATTTGATCAAACCCGTTGCGAGGTGACATCAAAGCTCTCTCGTGAGCTTGCAAATCTGCGCAAGGCTTCAATTTTGCACTCTACAGCTATTCGGCGTATCCCTGATGAGCCAAGTGGCAGCTCGAGAGTAGCACCGCGTGTCTCTAGATTACCGCAGTTTCAACTTCCACGTTTTGGCGGTGCATACATCGACTGGCCAGATTTCTTCGCAATGTACAACACTGTCGTCGGCCAAAATGAAGAACTGACCAAAGTGGAGAAGTTTCAACATCTTCGATCATGTCTAGATGGCCCAGCATTGGAAGCGACTCGCGCTTTCGAAGCAACAGAAGACAACTACGACAAGGCCATGGATTTGTTAATAAATCGTTTTGATAATAAACTATTGCATTTTCAGGCACACGTACGGTCCATATTCAGGCTCTCAGGTGTTGAAAGGGGCTCGGCGAGCAGTTTGCGTCAATTAAGTGACAGCATTAATTCGCATCTACGCGCGTTGAACACGATGGCATCGGAAAGCGATATTGCGGATAGATTGCTGATTCACCTGGTTACTCCTAAATTGGATCAAGCAACGCTAGAGAAGCGGGAGGAAATCTTGCCAATTGTTCATGTCTAAAAGTAGGCAGAATCAAACATAAACTGCCTCTCTTACGTCCGCGGCTCTCCATGCTATGCTAGCAACTCCTGCAACATTTGTTTCATTTTCATTTATATTTTAAGAACTTTGTTCCCTTTTTGATTTACATATCACTTGAGAATATGTACTTATCGTGCACACAAGTGTTTTTTTATTTCGCGCATCGAAAATATTAAAGAAGCATTTTTTACCACACCTCTACACATTAGAAGAAAGAAGCCAACCCACTACAACATTTTGGTCCTTCGGACCGGATTATCTAAATCATAAACTCAGCAAGCATCGTTGGATTTTTTTTGTGCTTAACCCAAAAAGCACAGATAATTAATACTTTTCTCCATATTTATGCGCTTTGCCAAGTGGCAACTTCTCCGCAAAATATATTACTTATCGTGCTGATACTTACCTATCAGTACACTCCTTTCAATTTTATTAATGCCCTAATAAAGGGCGAGTCCATAAATTATATTCATATATAATTTTTTCCACCGCGTCCGAAAATTCAGCCTTTATATTTGAATTTGCATATGCACATATATAAAACTATTACATAGCCTTCTACATAAGGCGCCATATTGGTGAAAAGTTTTTTTGTACTCTGAAAAGTGTAAGGTTTTACTAGTTCCAAATAAAAAGCACAAGTTTAGTTTTGTGGTTTATCTCAATTATTTATTTTCTTAAAGCGTGTGTCTCCTATATATATCTATTATTCGTTTCTATGTACATATGTTTTTGGCAAGTTTTTCTATTACCACAATAATTTTCACACATCCGTAATTATATACAATATTTTTTAATAACTTTATTGTGAAGCTTCAGTTGCCTTAAGTGATAAATAGTGAATAATATTTTTAACAACCCAAACGCCAAACTACAAACATACGTACATATGTACATATCCAAAAAACATATGCCGGCACTTGAGCGCAGCTCACATATAATTCACACATATTAATTCACACAAAACAAAATTTACATACACAAATACAAACAGCTGTCGGCAAGAGCAAAGCGTATTACATACATACATATATATTTAAATGCGCAATGCCGACAGATTTTATTTATATTTAACAACATCCTATAAAACTCCATCTACATGTTAAATATATTGTTAAATATAATTTATTTCCAATAAACACTGGACTTGCACATGCACATAAACAAAAACAACAATATATAACCAAATAAAATTCTGGCCGCCACAACACAAAGAGATTAAAAAAGAATATATTTATTCCAACAAGGCGGCCAATAATAAATACAATCACATAACTAATTAACACATTTAAACACTATTTTTTTTGTCACACTTATTTATAATAATTAGACAAAAATTGCAAGTTTCTTTGTTATTACATATGTATGTACATGCATTTATCGATGTCTAAGCACTCACACAAAACTATCGTTTACCATTGGCTCTGCGTTCAGCATCCGACCTTCACGTCACATCACGTTTCGTTATTTTATTTTTTTATCGTTCGCAATTATTAAAGTTTATATTTTTTGTGTGCATTGCTGACCTTGTATTAAATAATTACTATTAATTATTTATTCTTTGGTCTCTCCACTCCACTCGTCCAAACTATTAAATCTGTTGATTTTATATGTACGTTGTCCGCAAAGAATAAATTGTTATTTTATTCTGGCTGCATAAGCTCCTAGCATGCAAAGTGACATTGCCAAAGATAAAGATAATCTCCTTACCGTTCCGTCCGGGGTCCGATCCGAGTAAACTCGTCGCGTCCAAAACCTACAGAGTGTCCAGTCCCACCGCTTATTTCTAGATCCGTCAGTCAAAAACTTAAGATGCCAAGTATGTTTACTTTGACCACGTTCATTTCCGTGACCGACCGTCTCAGCCAGTTCGAGTCAAAATTCGCTTCCAATTCCGATGTGTCACTGCACACGCTCAAAGTTAGACAAGAACAGATTCGGACCTTGTGGGACAAGGTCGAGCAAGAATTCGAGCGCTGTTCAAGAGCGCTCTCCGAATCTGCGGGACACAGCAATGTCAACGATACCGAAATCCTCCATGCGAAATATGACCACTGCTATGGGGCGTACGAGCGCTGTGCATCCATGCTAAGCGATCAAATTGAGAACGCTACGGTCCCTATACCAGGTCCTTATGTTGCCTATCAGCCGAAAGGCTGCCACTTACCGCCCGTTGACACCGAAGTCTTTTCTGGAGACTATTTGAAATGGACTACGTTCCGGGACATTTTCACAGCGGTGTATATTAACAATCCAAGTCTTACCCCAGTCGAGAAACTATTTCACTTAAATTCAAAGACGAGTGGCAATGCTAAGGCTATCGTGTCCAAATCCCCTCTCACAAATGATGGGTTTTCGTCAGCATGGCAAGCACTCGTCAACAGGTTTGAAAATAAAAGACTGTTAGTCGTTTAAAGACAACAGTCAACTTCGTATTCTGTTCAACGTGCAACCCATTCCTCACAAGTCTGCAGTCGCACTAAAGGATTTACAGAGCACCATCCAAGGGTGCCTATCGGCTTTAGAACTCTCAAATATCTCCACTGAGATAGGGTTATCTCCTCGTTTTCATGTGCTCCTCAAGACTCCCTAAACTCACTTTATCACTGTGGTAGCAGTCTCTCCATAGCACTGCAGTTGTTCCGACTTGGGGAGAGTTAAATAGTTTCCTGTTAGAGCGGTATCGAACCTTGGAAGCAATTGAAGATGTACGGCCCCATCTAGCTCCTCAGCCGGCGGTTAAGGCTACAAGGAAAGAACCCTCTTCCAAAAGAGTGAACTCCTTTGAAACCAAAGTCACTGCCAAGGTTCAGACTTGCCAACTTTGCACCAAAGAAAACCATCCAATCCGTACTTGTCCTAAATTTTTACAAATGTCTGTCCAGGAGCGATCCGACACCATAAAGCAGCATAAGTTATGTTTGAATTGCTTTGCAAGAGGCCATCACCTTAAAGATTGTACGAGTGCACACAGTTGCTTCACGTGCAAAGGTCGCAATCATACACTTCTTCATCGAAGCGACCCCCATCTCAAGCGCCTCATGCGA
The DNA here is from genome assembly GCA_030179655.1 of Scaptomyza flava. Taxonomy (NCBI): domain Eukaryota; kingdom Metazoa; phylum Arthropoda; class Insecta; order Diptera; family Drosophilidae; genus Scaptomyza; species Scaptomyza flava. Next base: position 36,007,307 of record JARNME010000404.1, on the reverse strand, counting down.
CCGCCTCCAATCCATCCACTTCGTCAAACATACCATCCAATGTGCAAACCTATTTCTCTGCAAACACACATAGTGTTTTGCTCGGCAATGCTCTCGTCAATATTTGCTATGCAGGTACCACGTACAAGGCACGTGCACTGATTGATTCAGGATCGGAAGCATCATTATGACTCGACTTTTCAATTTAATAAAGCTTCCTTTCCAGTCCGTTCAAGCCAAAATAAGTGGGTTAAATCAATCCGTGTCAGCTAAGCCTCAGAAGTTGTGTCACTTTTTAATAGGCTCCCCAACAAAGCCGAGAATCCAAATTGAATCCTCGGCGGATGTGATTCCTCAGTTGGTAGGTAACCTTCCCCCCTATACAATCCCCCAAAGCATATTGAAGGACCTGCCGAATATCCAATCGGCTGACCCCACAAAGGTTTCCGTTGATCCTAACCTCCAGTTAGACAAGCTTCTCACAAAGTTTTGGGAGGTGGAGGAATTTCCTCTAAGTCCGATATAAGACTCGGATTCCAAATGTGAAAGCAATTTCGTCCGCACCACTAATAGAAATAAAGATGGAAGATATGTAGTCACACTCCAATTTTCGGAACCCTGATCACATCCAGTTGGGACATTCATGATCCATTGCGTTAGCTCAGTTTCTTAAGAACGAAAACCGTATGCAGAGAAACATACCTCAAAAAGAGCAATATGACGCCGTGATTCACTTAGGTCACATGAGACAAATCCCTCCAAGTGTTGCCTGTAACCTTTTTTATCTTCTCCACCATGCTGTTCTCAAGCCAGACAGCACTACTACTAAAATTCGCGTTGTGTTTAACGCATCCAGTGTTTCGACAAACGGCAAAAGTTTGAATGACGTCCTATACCCGGGACCAGTCCTACAATCCGATGTGACCGTACAGATCCTCAAGTGGCGTTATTATCGCTACGTTTTTAATGCAGACATCACCAAGATGTATCGCCAGATCATGGTGCATCCCAAGCACACTCCATATCAGCGGATTCTGTTCCGAAACAAAAATAATGACTTGTGCGATTTCGAACTTGACACAATCACCTTTGGTGTCAATTGTGCTCCCTTTTTGGCCATCCGAGTTTTGCAGCAGCTTGCATTAGATGTAAAAGAAGAGTTTCCTCTCGCTAGTAACATTATTTCCGAGCACATGTATGTGGATAATGTTCTAGCGGGTTCCCACTCCGATGAGCATGCGATTCTTAAGATCCTAGAACTCCGCAAGGCTCTAGCGAGTGTTGGGTTTCCATTACGAAAGTGGACAGCAAATGAGAGATGTATTTTGAAGGAAATTCCAAAGGATCACTTGCTTCGAGATGATTTCTTGGAAATCGAAGATGCCAGCGCCGCCAAGACATTGGGAATTAGATGGCAAGCCGACTCCGATGAGTTTTTCTTCTCCCCTTCCACCATAATATTGAAGACATCTTTCACCAAACGCGATGTTCTTTTGAGCATTGCGAAGCTCTTCGATCCTGCTGAATGGCTGTCACCAGTCATCGTGCGTGCGAAAATATTTATGCAGGAGATTTGGCTCCACAAGCTAGATTGGGATGACGTGTTGCCAGAAGAGCTTTATCGCCGTTGGAGGGAGTTCCTAACATGCTACCTCATTTTGGGAGAGATCCGCATTCCAAGATGGTTACATTTCCAACCTTCTGCCAAACTGCAGTATCATGGATTTTGTGACGCATCACAACTTGCATACGGCTCATCTCTGTACACTCGTATTGAAGTCAATGACCAGGTCTATATACATCTCCTCACTTCAAAGACCCGAGTAGCTCCAATTAAGACTGTTTCCCTGCCAAGGCTTGAATTGTGTGGTGCAGTACTTCTCGCAGAACTGACCAGCACACTCCTTCCTCAATTGACTGATGAAAAGGTCGATTGTTACTTTTGGACAGATTCCACAATTGTTTTAGCTTGGCTTAACAAGCCCCCCTGCACTTGGACCACCTTTGTGGGTAATAGGGTCTCAAAAATCCAACGCGCAACCGACACGGGGACATGGTCTCACATCCGCTCTGAGGTCCTCATCAAAGCAACAATAAACTCCTGTAAAATTTGTGTCGTTTATAAAATACGAACAAACTCCTTTTCCAGACCCTTTACTCACACGGGTGTCGACTTCGCCGGACCATTTGACATAAAAAGTTTTACTGGCCGCGCTTGTCGAATTTCCAAGGGGTATGTTTGCATTTTTGTTTGCTTCAGCACCAAGGATATTCATCTGGAAGCCACGACTGATTTAACCACTGGGAAATTCCTCGCAGCATTTGCTCGATTCGCTGCACGACGTGAGTGTCCCCAGCAAATGTTCCCAGAAAACGGTAAAACGTTTGTCGGAGCTTCCAAGGTTCTTGATCACGACTTTCTTGAAGCTACACGAAAATGCATTCTTTCCTAGTATAGCCAACAAAGGCTATCGTGGCGGTTCAACCCACCAGGTGCACCTCATATGTGTGGCTTGTGGGAAGCTGGTGTGAAGAGCTTTAAGGCTCTTTTCTACCAATCTACTTCGTTTTTTAAGTACACGTTCGAAGAGCTATCAACGCTGCTCCCTAAAGTTGAAGCATGTCTCAACTCGAGACCAATCTCCCCTATGTCAGAAGATCCAACTGACTTATTAGCCCTTACCCCTGCTGACTTTCTGATCGGAGCACCGCTTTTATCCGTTTGCGAGCCCGAAATTAAGGAGAATGCAATGTCCATCTTAAACAGGTGGCAGCGTCTCAAGGCTCTCAACCATCAATTTTGTGTCCGTTGGAAGGAAGAGTACTTAAAAGAGCTGCATAAAAGGGTCAAGTGGCAACCAAAGCAAGTGAATCTGCAGCCAGGCGACATGGTCATTATCAAGGAAGAACACATCCCAGCCAATGAGTGGCGGCTGGGTCGCATTCAAAAGACATATTCAGGCTTTGACAATAATGTCCGGGTCGTAGATATTCTGACGGCACGTGGTGTAGTTAAGAGACCCCTAGCTAAGATTGTGCTACTTCCAAATTAGCCAACTGCTCAAGCACAAGTTCTAGATGTTTCTTCTACTTAACAATTCCGCTATTTCCATAATCGTTTGAGCTCGTCCAATCCTTCCAGTATCTATAGTATCCAACAAATTCCGAATACGTTATCTATCGTTTAGTTACCTATCAGGAAAGAAGATGGCTCCCATGAAGGCTAATCCACGCGCAGCAGAGGACAGACGTACTCGAGGAATAAACTCCTTCCGTTGCTGAGTCTGCCGTGGAATCCATGCGCTTAAAAAGTTCTAGCGTTTTATGCGCTTAACCGCCGAGAAGTGGCTAACGGCAGTGCTGGTGAACAAGTACTGCCCCAAGTGCCTTGCCCATCAGCATTCGGTGTCAACCTGCCGCCGAGAAGACAGTTGCCGTGTGTGTCAGGGTGATCATCACACCCTGCTTCACATGCACGAGGAGCGCAAGACCACGCCCGCGATCATCCAGGCCAGGCCTCCCCATAACGGATCCCCTTTACCAAGCAGCCTCTCGCTGTCGTCGATTTTGGCACATCAAAAAACCACTGTGATGCCAACGGTGGTCCTGAAAATTGATACGGGATCAAAAGTATTCGAAACCCGGGCAGTGGTCGACCCGTGCTGCCCCTTAAGTCGAATCGACAAGTCACTGGCTACGGCTTTCGGCCTATCCGTCACCCGTGTCGGTCCTGAGGGGGCATGCACGGCAATTCTAACGTCACGTTGCTCCGACTTCCAGAAGGAAGTCATCCTCCTGGTGGTTCCTACCAGGAACCGCACACCGAGTGAGCCGATCGCAGAGCGTTTTCATGCTAATACGAGCAACATAGTGCTCCTGTGGTCCAGAGCACTTTTTTTGGATGGGTGCTGTCAGGATCCTGCAGCCATTAATGAATTTCTTTTTATATTGCAATACTGCAAGGGGGGCGGTATGTTCATGCCTAAAAGTAGGCAGAATCAAACATAAACTGCCGCTCTTACTTTCGCGGCTCTCCATTCAATGCTAGCAACTCCTGCAACATTTGTTTCATTTTCATTTATTTTTTATGTTAAGAACTATGTTCCCTTTTTGCTTTACATATCACTTGAGAATATATACTTATCGTGCACACAAGTGTTTTTTTATATCGCGCATCGAAAATATTAAAGAAGCAACTTTTTGCCACACCTCTACACATCAGAAGAAAGAAGCCAACCCACTACAACACCAATGAAAGGGTTGCCGATATGAACCGAGATGTCTACATTTCTGGAAAGGAGATGCCGCATGTTGGAAAATTTGGAATCCACATTGGTAAAGCAGACACTTGGCATGCAGGCGGTGAAAGCTCACACACATTCCCGCTATACATTAATCGTGAGTAAAACTCAAAATTGCGTGTTATGCGAATCAGGTGAGCATTATTTATTTAAATGCCCACGATTCACAAGCTTAACACTCACTCTTCCCTACAAAGAAGCTTAAAGGCTCCATCTCTGCCTCAACTGCCTTCGCAAAGGGCATAGTTTACAGCAATGCAAATCCGGTCACTGTAAACATTGCCAGCAGAAGCATCATTCTTATTTGCACATAGACACAAGTTCCCTTGCGCCTCAGCTGCCAGTCGGATCGCATTCTCAAACTGCCTCGCTTGTTTCCACATCAGCTCCTAGAGTCCTGAAACATAATGAGACCGATTACGCACTGCTCGCAACGGCAATCATGCAAGTCAGAAATCGATCTGGCACCCTCGTGCCTTGTAGAGCTCTGCTGGACTCAGCGTCGCAGCTAAACTTTATCACTACTCGACTCGCTAACCATCTTCAGTTGGAATTGCATCGTTCAAATATCTCAGTATCCGGTATAGGTGAATCTTTTTTCTCTCCTAACAAAGTAGTTGATATTTTCGCACAATCAAACATTGGCTCATATCAAGGATCATTTTCTGCCGTCGTAACGCAAAAGATAGCTGCTTACCAGCCGCACTTCGATATCAGCAGCACAGATTGGAAAGTACCCGACAATTTACGCCTCGCTGATCCGCTCTTCTACAAGGGTCAAAAAATCGACATGCTTATCGGCGCTGGCATATTTTTCGACTTGCTTTGCGTGGGGTAAGTTCGTCTAGCAAATCATTTACCTACGTTGCAGAAAACCAAATTAGGGTGGATAGTTTCAGGAGGCTGTGCAAACCCTACGTATTCATCACTCTCTGCTGTCATCAAGCCCTCTAATGTACATTCAGAACCAGAACTTTTGTCTGACTTAGTCAAGCGATTCTGGGAAATAGATAACTGTTGCGGCGCTGCAAATACGCTGTCTGACGAGGATGCTCTTTGCAAGCAGTTATTTCTTCAAAACTATACGCGTCTAAAATCAGGCGAGTATTCTGTTCGACACCCGGCCAAAGATCGCTTCGATGCACTTGGAGATTCTTATAATCGTGCTCTACGTCGATTCAACGCACTCGAATCGAAACTGGCCAGGAACCCATCGCTAAAGTCGCAGTACGTTGCATTTATAAACGAATACATTAACTTTAACAACATGTCCTTATCCTCCAAACAATCTTTATTACTCGCAGGACCTTCCATACAGCCTAAAATATTCACATCATTGCTCAGATTTCGCTTTTATAAAATTGCACTATGTGGTGATATTTACAAGATCTACCGCTGCGTACGTGTAACGCACCCAGATCAATATTTACAGTGCATTTTATGGCGTGACAACGCGAGCAGGGAAGTCCAATGGCACAAAGCCTGCTCCATTTCTAGCCATTCGAGCCATGCAGCAGCTGGCCCGCGACGAAGAAGACTCGCTGCCCCTAGCATCAAGGATCGTTTAGAGGGATTTTTACGTGGGCGATCTAATTACCAGAGGCGACACAATTGAAGAGGTTGTTGAAATCCGCCACCAAGTCAAGGAACTGCTACGTAGAGGGCGCTTTCCTATACGGAAATTGTGTTCAAACGATCAAGCTGCGCTGGATGGCGAGCTGGAAGCGGGCTGCGAAAAAACTGTAAAGTTCAACGATGGAACGGACGTCAAGAAGGCCCTGGGTTTGGCTTGGGATACTTGCTCTGATCATCTCCTATTTAGTCTGTCGCATACATTCGTCAACAACAATAACATTGCAACTAAGCGTACTATACTAGCTACGATCGCCAAATTTTACGATCCTCTCGGATTAATAGCTCTTTTAATTACGAAGCTTAAAATATTCCTACAGACTCTGTGGAAGGACAAACTCAGTTGAGACGAAGCCCATTCTCAGTCTTTACACACTGATTGGATTATGCATATATCGCAAATAGCCACCGCTGGTTCTCTTCAATTCCCTCGTCTTGGTTTGCAGCCACATTCAGTATACGAAATACATGCATTCTGCGACGGAAGCCTAGCCGCATGCGGCACCTGTGTCTACGTGCGATCAGAATCGCACTATGTTTACTCCTCACATCTCTTATGCGCCAAATCGAGAGTTTCACCACTAAAAAGACTCACAATCTCCAGGCTGGAATTGGCCGCTGCACATCTGCTGTCAGAGCTCGTGGCCAACGTCGCCCAATATATGCCAACGCCTTGTTCTATTGTTGCTCCGACTCTACTATTGCACTGTCTTGGATTCGTAAAGCTCCATCTGAATTTAATATTTTTGTATCCAACAGGATAGCCCAAATCCAGGAGCTTACTAAGAGGATGATCTGGAACCACGTTCCCACCCATATGAATCCAGCCGACATCATATTGAGAGGCTGTGGGAGCACTTGAACTTTTGGATTCGAATCTTTGGCGTGAAGAACCAGCACTCCTACGATCACCTATAGCTGAGTGGCCGCCCACTATCCCTACTCGCTTGGATTTGCCAGAACGTCGTCGCCATGCTTTAACCTTAACGAACAAACTTGACATCTCTTTCAGCTGCAAATTCCAAAACTCTTTTGCCAAGATGCAACGAGTTTTTGGATATATAAGCAGATTCTCGCAGCTTAAAACAAAGGCTCAAGAGCGCTTCAAAGGTACACTGACTGTCGATGACTTAAAGGCTGGTACACACCTCCTACTCAAAGGAATTCAAATAGTCCACTTTGCCAATGAACATAAGGATTTGCTTAACAAAAAGGACGCATCTTCGAAATCCAAGCTTATATCGTTTAACCCAATCATGGACAGTTGCGGGCTAATTCGCGTTGGCGGACGTCTACAAAATTCATTTTTGGATTACGAGGCTAGGCACCCAATCATTCTGCCAGCTCAGCACCCCGTCACCAGCGCTATCATTGATCACTTTCAACGCCAATTCCTACACAGTGGACCACAAAGCTTGAGGGCCATATTGCGTCAGAGATTCTGGCCCATTGGCGGACGAAAAACCGTTTCTGCAGTACTTGGCAAATGCATTCGTTGCTTTCGCATGAAGCCCAAGCTTCTCGAGCACATCATGGCCCCGTTGCCAGCTGATCGAGTGCAACCCAGCCGCCCATTCTCTACAACTGGAATCGATTTTTGTGGACCATTCTTCATAAAGTCAGAAGTCAGGAATAGGTCGCCCACAAAATGCTACATAGCAATATTCGTTTATTTTTCTACCAAAGCAACACATTTGGAACTGGTGGAGGATTTATCAACCGCATCGTTTATAGCTGCATTGAGGCGATTTATCGGCATCAGAGGCAAGCCCAATTCAATACGGTCAGGCAACGCAACTAACTTTGTTGGAGTGCGGAATGAACTGAACGAGCTGAGGCTACTCTTTCTTAGCGAGCCTCACATTAAGGAGCTTACGAACTCATGCCTCTCAAGCGGAATCAAATGGAACTTTATTCCGCCTCGATCTCCTCATTTTGGTGGCTTATGGGAGGCTGCGGTCAAATCCGCCAAGCACCATTTTTATCGCGTAGTTGGAAAGTCTGCTCTCAAATTTCACGAGCTTCGAACCCTTGTATGCGAAATTTCTGCAATGTTAAACTCACGACCTCTTTGTCCCATTTCAGAAAATTCTGAATCCTGATGTTCTTACGCCTGGTCACTTTTTGATTGGAGCTCCATATGCCACAATCGAAGAACCAGATACAACTCATCTCGACATCAATCGTCGTGCCGCCTCTTCAATGGTGTCTTGGCAGGAGCGAGAGCACTATATCTGGAGAAGATGGCGTCTCGCGAGTTGCAATTATTAAAACCGCAACTGGTAGAGTCAAAAGAGCCGTGAACAAAATTGCTGTACTGCCCCTTGAAACCAAGTCGGTTGAAAGCCTCGCACTTCCAACGGGGGGAGCATGTCGAGGCCTTATCAGGTGAATGGCTCGAATCGCATCTTGGACAGAAAATCATGGAAAACTCACTTTTAAATAATCAACATGTTTTGAATCCTATATTTTCCCCAGGACCTGACGGAGTGCCAAGCTGTGTGCTTAGACACAGCGCTCATGGTCTTTTAAAGCCGTTGCTTAAAATGTTTAACTTGTCCCTGGAGTAAGGCTCCTTTCCAAAAATTTGGATAGAGGCATTTATTATTCATCGCCATAAATAAGGAAACAAATCTTATGTTCTAAATTATAGGGTATCCGAAAGTTCTAGGTTAAATTTACGTTGGCTCGCTCTTCAGTTGTTTGTTGTCTGCTGCTGCCTCCGACATGCTCCCCCCGTTGGAAGTGCGAGGCTTTCAACCGACTTGGTTTCAAGGGGCAGTACAGCAATTTTGTTCACGGCTTTGTTGACAGTACCAGTTGCGGTTTTAATTATTGCAACTTGCGAGACGCCATCTTCTCCAGATATAGTGCTCTCGATCTTGCCAAGACGCCATTGAAGAGGCGGCACGGCGATTGATGTCGAGATGAGTTGTATCTGGTTCTTCGATTGTGGCATATGGAGCTCCAATCAAAAAGTGACCAGGCGTAAGAACTTCAGGATTCCGAATTTTCTGAAATGGGACAAATAGGTCGTGAGTTTAACATTGCAGAAATTTCGCATACAAGGGTTCGAAGCTCGTGAAATTTGAGAGCAGACTTTCCAACTACGCGAAAAAATGGTGCTGTCGGATTTGACCGCAGCCTCCCATAAGCCATCAAAATGAGGAGACCGAGGCGGAATAAAGTTCCATTTGATTCCGCTTGAGAGGCATGAGTTCGTAAGCTCCTTAATGTGAGGCTCGCTAAGAAAGACTAGCCTCAGCTCGTTCAGTTCATTCCGCGCTCCATTGCCTGACCATATTGAATTGGGCTTGCCTCTGATGCCGATAAATCGCCTCAATGCAGCTATAAACGATGCGGTTGATAAATCCTCCACCAGTTCCAAATGTGTTGCTTTGGTAGAAAAATAAACGAATATTGCTATGTAGCATTTTGTGGGCGACCTATTCCTGACTTCTGACTTTATGAAGAATGGTCCACAAAAATCGATTCCAGTTGTAGAGAATGGGCGGCTGGGTTGCACTCGATCAGCTGGCAACGGGGCCATGATGTGCTCGAGAAGCTTGGGCTTCATGCGAAAGCAACGAATGCATTTGCCAAGTACTGCAGAAACGGTTTTTCGTCCGCCAATGGGCCAGAATCTCTGACGCAATATGGCCCTCAAGCTTTGTGGTCCACTGTGTAGGAATTGGCGTTGAAAGTGATCAATGATAGCGCTGGTGACGGGGTGCTGAGCTGGCAGAATGATTGGGTGCCTAGCCTCGTAATCCAAAAATGAATTTTGTAGACGTCCGCCAACGCGAATTAGCCCGCAACTGTCCATGATTGGGTTAAACGATATAAGCTTGGATTTCGAAGATGCGTCCTTTTTGTTAAGCAAATCCTTATGTTCATTGGCAAAGTGGACTATTTGAATTCCTTTGAGTAGGAGGTGTGTACCAGCCTTTAAGTCATCGACAGTCAGTGTACCTTTGAAGCGCTCTTGAGCCTTTGTTTTAAGCTGCGAGAATCTGCTTATGTATCCAAAAACTCGTTGCATCTTGGCAAAAGAGTTTTGGAATTTGCAGCTGAACGAGATGTCAAGTTTGTTCGTTAAGGTTAAAGCATGGCGACGACGTTCTGGCAAATCCAAGCGAGTAGGGATAGTGGGCGGCCACTCAGCTATAGGTGATCGTAGGAATGCAGGTCCTTCACGCCAAAGATTCGAATCTAAAAGTTCTAGTGCTCCACAGCCTCTCGATATTATGTCGGCTGGATTCATATGGGTGGGAACGTGGTTCCAGATCCCCTTAGTAATCTCCTGGATTTGGGCTATCCTGTTGGATACAAAAATATTAAATTAATTCAATAAGATGGAGCTTTACGAATCCAAGACAGTGCAATAGTAGAGTCGGAGCAACAATAGAACAAGGCGTTGGCATATATTGGGTGACGTTGGCCACGAGCTCTGACAGCAGATGTGCAGCGGCCAATTCCAGCCTGGAGATTGTGAGTCTTTTTAGTGGTGAAACTCTCGATTTGGCGCATAAGAGATGTGAGGAGTAAACACAGTGCGATTCTGATCGCACGTAGACACAGGTGCCGCATGCGGCTAGGCTTCCGTCGCAGAATGTATGTATTTCGCATACTGAATGTGGCTGCAAAACAAGACGAGGGAATTTAAGAGAACCAGCGGTGGCTATTTGCGATATATGTATAATCCAATCAGTGTGTAGAGACTGAGAAAGGGCTTCGACTCAATTGAGTTTGTCCTTCCACAGAGTCTGTAGAAATATTTTAAGCTTCGTAATTAAAAGAGCTATTAATCCGAGAGGGTCGTAAAATTTGGCGATCGTAGCTAGTATAGTACGCTTAGTTGCAATGTTATTGTTGTTGACGAATGTATGCGACAGACTAAATAGGAGATGATCAGAGCAAGTATCCCAAGCCAAACCCAGGGCCTTCTTGACGTCCGTTCCATCGTTGAACTTTACAGTTTTTTCGCAGCCCCCTTCCTGCTCGCCATCCAGCGCAGCTTGATCGTTTGAACACCATTTCTGTATAGGAAAGCTCGAATGGCTAGAAATGGAGCAGGCCTTGTGCCATATGTAGCCGTGTTTAAGGTGTATACTTGGACTTCCCTGCTCGCGTTGTCACGAAATAAAATGTACTGTAAATATTGATCTGGGTGCGTTACACGTACGCAGCGGTAGATCTTGTAAATATCACCACATAGTGCAATTTTATAAAAGCGCAATCTGAGCAATGATGTGAATATTTTAGGCTGTATGGAAGGTCCTGCGAGTAATAAATCGTTTAGTGAGAGGCCAGAAGTGGTTTTTGCCGAGCCATCGAATACGATTCACAACTTAGTAGTTGTACTATCGAGTTTCTGCACGCAATGATGCGGCAGAAAATATTGAGGTACAGCAGATTGTTTGGAGGATAAGGACATGTTGTTAAAGTTAATGTATTCGTTTATAAATGCAACGTACTGCGACTTTAGCGATGGGTTCCTGGCCAGTTTCGATTCGAGTGCGTTGAATCGACGTAGAGCACGATTATAAGAATCTCCAAGTGCATCGAAGCGATCTTTGGCCGGGTGTCGAACAGAATACTCGCCTGATTTTAGACGCGTATAGTTTTGAAGAAATAACTGCTTGCAAAGAGCATCCTCGTTAGACAGCGTATTTGCAGCGCCGCAACAGTTATCTATTTCCCAGAATCGCTTGACTAAGTCAGACAAAAGTTCTGGTTCTGAATGTACATTAGAGGGTTTGCACAGCCTCCTGAAACTATCCACCCTAATTTGGTTTTCTGCAACGTAGGTAAATGATTTGCTAGACGAACTTACCCCACGCAAAGCAAGTCGAAAAATATGCCAGCGCCGATAAGCATGTCGATTTTTTGACCCTTGTAGAAGAGCGGATCAGCGAGGCGTAAATTGTCGGGTACTTTCCAACCTGTGCTGCTGATATCGAAGTGCGGCTGGTAAGCAGCTATCTTTTGCGTTACGACGGCAGAAAATGATCCTTGATATGAGCCAATGTTTGATTGTGCGAAAATATCAACTACTTTGTTAAGAGAGAAAGAAGATTCACCTATACCGGATACTGAGATATTTGAACGATGCAATTCCAACTGAAGATGGTTAGCGAGTCGAGTAGTGATAAAGTTTAGCTGCGACGCTGAGTCCAGCAGAGCTCTACAAGGTACGAGGGTGCCAGATCGATTTCTGACTTGCATGATTGCTGTTGCGAGCAGTACGTAATCTGTCTCATTATGTTTCAGGACTCTAGGAGCTGATGTGGAAACAAGCGAGGCAATTTGAAAGTGCGATCCGACGGGCAGCTGAGGCGCAAGGGAACTTGTGTCTATGTGCAAATAAGAATGATGCTTCTGCTGGCAATGTTTACAGTGACAGTGAGTTTTGCATTGCTGTAAACTATGCCCTTTGCGAAGGCAGTTGAGGCAGAGATGGAGCCCTTTAGCTTCTTTGTATCGAAGAGTGGGTGTTAAGCTTGAGAATCGTGGGCATTTAAATAAATAATGCTCAGCTGATTCGCATAACACGCAATTTTGTATCACGATTAATGTATAGCGGGGATGTGTATGAGCTTTCACCGCCTGCTTGCCAAGTGTTTGCTTTACCAATGTGGATTCCAAATTTTCCAACATGCGGCATCTTCTTTCCAGAAATGTAGACACCTCGGTTCATGTCGGCAACCCTTTCATTGTCAAGATTTCCTCCCGCTTCTTTAGCGTTGCTTGATCCAATTTAGTAGTAACCAGGTGAATCAGCAATCCATCCGCAATATCGCTTTCCGATGCCATCGTGTTCAACGCGCGTAGATGCGAATTAATGCTGTCACTTAATTGACGCAAACTGCTCGCCGAGCCCCTTTCAACACCTGAGAGCCTGAATATGGACCGTACATGTGCCTGAAAATGCAATAGTTTATTATCAAAACGATTTATTAACAAATCCATGGCCTTGTCATAGTTGTCTTCTGTTGCTTCGAAAGCGCGAATCGCTTCCAATGCTGGGCCATCTAGACATGATCGAAGATGTTGAAACTTCTCCACTTTGGTCAGTTCTTCATTTTGGCCGACGACAGTGTTGTACATTGCGAAGAAATCTGGCCAGTCGATGTATGCACCGCCAAAACGTGGAAGTTGAAACTGCGGTAATCTAGAGACACGCGGTGCTACTCTCGAGCTGCCACTTGGCTCATCAGGGATACGCCGAATATCTGTAGAGTGCAAAATTGAAGTCTTGCGCAGATTTGCAAGCTCACGAGAGAGCTTTGATGTCACCTCGCAACGGGTTTGATCAAATTGTGACCGTGCGTCAGTGGCCAGCTCCATAAGATTGAGCTTCTCCAACTTGGATTGTGCAGCATCAAAGTTAGCGTGCATTTCGCGGACTAATTCCAGTCGTGCCTGCAACTCAGGTTCATCAAAAAGCACCAATTGCTCACTCGATAAAAACGTGCTCAGCGCATTTAGCTGCTGTGCCACAGATTCTACCTTCGTTTTGTAAAAGTCTAAGTCAGAGGCTGGAGCCGCCTTTGCAGTCGATTCATTTTCAGTCATGTTTATTGTTCGAAACGATTCACTCACGTGAATATCACTTGGTAAACGTGAAGGTGGGTCTATATATATCTATGTTATATGCAGCTGGTGAAGTGACGGGCAAACGAAATGCGAGCAAGGTTACGGCGGGTATAAGTTCACTGACCGCTGCGCTACCGAAAGTTCTAGCGCAGCGTAATCGAAGCATATGTAAGGCACCTTGCAGAACGGGAGCAAACTGTACCATTTACAAGCGTATGCGAATGCAAGAATGTAGGCGACAGACGAAAAGAATAAAACCGAAAGCGAAAATGTGCGAATGTATTAGTGTGTGTGTGCGTTTGCCGGCAAAAAACGAACACGTGTGTGATCTTTGCATCGAATTATGCAGAAGACGCTAAGAGATGATCATTAATAAGCACAATAGCTTGTGATCTTTACAAAAAAAAAAAAAAATTCACGTCGGGGTCACCAAATGTTTAGAGGAAGCACTCTTTTGTGTTAACATATGTTCGAGCTAGTTCAGAAGGTTAGGAACCCTTTGCCATATATAAAACCCGATCCCTTTTTTACTAGATTTTTATATTCAGTTCAAGTTCAATATTCTTAGGTAATTTGATTATTTTGTACAGAAGTGTGTTCCTCTTTGCACTTATGTAGCCAAGTGCCAATGCACGACCGTAGCGAACGATACGAAAAACGAGAGTGAGTGCTTTGACTATGATGAGCAGTTGCGAGAATTGTTATCTATGCAATTAGATAAATTCGCATGTGCAAAGCTAAGACGAAGATTAGTGATGAGCAAGCAAGCGGCTTATAGCTAGGATAAATTTACGTTGGCTCGCTCTTCAGTTGTTTGTTGTCTGCTGCTGCCTCCGACACTTATTTATTTGTAGGTGCAGGGTTTTTGGGTTGGCAATTTTTAATATACTTAGTTATAATAGAGAATAATGGGTTGGCAAAAATTAAATTTAGCAAAAATAAAAAGAGTGAGTTTGTGTGCATTCACAAAAGAAGCAAAACAGAAATGCACTTGTCAAATGACTTTGCAACACTTTTTTGCAATTTTACGACAGTTTTTTTAGACAAACCCAAGGGTATCAAAAACGTGGAAAATTTCTATACCCTTACGGCCTGTACGCATAAGCTCCGTACAGCTTCCGTACCGTTTACATTAGCTTTACGACCGCAACAAAAAGTGTTGAAAAAATCACATATTGTGGCGGTAGGCAAATAACTTTCTCTTAATAAATCGGAAATGCAGCTGTGTTTTGTATAGTTAAATTCGAAATAATGATTCACGAAAAACAGGGCGCTTCTTTTGTGTTTGAGTACATTTAACGCGGACTCAGGTCGAATTCACCTTACAGATCTATACCCCGTAATAGATCACTGGCAGTACAATCCTGTTTTATGTTATTTAAATATCACATGAATAAGGTCAACTTTGTTAATATTTTCCGAAAAATTTATATGCCGGCTCTTGCCCGACATGTTGTTGCTTTTTTTACAACCGTAGATAGCTGCTAAAAGCTATTTACTGCCGTAAACATTTTAACATAACATTTTACTATTTTCATTGTTCAACAATACCGTACCAGCAGTAGCGAACAGAACTGCATACCTAAAATGTAAGTACGGTACTGACGCTGTACTAGACCATTTTTTATACCCTTAACCCATAAAATGGGTAAATAAGGGTATAATGGTTTTGTGCAAAAGTATGTAACAGGCAGAAGGATGCATCTCCGACCCTATAAAGTATATATATTCTTGATCAGCATCAACAGCCCAGACGATATAGCCTTGTCCGTCTGTCCGTCCGTCTGTCCGTCTGTCCGTCTGACCGTCTGTCCGTCTGTATGAACGCGTGGATCTCAGAGACTACAAAAGCTAGAGACTTCAGATTTTGGATAAAGGTTCTCCTATACCATGAGCAGAACAAGTTTGCTTCAAATTATCGATAACTATTCTGGTTTCCGATATACACATGCAATCGATTACAAATAATCTCGAATTCGGAAAATATATAAATGAGGGTTGAAGTAATGGATAATGATAGAACTTTTCTGAAAATTTCGTCCAAATCGGTTGAAAAACACCGGAGATATTGAACTTAATCGATGGAAGCTAAGCCAGTATACCAAAGTCTTATATAAATTTAATATATTTATTGCAACTGGGTTCAGGGTATCTTCTAGTCGGGCTCTCCCGACTAGAGCCTTCTTACTTGTTTTATATGAAGTTTTTGCTGTACGGGAGCTGTACAGGCTCCTGCGTACAGGCCTTAAGCCCATAAAATGGGATTGTGCAAAAGTATGTTACATGCAGAAGGAAGCATCTCCGACCCCACAAAGTATATATATTCTTGATCAGCAACTACAATTGAGACGATATAGCCATATCCATCTGTCCGATCGTTTGTCCGTCTGTTCGTCTGTCTGTCTGTCCGTCTGTATGAACGCGTGGATCTCAGAGACTACAAAAGCTAGAGACTTCAGATTTTGGATAAAGGTTCTCCTATACCATGAGCAGAACAAGTTTGCTTCAAATTATCGATAACTATTCTGGTTTCCGATATACACATGCAATAGATTACAAAAAATCTCGAATTCGGAAAATATATAAATGAGGTTTGTGTAATAGGTAACAATAGAACTTTTCTGTAAATTTCGTCCAAATCGGTTAAGAAACACCGGAGATATCGAATTTAATCGATTGAAGCTAAGTCAGTTTACCAAAGTCTTACATAAATTTAATTTATTTATTGCAACTGGGTTCAAGGTATCTTCTAGTCGGGCTCTCCCGACTACAGCCTTTTTACTTGTTTCACTAAAAATATTCCATCTGTGTTTATTTCGAGCGCATTTCGAAAAGTTTTTTGAATACACGCGTATTGTGCAAATGAGTTTAGTCCACGTACACGGAAGGAAAACTTTGCTTTTTCGAACAATATAAACAAACTAATACGAACAAAATATGAAAACAATACAGTTTGTTATGTTTAGAATTACTTTAAATGCCAGAAAAACCTAGCTAAACAACGGGGACGACAAAAATACATACTGAGGTGTAAAGACTATGGCTTCGTTCAGGGAACTAAGCGCTTACAATACATGTTAAGTAATCGTTCGCTGAACGTTCTGCTTAGTCGGCGCTTTTTAAACATGTTTAGTCAGCGCCCGCCATCTTTGTAAGCGTAAAATTAGTTTGCTTTTGCGCTAAGTGATTGAACAGCTGTTCATTGTTTTGTGCAAATGGTGTATTTTAATACGACATGTATTTTAAGACTTCATTTAAATAAAAAAATAAAAATAAAAATATGAAATTAATGAAAAATTAAATAAACTTGTAACAATAAGATAAATAATGTTTATTTTAACATAATATGATAATCAGACGATCAACTAAGCAGTGCGTTCACAAGTTTTCAGCGATTAGCACTAAGCGCTTAGTAAGCAGCTTTATAACCGCTTAGTTCACTGAACGCAGCGTAATATATCCTTTTTTTTGTGTGCCCACATACAGCAACACAAGAAAATGCTATTTCGAAGAAGCTTTTTTGTTACGTTATCAAGTTTGCCGCTCGAAGAGTTAATCACCTTGATACATGTTATTTTATTAGACTATTTTTAGCAATTTCTCAATTGTTAGCTTAGTGACAACTTATTCTAATCAAAATATACAACCATAAAAAATATATTATTAAATCACATATCAACAATAACACTTATATAATATTAGGGTATCCAACACTCAACATTCGTCTGCTCATACTCTTATTCAACATGTTCGCTATTTAAGTCGATTAGTGTGCGTGTGTGTGTGTGTGTGTATTCACAAAAGAAGCAAAACAGAACTGCCGCATATAAAATCGACAATTTCCGACTTCTGCTTGAATCTGCTTTATGCAGTCCAACTTGGAAGGGTAGTATGAACTTAATATTAATTTTGTCAAAATAAATAGCAAAACGTGAGATACGTTAATATTATATATGTGAATATATTTTTATTAATATATCGAAAATAAGCTATATATATATATATATATATATAAGGTAAATATTTGAGTTTTAATTGGCTGTTATTCAATATTGGTACAAAGGGTATTTTTACTTCGTGCATTTTGTACGTTGAAGCAAAACAGAATTGCACTGGCTTTGTCATTTTGGTAGAGGCAGAGAGAACGAATTTCGTTTGATGTACATATGCATGCACATGAATATACATGTATATACTTATGCGTATGCATGTGTGCGCTTTGTTGATCTGCTGGTGGCCGTCAATAGCAAAACCTCACCTTTCTTAACATCTACAATATGATTTTGTACATTTACATTTGCATGCTGGTGCAGGGCTCTTGGGTGGGCAACTATATTTGTTATTAATTATGTAATATAATATTAAATATGTATATGCATGTGCACACGCGGTCGGCACGTTGCTGAGTGATCAGCGGCACGCTTCCCAAATCATTCTTTCTTTGCTTTGGCATCCGCGCGACCTCGACTTCTATCGGTGGTACTTGTACTTTAGTTTGTCCCGTACACCTCCCTGATCGCCAGCCGTCACGAAATTTTGACCCAGGTATAACGGTTAACTAAATGAACAAGTGAAAACGTTGCAGTCGGACGCAACCGACTGCGGTATACTCGTTTCCAGCATAAAACCGGTAAAAAGATGTCTGATTGCAAAGGGGTACGGATGCGGCAGGGGTGTACGCTGCCTTAAAGATTCTCCGATGCAGTTGGGGATGCCACCAGATATCTTCCTTCCAAAATTGGTGACTCTAGCTCAAAGTTTGTAAAAGGTGTGGAAAAGAGGGCTGGAGCGGATTGGGTGGGTGTGGAATCCAAATTTTTGTTGCAGATCTTTGTGGAATGTCAATAGATATCTTCATACCAAATTTAGTGACTCTAGCTCGAAGTTCGAAAAGGTGGGGAAATGGGGGCTGGGGCGGTATGGGTGGGCGTGGCATCAACATTTTTGAAGCAGATCTTTTTGGAATGTCAGTTGCAATCTTCATACCAAATTTGGTGACTCTAGTTCAAATTTTGTAAAAGGCGGGAAAGGGGGGTGAAATGGGTGGAATGGAATCATTATTCCACAAAAGAGTTTGTTGCTGCGCAACTAAATTGTCCTCAATTGGCACGTGTTCACTTATTTCATCCATATTCAATTACGAAGTACGTTCATCGCCGTCAAAATAAGATTCGTCGATTTTAATGTCGTGATAAATATAAAGAGGCCAAGATACTAAATACGACAGCCACTCTTTAATATGGCTCGTATTAATAAGCCAGTGGACATAACTAATTCTGTGAATCAACTTCTTCTTCAAATGCACATAAAAGCAATGGTCATTCAAGTTTCTAGGCAATTGTTTCACCATTGTATTAACTTCGACAGAAACATTAATTTTCTGGCCAAAAATACCGTACTGACCATTAACGTGTCTCAGTCGTAGAATTTGCATGAACGGTATTCTCGGTAAAATCAATCGTTGCTCGATAAGGTTTAACGTTGGTTAATGTGATGGAATTTTCGTATATGCAAAACCATTGTATGTTGACATGAATGGAATTTTTTCTTTTTTTTTAAAGATGTATAACACGTAGAGAACATTGAACACCTGGTGTGCAATTCTTAAAAAATCAAATTTATTTTATCAAAATATAGAAAGAAAATATAGAAAGAAGAAATAATAATATAAAGATTATAATTTAAAAAACTATATAGTTACGATTATTCAGATTACCTGCAGTAAAATTTTTGTATTTTTCTATTTAAAAAATTAGGGTATCGTAAAGATAGCTTAATAATATTGAAGCATATATTACAATTTGTTTTTAAATATTATTAAGTCAAATTACTAACCCACGTAAGATTTTTCTGCGTTACGTTGACAAAATTTCCTTTGACGTTCAGCATTTGATAATGGTACTGTTTTTATTTTTTTTTTCAAATCATTGTGACGCTGATTATATAACCTTTGACGTTCACAATTTCATTTTCTTAGCTCTTTGATTTTTTTTACTCTTTTTAATATCAAAAATTTAGGCTATGTTTATATCAGTATTATATATAAACATTGAATGCAATATTTTAAGAATACTGCTTTTGTGATATATATATAAATATGTATATATATATACAGAGTACTCACTCATTTTCATTCCCTTTTTTTCACCACTTTCTTTATTAACAAATGCACTTTGTCTTTTATTCATGCTTTAAAACACTTAATACACAAAAAACAGTTATTGCAGTACAGTTATTCACCAGCAACTGAAATTAATTGTTGTACGTAGTGACAGTCATACAGATGTTTACGTATTCGTAGCAGCGGGCTTCGTACAGTCAGTGTAAGGTTTGTAGCATCGAGCTTTTTTTCAAGGTATTGTTATATTTTTCGTTACGAAATTTTTTTGATTTGGTCCTCAAGCAAAGCCTGCCATAAAAGCTATCCAACAGCTTAAAAATAGTTTGTTGAGTTTTGTATTCCTTATATTTTTATAATTTACTAGCGGATCCCGACGCACATGAATATGAATATGAATCAATTCAATACAATAGTGTACGCAATATATATACATATATATATTTTTTTTTTTTGTGGGGCAAAAATAAATTTTTGGGTCCTCCCACTCTGGAACAAGCGACGCATAATTGTCCGTGAGAAAAGCACGACTCCTTTAAATTTACAGCACACACTTGAAGCGTTTGTCCTTGAGCTTTATTAACGGTTATAGAAAAGGATAAACGCACGGGAAATTGATGTTTGAATTGAATGTTCATGTCTGATGGTATTAATGAAATCCATGGTATCAGTACATTTTCTCCTTTCGCTTTGGAAGTGAAAATTGTTGCTTCGATCAAATTGGGCATTAGTTTTTTCACGGATAGTTGCATAGTTTTGGTGGATTGAGATTTCGAAGATGTATGATCGATGAACCAATTTTCAAATTCAAAAGACGCGTTGGCATACCAGCTGGTTCCAAAGAATTCATTCGTAGCAGTATCAATGGATTTGTATAATACCAAGACACCAGGCAATTTCTGTTGAATATTAAAATTTAATTCATTAATATTTGCATTCCTCGTTCGTTGCTCGTTCTCTTAACCAATCATGATTTTTATAGTTTTGAACAATTTTTGGAAATCAATTAGGTCTTTCGATGGCATAATTGTGCAAAAGCTGTTTGGTAACGTGAGAAAGCCTGGTCTAAAGAGCTTGTGGGATAGTTCAGAGGGGGCTAAGCTGAGGCCAACAGGGGGGTCGCGGGTTGCGGATAGCGAACGGCCTCTTTATGATGTTAGCTGCGAATAAGCGAGAATCCTTGCAAATAAGCGGGTACGGTACCGTTCACCGTACCGACAAGACGCTTGTGTCGCCGTCTTTAAAGCATAGCCTCACACACTCCCAACTCCCTCACACGTACCCTTCTTCATCCCTTCCCCAATATCTCACTCCGGGCTGAACTAAGGTGTCATTTGAACCGTGCCGAAAGTCAACCTGGCCGTGGGCCCGGATTAAAAACTAGCCCAGTCGCTAACGGTGAGCTCAGGCAGATGGCGACCGCCTGTTCTAATTAGCCTTACCCGGGTATTGCGGATCTCTGCCCGGGTGGACCCTATATTTCTCCGCAACTCGTGGGAACATGAAAGGTTTTAACAAAAATAAAAATTATTTAGGTGTGATGCAGGATACCCCTGCTGCCAGTGTCGCGAGACACTTCTAGGACCGCCTCCTTGATGGGGAGCGGCCCTCCAATGTGGGACCAGCCCCACGGCGCCCTAACCAGGCGCAGCAAACAAGAAGGCCGCAGGCGGCAATAGATACAGCGCGTGCAATAACGACCAGGGAAGCCCCACGTCACCGTGCCGCCCCAGCTGCAGGAGTAGGAAGCAAGGCTGGACCATCCCAGTCGATGCGACCGAGGCTTAGCGCAGTTAGGCGACATGGCGTGCAGCACCAGCAGCCAAAAGCGAAGTTGCCCAAATTGTGAGAGCCGGGCGGATTGGATGACACCAAACCGAAAAACGCTGAACGGCTGAAAAACCAAATGGTACCTGAGGTACCTTCAACAGGGACTACCCCTTGCTGAGGCGCTGCGCGTGGCAACGGCTTTAAAGGACTCGGCGAGCCAGGTACGGGGATCAGCCCCCAAACGTAGGAGCAGTACTTTGACGCCACCCACTGCCACCCCCAAGAGGGCGTGCCTAGATGAGCGTCCCAGCATTCGGCAGCCGCCGAAGGAACGGCAGTGAGGTATTCCTCTCCATTGTCCGCCGAGGCTCGCATATCGTATGCAGCGATTGCAAAAATAGTCAAGGTGACCGTGTTACCTGTGGAATACCCACAGGTAATGCTCGGCCATGGGGAACTGTCCGCATTGGAAGAGGCCATCCTAGACGAGGTTATCCTCACAGGATGGGACACCGCGGTCGCGTTTGCGGGCATTCATTTCCGGGTTGGCTACCTGGTCATTGAATGTGTTATCAAGGAGGACGGAAGGCGGAGGTGTGCTATTGGTGATAGGCATCGATGAGGCATCCAAGGACGCGATAATGGCCATAGGCTACCAAGTTTCATTCCGCTACGGGACCATCCCCGTTAGTGGTCTGAAGAAGAAGAGTGTTGACGCGAGGACTGCCCCGCCGAAACGACAGCCCAGGGAGCTGCAGGCCCCACCCCCACACCTCCCACCGCCACTGTTCCGGGTGCTCATCTGGCAGAAGTCTCTGATTTATCAGAGGATCTGGCCGAGGATGAGGACCTGGCGGAGATGACGCTCGGCCTAGCGGAGCTGGAAGGGATGGATGATGCGGTGCCGATGTCTTCGAAAGATCTTACTGAGGAGCATCAAACGGCAAAAGCTGACGTCACTATGACGGGCAGCGGTGATGTGGGTAGCTCCCAGCGTGCATCACCAGAAGCTGGAGTGGCGGATGAGTGATGGTGACATCAAACGTCACCGTCACTGGGCTTGTCCATACAAACCTCAATCGGGCTAAGGCAGCCTCTGCTGCCTTGGCCAGGATGTTTATCACCCAAAATCTTGGGCTAGCCCTGGCACAAGAGCCATGGGTAAACAATGCCATAAAAGGCCTGTAAACCGCTGACTCAAAGGTAATCTGCGATCAAAGAGATCCTACACCTAGAGCATGCATTATGGTAAGGAAATGTATTAATTTTACTATTCTTTCAGAATTCCTCACTAGGGACTGCGTACCTATTGCCGTAATGGCAATTGGAAATGCCCCCCCTATTATGGTGGCATATGCCCATTTTGCTGGTGATGTGGACTGCCCGCCACCGGAAATAGAAAAGCTGAAGGACCAATGCAGGAGAGAGAAGCTGCCGGTTATAATCGGCTGCGATGCCAAAGCGCACCACTCCATATGGGACACGGACACCAACAAAAGGGGTAGGTGTCTTACCAACTTTATATTCAAGTATAACTTAGAAATTGGTAATGTTGGATCGACAACGACATTTGCAACTAGAGTTAGAGAAGAGGTATTAGACATTACTCTGATTAGTCGGTCTCTTAGGCCACACTTCAGAGAATGGCATGTCTCTTCAGAAGAATCCATGCCTGATCACAGGATTATCCTATTTAAACTTAAGGTTAATACGGATAGTAGTATACCAACTCGTAACCCCAGGAAAACGAACTGGGAAAAATTTAGGTCTACCCTAGAACTTAACCTAGCCACTGAAAACTCTGGAATACTCAGATGCACGAGTGAGCTAGAAAGAGTTGTTAAAAATCTATTTAGAAGCATTAAAAATGCATATGAAGAAAGCTTCCTACTAGGGAAAACGCGTAAAGAAAAAGATGCCCCATGGTGAAATGACGGTCTTGAAAGACTTCGTATCACCACCCGTCACCTCTTCAATAAAGCTAAGAGGGACAGGTCTTGGGATACATACCGCGAAAGCCTAACCTCCTACATCAAGGAGATTAGGATAGCCAAACGCAGGAACTATAGGGACTTCTGCGAAAGCATAACAAGCACGAGTGAAGGTGTCCGGCTCTATAGAGCATTATTAAAGCGGCCGCCGGAGGCTAATTTAGACTTGAAGCGTAAAGATAATACATATTCGAGCACCAATATACAAAGGTTAGAGCTTCTGTTTGAGACGCACTTCCCAGGAAGTATCCCCTGGCAACCGTGTGAATCGCTTGAAACAGAGGGTCAACACAGAACAACGGCTATTGACTGGGCATGTGCCAAGTCGGTGGTCACAGTGGAGAAAATAAACTAGGCAATTGGAACCTTCCAGCCTTACAAATCTCCTGGTCTGGATTGCATATCACAGGTATTCCTTCAGCAGGGACAGGGAATACTCCTTCCTACCCACTCTAAGGAAAATCCTGATCAGTAGCCTAGCACTTGGTCATATACCAAACACTTGGAGTAGAGACAGATACCACCAACCCAAAGTCCTTCAGACCCATCAGCTTAACATCGTTTTTGTTAAAAACGTTGGAAAAGCTGGTGGATTATAACATTAGGAGTACTCTGCTTACACAGAGTCCACTGCAGGCAACGCAGCACGCATACAGAACAGGCAGGTCTACGGACACTGCCCTGTATGAGCTTCACCGTACTCTGCGGGCGGCAGTAGTAAACAAAGAAGTAGCAATTTGTGCATTTTTAGACATGGTAGGTGCTTTCGACAACTCATCACATCATGCTGTCAAAGCTACCTTGAAAATAAGAGGGCTGGACAGTACAACTAGTAGATGGATTTCATCCTTATTAGGGTCCACACAGACTACGGCATCTATACAAGATAGTACCGAAACAGTAACAACCACAAGGGGCTGTCCTCAAGGGGGGTTTTATCACCCCTCTTATGGAGTATACTAGTAGACGAACTATTAAGTAGACTTGCGAACAGGGGTATTCAATGTCAAGGCTATGCAGACGACATTGTGATAATAGCTCGGGGCAAGTATGAAGAAACTCTTTGTGATAATGTTCAACTGGGACTTAGGATTATGCATGATTGGTGTAGGAGGTTGGTCTCAACTTAAACCCTACTAAAACAATCATCGTTCTGTTCACCAGAAGATACAAGCTACAAAGGATGAGGGAGATTAGGCTCGCAGGGAGTCCAACAGAAACAAGCAAGGAAGTTAAGTACCTTGGGGTCAATTTCGACAGTAAACTTAACTTTGGCACTCATGTTCAGAATACGATCGCAAAGTGCTGCAAAGCGCTGTATACGTATCGTAGCATAGCCGGGAAGTCATGGGGAACATCACCAAAGATAATAAGATGGCTATACCTTAAGGTAGTAAGGCCCATGCTCACGTATAGAGTGATTGCATGGGGGGATAGGGCACAGCAAATCACTGTGCAGAAGCAGCTTCAGAAGCTAAAAAGAATGGCATGTGTAGGAATCACGGGAGCGATGAGGACCTGTCCCACATCAGCGCTTGAGGTTCTATTGGAGATAACGCCACTCCATCACACAATTAAGCTGCAACACAAGGCAACCCTCTAGGGAATTTCCGTTTAAGGAGTTGGGAGAGGACACATTCTTAGTCGAGTAGAGGTAGATATGCTATCGGGTGAACTTCCCCTACTGGCACAGAAAAGGGACGAAATGAAAGCCGAAATAATGTTCGGTCAAAAGTTTCAAGTTCACCTCTGTAATAAAAAGGAGTGGACATCTCTGGAAGAGGTCCACAATATGAAGCCACACACCATAAAATGTTACACCGATGGATCCCTAACGCAACAAAGCTCCGGTCTTGGTGTGGTAGGCCTTCGTCTAATGTACCACGAGCCCCTAGGTATGCACACCAGCATATTCCAAGCTGAGGTATGTGCAATCGGGAGGTGTGTGGACTTTAATCTAAAGCGTAACTATCGGAATAGGGATATAGCCATCCTATCCGATAGTCAAGCAGCAATAATGGCACTTAGTAAGACCGAAATCAGGTCAAAGGTAGTTCGTGAGGTATGAACCAAGCTAGACACTCTGGGATCGCAAAATAGGCTGGCCCTAAGATGGGTTCCAGGACATGTCGAAATAGCGGGGAACGAAGAGGCAGACAAGCAAGCAAGACTGGGGGCAGCGACACCCCTAATGGGACCCGAGCCGTACTGTGGTATAGGAAGAAGCACAATACGGCAAGAGCTTAGGAATGAAGAGAGACTTCTGCGAAGAACGAGCTGGGCAAGGACACCAGGACTCAGACAAGCAAAGATTATCGATATTTGGTCGTAGTGTATTTACCCCTAATATAATAATAATAATAATAATAATTATAATAATAATAATAATAATAATAATAATAATAATAATAATAATAATAATAATAATAATAATAATAATAATAATAATAATAATAATAATAATAATAATAACGTGAAAAAACCATTTAAATCAGTTACAACTTTACCATCGCCAATTTGCAGTAGTTGCTTCAAAAATTCACTTGCTGATTGATCATTTTGAAGAAGCACATGCATAATTATGTTTTGCAATAACTTTTGTACATTTCATCCGCTGGAGTCGATCTGAGAATGAAGAGCAAAGCTTGACGAAAACCACCAGATAGCAATAACTACAGCAGCAGCTGTAAAGACGCGTTTAAAGGAGGGTTTACAATGTCAGCTTAGCTTGAAAGCTTTTAAAAATCTGAAAAGTACGCTGATAGTTTACAATGTCAGCGTGAACAACATGTTTGCACAAACTGCTACTTCTTTGTTTACTACAGCCGCCCGCAGAGTACGGTGCAGTACGGTGCCTGTTCTGTGTGCGTGCTTTGTTGCATACAGTGGACTCTGTGTAAGCAGAGTATTCCTTATGTTATAATCCACCAGCTTTTCCAACTTTTTCAACAAAAACTATGTTAAGCTGATGGGTCTGAAGGACTTTGGGTTGGTGGTATCTGTCTCTACTCCAAGTGCTTGGTATATGACCAAGTGCTAGGCTACTGACAAGGATTTTCCTTAGAGTGGGTAGGAAGGAGTATTTCCTGTCCCTGCTGAAGGAATACCTGTGATATGCAATCCAGACCAGGAGATTTGTAAGGCTGGAAGGTTCCAATTGCCTTTTTTATTTTCTCCACTGTGACCACCGACTTGGCACATGCCCAGTCAATAGCCGTTGTTCTGTGTTGACCCTCTGTTTCAAGCGATTCACACGGTTGCCAGGGGATACTTCCTGGGAAGTGCGTCTCAAACAGAAGCTCTAACCTTTGTATATTGGTGCTCGAATATGTATTATCTTTACGCTTCAAGTCTAAATTAGCCTCCGGCGGCCGCTTTAATAATGCTCTATGGAGCCGGGCACCTTCACTCGTGCTTGTTATGCTTTCGCAGAAGTCCCTATAGTTCCTGCGCTTGGCTATCCTAATCTCCTTGATGTAGGAGGTTAGGCTTTCGCGGTATGCATCCCAAGACCTGTCCCTCTTAGCTTTATCGAAGAGGTGACGGGTGGTGATACGAAGTCTTTCAAGACCGTCATTTCACCATGGGGCATCTTTTTCTTTACGCGTTTTCCCTAGTAGGAAGCTTTCTTCATATGCATTTTTAATGCTTCTAAATAGATTTTTAACAACTCTTTCTAGCTCACTCGTGCATCTGAGTATTCCAGAGTTTTCACTGGCTAGGTTAAGTTCTAGGGTAGACCTAAATTTTTCCCAGTTCGTTTTCCTGGGGTTACGAGTCGGTATTCTACTATCCGTATTAACCTTAAGTTTGAATAGGATAATCCTGTGATCGGACATAGATTCTTCTGAAGAGACATGCCATTCTCTGAAATGTGGCCTAAGAGACCGACTAATCAGAGTAATGTCTAATACCTCTTCTCTAACTCTAGTTACAAATGTCGTTGTCGATCCAACATTACCAATTTCTAAGTTATACTTGAATATAAAGTTGGTAAGACTCTTCCCCTTTTGTTGATGTCCGTGCTGCCCCATATGGAGTGGTGCGCATTGGAATCTCAGCCGATTATAACCGGCAGCTTCTCTCACTGCATTGGTCCATCAGCTTTTCTATTTCCAGTGGCGCGCAGTCCACATCACCAGCAAAATAGGCATATGCCACCACAATAAGGTGAGGGGGGGTAGGGGGTGTTGTTTCCAATTGCCCTTACGGCAATAGGTACGCAGTCCCTAGTGAAGAATTTTGAATGAATAATAAATGCATGCTCTAGGTGTAGGGTCTCTTTGATCCCAGATTACCTTCGACT
Organism: Scaptomyza flava; assembly: GCA_030179655.1. Taxonomy (NCBI): domain Eukaryota; kingdom Metazoa; phylum Arthropoda; class Insecta; order Diptera; family Drosophilidae; genus Scaptomyza; species Scaptomyza flava. The sequence continues at coordinate 35,979,611 of JARNME010000404.1, read as the reverse complement.
TAGCGGTGTACAGGCCTATTATGGCATTGTTTACCCATGGCTCCTGTACCAGGGCTCGCCAAAGATGTTGGGTGATAAACATCCTGGCCAAGACAGCAGAGGCTGCCTTAGCCCGATTGAGGTTTGTATGGACAAGCCCAGTGACGGTGACGTTTGATGTCACCATCACTCATCCGCCACTCCAGCTTCTGGTGATGCACGCTGGGAGCTACCCACATCACCGCTGCCCGTCATAGTGACGTCAGCTTTTGCCGTTTGAAGCTCCTCAGTGAGATCTTTCGAAGACATCGGCACCGCATCATCCATCCCTTCCAGCTCCGTTAGGCCAAGCGTCATCCTCTGATAAATCAGAGACTTCTGCCAGATGAGCACTCGGAACAGTGGCGGTGGGAGGTGTGGGGGTGGGTCCTGCAGCTCCCTGGGCTGTCGTTTCGGCGGGGCAGTCCTCGCGTCAACACTCTTCTTCTTCAGATCACTAACGGGGATGGTCCCGTAGCGGAATGAAACTTGGTGGCCTATGGCCACTATCGCGTCCTTGGATGCCTCATCGATGCCTATCACCAATAGCACACCTCCGCCTTCCGTCCTCCTTGATAACACCTTCCACGAGTCGGTCTCGATCTTGTTCTGGTTCCTCAGCAGAACCAACAAAGATTCGGTTGACCGCTCCGCGCTTCTTGGGCAGAAGATTGTGATGTTGTGGAGTGATGGAATTTAATCACCCACCTTGCAGTGCAGTGGAGCCCCTTTCCACGACTGCAGTCTTGGCGCCACGGTCTTCAGCCACTCCACTGAGTGATCGTCGGAACATTCAATGACCAGGTGTCCTACCCTGTGAGGATAACCTCGTCCAGAATGGCCTCCTCCAATGCGGACAAGTCCCCATGGCCGAGCATTACCTGCGGGTATTCCACAGGTAACACGGCTGCCTTGACTTTTTTTGCTATCGCTGCATACGATATGCGAGCCTCAGTGGACAATGGAGAGGAAGACCTCACTGCCGTTCCTTCGGCGGCTATCGACGTGCTGGGACGCTCATCTAGGCACGCCCTCTTGGGGGTGGCAGTGGGTGGCGTCAAAATACTACTCAGTCGTTTGGGAGCTTGTCCCCGTACCTGGCTCGCCGAGTCCTTTAAAGCCGTTGCCATATGCAGAACCTCAGCAAAGGGTTGGCTATGCAGCAAAATAGCAGCAGCATCACCGCACCATAAGCAGCAACAGCTGCTATTATACATACATATATAATGTTAATTACTCCAACAAAAATTAAACTCATATTATGTTTCTTGAAATTGCTTGCTCATTCTATGTTAACCGCTTGTCAATTATCTTGCATTGTATGCCCTTTGTATTCGGCGTTTGAGCAGCCGAAGTAAGTTATGTTATCGTTATCGCTGCGCATCGATCATTTTCCGATCGACTTGCCAAAACATTGTACGGAATTTAGCAGTGGCAATTTCGAGCCTGGCTGCTGATTTATATAAACTAATTTAAGTTAAGCAATATGCCCTAACTGGCTAAATATATTTAACAAGTTAAAAATATTGTTCGTTTTTTCGTTAATCTTTGGTTAGTGAACAACAACATACACATTAAACATATATACAAGTACGTAGAAGACATATAATGCATATTAAACTAAAAGGATGCTCAACACATACTTGACACACTCAATAAGCAACACATAAGAATACAATTTACAATGGAAAAGGAACTAAACAACAAAATTGCTTATCTTGACACGAAACTAACAAGAAATAGGAAAAACATCGGATTCAAATGGTATACCAAGACGATCGCATCTGATAGGATTATAAGTTTCCACTCACACCAACCTAGGAGCCAATCAGTCAGAAATGCATACACACTGAGCGACGAACAACACAGGCCCGAAATATATATAAAATTAAAACAGCTTCCCGGAACGATTATTGGACAACATTATACTAGAAATCACAAACGAAAATAACAGAATCTTAAAAGCACACAACGACAATTCGGACGAAAAAATGAACGAATACGTGATCAAACCATATATAGAACATTTAACTAACAAAGAAACACTCGAGAAAATTATGCCAGCTGATGCTACCAAACACGTAACATATGCATATAAAGCGCACAAAAATACACGTAGATTGGACAAGATCGACAAGGAACAACAACAAAACGTCATCTACCAAATCAGCTGCATGTTAAGAGAGGGTGAGCGACGTAACGGGGTTTATATCGGTACAGCCAAGCGTTCGGAGCGAGACTCAGCGAGCACCGTGGGATGCAAAAAAGGGAAAAATTATCACAGCACTTGCACATCACACAACAACAACAGGTCACACAGCTGACTTCGAAAACGCTAAACTGTTGGACATTGAACGGAGAGAGAGAACGAGACTGACGCTAGAAAACTTACGAAAGCAGCATGAACGCTGTAAACCACAAAGAAGACTTAGAACAGACAAACAACATTTATTCGACAGTAATTACAGATGACTATGACCATGTATGTTTGCTGCTACAAAACGGACAAAAACGACTAACGTCGATAAAAATAATAAGAAGTGCAATTTTAATTTTAATTTAAATGTAATGACAATGCTGTAATGTTTTAGTGTATAAGATGTATGTATGCGTGTATTCAAAAGTGGTTGCTTTTATACTTTGTTTTTGTAGTTTAATTTAAAAACACAAAAATTGTATGCAGGATCCTTGAATATATAATAATAAAGGCCGAAACGACGTAGAAAAAATTGATCGGTGAATAAACAAAACACCATTAAGATCAACAATGGCCTTTCATTCCGAAAAAATTACCTACAATATAAATAAGTTTTTACTACCTGAAATGAATTAAAAGAGAAAAATGGACGAAAATGGACGGACATCGCCAAATCCGTGGCCTTGTATTCTACAGGAGGAAGAAAATAATAATAAGCAACCAAACCAGGACAAAAAAAATGTCAGTTGCAAGCGAAAATACTGCAAATAATTACATAAGTAATCAATTTAATTATAAAATTAGAGTTTGGAGATGGGCTTTATTTAAAATTTACTATCATTTAGCAAATTTATCCACTTATATCGAATAACGCTCTCATTTCATTCAATTATACACTCAATGGGTCAACTATGATGACAAGCACAGAGAGAGCCAAAAATGGTCGGCGTAAATGCCTTATCGTATATTTTTGTATCATGCCCTGAACCCATGAAATGGGTAAACAAATGTATAATTGTTTTGTGCAAAAGTATGTAACAGTCAAAAAGAAGCATCTCCGCCCCATAAAATATACATATTCTTGATCAGCATCAACAGCCGATTCGATATAGCCATGTCATTCTGTCCTTCTGTCCGTCTGTCCGTCCGGCCATCCGTCCCTATGAACGCGTCGATCTCAAAGAATATAAGAGCTAGAGACTTAAAACTTTGAACATAACTTCTCCTAAGCCGTAGGCAGATCAAGTTTATTTCAAACTATCGATAGCTTATCTGGCTTCCGATATACATATGTAATTGATAAAGAACAAATATCGAATTTAGAAAATGTAAAAACAGGAGTTGAAAATATGGATAGCCTTACAACTTCTGTGAAAATTGGATCCAAATCGGTAAAGAAACACCATAATTTTTTTTATATTAAAGTTAAGTCAAGAAAACTGCACTACTGCAAGTCATTTTAATGCACGCAGCAGAGCTAAGCATCTTTGCATCCAAGACTCCCTACATCTTTATTTCCTCTGTTGGCGACATCTCTGACATACTCATCTTCATAATAGACACAATAAACAGCAACAAATTTTCGAACAAAACAGGTAGCGACGGTCGGGTTCGCGGTATGACCACCAGCATCGAGGACTACAAGAATTTAATCCGTGCACTTGAATCAAGCAAGGTTGAGTTTCACAGCTATCAGCTGATGAACGAAAGCTTACAGAGCTGTCATTAGAAACCTGCACCACAGCACCCCACTAAGTCTTATCCGTGATGAAATAAACAAGCTTGGTCACAACGTGCGCCATTTCACTAACGCAAAACACAGAAAAACCAAATCGCCATTGCCTATGTTCTTCATTGACTTGGAGCCAGCAGTGAACAACAAAGATGTTTTCTCCATCACTCGCCTGTGCAACGCCGTCGTTTTAATCGAGCCTCCCAGGAAAAGCAATCAGCTCGTCCAATGCCACAGAGGCCAGGAGTTCAACTACACCCAAAACTTCTGCAACAAACCCTGGAGATGTGTCAAGTGCTCTGGAAATCACGAGACAAACAAGGGCTTGAAAAGCAAGAACCTGCCACACCGCTTCCTACAGAGGCTGCAGGATCTACAAGAAAAGAGTCAAGCTACGAGACCAAGGAATAACTCAAACTCGCCCTGCCACAGTGCGTAACCGCTACACGCAGCCGGGAATGACATATGCTGAAGTTGCCAAAAACTCTGCACCCTTCAACGCTCCCTCTTATGACAACCCCAATGTTCCCCAACCACGCAGCAAAGTGGCTCCCCCTGTGCTCACTTGGAACAAATCATAAAACTTTGGCAGGCTCAAATGAAGCAAATGACACTTATGATGAACACGATCCTGGCCCAATAATGCAAGTAGGTCTCAAGCTTGTCATATGGAATGCTAACGGCCTACGCAAGAGTAGGTCTGAGATCGACTTGTGCCTTAAATGGAACAACGTTGACATCATGCTCTTCTCAGAGACTCACTTTACCACGCAATCCTTCTTCAAAATCAGTGGATACGACCTCCTTCAGGCAAAGGAATCCAGCGGCAACGCCAGAAATGGAGCTACCATCGACAAAGTGGAGCTGAAACCGAAGCTGAAATATGCAGAAAACTCGCCAACCCTACTCCTTTGGCTCCAAGTTGCATCCCTGAACATTTCCAGCCCCCTCGGAAACCTAACGATAGCCTCCTGCTATGCAGGGAGGACCCAGACACACTCTCGACACCCAATCGTTTATGCAAATCCTAAACTCTTTTGGCTCCAGATTTATCATTGGAGGCGACTTCAATGCTAAACACTTGTAGTTGGGCTCTAGGTGTAATAACCGTAAGGGAGTTGCCCTCATGCCTTGCATAAGCATACTCAATTTGACCATCCACTCGTCTGGCCAACCAACATACTGGCCAACGGATCCCTAGAAGAGCCCTGACGTCCTGGGTACTGCAATTCCCGAGAAATCAACCACAGCAGAGTTCACACTGAAGCCGAATTCGTCTTTCACTCTGACCACACCGCGGTCAAAATCTGGCTGGACACACCAGTCGAGCTGATCAAGCGCAGCACCAGGCTACTCGGTAAGAGCTCCAACATTGACTCTTTTAAAACAATGCTTGAAGCTATTACTGAGCCCAACGCCAGCCTCAACAGCGGAGAGGATATCGACAAAACTGTGGAGAAGCTCACGCGTGACATCTGCGAATCTTCTTTCGCCTGCACACCTCCAGCATGGATCTGTCGAACCCCAGTAAGTTGGAGAGACAAATTTTCCCGGGCAGACGAAATCACAGACGCGCTGAGAGAGAAGAGACGCCTTCGAAGAATTTGGCAGCAATCTCGCAACCCGCTGGATAAAAGGGCTTTCAACCGCGCCATCAAGGAGTTGAAAGCTCTATACTACAATCTCCGAAACGATGCCACAGCTGATTTTCTACGCAATCTGGAGCCCAACAGCCCGGATCACAGCCTCTGGAGCACCACCAAATACCTCAAAAGGTCCCATCCGGAGCTCTAATGGCACTTGGTGTAGATCGAGAATGCTGCGCTGAAGAAGCTGACGCCACCCAGGCTTATTTGGAAACTCCATGCCAAATGGCTATCCCCATCACCAGAGTCAAAGTGAGATTGACTGCCTAAAATCAACAACAAAAAGCACCCTGAAGTTTCTTCCGCCGAAAGAGATCCAGCTGCTGGCTAACATCTTGAATGGAATCTTTGACCTCTACCACTTTCCATCCCAATGGAAGTGTGATTCCGAAAGCTGAGAACCGGAATATGAAGTTAAGTCCTACCGTTCAATCAGTCTGTTTGCAATGCTCTCCAAGGTATTCGAGAGACTACTTTTGGCTAGAGTGTTGCCACTACTGGACGAATGCAATTTGATCACAGACCACCATCACGGCACACCAGAGCATTGCCATCGCAATGTTCAAGAGATCCTATGCTCGATTGAGGAAAAAAAGTATTCTTCCGCGGTATTCGTGGATGTCAAGCAGGAGTTCGATCAGGTATGGCACAACGGCCTTCTCCACAAAATAAAGCTCCATCTCCCAACACCATACTACCTACCCCTTAAATCCTACCTATTGATTGACCGATGCTTATATGTAAGGCGTGAAAGCTCTAAATCGAGGATTTTAAAAGACGAAATATTCCGATCTAAAGCAAATTTAAATTTCTCCACCGTGAAATTGGCATTCGATTTGGCCTTGATATAGACCATGACATCAGCTGATGTGAACTCAGGGGGATGCCTTGAAACAAATATTTGTTTTTTAGGTGGAACAGTAAAAAAATTTTTAATTATATCCTCCACTGAGGCTTGTTTGGAAGACTTAGACTCGGATAATTCAATATTTGGCTCTTTAAATGTAATAGAGTTTTTTTTGTTGATTAACATCAACACTGCTAAGTAGAAGGGACATGAAAATTATTATTTTATTTACACTGTTGTATCCAACGAGAATGGAATTTATATAGAGTCGTCATGAGGCCAAATTCTGACTGCCAGTTGGAATAGGCAATCGTGGCGACACCTCTCTCACAAAGCGCTGCTGCTGCTTTTTTGTCTGCCAGCGCATTTCGTGCCCGAGTATCAAGTCACTCGGCTTGGCGACTGTTATACGCTTTTGTTTTCTCATAGCACAGCCAGCCAGCCGTGCTCTGAGTATATGCCCATAGGCAGCGATTTTGCAGGGCGCAGTTGCTTCTTCGCTTGCTGTTCGCCCTTCTTTTCCTTGCATAAACATATGAGCGTGTCTACGGCACACGTATTATCATTTTTGCGACGTTGCCTTAGTGAAGCTATGCATTATACCCACATTCATATATATTTATATATGTTTGCTGTTTTGGTAGTATTTCTACTGATTTTTGTTATTTTGTTTGGGCTGGCTAGTGTTAGGTTAGGTTAGGTTAGAGCGGTTACCAAGGAAGGATACCCCCTCGGCGCACTTAGGCCACACTCGGCCCATTGTGATGCCGCGAAAGGCTCTGAGACCCCTCTATCACTCTTGGTATGACTCCGCAACATGAGTCCATCCTGTGACTTGGATGTACCTTGCTACATCTTTGGGTCTTTTACTCGCAAGTTCAGATAGATCTTCGAAGAAAAAGTCACCAAGGATTCTTTGCCTAGTTTTGCATAAGGCCGGACAGGTACAAAGAAGGTGAAGAACTGTTTCTTCTTCCTCCTCGTCTCTACAACTTCTGCAGAAGTCGTTGTATGGGACCAATAATCTAGCCGCATGTGCCCCCACAAGCCAATGCCCAGTCATCACTCTGGTAACAATAGAGCACTTGTTCCGGCTTAGGAGGCAGAGCTCATTTGATATTTTCCGGCATCTGGTTGGCCAGGTTTGATGAGCAATACGTGAGTTGTGAGTGGAGAGCTGCCATACTCTGTTGGCTTCCATCTCGAAGAAATCTTTTAGGTTGAGTCTACAGGATGCCATAGGTATACCAATGCACTCTTTGTCTGGAAGGAGTTCCATGGTAGTTCCTAATCTGGCAAGTTCATCAGCGATGCAGTTGCCTTCTATGTCCCTATGTCCTGGGACCCATACTAGGCATATGCTAAACTGCTCTGCCATCTCGCTTAGAGATTTGCGACAGTTATGAACAGCCTTAGAGTTCGACGTGTACGACTCCAGCGATCTAATAGCTGCTTGGCTGTCCGTGAGGATATAGATTTTACTGACATTACACCTATGTGGAATGTAACTTAGTGACTCCTGAAGTGCTAGCACTTCTGCCTGGAAGACGCTACAGTGGTCAGGGAGTCGAAAAGCTTTGCGTAAGTTAAAGTTGGGGCAGAAAATGCCGCCTCCTACTCTACCGTCCAGCTTTGAGCCGTCTGTAAAAATTTCTATGGCTTCCGCAGGTCTTGCGGGCAAGCCTTCTTCCCAGTTCTCTCTAGTTGGGATTAGGGTGGTAAAGGGAGTATCTAAATACACCTGTGGGATCTGATAATCCGTATTGTCTGGTATGAGTGGATTGTCTTTCAAGATACTTGAATTTCCAAAGTCCTGGCCTATCCACTGTTTGGCTTCCCTCATTCGGAGCGCTGACATAGTTGCTATTTTCCGCCCCATCATTTCGACAGGTAGGAAGTGCAGTATGGCATCAAGAGCGTTACCCGGGGTCGTACGTAAAGCTCCTGTTATGCAGAGCGCAGCAGTTCGCTGCACCCTTCCTAATTTCCTGGTGAGTACTTTCTTGTCAAGTGCAGGCCACCAGACAGAAACACCATAGAATAAAATTGGTCTGACTACCGCAGTGTAGAGCCAATGGACAACTGGCGGAGTCATGCCCCATTTAAGTCCGATTGTCTTCCTACAGGCGTATGAAGCAACATGTGCCTTCCTTATACGCTCTTCAGTATTAAGATTCCAGTTTAATTTCTTGTCTAGAATTAGACCTAGGTATCTTGCTGAGTCACTAAAGGACAGTTCAACCCCATCTAGAGTTGGTGGCTGTAGAGACGGAATTTTGTATTTCCTCGTAAAGAGGACCAGCTCCGTTTTAGCAGGATTAACTCCTAATCCAGATCTTTTTGCCCAACCGTAAAGCCTAGCAAGGGCTTCCGTCATTCAATCACATAACGTCTGCGGGAACTTGCCTGAAAAGGCTAGGGCAACGTCGTCTGCATAGGCTACCACTTTGCACCCTCCCCCATCCATGGACAGCAGCAGTTGGTTTACTGCTACGTTCCATAGAAGAGGAGAGAGGACTCCGCCTTGTGGGGTTCCATGATCAACGGATTTGGTGACAGTCATTGCCCCCAGTGCGGCCCTTACGATCCTGCATTGGAGCATCTGATCGATCAGGTGCACAGTCAGGGAGTCAACCCCCAAATCCGTCAGCGAGTCGGTGATAGTCCTAGGAGTGACGTTGTTGAAAGCTCCCTCTATATCTAGGAACGCTACTAGCGTATAGTTTTCCCTGTGTATAGACTTTTCAATGTATGCAGTAACTGCATGCAGTGCGGTCTCGGTAGACTTGCCCTTAGAATAGGCTGGCTAGTGTTGGTGTGTTAGTGATTTTGTATGTCTACATGACATATTTAGTTGTATGCGTAGCATTTGCCATGGCATTCATTGACCTTTCTCTACTATTATCAATTCAATTTGGTGCAGAATTTGTATTTTGCCTACAAAAACCTAAAAAGCAATACTTCCAAGGCAGCCAAATATCATATTTTGTGCTGATCGACCATTTGCAGTATCAGGCGAACAGCAAAATAAACAAGCGTCAATGTAAGATTATGCATATGAGCGTATAACACCCTTCTCCTGCCTAAAAGAAAACACAAAACTTCCAAGTTGCTGTTCGCCTGATACTACACAGAGTTGCACGGTGTTTGATGTGAATAATAAAGTTATCGATACGAAATATCGCACAAGCAAATATTAGCGCCAATAGTAAAGACATTGTTTTTGTTAAGAAATTATAAGTTAAAATGTTCACTGAATCCATTTTATTTACTTGTTACTTCTTAAGTCAATTATATGTTAACAAATAAAACAATCGATGGCAAATATATGTGTTTATCGACTATAAATTTAAATCAGAGTTGCATTTACAAAGAAAATTCTGCATGAAAAAACTTTATCGTGTAAATGCGACCAGATTTTCGAAGAAATTTTAAAACAGAATGAAAAAAAACATCACCACAAAACTTCATCGTGTAAAAGGGGTCTTACTTGAGATGTCACAATTGAAGAGGTTGTTGAAATCCGCCACCAAGTCAAGGAACTGCTACGTAGAGGGCGCTTTCCTACACGGAAATGGTGTTCAAACGATAAAGCTGCGCTGGATGGCGAGCTGGAAGCGGGCTGCAAAAAACTGTAAAGTTCAACGATGGAACGGACGTCAAGAAGGCCCTGGGTTTGGCTTGGGATACTTGCTCTGATCATCTCCTATTTAGTCTGTCGCATACATTTGTCGACAACAATAACATTGCAACTAAGCGTACTATACTAGCTACGATCGCAAATATTACGATCCTCTCGGATTAATAGCTCTTTTAATTACGAAGCTTAAAATATTCCTACAGACTCTGTGGAAGGACAAACTCAGTTGAGACGAAGCCCTTTCTCAGTCTTTACACACTGATTGGATTATGCATATATCGCAAATAGCCACCGCTGGTTCTCTTAAATTCTCTCGTCTTGGTTTGCAGCCACATTCAGTATACGAAATACATGCATTCTGCGACGGAAGCCTAGCCGCATGCGGCACCTGTGTCTACGTGCGATCAGAATCGCACTGTGTTTACTCCTCACATCTCTTATGCGCCAAATCGAGAGTTTCACATCTGCTGTCAGAGCTCGTGGCCAACGTCGCCCAATATATGCCAACGCCTTGTTCTATTGTTGCTCCGACTCTACTATTGCACTGTCTTGGATTCGTAAAGCTCCATCTGAATTTAATATTTTTGTATCCAACAGGATAGCCCAAATCCAGGAGCTTACTAAGGGGATGATCTGGAACCACGTTCCCACCCATATGAATCCAGCCGACATAATATCGAGAGGCTGTGGAGCACTAGAACTTTTGGATTCGAGTCTTTGGCGTGAAAGACCTGCATTCCTACGATCACCTATAGCTGAGTGGCCGCCCACTATCCCTACTCGCTTGGATTTGCCAGAACGTCGTCGCCATGCTTTAACCTTAACGAACAAACTTGACATCTCGTTCAGCTGCAAATACCAAAACTCTTTTGTCAAGATGCAACGAGTTTTTGGATATATAAGCAGATTCTCGCAGCTTAAAACAAAGGCTCAAGAGCGCTTCAAAGGCACACTGACAGTCGATGACTTAAAGGCTGGTACACACCTCCTACTCAAAGGAATTCAAATAGTCCACTTTGCCAATGAACATAAGGATTTGCTTAACAAAAAGGACGTATCTTCGAAATCCAAGCTTTTATCGTTTAACCCAATCATGGACAGTTGCGGGCTAATTCGCGTTGGCGGACGTCTACAAAATTCATTTTTGGATTACGAGTCTGCCAGCTGCCAGCTCAGCACCCCGTCACCAGCGCTATCATTGATCACTTTCAACGCCAATTCCTACACAGTGGACCACAAAGCTTGAGGGCCATATTGCGTCAGAGATTCTGTCCCATTGGCGGACGAAAAACCGTGTCTGCAGTACTTGGCAAATGCATTCGTTGCTTTCGCATGAAGCCCAAGCTTCTCGACACATCATGGCCCCGTTGCCAGCTGACCGAGTGCAACCCAGCCGCCCATTCTCTACAACTGGAATTGATTTTTGTGGACCATTCTTCATAAAGTCAGAAGTCAGGAATAGGTCGCCCACAAAATGCTACATAGCAATATTCGTTTGTTTTTCTACCAAAGCAACACATTTGGAACTGGTGGAGGATTTATCAACCGCATCGTTTATAGCTGCATTGAGGCGATTTATCGGCATCAGAGGCAAGCCCAATTCAATATGGTCAGGCAATGGAGCGCGGAATGAACTGAACGAGCTGAGGCTAGTCTTTCTTAGCGAGCCTCACATTAAGGAGCTTACGAACTCATGCCTCTCAAGCGGAATCAAATGGAACTTTATTCCGCCTCGGTCTCCTCATTTTGATGGCTTATGGTAAGCTGCGGTCAAATCCGCCAAGCACCATTTTTATCGCGTAGTTTGAAAGTCTGCTCTCAAATTTCACGAGCTTCGAACCCTTGTATGCGAAATTTCTGCAATGCTAAACTCACGACCTCTTTGTCCCATTTCAGAAAATCCTGAATCCTGAAGTTCTTACGCCTGGTCACTTTTTGATTGGAGCTCCATATGCCACAATCGAAGAACCAGATACAACTCATCTCGACATCAATCGCCGTGCCGCCTCTTCAATGGCGTCTTGCCATGATCGAGAGCACTATATCTGGAGAAGATGGCGTCTCGCGAGTTGCAATAATTAAAACCGCAACTGGTACCGTCAAAAGAGCCGTGAACAAAATTGCTATACCGCCCCTTGAAACCAAGTCGGTTGAAAGCCTCGCACTTCCAACGGGGGGAGCATGTCGGAGGCAGCAGCAGACAACAAACTACTGAAGAGCGAGCCAACGTAAATTTAACCCAGCTATAAGCCACTTGCCTGCTCATCACTAATCTTCGTCTTAGCTGTGCACATGCGAATTTATCTAATTGCATAGAAAACAATTCTCGGAACTGCTCATCATAGTCAAAGCACTCACTCTCGTTTTTCGTATCGTTCGATACGGTCGTGCATTGGCACAAGCCCACGACTTACTTGGAATGTCATTGAGTCAAATTTAATCTATCCCAAATTCTCCTAATAAAATGCTTGATCTGATTTTTGTTTTGGATTCATCATCTTCATCCGTTTCCCGTTCCCAGCCTATATCTTATCCCGAAGACTTATATCATCCTACGTTCGAGCTGTTGATTAATTTACCTTCCCGGACGCGTTGCAATGTTAAAATGCCTTTGAGTCGAGTTCGTCAATTTTGGAAAACTGATTTTGAGGGACTCGCCTTGCTTTTATCCCAAACTGACTGGTCTCCCTTCTACGAGTCTGACGACTTGGACGTGGCAATCAGTATTTTTTATAATACCTCATATTCTTTATTTGATTTATGTGTCCCGGTTGGTAAGCTAAACAGGTCTAACAAACCTGTGTGGTTTACCCGAGAGTTGACAATTCTAAAAAATCGTAAATCCTAGCTCTTCAAGAGATTTAGAAAAAACGGCTCATAGGTATATACTTGATTTCTCGTGCCAGTTTTGATATCTTAAATAACCAATGTTATAAGAATTACCTGACTCGGTGTAGATTACAGTTTCAGCAGGATCCAAAGCGGTTTTTTGATTTTGTTAGTGTGAAGCGTAGGTCATCGACACTCCCAACGGAAGTATTCTTTGAGGAAACGAAGGCCACTTCTGATCAGGAGATTGCAAATATATTTGCCCAATTTTTTCAAACGACTTATAGTTCATTTCAATCTCAAGTCGGTTTGCCTTACCCTTACCAGGTGAATGGCTCGAATCGCATTTTTGGACTGAAAATCATTGAAAACTCACTTTTAAATAATCTACATGTTTTGAAACCTATATTTTCCCCAGGAACTGACGGAGTGCCAAGCTGTGTGCTTAGACACAGCGCTCATGATCTTTTAAAGCCGTTGCTTAAAATGTTTAACTTGTCCCTGGAGTTAGGCTCCTTTCCAAAAATTTGGAAAGAGTCGTTTATTATTCCTCTCCATAAAAAAGGAAACAAATCTAATGTTCAAAATTATAGGGGTATTCCCAAATTGTCTGCTATTCCGAAGATTTTTGAAAAATTAATAACCTCCCATCTTTAACACTTTTGCAAATCTATTATTTCACCGTAGCAGCACGGATTTATAATTAATTTATAATTAATTAATAATTTGTTAGAATTTACTTCGTTTGTTATCAAGGGTTTTCAGGACAAATTGCAGACTGATGTTATTTGTACTGATTTTAGTAAGGCTTTCGACTCTGTAGATCATCATCTCCTAATACATAAACTAGAACTCTTGAGCTTTTCAAATATTCTAGTTCTTTGGATAAAAGACTACCTTACTCTTAGAACTCAGAGGGTTTTATTTAAAGAGTCCGTTTCCAAGAAGGTTCAGGTCACTCCAGGCATTCTACAGGGTAGTCATCTTGGTCCTTTATTATTTATTTTGTTTATAAACGATCTTCCATCGGTTATAAAGTTCTCTCGGGTTTTGATGTACGCTGATGATGTAAAATTATGCACGTCAGCTGCAACTCCCCTAGCTGCTCAACAGCTTCAAAAAGATTTAGATAACTTTCAAATGAGGTGTAAAGTAAATTTTTAAATCTTAGCTGTAGTAAATTTAAAGTAATGTCATTTTTTAGATGTTTGCCCTTTTTTAAAATATATTTTTTTGACAATAAACCACTAGATCGAATTAAATGGGTTGACGATTGGGCATCGTCATGGACCCAAAGCCTAAGTTTGACAAGCATATTTCTTCAATTTCTAATCGAGCTTCCGGTGTCTTGGGCTTCATTAAGCTCTGGTCGAAGGAATTCAACGATCCCTACTTAACAAAAACTCTGTATACTTCTCTTGTACGACCGATTCTGGAATATGCATCTTGTATATGGTTTCCCAAAGATGAAATTCATCAGAATAAAATAGAATCGGTTCAAAAACAATTTCTGCTCTTCGCACTTAGAGGTCTTAACTGGGACACTAACAATAATTTGCCGTCTTATCGAAGTAGACTTTTACTAATAGATCTTTCTTCTCTGAACGATCGTAGAACAATGCTAGCAATTTCCTTTTTTCACAAATTAATTAATGGTGAAATTGATTCTTCTGAATTAATTAACCAAATTAACTTTGCTGTTCCTATAAGAAATACTAGAAATTTTGTACCTATATCTCTTCAAACTTGTAATTCTAATTATGCTCTTCATAACCCTTTTCGTATTCTGTGTTCTATTTATAACGATCTTTCCCACTTAATACACAGTGCCACTCCTACTTGCTCTATTAATAGTTAGTTTTGTGTCATTTGTCTGCATGTTCGCGATCATCGTAACCGCACGATAAGCGGAGCGCCCCTTGGTTGGATGGGCGGAAGGTGGGTCGCTTTGTGCGTGGGTCCGCGCGTTAACAAGCCGGTGCTTGGTATCGTTGGGCCATTTGACTGTACTGTTCGTTAGTACATCTACGTCCAATGTAATACACACTTGTTACTTGGCTACATAAGTGCAAAGAGAAACACACTTATGTACAAAATAATCAAATTACCTAAGAATATTGAACTTGAACTGAATATAAAAATCTAGTAAAAAAGGGATCGTGTTTTATATATGGCAAAGGGTTCCTAACTTTCTGAACTAGCTCGAACATAGGTGAACACAAAAGAGTGCCTCCTCTAAACAATAAGCTTGTACGTAATAGTATTTGCTTTTGTGGTTGTTTGTGGGCATAACATAAACAGCAGAACCGCGTGTCTCCACTAAGAACAAACAAAACAAAGCAAATTCAAAGGAACAGACAGCGTTCGTTAATTCACGAGCGAGACTTCGTGTTTTAAAGACCACTTTTCTCGGCCGCAGCATATAGATGTTAACACATCAATAACAACTGATCAAAACAGCTACTTAACGACGAAAATTACCACGGTCAAACATAAAATTGTGTTCATTAGCTCGTGTGTCGCAAAATTACGCATTACGATTTTATGAGGACAAATGATTACCCCTAATGTAAGCAAAGCATAGCAATTCTATCCGGACGTAAAAAACGATCAGCTGATAAAAAAAAACATAGCGGACGTGCGCAATGCCTCATCTGTTAGTCTTTGCATAATGGGATCAGAGTAATTGTATACCATTGTACATGTATGCATTTCTCTCACTACTCCCGAGTCCAGTGTTCTCTGAGAGAATGGTAACCACGATTTCAGTTTTCAACAGTGCATCA
Organism: Scaptomyza flava; assembly: GCA_030179655.1. Lineage (NCBI taxonomy): Eukaryota > Metazoa > Arthropoda > Insecta > Diptera > Drosophilidae > Scaptomyza > Scaptomyza flava. The sequence goes on along the minus strand of JARNME010000404.1, from coordinate 35,963,916 downwards.
GAATTTCGCCCAGTGAAAACTCTATATGAAAACATTCTTGTAGATCAAGTGCAGCCAGTTTCTTACTAAAAAGAATGAATGCACGTCTTAAGCCTAGGATTTAGGGTGTCGAATTTTTTTGGACTTAAACCTTCTTACTTACTGAAATTAAACAAACACGTTTTTAAATAATTTAATGTAGCGTTTATTAATTTAAAAGTTTATGAAGTTAGAATTCTCAATTTTAATTCAAATTAGACATTTAAAAACAGAATTCCAACAGTAACCTTAAGGTCATCACAACTCAAACTAATTTTTTATAATTACTATCTTAACAATTAGGATGTTCAGAAGCTATGATAAATGTCATTTGTGATAAATTGATATTTTGATTGCTGATGTCGGATTTGTGATGAATCAGCATTTTCCCAGTCCATTGATAAGCTTTTGTCGGGGTATTTGTTGAGGTGACGTCATATATTACATTATAACATATCACATTTATCATAACTTCTTAATGTCTGAAATAAAAATATGTAGTTATAATTATATATTTGATTAAAATATGAGTTAACTGTATAAACAATTTCAATATACACATTAAAAAACAATTATTTCCTATGAAATGTGGGTCTAGTGAAGGTAGCGCAACTGGCTACAGGTCAAAGGTATTTTACAAAACTGATTACAATTTGAAGGAGCGTTTTAGTTTCCCCTCAATGCCACCGGATGCGCTGTTATAATTCTTTGCGGCAAATGGGCGGCCAGGTATTGTTTATGTAATCGCTGGCGGCAGAACTGATAAAATTCAATTTCACTGGTAAAATTTCGACGCACGATATCCTTGACGTGTTCGCTAACAGGAGGCTTAAAGTTGTTTTTGTTAATTTTGATTAGATACTCAGCGCTGTCTAAAATAAAAAATAAATAAACAAAACGGATGATTTTAATTTTTATTATTAACTTTTCTAAAATAATTATCTATTGAATTATGTATACCTTATAAGTAACTATATGTGGGCATTTCTTGGAAAAGGTCCACCGTGACGAAAAAATTATAAGTTGATAAACAAATATTTTTATACCCTTAACCCATAAAATGGGTAAAAAAGGTATAATGGTTTTTTGCAAAAATATGTAACAGGCAAAAGGAAGCACCTCCGACCCCATAAATATTCTGGATAAGCATCAACAGCCAAGACGATATAGCCATGTCCGTCTGTCCGTGCGTCTGTATGAACGCGTGGATCTCAGAGACTGCAAAAGCTAGAGACTTCAGATTTGGAATATAAGTTCTCTTATACCATGAGCAGAACAATTTTACTTCAAGTTATCGATAACTATTCTGGTTTCTAAAAATGAGGGCTAAAGTAATGGGAACTTTTCTGAAAATTTCGTCCAAATCGGTTAAGAAAAACTGGAGTTATCGATTTTAATCGATTGAAGTTAAGTCAGTATACCAAAGTCAATTAAAAATTTACTTACCTTCTTACTTGTTTTCTTTTATATTATTAAATAAATAGGTGAACTGAAAAAGTATACTCAGTTTACAGCATATTTATGTTTTTGTTGTGAAATATTTGCTTAGAAAGTCACATATGAACGTTTTTTTCGTTTTTGGCTACTTTTAGTTGCTAAAACAGCATATTTAAAATATATAATACTAATAAGTGGCCCGCTTACTTCGCTGCGCGGATAGTTTATATAAATTTTAGCAATAGAAGATAAATACAAAATAAATAAATTAGAAAATATTTCACAAAATATTATAGCAAAGTATTTAATATTCTCTTTTCCACCATTGAGGTAGAGAATCAGGCGCGTAATAATACTCGATACCGAAGGTAAAGAGTATATTGAGTTTGTGCAATGTCCGTGATGGTGTCCGTCCGTCTGTATGAACGCAACTTTTTTCCACACCCTTCAAGCTAGAGACTTGAAACTTTGCAATTCTCTTTATCTATGGGATAGTAAATTAAAGTGTCAAAATTGGGGTTCTACGATAACTGGGGGGCTGGCAAATCGATAAGTTCGATAACTCAAAACCGATAAATCCACATATTTCGCACATACTTACAGATAGAACTACCAAATTTGGTAAGAAGATAAATACTATCAACCCTCAAAAAACTGCATCAAGAATTTTGGAGCCACGTCCACCCATTCCGCCCCCAGCCCCCCCACATTTTAAAGTCAAAAAAGCCTATATCTCCCACAGTTTTTGAGCTATAGCCACCAAATTTAGTGCCAAGTTAGGTGATGATGACCCTCCAAAAACTGCATCAAAAGTTTGGATGCCAAGCCCACCAATACTGCCTTAGCCACCCCATCCACCCCAAAGCTTCGTCAACAGCGGGAATGCGTGTATCTTCCAGGGTTGTGAGGCTAGAGCCACCAAATTTGGTAGGAAGATAGATGGCAACGACCCCAACAAATTTTCATCAAAGTTTTAGAGCCACGCCTACCCATTTCGCCCCCCTTTCCACACCTTTTACAAACATTTAGCTTGAGTCACCAAATTTGGTATGAAGATAGCAATTGACATTTCGCAAAGATCTTCATCAAAAATTTGGATGCCACGCCCACCCATACCACCCCCAGCCCCCCTTTCCCCACTTTTTACAATTTTCGAGCTAGAGTCACCAAATTTGGTATGAAGATAGCAATTGACATTCCACACAGATCTGCATCAAAACTTTGAATGCCACAACCACCCATACCGCCCCCACCCCCCCTTTCCACACTTTTTACAAACTTCGAGTTACAATCACCAAATTTGCTATGAAGAAAGCAATTGACATTCCACACAGATCTGCATCAAAACTTTGGATGCCACAACCACCCATACCGCCCCCACCCCCCTTTCACCACTTTTTACAAACTTCGAGCTAGAGTCACCAAATTTGGTATGAAGATAGCAATTGACATTTCGCTAAGCACTGCAGTAAAAATTTAGATGCCACACCCACCCATCCCGCCCCCAGCCCCCTTTCCAAAGCTCTTACAAACTTTGAGCTAGAGTCACCAAATTTGGAAGGAAGATAGTTGGTGGCATCCCCATCTGCATCGGAGAATCTTTAAGGCAGCGTACACCCCTGCCCCATCCGTACCCCTTTCCAATCAGGCCTCTTTTTAAGCGGTTTTAATACTGGTATCGAGTATGCAGCAGTCGGTTGCGTCCGACTGCCACGTTTCTATTTGTTTCTATTGTGGTTTCTCCAGTAGGACTTATCCACTTATTGAATTGAATTTGCAATTATTAACAACTTTTAAGAGCTTCTTTATAAACGACATTGGTTGTTTTTCCTTCAGGTGCTAATACAAATAAACTTTTTAGTGAACTGACTCTTGAGCAGGCTACATAAAATGAGAAAAACAATCGTGTGTTAAGTCTAGTCCGGCTAATTTAAGAGTTTGTCCCTGTGATTTATTAATTGTTAAGGCAAAGCAAACTTTTAAAGGAAATTGCAATCTTTTAAATTAAATTGGCAATTCAGAATCAGAAGGTATTAATGGAATTCTCGGTATAATAACCGTTTCCCCTATACCATTGCCAGTAAAGATAATTGCTTCGACAACTTTAACTTGCAATCTTGTAACATTGCAAAGTTTTGGCGGTTTCAAGTTGCGAACCAACATTACAATGAACCAATCTTTAAAGTTAATTTATGTTGAGTCAGGCCAGCCGGATTTAATGAATTAAGAAACTCGACGGGGTAATGAACTGCATCTTCGATTTCAGTCACAAAATCAATAGAGTTGTATGTCATTTCTTCACTTTGAAATGATTCTAATAAAAACTCTTTTATTTCCAATGCATTGTCATATCTCGCAGTCAAAATAGCACGTTCTGAAAACCATTCGAGTGATTTTTGAGAGATATTTGTAATATCCGGAAATATTTTTAGAGTTAGTTCTACAATACTTTTCACAACATGACACAAAGTTGATGGTAAAGTTATTTTGCCATCATGGGTTGGAAATAATCCATTTCCTATTTGAAGAAGCATTTCTGCAAATTCACCAGCTATGCTATCACCTTTTAAGTGCACTCGTATATTTTTCGTTAATGCAATTTTCTTTATTTTGGGCCACAAAATTGAAGACTTTAAGCACGTATTTATTTCATCTGCTCTTGTTCCTCTGGGGATCACTGGAAGAGTTTGTCGAAAATCACCAGCTAAGAGAACAGTTATGCCACCCATTAAGTATTCACTATCTCGAATGTCTTTCAAAGATCGACCTACAGCTTCAAAAGCACCTTTATGTCCCATAGTACACACATCCCAATTAATAAGCTTGCAACCTTTGAGCACAGCAGCAATATTAGATTGCTTTGAAATTGAGCAATGTGGTGCTTCTAAATGAATCAAATTAAATGGAATCTTAAGTGTAGCATGAGCTGTGCGACCTCCATTTAGTAAAGTGGCTGCGATACCGGAAGAAGCAACGGCCAATGCAATTTTTTTGCTTTGCCGTACCTTTGCCAATAATAAATTTCAAAGATACGTTTTACCTGTTCCACCAGGTGCATCTAAAAAATAGATTTCTCCCTCTTCTGCTTCAACGCTATGTAGTATCTTTTCGTATACTTGTTTTTGCTCAGCAGTAAGGAGTAGCTCATTATTAACAACAAAATTATCGCAATTTTCATAATTTGTTTCTATATGATATTCAATATTTGAAACAATTTCCTCGGATCTAATTGGTAGTGGAAGTCCATAAAAAGTCAAGTTTTCACCACCAATAGACAGTACAATATCTTCAATGCAAATAATACATTTATTTAAAAGATTATTCACATTACTTTGATCAATATTTCAGTCTTATGAAATATGAAAGGCTCTTAAAATATCTTTTGAGAAACTCTCTTTATAAGTTTTCCAAAGTTTAAGAGCATTTGAAATTTGACAAAATACTAACATTATTGCAAAAAGTTCTCGCAGTTTTGTAGGATTTTGACATATGACAGCTTCGGCTATAGTTAAATCCCAGTGCTTATCATCTTCTAGTAGTCCTAGAGCTTTACACGCCAATTGAAATGATGCGTATGCTATACCATTAACGGTTTTTAAATTTGAAAATGAAGTTGCGCCTCTTACAAAATGCAGTAAAAGTCTTAAATAGAAACATTCTGTATTATTGGGATGAACGCTTCCCAAAGCTGAATCTCTTTTAACTCCAGAAAAATTTAGCACATCATGCTCTCGGTTCGTTCTCTGAAATTCTTGATTGTTCATGTATGGGAAATGCAAGGATTCTCTATACCGCTTCTGAGCTACCTATATAAAGGCCACTTTCGTACATATTAATTTCATTACGTTGGTCTTCAAGAGTAAATGATGTTTGATCGCTGCACGTGTTAACATATTTACAAATGTATTTAATAGACTTTACAGAACTTCAATACTCAACATTTATGTGAGCTTCAAATGTTCTCAAAAGTACACAGTTATAAGGCACAACCCAACGATTATCTATGCAATTACCATTTATATTAATTGCATTACCACCATCTTCTATCGCTCTTCTACGTTATATAGGGTAACTATCTTTTCCAGTCACAGTTTCTTTAAGTAATTCTCGAGGAAACCTTTTGGTACATTTTCCATTTTTCATGCATGGCGATTTATTATTAAATGCACCGCAAGGACCATGAATCATATTTGACTTAACAATGTTAAATAACAAAGGATCCTCATCATTGATCGATTTTATCTGGTCTTATTTTATTTTCTAACCAAAGCAGAATATGTATATGTGGTAAACCCCACTTTTGCTATTCCACAGAGTACATGAAACATTGCACGCTTCCAAACAAAGAACCTTCTGTCAATAGTGACAGTAAAGCTTTAACTTTTTAATTAAAATCTCGAGCTATAATATCGTGACGATCATGCTGTTTTTGACCCGGTAATAAAACACTTTTTATGTCATACCATTGTGGATTGCATGTGAATGTTATGAAAAGATCTGGTCGCCCATAATGGCGAACATATGTCTTAGCACCTTGAGTCTTTTCATGCATATATCGAGCAGAGCTTGTAAAAGAAGATGGTAAAATTACCATCTGACCAAGTTGAGCTGCGACTACATCTTGTTGGCCTATTGCATCTTGTAGATGTATATAGCTATCTGCTCTGAGTTTCGCTTGAATGTAGCGAATATAATTTAGCCTTTCTATTTCAATTTTAGCATACATATCGTCCAAAAACTGACTAAAAAGGGAACGACATAAAATTAAATGATTTATCTCAGATTGAAGAATCATTATTTTATAGCTGTAAAAGCTTAACGCAGATATCATTTTTTTTTGTTCGTCCTTTTTTAATAATGGATTCCATTGTGGTAAATCCACTGAATAGCCATCTTCGCCATAATGAAATAGCAAAGGGTACTGAAAGGCATCGTATGATCGATGCACCTCACTTATACGATGTAATCTATTATTATGAATTTCAATAATAATATTGCGCTATTCAAATTGCTGACCAACAATAACTATAGCTACTTCGCTTAATAGAGGTGCATTGTAAAGCCCTTTGTGTGCACCAGCGGGTGTTCGATCAGCATGTATAACCAATTTATAATCTTTAGTACTTATTGGTATTTTATTGAGAGCCATTTTTAGATCTTTTACATAACGATTATGATGATGAAACATACATTGAAGATCCTTTACTACGCTTAAATCAACATTTGAAATATATTTGCAACGTAGTTGAGCTTCTTTTTCATCATCACCAACAAAATAAGTTTGAAAAAACTGCATTTCTTCATATGGCAAAGGTCGGACACTACCAATTAAGTGATACACTTGTCCTTGGACTTTAAAGGTTGACCAACTTTCATTTATAATTTTTGTACTTCCAAAAGAAGTCATTTGAAAGCAGCAATTATTAAGCTTTTAAGTGGATCGGGCAAACTATCATTTTGTGAAAGATTTCCTTTTCTTGCCTTGCAACAGATACCCAAAGGCTAATTTTTCCATTTTAAGGCATTACAATGTTTGCATATCAAATTCATACTACCAAGTTGAGTAATTTTATCTGACTTGTAAGCTATTTCAAAATCATAGTTTAAGCCAGACATGGCTTTAACAGTCCGTGCACGCAAACGCTTTCTTGACGTGCATCAGGATTATTAGCCTGACGTCTTCTCACTGCAACTCTATGAGCTTCAAAATTATGCGCTTACCCCAATTAATATCACGATTTTTTTTCAAATGAATGATTTAGTACCTTTTTTCTGTCTTGTCGGCGAACTGACTAAGTCTTTCAACGGGATTTTTAACACTTTCGGTTTTGCATTCACTTGACGTACCAGAATCTTGAGTTATTACTTCCTCTAAAGGAATATAAAAATCAAAATGTCCATTCATTAATGGACCGGTAAAACGCAACAGGATGCATGTTATTTCCAAATGCCAGCAATAAATTTCCATTCTGAAAAAGTTGGAAATTTACAGCAAAAATTTCTGCTGCTGCTTAAAGCTCACATGCAGTACCATAAGTATGACATAGCGCACTAATATTGTTTAGAAGAGCTATAAAAAGGCAGGCTCCATCACCAATTATAGCTATTTCGGCTAACTCTCTTATGTATGCGCGCGCTCTGCAACTCAAACAAAGAGCGTAGTATCGCTACCTTCTTCGCAATCAATGCAAAACATATCTAAGAGGCTGCAGTTAAGTGAATTGTATATTGCCTTTAGCTTTAATTTAGTGTGTGTGCGGAGGAGCTAGGGTTATTAAACTTTATGATTGACATGCAAAGCGCGCACATAAAATAGAGAGTGAACGTAAATGAGCAACAACAAAGGAGCATGATCGGAGCGAGATTTCAAATTATCTGGTTATCATAAGAGCAACACGCGCGCTTAGGTGAACGCCCTTTGCTTATTCGAAATTGTATATCAATAATATATCAATGAATGTTAGTGTGTTACGTTTTGTCTAAGTTATATAAGCAGCAAGTAGGCGAATCCACCCCCATAACATATTCTGGTGTGGGAAATTTTACTGGACGCACCAAGCTTTGTTATGTTGTTGTTGTTTTTTTTTTTTTTTTTGAATCAATGACACCAACAAAAAGTAGCATTACGGGCCCAACAACAGCACTGACAACAACAACAAAGGCTACTTGGGTCGTAAATCAATTGTCAAAGGCACACAAATTTGGAAAAAAAAGAATGTGCACTGTGCGAAGTGATAAATGTACATAAAATTATAAAAATTATTTTCAAGCGCATTGTTCACTTAATTGTGTATGCACATATTCATTAAGAAGCAGAAATCCGTTTCGTTTTTGCAAGTGCTGAACCTTTTTTTATGAGTTTGCTGTGCGACGCGAAGGCGTCACTGCGCATTTGTTTTGTTTTTGTATTCTCGCTCGCGATCAAACCCTCAGCTTGTGCGACAATCAGGCGACAGTAGTGGAATGGGTACTTGTTGTAATTGTAATTTGTTTTTTAAAATGGGTAAAAAGTGCTCCAAATCGTATGATAGGTACTTGAAGGAGTTGTCCAAATAAAAATTCCCTTCTTAGTGCTCACCTCCTACCTGCATTGAAAATTGTGTGAAAATTTCAGCCTTCTAGCTCTTTTCGTTTAGGCTGTGGCTCTTCCATTCTAGTCAGGACAAACTCTTTTATATATATAGAGATGTATTTATTGCAACTGGGATGAGGGTATTTTCTAGTCGGTCTCTCCTGACTAGAGCCTTCTTACATGTTTTTTTTATACCCTTAACCCATAAAATGGGTAAATAAGGGTATAATGGTTTTCGTGCAAAAGTATGTAACAGGCAGAAGGAAGCATTTCCGACCCTATAAAGTATATATATTCTTGATCAGCATCAACAGCCGAGACGATATAGCCATGTCCGTCTGTCCGTCTGTCTGTCCGTCTGTCCGTCTGTCCGTCTGTATGAACGCGTGGATCTCAGAGACTACAAGAGCTAGAGACTTCTGATTTTGTATTTAAGTTCTCCTATACCATGAGCAGAACAAGTTTGCTTCAAATTATCGATAACTATTGTGGTTTCCGATATACACATAATATCGATAACAATAAAATATCGAATTTGGAAAATCTAAAAATGAGGGTTGAAGTAATGGATAATGATAGAACTTTTCTGAAAATTTCGTCCAAATCGGTTGAGAAACACCGGAGATATTGAACTTAATCGATGGAAGCTAAGCCAGTATACCAAAGTCTTACATAAATTTAATTTATTTATTGCAACTGGGTTCAGGGTATCTTCTAGTCGGGCTCTCCCGACTAGAGCCTTCTTACTTGTTTATTTTTCATTTTTGGCTACTTTTAGTTGCTAAAACAGCATGTTCAAGATATTAATATTTCGTATTACTTTATAGCCCAGTCTATTATCCAGTCTAAAGAACTTGTGGGATAGTTCGGAGGGGGCTAAGCTGAGGCCACCAGGCGGGTCGCTGGTTGCGGATAGAGAATGGCCTCTTTATGAGGTAAGCTGCCAAGAAGCCCGGGTACGGTACCGTTCACCGTACCGATAATACGCTTGTGTCGCTGTCGTTAAAGCATAGCCTCACACACTCCCAACTTCCTGACACGTACCCGTCTTCATCCCTTCCCCAATATCTCACTCCGGGCTGAACTAAGGTGTCATTCGAACCCTGCCAAAAGTTAACCTGGCCGGGGGCCCGAATTAAAAACTAGCCCAGTCGCTAACGGTGAGCTCAGGCAGATGGCGATCGCCTGTTCTAATTAGCCTTACCCGGGTTCTGCGGATCTCTGCCCGGGTGCACGGTTTTTTCTCCGAAACTCGTGGGATAGTATGAAGAACATAAATAAACAAGAGCAAACATTGCAGTCAGACGCAACCGACTGCAGCATACTCGATACCAGTATTAAAACCGGTAAAAAAGAGGCCTGATTGCATAGGGGTACGAATGCGGCAGGGGTGTACGCTGCCTTTAAGATTCTCCGATGCAGATGGGCAAACCACCAGCTATCTTCCTTCCAAATTTGGTGACTCTAGCTCAAAGTTTGTAAAAGCTGTGGAAAGGGCGGCTGGGGGAAGTTTGGGTGGGTATGGCATCCAAATTTTTGATGCAGATCTTTGTGGAAATGTCAATTACTATCTTCATACAAAATTTGGTGTATATATCTCGAAGTTTGTAAAAGATGTGGTAAGGGGGCTGGGGCAGTATGGGTGGGGTGGTATCCGAATTTGTGATGCAGATCTTTGTGGAATGTCAATTGCCATCTTCATACCAAATTTGGTGACTCTAACTCGAAAATGGTTAAACGTGGGGAAAGGGGGGCTGGGGGCGGTATGGGTGGGCGTGGCATCCAAAGTTTTGATGCAGATCTGTGTGGAATGTCAATTGCTACCTTCCTTCCAAATTTGGTGACTCTAGCTCAAAGTTTGTAAAAAGTGGGCAAAGGGGGGCTGGGGGCGGTTTGGGTGGGCGTGGCATCCAAATTTTTGATGCAGATCTTTGTGGAATGTCAATTGCTATCCATATACCAAATTCGGTGACTATAGCTCAAAGTTTGTAAAAGGTCTGGAAAGGGGGGCTGGGGGCGGAATGGGTGGGCGTGGCTCCAACATTTTTGATGCAGTTTTTTGGGGGTTGCTAGTAGCTATCTTCTTACCAAATTTGGTAGTTCTAGCTGTAAGAATGTGTGAAATATGCGGACTTATCGTTTTTAAGTTATCGAATTTATCGATTTGCCAGCCCCCTAGTGATCGTAGAACCCCAATCTTGACACTTTAATTTACAATCCCATAGATAAAGAGAATTGGAAAGTTTCAAGTCTCTAGCTTGAAGGGTGTGAAAAAAAGTTGCGTTCATACAGACGGACAGACGTACAGACGGACGGACACCATGACGGACATTGCACAAAACCAATATACTCTTGACATTCGGTAACGAGTATTAAAATGGCAATTGTTGACATATTCAATAATATTTTCACACGTGTTTAACCCTCCGTTGAGTGAGAAGGTCCGTAGGAACCTATTAACATATTCAACTTGAAATTACTCCTATTTCGGCTGATCCCACCAAAAAGTTACTCTGTATTCCAAAAAAATTTTGTTGCGCATCTTTTAAAAAAAAATCAAGGCGATCGGATCATTATTTTAGGAGTTATTGAGGTTTTTCGCACACTAGTACGCGGACGTGTGACAAGGTCCGTAGAGACCTTGTACTGAATTTTCATGGAATAACTCATAAATTCATGTTCTTTGGGCGTAATTATATTTTTTTTTTTTATTTGAACACATAACTAATTTTTATTTTCAATTCTGGCTAATTTTATGTTGCCTTTCATGGAAACCAATAATCCAATTTTTTGAATTTGCCCTAAATGACTTTGCGTTCAGGTACACGTGCCAAACCAATTCTTTCAATTTACTTCATTCCTAAATGTTTATGCGTTCAGGTATACGTGCCAAACCAATTCTTTCAATTATTTTTTTATTTAGTATTTAGTTATAAACAATAAAAACACAAAAATCCATTAAAAAAAAAATTTTTTTCAGCAAATTAGCACTATTTTCTAAATAGGTCCCTACGGACCTTGTCACACGATGGTGAAGATCAGAAGTGTCACTCACCGGAGGGTTAATACGTTTTATCAACACTATTTTGGAATTTCATGTTTGAGTTCATCTTCTCAAATGCATAAGTTTGCGAAATGTGGAGAGAAATTTGGAAGAAAATACTATTAAACCTTAATAAATTAATGTTGTTGAAATCACTTTGGTATGAAACTATCATTTTATGTGTTTGATTAGTAATTTGTATCGTGACATCGCGAACGCGATAAGATTTCCAAGTCCTTAGTTTGTGACTGCATCTTTTAATCAAATTTTATTTGAAAATAACAACTGTATAATATTAGGAAATCTATATATAAATTAAAAAGAATACCTTTTTATAAGTATGTTTTATTTATATACAAGGAAATATCTTTATAAATATGTTTTTATTTACTGGCTCGTTTGAGCTGTTGGAGAACAATTCTTAAACTCAACTCTAAGGCAAACTGCATCGAACCATGAAGCCGCCGCTGCTCACTGGAATGCCGGCTGAATGCTGAGTCGGCGTCTTCAACAGGTGATCAGGCTGCTTGCGCGTGCGAGTTTCATATTTCGGCTGCAACTTTGTCGCGACGGCATCCGGCGCAACAGCGTTGTCAGCTAACTCAAGCTTGCGCGTGTTAACTTATATCAAAGAGTTTGGCCTTACTAGAAAGGAAGAGCCACAGCCTAAACGAAAAGAGCTAGAAAGCTGAAATTTTCACACAATTTTCCATGCAGGTAGTTAGTGAGCACTAAGAAGGGAATTTTTATTTGGACAACTCCTTCAAGTACCTCCCATATGATTTGGAGCACTTTTTACCCATTTTAAAAAACAAATTACAATTACAACAAGAACCCATTCCACTTCTGTCGCCTGATTGTCGCACAAGGTGAGAGTTTGATCGCGAGCGAGAATACAAAAACAAAACAAATGCGCAGTGACGCCTTCGCGTCGCACAAGCAAAGCCATAAAAAAAGGTTCGTACGCTTTCAAAAAAGAAACGGATTTCCGCTTCTTAATGAATAAGTGCATACACAATTAAGTGAATATGCGCTTGAAAATAATTTTCATAATTTTATGTACATGTATCACTTCGCACAGTGCACATTCTTTTTTTTCAAATTTGTGTGCCTTTGACAATTGATTTACGACCCAAGTAGCCTTTGTTGTTGCTGTCAGTGCTGTAGTTGGGCCCGCAAGCTTTTTGTTGGTGTCATTGATTTAAAAAAAAAAAAAAACAACAACAACATAACAAAACTTGGTGCGTCCAGTAAAATTTCCCACACCAGAATATGTTATGGGGGTGGATTGGCCTACTTGCTGCTTATATAACTTAGACAAAACGTAACACACTAACATTCATTGATATATTATTGATATACAATTTCGAATAAGCAAAGGGCGTTCACCTAAGCGCGCGTGTTGCTCTTATGATAATCAGATAATTTGAAATCTCGCTCCGATCATGCTCCTTTGTTGTTGCTCATTTACGTTCACTCTCTATTTTATGTGCGCGCTTTCATGTCAATCATAAAGTTTAATAACCCTAGCTCCTCCGCACACACACTAAATTAAATCTAAAGGAAAAATGCAATTCACTTAACTGTAGCCTCTTAGATATGTTTTGCGTTGATTCAGTGCGTGAGAAGAAGGTAGTGCCAAAGCAGAAAAAAGGTACTAAAACATAAATTTAAAAAAAAAAAAGTGATATCAATAGGGGTAAGCGCATAGAAGCATCAAAAAGATTTCAGGTTAATAATTTTGAAGCTCATAGAGTTGCAGTGAGAAGAAATCAGGCCAATAATTCTAATGCACGTCAAGAAAGGCGTTTGCGTGCATTGAGCGTTAAAGCCATGTCTGGCTTAAACTATGATTTTGAAATAGCTTACAAGTCAGATAAAGTTACTCAACTTGGTAGTATGAATTTGATATGCAAACATTGTAATGCTTCAAAATGGAAAAATGAGCCTTAAAATATGCCTGATCCGCTTAGAAGCTTAATAATTGGTGGACATCCCAAGCATGATCATTTCATTGATCGTATAAGAAAGTATAACAGCTGCTTCCAAATGACTTCTTGTGGTAGTACAAAAACTATAAATGAAAGTTGGTCAACCTTTAAAGTCCAAGGACAAGTGTATCACTTAATTGGTAGTGTCCGACCTTTGCCATATGAAGAAATGCAGTTTCTTTAAATTTATTTTGTTGGTGATGATGAAAAGGAAGCTCAACTATGTTGCAAAAATATTTCAAATGTTGATTTAAGCGTAGTAAAGGATCTTCAATGTATGTTTCATCATCATAATCGTTATGTTAAAGATCTAAAAATGGCTCTCAATAAAATACCAACAAGTACTAAAGACTATAAATTGATTATACATGCTGATCGAACACTCGCTGGTGCTCACAAAGGGCTTTACAATGCACCTCAATCAAGTGAAGTAGCTTTAGTTATTGTTGGTCAGCAATTTGAAAAGCGCGATATTATTATTGAATGCCATAATAATAAATTACATCGTATAAGTGAGGTGCATCGATCATACGATGCCTTACAGTACCCTTTGCTATTTCCTTATGGCGAAGATGGCTATTCAGTAGATATACCACAATTTAAAAAGGAGGAACCAAAATAACAATGATATCTGCGTTAAGCTTTTACAGCTATAAAATAATGATTCGTCAATCTTAGATAAATCCTTTAATTTATTGTCGTTCCATTTTTAGTCAGTTTTTGGTTGATATGTATGCTAAAATTGAAACAGAAAGATGAAATTATATTCGCTACAATCAAGCGAAACTCAGAGCAGATAGCTATATACATCTACAAGATGCAATAGGCCAACAAGATGTTGTCGCAGCTCAACTTGGTTAGATGGTAATTTTACCATCTTTTTTTACAAGCTCTGCACGATATATGTATGAAAAGGCTCAAGATGCTATGACATATGTCCGCCATTATGGGCGATCAGATCTTTTCATAACATTCACATGCAATCCACAATGGAATGACATCAAAAGTGTTTGATTACCGGGTCAAAAACCGCATGATCGTCACGATATTATAGCTCGAGTTTTTCATTTAAAAGTTAAAGCTTTAATGTCACTATTGACAAAAGGTTCTTTGTTTGGAAGCGTGCAATGTTTCATGTACTCTGCGGAATGGAAAAAGCGGGGTATTGTATTTAAATACATTTGTAAATATATTAACAAGGGCAGTGATGAAGCATCATTTTCTCTTGAAGACCAACATAATGAAATTAATATGTACGAAAGTGGCCGTTATATAAGTAGCTCAGAAGCGGTATGGAGAATCCTTGCATTTCCCATACATGAACGTTTTCCGGCTATAACACACTTAGCTGTTCATTTACAAAATGATCAACGGATATATTTTAACCCCAATAATCCGCAACAATTACTTGACAGATTAAGCACTACACCCACGACCACTTTGCTAGCCTTCTTTGAGCTATGTACACGTGATGAGCTTGCAAGAACGCTTCTATATTGTGAAGTTCCATCGTATTTTACATGGAACAACAAATAATTTCAAATAAGAAAACGAGGGCATGATGTGCCAAATTTTCCTGGAGTTAAAAGAGATTCAGCTTTGGGAAGAGTTTACACTGTTTATCCCAATAATACAGAATGTTTTTATTTAAGACTTTTATTACATTTTGTAAGGGCCCAACTTCATTTTTAAATTTAACAAGTGGAAACGTTGCAGTCGGACGCAACCGACTGCGGCATACTCGATACCAGTATTAAGACCGGTAAAACGAGACATGATTGCAGAGATTTACGGATGGGGCAGGGGTGTACGCTGCCTTAAAGATTATCCGATGCAGCTGGGGATGCCACCAACTAAATTCCTTCCAAATTTGGTGACTCTAGCTCAAAGTTTGTAAGAGCTGTGGAAAGGGGGCTGGGGGCGGTATGGGTGGGTGTGGCATCCAAACTTTTACTGCATATCTTTGTGAAATGTCAACTGCTATCTACATACCAAATTTGGTGACTCTAGCTCGAAGTTTGTAAAAGGTGGGGAAAGAGGGGCAGGGGGCGGTATGGGTGGGTGTGGCATCCAAATTTTTACTGCAGATCTTTTTGAAATTTAAATTGCTATCTTCATACCAAATTGGGTGACTCTAGCTCGAAGTTTGTAAAAAGTGGGGAAAGGGGGGCTGGGGCGGTATGGGTGGGCGTGGCATCCCAATTTTTGATGCAGATCTTTGTGAAATGTCAATAGCTATCTTCTTACCAAATTTGGTAGTTCTAGCTGTAAGGATGTGCGAAATATGTGGATTTATCGGTTTTGAGTTATCGAACTTATCGATTTGCCAGCCCCCCAGTTATCGTAGAACCCCCATCTTGACACTTTAATTTACTATCCCATAGATAAAGAGAATTGGAAAGTTTCAAGTCTCTAGCTTGAAGGGTGTGGAAAAAACTTGCAACCATACGGACGGACAGACGGACAGACACCATGACGGACATTGCACAAAACCAATATACTCTTTACCTTCGGTATCGAGTATAAAAATGGTCTCGTGCAGCGTCAGTACAGTACTTACATTTCAGGTGTGCAGTTCTGTTTACTACTGCTGGTACGGTATTGTTGAACAATGAAAATGGTAAAATGTTATGTTAAAATGTTTACTGCAGTAAATAGCTTTCAGTAACTATTTACGATAGTAAAAAAAAGCAACAACATGTCGGTCAAGAGCCGGCTTATACATTTTTCGAATAATATTAACAAAGTTCACCTAATTCAGGCTCCAATAGAGCCATACTTATTGTATTGGCAGTCAATGCTGCGCAAGAAGTATTGAATAAAAATATATTAATTAATTAATTAGAAACAATTTAAATAACATATGAAGAGGATTGTACTGCCACTGATCTATTACAGGGTATAGATCTGTAAGGTGAATTTGCTTTGAGTCTTTTGAGTGGTTTCAGTTATTTTTGGCATATTATGGCCTTTATGCTTTTGGATCATCCTTTGTATTTCGTCAAATATTATTTTCCTCGTGTTACATAAACCCCCATACGTAATATACATAGTGAGTATGCACATATAAGCTGTGCAAAAAGTCCTTTGTCATCAAACTGATGACAGGGTATTATTCAAGAAACTTAAGACTCCATTTGTTATTCCAACATTTCGACACAATTGACCATCTATTAAAATTACCGACGTGATTTTGATTATTTCGACATGGGAAGCTAGATGTTCACTTAATGTAAACAAACTTACAAACAAACAAACAAACAAACAGACAGACAAGTCAAGTTATAAAAGCATTTAATAACTATAACTTTGATGTGATGAATGATGATTGAATTAAATTTTTTTTTTATATATCATATAAAAACAATCCATGTAAGATAAAGTAATTAAACAAGGAGCAACCACTATGTGACACCATCCAAAATCCATGAATGCTTACTTTTATGCCCACAAACAGCAAAACATGAATAAACTATTATAAACATTATCAAGTTTGCCGCTCAACTCGTTAATAAAGGCCTGTACGCAGACGCCTGTACAGCTCCCGTACAGCACAAACTTCATATAAAAACAAGTAACAAGGCTCTTGTCGGGAGAGCCCGACTAGAAGATACCCTAAACCCAGTCGCAATAAATAAATTAAACTTATGTAAGACTTTGGTATACTTACTTAATTTCAATCGATTAAGCTCGATATCTCCGGTGTTTCTTAGCCGATTTGGACGAAATTCTCAGAAAAGTTCTATCGTTACCCATTATATTAAACCTCATTTTTAGATTTTCCAAATTCTATAATTTTTTTTTATCGATTCCATGTGTATATCGGAAACCAGAATAGCTATCAATTATTTGAAGCAAACTTGTTCTGCTCATGGTGTAGGAAAACTTAAATACAAAATCTGAAGTCTCTAGCTAGTGTAGTCTCTGAGATCCACGCGTTCATACAGACGGACAGACAGACAGACAGACAGACGGACAGACAGAAGGAATTGGTTATATCGTCTCGGCTGTTGATGCTAATCAAGAATATATATACTTTATGGGGTCGGAGATGCTTCCTTCTGCCTGTTACATACTTTTGCACAAAACCATTATACCCTTATTTACCTATTTTATGGGTTAAGGGTATAAAAAGTTCACGCTATTTTTATACCCTTAACCCATTAAATGGGTAAAAAAAAAGGTATAACTTTCGCCTCATGACGACTCAATTTTTATGTATTCTTATTGATTAAATTATCTTTATAACTTCAAAGGAATATTTTATAAACGAAAGTGGATACTCTAATATCATACAAATATGTAAGTGATATTGTGGATATGTAGTTCAATAATTATCCTACTAAATTTGAAAGTTTGTCCGAGTCGACCTTTGTTACTCATTCACGTAATAATACCCAATGGATTTTAATTAAACTTTAAAATAATATAGTTTATACATCAGAATAAGCAAGTGCAGCATAGTTAAGTTTGGCTATGCCAAGACTTTGATACCCTGCATACATGGATTAACTTGTTTTTGTTTATTTTTTTTCATAGTACGATATGGTCAATCGTGTTGATATGGTCAATTTGTATGGTGGCTATGTCGTCGAATGCTCCGAGCGGGATGAAATTTCATAGTGAACAAACCCGACATGATCTAAGCAATGTGTGAAAGTTTCATCAAGATCGGTTCAGCAGTCTGGCCGGAAATCGTGTTGAAACAGACAGACGTCCTGATCAATTTGATATATAGTTTATGGTGTCTCCCTTCATTCCTTTACGGCGTTACAGATTCATGACAAACTCCATGTGTTTGTTTCACATGTGTGAAGGGAATAAACAGAGGCTACAATTTAGTGAGGTGGTGAAAGAATCATCAAAATTAATGGGGCAGACTCAGTTAGGCTTCAAAGCAATGCATGTTGTATTTAATGCACTGCATAAGTCCTTTACAGAGCTTGAGTCAAATTTCAAAAATGGCAAGGCTACGACTGAATCTCCGAAGCGTAAAAAGACTTCGGGTCCTAATCCGCATACTGACCCACCTATCCTGCCCACATAGCCCCTTCTAGTGCCCAGCATTAATTTACCAACGGCTAGCCTATCAATGTTGTTTCATTCACCTGCAAGAACCATCACTAATAACATTTCTTCAGATCCTTTGCATGAAATCCGTTCAACAGCCTGTGCGCCTATTGATCCCAATGCATGTACAACTGGGGCTAACAAGCCTCTTGTTGCTGTGCCTCTTAGACCCGTTTTACACGATGAAGTTCTGTGGTGATGTTTTTTTTTCATTTTGTTTTAAAACTTCTTCGCAAATCTGGTCGCATTTACACGATGAAGTTTTTTCATTCAAGGTTTTCTTTGTAAGTGCAACTCTGATTTAAATTTATGGTCGATAAACACACGTCTTTGCTATCGATTGTTTTGTTTGTTAACATATAATTGATTTAAGAAGTACCAAGTAAATAAAATGGATTCAGTGAACATTTCTATTAATAATTTATTAACCAAAACAATGTTTTTACTATTGGCGCTTGTATTGGCTTGTGCGATATTTCGTATCGATAACTTTATTATTCACATCAAATACTGTGCAACTCTGTGTTTACATGCAATCAGATGCTATGCTATAGAGAAATGAGAAAAATAAATCATTGCTTCACAAGTCATGAAGCATTGCTTGCAGCTGAGACCCCTCTACTCCTTTTGTTAGTGCCTACATTAAAAGTTATATCGAATCAACACATATTAGGGCTGAAAAATATAAATTTAAACATGCCCGAAGCATATCTTCTCTTAAGTTGAGTGTGCCGCGCGTACTTTTCTCGAGAATTAGTTCTGAAAATTTTTGGACGCCACAGCTCGTAAAGGAGTATGTGAATAGGCGTAACGATAATTATAATAAAAAAAAGTCAATGAGTCTGGAACTCACGGGTGATGTGTTAATACATGTATTTTTGCTATGAGAACGTTTTCTTTTTTACATGCTTTTATTCAACTTGACTTGTCTGTCTGTTTGTTTGTACCGGAATCTTGTAATCAAACTTTCACCAAGTTCCCGACTAGCTAGAGCTCTGAAATTTTCACCAAAGATGTGTTTCAGATGACAATACATGTTTTTAAAGTTTTTGGCACTATAAAATAAGTAATATCATGTAAAAACCACAAAAATCAGTTTTCCTTTTTGCTTAAATTACTAAATTGACTGACATAATTGACGAGCTTTGGTGGCATAGAGAGAAGACTGCCGCTTCACAGGTCGAAGGTCATGGGTTCGATCTCCGACCGAGACATATTTTTTTTAATGTTTTTTTTTTTTTTATATAAACCTTTTTAAACTATCGATTACATATGTAAAGCGTATAAAAGCATGTCTTAAAAAAAATTTTTTTTTTTTTTGATTTACTTGTTTTATATCAAAAGAAAGCTAAGTCAGCAAAATTCAACGAATAAACCAAAAATTACCCGTAGCAATTTAAGTACACCTTCGAATGAAACTACATACAATAGCAATAGATTTTTCATCTTGGCAGAAAACACTGATGATCTGCCTTCTGAAGCCGTTGTTGTTGACACAAAAAAGCCAAAGCCACCCCCAATATATATTCGCGTGAAAAGCTCTAGTGCTTTTGTTAACAAAGTTGTCGAGCTCATAGGCAAATATAATTTCTACATAGTTCCTCTCGTTCAGGGTAAAATTCAAGAAATTGAAGTCCAGACAAAGTCAGAAGATAATTACAGAGCTCTGATAAAACATCTTAACGAAAAAAATGAATTATTATGCGTATCAACTAGAGATGGGCGTCGGGATCGGGATTTTCGGGAATCCCGCAGGTCCCGAAAAAATTATCGGGATCGAGCGGAATGGGAACAATTTAAAAAAAATCCGGGTAAGTCGGGATAAGTGGTCGATCCCGAAATTCCCACAGGTCACGGTAAACCTGTCGGGTCCCAAAAATCAGTCGGGACCCAAACAAAATGTACTTGATAAATGTTCTGTATTAATCGAAATTACCCACCGATAGCATTTTTTAGTGACACGATGTATCGCAAGTGCAATAAATAGGAGCATTTAGATGTATTTTTACTATTATAATTAGAACAAGTGGAAACTTTGCAGTCGGACGCAACCGAGTGCGGCATACTCGATACCAGTATTAAAACCGGTAAAAAGAGGCCTGATTGCAAAGGGGTACGGATGCGGCGGGGGTGTACGCTGCCTTAAAGATTCTCCGATGCAGATGGGGATGCCACCAACTATCTTCCTTCCAAATTTGGTGACTCTAGCTCAAAGTTTGTAAGAGCTGTGGAAAGGGGGCTGGGGGCGTTATGGGTGGGTGTGGCATCCAAATTTTTACTGCAGATCTTTGTGAAATGTCAATTGCTATCTTCCTATCAAATTTGGTGACTCTTGCTCGAAAATTGTAAGAAGTGGGCAAAGGGGGGCTAGGGGCGGTATGGGTGGTTGTGGCATCCAAAGTTTTGATGCAGATCTGTGTGGAATGTCAATTGCTATTTTCATACCAAATTTGGTGGCTCTAGCTCGAAAATTGTAAAAAGTGGGGAGAGGGGTGGCTGGGAGCGGTATGGGTAGGCGTGGCATCCAAAGTTTTGATGCAGATTTGTGTGGAATGTCAATTGCTATCTTCATACCAAATTTGGTGACTCTAGCTAAATGTTTGTATAAGGTGGGGAAAGGGGGGCGAAATAGGTAGGCGTGGCTCCAAAACTTTGATGAAGATTTTTGGGGGTCGTTACCAGCTATCATCTTACCAAATTTGGTGGCTCTAGCTCCACAACTCTGGAAGATATACGCTTTCCCGTTTTTGACGAAGCGTTGGGGTAGGCGTGGCATCCAAACATTTGATTGTTTGTTTTTGGGGGGTCATCATCTCCTAACTTGGCACTAAATTTGGTGGCTCTAGCTCAAAAACTGTGGGAGATATAGGCTTTTTTGACTTTATAATGGGGGGGGGGGGCTGGGGGCGGAATGGGTGGCCGTGGCTCCAAAATTCTTGATGCAGTTTTTTGGGGTTGATAGTAGCTATCTTCTTACCAAATTTGGTAGTTCTAGCTCTAAGGATGTGCGAAATATGTGGATTTATCGGTTTTGAGTTATCGAATTAAGCGATTTGCCAGCCGCCAGTTGCAGTAGAGCCTCAATTTTGACACTTTAATTTACTATCCCATAGATAAAGAGAATTGCAAAGTTTCAAGTCTCTAGCTTGAAGGGTGTGGAAAAAAGTTGCGTTCATACAGACGGACAGACACCATGACGGACATTGCACAAACTCAATATACTCTTTACCTTCGGTATCGAGTATAAAAATTGCGATACTTCAACATTTTGGCAACAATGAAATTATTTGCCATTGTTGCAAGTGCTCTCCAGGCAAGTGCTCAACGTTCCAACGTCTTTTTCCAGCAGCGAAAGGGTTTTCTTATACCTACAGTGGAAATTTTAAAGATAGCAGAACTCGATTAATTGGAAAAAATGTTGAGAGAATATTGTTTAAGCAAAAATTCAAATTTAAAGTAAGATTATATATCAAAAAATAAAAATAAAAATTAGAAATACACACACTTTATGGAAAACAAATTTCGGGAAAATGTCGGGACCCGTGGGATAGACACAAAAATTTTCGAGATAATCGGGATGGGAAAAGCTAATTTGATTTCGGGACGGGATGGGATGGGAAGCAATTTCTCTTCCGATCTCATCTCTAGTATCAACTAAAAATCTGCAACAGGTCGTAATAAAAGGCATAGAACCTGATGTAACACCAGGAGAAATAAAACAGGCGCTGCAGGAGAAAGGATTTCGAGCAAAAACCGTCATTAACATCTAAAAACAGGAACAGGATGCCGCAACCACTTTTTAAAATAGAACATGAACCAGAAACGAAGATATACAAACTTTAGCTTTTACGTCACCGAAGAATCACCGTAGAAGAACCGCACAAACGAAATGCTCCGGTGCAATGTATGAACTGCCAAGAGTACGGACATACAAAAGCCTACTGTACACTGCGCTCGGTATGCGTATATTGTGGGGAACTGTATAACTCCGCAAGTTGCCCAGCAAGTAAAGAAGACTCTAGCAAAAAAATTTGGCAACAACTGCGAAGGCAAGCACACAGCCAACTACAGAGGCTGCCAAGTCTACAAGGAACTTAAAAACCGTATCCATCAGCGCGTTACCACTGTACGCTCGCAAAACACACCGATTACCTTCACTCCATCCAAACACAACCCAGACGTCTTCTTTTCGTCTGCAGCCAGATCCTCACTTGGCCCCGAGTTCTCAACCAATAACGCAACTTATGCAAGCGCCCTAAGATCTGGACTGGCTTTTCCTGCCTGTAACACACCGTATTTACAAACAAAAGAAGTGAGCACAAACGCTGCACAGGAGCAGCAACAAAGCAACCTCGAAATACTCATAAGTACCCTGCAGCAGAGCATGAACGAGTTTATGTCATTCATGAAAACAACTATGCAAGAACTAATGCATAATCAAAATCTATTGATACAAATGCTTGTATCACAACAGTCAAAATAATCAATGGCTGCGATACGAATATCTACTTGGAACGCTAAGGGCGTCTCACAGCATAAACTTGAATTAGCTCAATTCTTACTAGTTAAGCACATCGACCTAATGCTACTTTTCGAAACACACCTTACAAACAAATATAGCTTTAACATACGTGGATACTTATTATACGTTACAAATCATCGCTATGGTAAGGCACGCGGTGGAACTGGTATTTTGATCAGAAGCCGCCTCAAGCACTACTACTATGAAAAGTTTGCTGTAAACTTTCTACAGGCCACATCTCTAAAAATACATTTGGACAGTGGGAGGCAACTTACTATAGCCGATGTATTCTTCCCCCCGCGTTATATCATATCTGAAGACCAATTTATGGAATTTTTTAACTCTCTAGGAGAATGTTTTATAGCAGCAGGATACTACAATGCCAAACACACACACTGGGGATCTCGTCTCGTGAATCCAAAAGGAAAGCAGCTCTACAATGCAATTATAAAAGCTAACAACAAGCTCGACCACGTTTCTCCTGGCAGACCAACATACATCCCAAAAAATGACCCGATCTGATTGACTTTGCAGTTACCAAAAACATTTCGCGTAGACTGATAAGTGCAGAGTGCCTTTCGGATCTATCCTCCGATCACTCGCCAGTCCTAATAAATCTGCTACGACACCCTGAATTCATAAATCGACCCAGTAAGTTAACTTCAAATAAAACTAACTGGCTCAGATACAAAAAAGTAAGAAGGCTCTAGTTGGGAGAGCCCGACTAGAAGATACCCTGAACCCAGTTTCAATACATAAATAAAATTTATAATTGACTTTGGTATACTGACTTAGCTTCAATCGATTAAATTCGATATCTCCGCTGTTTCTCAACTGATTTGGACGAAATTTTCAGAAAAGTTCTATCGTTACCCATTACTTCAACCCTCATTTTTACATTTTCCAAATTATTTGTTTGTTATCGATAACATGTGTACATCGGAAACCAGAATAGCTATCGATAATTTGATGCACACTTTTTCTGCTCATGGTATAGGAGAACCTATATCCAAAATCTGAAGACTCTAGCTTTTGTAGTCTCTGATATTTAGGCGCTCATTCAGACGGACAGACGGCCGGACAGACGGACATGGCTATACCGTCTCAGCTGTTGATGCTGATCAAGAATATATATACTTTATGGGGTCGGAGATGCTTCCTTCTGCCTGTTACATACTTTTGCACAAAACCATTATACCCTTTTTTACCCATTTTATGGGTAAGGATATAAAAATATATAACACACATGAGCTTAAGCCACGTCTCGTAGATGAAGCTGACATTGATAGTTTTGGTTACACTCTGGAGACGGTTTTCGTCGCCGCAGCTCGCACCGCTACGCCGCAAACACCAAAAACAATACACAACCAAAAGACATCAAATCTACAAATTGAACAGCTCGTTCTTGAAAAGCGGCGCTTACGAGGTGACTGGCAATCGAACCGATCGCCATCGGCAAAGCAAAAACTAAAAGACGCCACACGTAGACTCACCAAAGCGTTAAAGCGTTAAATTGAGGACGAAAGCGCTCAACGCCGTTACATAGAGCAATTATCAACCACCAGTACGAAAAATGCATTGTGGAGAGCTCACTCAACTCTAAGCTCCCCAACAGAAACAGTAATGCCTATAAGAAACTTCGCAGGCGGCTGGGCCCGCAGCGATCGAGAAAGAGCTAACACATTTGCTACTCATCTTCAAAAAGTGTTACAACCTAACCCTGCAAGAAATTCCTTTGTCCTACAGACTGCTCAAAACGGCTCTCAGCTTCAACATGATCCAATCATGTTTAGCCCGAATGAAATCGTTAGAATCATTAAAGAGCAATTTAACCCAAAAAAATCTCCAGGCGGCGACCAAATAACGCCAAAGATGATTATTGAGCTTCCTTACTGTGCAATCTGCATAATTGCCCAGCTCTTCAATACTATCACCAAACTTGGCCACTATCCAGACAGATGGAAAAAGTCAATCATCATTATGATACCAAAGCCTGGAAAAGATCACACAGTTTCCACGTCTTATAGACCTATAAGCTTATTATCGTGTCTATCAAAACATTTGAAAAATGTTTGCTGTCCCGGATAATTCCATTCCTGAATCTTCATAACATAATCCCATCACACCAATTTGGCATTCGTGAAAAGCACGGAAAAATAAAGCAGGTTAACACAATAACATCAGAGATACGAAGCGCGTTCGAAAATAGAGAATACTGCACTGTAATATTTCAAGGTCTGATGCATAAGATCAAAACAATGCTCCCAAACAACACACATAAGCTGCTAAAGTCGTACCTATACGACAGGAAGTTCGCAGTAAGATGTAACACTGCAATGTCTGACGAACACAGTATCGAAGCTGGTGTTCCACAGGGCAGCGTACTTGGACCAACACTGTACGTGCTGTTCACAGCAGACACCCCAACAAGTAGCCGATTGACAACATCTACCTTTGCTGATGATACAGCTATTCTCAGCCGCTCCAGATGCCCAATACAAGCAACAGCGCAAGTAGCCCTTCATCTGGTCAACGTGGAAAAATGGTTACCAGATTGGCGAATAAGGGTAAACGAACAAAAATGTAAGCAAGTAACTTTCACCCTCAACAGCAAGATTGTCCACCGCTCACGTAAAACAACTCCACACTTCCAAAAGAAAACGATGTAACGTATCTGGGCGTACACTTAGACAGAAGATTTACATGGCGGCGACACATTGAAGCTAAAAGAACACATCTCAAAGCCAATAGCCTCCATTGGCTCATCAATGCTCGCTCTTCCCTTAGTTTGGATTACAAGGTCCTGCTTTACCACTCTGCTCTAAAACCAATCTGGACCTATAGTTAACAGTCAAGAAGGAATTAGCGGAACAAAAAGTAAAATATTTAAGCAAGCTCTTATCGCACACTAATCACCTCGCGAGAGGTCTCAAAAGGCTGCGCAGCCGATCCCGTCTTCTTCGTAACGACTTACCAACCCAGCGATAATATTTAGGGACGCACACTCAGAATACAGTAAAAAAAAATAGATAAAAAATGCACTGCTTGCTAAGATTTATTAATAAGATTTGTATACTTGTTGTTAGTTTTCTAATTCACTAGACAAGATTCAATTCATAAGGCCATTAATTAAAAAAAAAAAAAAAAAAAAACACACGATATAATGGAATATGTGCAAAAGAAATTTCTTCTTTTGCCCTTAGAAGTTTTAATCGGGTTCCTGGAGTTGACTTACCCCCGTATTTAAGTAGACTCCTTTTGATAAATCTTCCCTCCCTGTTAAACCGTAGAACTCTGCATGGAGTATTATTTATTACTAACCTACTTAATGGTGAAATCGACTCATCAGTTCTTCTGAGTCGAATTAAATTTAATGTCCCAATTAGATCTTCAGGTAACTTTTTACCCCTTAGCCTTGATCGTTGCTTGAAAAACTATTTAACTCATGAACCATAACATAACCATAACCATAGCAAGGTTTATTTTCTGTCTCTTTGGAGGCCTCAATTCTAGTACTAAAAAGATCGATCCTTTTTCTAATCTAATCGTAACCACTATTTACTAATCTAACGCTGGTCTGATTGGGTTTTTCTGGGTTTTCCCCAAACCACGCAGAATATGTTGAACTACTAAATTTTTTATTGAATTTCCCAGAGCCCTAACGTAAACTTTTTAATTTTTTTACCTTAATTTATTTTCAGAATTATATATAATTCTATATTATACTTAATTTAATTATTTTAAATATTTTTTAATTAAAATGTATTTGAATTCATTTTAATGTCAGATGCTCTTAGCTGACAGTAAATAAATAAATAAATAAAGATAAATGCGAAAAAATTTGCCACGTCAACCTTCAGTGCTCTTTGTCTTATCTGTAATTATTACCTGACAATTATTTAAACGGTAAAAAAAGCACATACTAAGAATTATGCCGCGAAAGCGTGTAACTAATCTTTCACAAAACTCTTATAGAGCACGAACAATGAACTTAGCAAGACTGAATGAAACATTGCAACAAGCCGAACAGCGATGGCTTAAACAGACAGAGTGCGAGGCTGCTCACAGTACTGTCGCGACACCAGAGCAGTCCCAAGCTTGGCGTCGGCAGAATCCTGCATATATGGCATCTCAACGGGCTGCGGAAACAACCAAACAGTGTCAAACTCGACGTCAACAAAAAGCAGAGAATATGGCATCTCAATGGGCTTCTGAGAGACCCAACAGTCGCAAGCTCGGCGAGCTACAGAAACCGTTGAGTTGCTAGAAGCTCGCAGACCGCGCTGTTCCTCAAGGGCACAACATCAACGACTATATTGACAAGAAACGCGTGGGTGGTATTCGATAAAGCTGCATTTGAGTACGACCGAGACTCTTGATTACGAGGCACAAACTTATAAAATAGAACGATAGAAAGAGAATGCAGATTTTGCGGGCTCTAAATGGAAAGAGAAGCTGCTTCCTTCTGCCTGTTACCATACCTTTTACCCTTTTTATGGGTTAAGGGTATAAAAATGGTCTCGTACAGCGTCAGTACAGTACTTACTATTTAGGTATGCAGTTCTGTTCGTTACTGCTGGTACGGTAGTGATATGTTAAAATGTTTACGGCCGTAAATAGCTACCAGCAGCTATTTACAGTCGTAAAAAAAGCAAAAACATGTCGGTCAAGAGCCGGCTTATACATTTTTCGGATAATATTAACAAAGTTGACCTAATTCAGGCTCCAATAATGCCACACTTATTGTATTGGCAGTCAATGCTGCGCAAGAAGTATTCAATAAAAATATATTAATTAAATAATTAGAAACAATTTAAAAAACATATAAACAGGATTGTACTGCCACTGATCTATTACAGTGGTTTCGGTTATGTTTAGCGCGTTTTGGTTTTGCAGCCTGCCTTTTTTTATCAACCGCCAGCAGCAGTGCGTTAGTTGTACTCAAACACAAAAGAAGCGCACGTTGGTCGGGAATCATTATTTTGAATTTAAGTATACAAAACACAGCTGCATTTTCGATTTATTTAGAGTAAGTTATTAGCCTACCGCCACAATATGTGCTTTTTTCAACACTTGTTGTTACGGTCGTAAAACTAATGTATACGGTACGGGAGCTGTATGGGGCTCATGCGTACAGGCCTTAAAGCAAATAAAACATAAATGCCAGAGATACAGGCTTCAAAAGGTTCATAGTGTCGTCAACTTGTGAAAACATTGTTTGCGGGTTAGCTTTCTTATAAAGAGATTCTTCAGAGTTGATGTCGATGGTGTAAAATGCTCAAGGCGCCTATCTGCGCAGCCCTGAGCAAATGTATGAAAATATTGTTGAAATATCATTACATTTTCAATAAATAGCCACAACAATTTGAATAAAACTTTATATAGTTGAGCTTTATTGCAGCCCTGGTTATTTTGCGGGCTTATTTAACCAACGCATGTTTAGACATATTGCCACTGGTTGTCACAGAAAATAATTATAGGGCTGGAAAACTCGTTAGCTGTTATTCAGAGGTCGTCCTACCCTGAGCTATAAATGGGCAGGAACTCGATTGAAAATTAAGTTGGAGAGAGAACTTCTTCTTGATGCTGTGGCTATTTCAGCTAAGAAATGGAAGTGGGATTTCCAACAATGGCAACTCAGCATGCAGAGCGTTTACAAACTGTATAGATTTTGGTTGCACACTAAATATTAATCTCGAAGCTCTACAACATTTCATACCATATTAATAGTTTTGTCGCGTGAATAAAAAACTTTTTGATATGTTTACATCTATACGCACGTTAGCGTGACTATTAAGAGTCACACACTATCAAACTTCTCTGCATTTACTCACACGCATAGCTCGCTGCTGTAACTCTCTGCTGTAACTCGCTGCTGTAGCTCAGACAGATAGGCAGTACAAAATTGAAATTGTATGTGGTTGTTGTACAACAATTGTCTCTGCTTGTAAACGAATATGATGGTATTGGTGTTGCGGCAGAGAAAAGTGGTCGTAAAAGACGAAGATTCTCTCGTGAATTAACGAACGCCGTGTCAGTTGCTCTGCATTGGCTTTGTTTTGTTTGTGCTTAGTTGTAGACAGACAGCCGACTGAGACGGTCAAGTCACGCGGTTTTGCTGTTATGTTATGCCATCAAACAACCACAAAAGAAAATACTATTACGTACAAGCTTATTTATTTGTAGGTGCAAGGTTTCTGGGTCGGCAATTTTTAATATATTTTGTTATAATAGAGAATAATGGGTTGGCAATAATTAAATTTAGCTATAATAAAAAGTGTGAGTTTGTGTGCATTCACAAATAAAGCAAAAAAGAAATGCACTGGACCAATGGTGTCCAAACTCACACAATGAAAGCGTTGCGCTTGTGTGCGAAGCAGCGAAACACGAAGGCAACGTGAGGTTTTACTGCTTTACACTGCAGAAATAAAATGCGTGCGATTCAAACATAAAACAAATTAAATCGATGCGCAGCATATTTCTATTTTATCGTCGATATTGGCGTGCTGAAAAGAAGAAAACAAAGTTTAGGATTTTTAGCTCATTGAGAATTAATTTTTGCATAACTCACCCAAATCGATGTCTCCTTTGTATTCTTTAATCCGTAAGAGATCTGATAGGTGCTGATCGGTTAATTTGTTGCGACTTTTACTTAATATTATTTTCAAAGTAGAAAACGCAACCTCACAATTGTATGTTGTACCAAACATTGAGTATAGTCTACCAATCTCATTTTTAAGACAATAATATTTATTATCGAGTTCTCGCCAGAAATGCTCGCCAGTTTTAAAAAGGAATTTCAATATCATCTCGTAATTCTTTTAGATCGCTTTGGAGATCTGCGTTATGTTCCTACTTCCGCATATAAGAGGGTAGTCGTGCAGATCTATCAAATTTTTAATGCAGCTTATGTCTTGAAATCTTTGGTTGCAATTATTGTCAATTGATGTTACAATGTTGGCATATTTTTGAAATAAGTCCAAATTATTCAATTTTAAGCCAGAAAAAATGAGTGAAGTTTTCTTTAGAGATTTAAGGCTATTGTTTTTGAGTTGGTCTTTTAGTAAATTCAGCTTTCTAGTAAAATGGTGTATTATTGTTACAAGAGTTATTATATTGGTGTTTTTGCCTTTAAGAGATAAGTTCAAGTCATTTAGCATTTCGGTTAGGTCGCATAAAAACGCCAAGTCCAGTTGAAATTCCTTATCTTCCAATGCAATGACAAAGTCATCGGTAGTCGGTGTTGGTGACGATTTAAAAAATAAAAAAATTTCTTGTCTTAAATTAAAACAAGTAAGAAGGCTCTAGTCGGGAGAGCCCGACTAGAAGATACCCTGAACCCAGTTGCAATAAATATATTTAATTTATATAAGACTTTGGTATACTGGCTTAGCGTCCATCGATTAAGTTCAATATCTCCGGTGTTTCTCAACCGATTTGGACGAAATTCTCAGAAAAGTTCTATCATTATCCATTACTTCAACCCTCATTTTTCAAATTTTCCAAATTCGATATTTTATTATTATCGATAGTATGTGTATATCGGAAACCAGAATATTTATCGATAATTTGAAGCAAACTTGTTCTGCTCATGGTATAGGAGAACTTAAATACAAAATCAGAAGTCTCTAGCTCTTGTAGTCTCTGAGATCCACGCAGTGGCGTAGCGTATGGTTGTGCCGCCGGAGGCGGAAGCCAAATTCGCCGCCAGCCCCCCCCCCCCCCCCCCCCCCCCCCCTATCATCCCACCCAAAACAATTGTCCATCATTATTAATTTTCAACTCTGTTTTCATTATTATAATCTAATTTTTCTTATTTTCAGCATTGAAAACTCCTTAATAATGGAATCTATATCTAAGGAATCACATATTTCTTCCTCAATTGATAATATACTTAGATTTGTTAGCCTAAATGTAGTCATGGTCGATCTAAGGTAGTTTTTTATTAATTTTAATTTTGAAAAGCTCCTCTCACAGCTGGCTTTGCTTATAGCAATCGTGAGAAAAATTCTGAGCATCACAATCAAATTAGAAACTGAATCTTCTAATTTCGAGCTTATTATGAAGTTAAGTAAAGCAAGCGCGTCCTCGTTTTTTATTTGATCGCTGTTTCCTGCGGCAGCTACGAAGGCTCGAAGACGTAAGCGCTCTGTCTGAAGTTCCTCAACACTAACTTCGTCAAGAATGTTGCCTGCTGAATGCACTAAACTTAGCCACTTGGTGTCTTCAGAAGCCAGCAAGATAGAAGGAGAAAGGTAAGCAAATTTGCTCGCCAAGTCTTGCAATTGCCGAAACCTTTTTTCTTATTTCTGCGATGATTTTGTCCAACGATTCGAAAAGTTTTCGCCGTATTTCGTTTTCGTACGTCAAGTTTACGCCTTTACTGCCATCTTTAAAAATTAATTTCTTTACTCTTCGCCTGGGGGGTTCCATGGATATGCCAAGGTCATCAGATATATCTTTAGCATATCGAAGAGCGCCTTCAGTCCATTCCTCACGTTTTTCTAATAGCGTCGTTTTCAAGGCGCATATTTTTTGAGCACACAAAGTTATGTTAAGTCCCTTTTTTTGCAGGTACTTTTGGGCATCTTCTACTTCAACCAGCACTGGATGCCAAAGGCCTAAAAAACAAAGGAAGGAAAATGACTCCATTGCAACAACCAATGTTCCAGCGTCTGTTCTGGTGCTTAAACTTTCATCCGTGTCAGTCAATTTTTCCAAAGTGGCCAATATATCTTTGTAGTGATTTCGAGTCACAAGTCACAGTCTTGTACCCTTTTTAAACTTTTCCCAGTAGTCGATATCAAAATATTCCAGCGATGCGTAGACATGGCAAAAAATGCATAGCAACGTTCCAAGGTACCAAAAAAAGTTACTGCACCAGCCTCAACTGACGCGGCGTGCAAACAGGCCAGGTTTAAGGAATGGTTTGAGCATTGCACGAAAACGGCTTTAGGATTTATTTATTTTATTCTTTGCTGAACGCCTGAATGTTTTCCAGCCATAACAGCAGCATTGTCATACGCCTGGCCTCTACAGTTTAAAACATCTAAGCCATCAGCTTCAAGCTTGTCCAAAATCATTTTTGAAATCCCTTCTGCGGTTTTATCATAGCTTTCAATAAAGTCTATAAATGATTCAACCACTTGAACTTCTTGATTTTCTATGACTACATACCTCAATACTTGGCTTGTTTGGTCCTTGTGAGAAACGTTCGGTGTGCTGTCAAATATCATGGCATAATATTTCGCTTTCTTTACCCGTTCAATTATTTTTTGGCGAACTGCATTTCCCAAAGTTGCAATAAATTCGTTTTGTATTTGAGGTGACAAATATGTAACTGAAAGTTTGTTACTCAAATTGGTTCGAACAAGATGTTCACGCAGAACAGGGTCATACTTAGCAATAAGGTTGACTAATTCTAAAAAGTTTCCCCTATTGCTGCTGGTCGCATCTTCTCGGTGACCACGTATGGCCAAATTTTGGTTTGCAAAAAATTTTATAATGTTAAAAGTTCTGCCGAGAATTTCTTGGAATCTTTTCGATTCTTTTTCCATAACTTCCTGCTCTTTTTTGTCTATAAGCTGTCCTTTTTTAATTCTAGTCTCCAGCTCTTTCCATTTAAAATAATTTTGGTAGTGAAGAGGACTTGATTCGTGGTTTAAAACCTTAGGGTTTAGTTTCCACCAAGTATTAAATCCGCTGGATGAGCAAAACTTTGACCCATTTGGAGCATTTGGTTGCTCAAATAACCGACAGCAGAAGCAGAATAATGATGATTTAAAAGGAGAATAATCCATCCAAGTGCGTTGAACTTTTTCACCATTAGCCAATGTTCGAAAAAACCAGTCTCGGGTAAAACTCCTCGTTTCGCCTTTCAGAGCATGTGATGACGACTCTGGAAGTTTAATGGATGGTCCAAAGCTAAAATCGATTTGCTGAACAGTTTTCTGGCCTTGTTTAATGAGAAATAAGCGCAGTGTATCATTTATGTGCTCGGGCCACTTACCGATGTCATCTAAGCTCTCACTTTCTAAAGCATTGGTCTCCATCCCGAAATCTTCCGGATTCATAAGATTAGCAGCAGGTGTTTCCAGAGTTTCGTCTTCAGGATCCACATCGAAATCGTGTTCCAGAGTAACAGTTTTATGTTCCTCTACAGATTCATCATTTTCTGGGCTCGCTGCAGCACTTTGTACGTTTATGTCCAACGAAGAGCAAGGCGCAACCATTGTGCCAGCCTTAACATATTTAAGCATAGCTCCTTCATTTTTCCGTTCACTCTCTTCCCTAGCTTTTTTCTTATTTCGATAAAAGGTTCCGCTTTCTTTTAGTCGTTTCATGATGAATGCTAGATTAAAAAAAATGCAGTATTACCTCTTACCCTCCAAGCAAGTTTTTGGACGGACACACACATAAATAAAATGAAAAACATAACACACTGACACAAACATGTAAACAAAAACTAGTAAACAATAAAACAAATTTGAACATGTACAAACCTCAAGTTATTGGCAGTATGAAGAAGTTAAACTTAAATAAACGACAGATGAACGAGCACTGCGCTTAATAATGATATTCACTTTATATTATCACTACGTTGCAACGCTTTTAAAATTACTGTACACTTATGTCACCAGTGTGGCCAGATTTTGCTAAGTTATTAATACGCTGGCCAATGAAATTTTCAGTGTGTCCCTAAACATAAATGTAAAATGAATGCAAATATATAATTTCAAGAGAGAAATGAATACTTTTTTGCCGCACCTCAAATGTGCCGCCACTAAAAATTTGCCGCCGGGGGCGGACCGCCCCCTCCGCCCCCCCGTCGCTACGCCACTGGATCCACGCGTTCATACAGACAGACAGACGGACAGACGGTGTAAAGCGTAATTTTGCGACACACGAGCTAGTGAGCATCCTTTTTTTTACAGTGGTAATTGTCGTCGTAAAACAGCTGTTTTGACCAGCTGTTATTTATGTGCAAAACCTTAATTCGTTACTTTTGAGGTATGAATAAGATAAGATTATAAAGATGGCATATGCGAAATTAAAGTAAAACAGGTAGACCAAACGAGAGTGCAAGGGCCACATGTTGGAAATTCCAAACATTAAATCATAAAATATATGCGCATTTAGGATCAAATAGGTAGACCAACTGATATGGCAGTAGAAATAGGATCACATGTCTGTTACCTAACAAGCCAGATGGACACCGTACCTTACAAACACAGCAATAGATGAGCTATTTTAAAGGCGTGAAGATATGCATGATTCTGTATATAAGAGCCCTGGCTCTGAGAAATAAGGATCAGTACATCGGTATGCTGAAAGAAAAATTCGATAGCTTAAAAGAAATGCGGATTCGTATTGGAGACCGTAAAAGCCAAGTAAAGCTTTCCAAGTGTGTTCTTGTTTGCTGCGTGCTCCACAATTTTCTACTAGATGAGCGGGACGATTTAATCGCTGTTCCTTACGATGATGAATTTAACGGTGGTGAACCAGACGCAACCCTTATAGCTCTGAGAAGCTCAACACCTGAACAGTAGCGATAGGCAGTAAATAACTTAATGTTTGATTTATAAATGTTCACAAATAAATTTTTTTAAACTATCTAAAGGATTATACATTTTTATACTTTAGCTCAAGTTCCTTTTATTTTTAAAAAACGAAATCATCATTCGCCTTCTTTGCCTCCACTTCAACTTCTTTAGCATCGTTGAAGATTTCAGACAGTTGGTCATACCAAGGACACATTTTGTTCAACTTTTCCAAATGTAAAAGTTGCTATTAATTTTGAAAAGTTTAAGCCTCTTACCATCAAAATTACCCAGCACAGACCGCACATCATCTCCCTCTTTAACGCCAGCACCGGTCGACCCAAGCCATTGATTGGCTTTACTTAGCTGTACCTTTAAATACCGCATTTTGCCCCTGACTAAGTTCCACTTGGCGTCGATATTTGTTTCGTTTATTAATTTTTTATAAAATAACTGAGCTGTTTGTTTCTGCAAATAGATACATATGTATGTATTTTCTTAGCATTTTTTATGAGAGGCAGTCAAAAGGCTTACATACTCCAAAATTTCGGTGCGTCTGAATGTAAGACAATATCCTTCATATTTCGTCTTTGGTCCAGCGCTTTGTATAATCTTCCCATTTCTTTTTTGACATTTGCAGCTCCGACACTAAAACAGAGTTGATTAAAATAATTAAATTGGTTTTAATTTGCGATTTACTTACTTATTTCACTTGTTTTTCAGTTTAATGTGACCAAGTTTTTTTTAGGCAAAGATATCGAAATATGCTCGATATCAAGTATTTTTACTCGATTCTTTGGAAAATTGTACAGCACTTTAACTACACACTTTGCAACATTTGTTTTTTTGCAATTTCACAATTACTTTTTAGACATGCCCAGGGGTATTAAGAACATCGTTAATTTACTTTTATGTATTTTGTTGTTTTTTTTTTTACAATATTGAGTTTGCGATTTTGCGCTTTACGATTTTACAAGGACAAGTGAATGCCCTCATTATTTTTATACCCTTAACCCATAAAATGGGTAAATAAGGGTATAATGGTTTTGTGCAACAGTATGTAACAGGCAGAAGGAAGCATCAACGACCCTATAAATAATATATATATTCTTGATCAGCATCAACAGCCGAGACGATATAGCCATGTCCGTCTGTCCGTCTGTCTGTCCGTCTGTCTGTCTGTATGAACGCGTGGATCTCAGAGACTACAAGAGCTAGAGACTTCAGATTTTGTATTTAAGTTCTCCTATACCATGAGCAGAACAAGTTTGCTTCAAATTATCGATAACTATTCTGGTTTCCGATATACACATAATATCGATAACAATAAAATATCGAATTTGGAAAATCTAAAAATGAGGGTTGAAGTAATGGATAATGATAGAACTTTTCTGAAAATTTCGTCCAAATCGGTTGAGAAACACCGGAGATATTGAACTTAATCGATGGAAGCTAAGCCAGTATACCAAAGTCTTATATAAATTAAATATATTTATTGCAACTGGGTTCAGGGTATCTTCTAGTCGGGCTCTCCCGACTAGAGCCTTCTTACTTGTTGTTCAAGAAAACGTGCTCATAGCAATAATACAGGAACAAAAACACCAACAAACATGTGTTAAAACATCGTCAGTGAGTTCCAAGACTTATTGATTTATTTTGATGATAATACTAAATTATACTTTTTACAACAAGCAACTAAACCGATTCATGAAACTGGTTCAATTTTTTCGAAACAGCTTTTGGGACCATTGTGAAGTGAAAACAAAAATAAAATAAACGATTACAAAATATTTTGACAAAACTTAAGCAAATTGACTCATAAGTGTCGAATCTTATTAATGGCAAGCCGGTATTTTCTTGAAATTTAACGGGTCTTTCAAAAAACAGCATTGAAATCATGATAACGTGTTCATTTTCGGAACCCAGCTGCGATAGTAAGCGTTTTACTAAACAGTTAGGGTGTTAAACAGCTCGTTTCATCGTTTACGTTTAAAACTTGAACCGTCCCGCAAGAACAACATGCATAAAAAACTTCTTGAAACGTTGAAACACCCCAGCCTATGTGTACAAAAAGTGTTTCAAGTTTCAACAAAGTAAAGATGGGAAGAGCACGATATTTAGTCGATGTTTGCTATCGATGTTCAGTACTTTTCAGTATATTTGGTGTATTTTTGTGCAAAAAACTATAAAAACATACTTCTGCCCAAGGCATACTTAGTCCAGCTCAAGGCAAGGCATACTTATACATAAGTATATAAGTATGCCTTGGCTCAAGGTATACTTAAGAAGGTAGCCGCACTTGCTCGCTCACGACTTCTTACTTAATTGTCAAATTGACAGAAGAGAGAGAGAGAGCGAGCAAAATACGTAAAGTCTGTTGCTCAAAAGGTTTAACACGAAAAAATCGTCCGCGGAGATGCGTCGCTTACAACTGCTGCTAACAGACTGACAATTTAAGAAATGAACAAAGAGAGTGAGAGCGAGTACCTTCTTAAGTAAACCTTGGTCCAAGGCATACTTATATATATAAGTATGCCTTGCTTCTGCCCATGATACAATCAACAAGGTAGTGTCATGCGAGGAAGCGCCCTCTTTATTTAAGTACCAATCGTCAGTCGTAAAGTGCTTGTCATTTGGGTAAGACGTTGATGTAGACGTATTTTGTACTGTGTGTCATCTTTTTTGATGTGATTTGTTGTTGCACAAGCAACACGGTTTTTATACCTTACTCACTCGCACTTACAGAAAAAACTCCCTAACAGAGGCAAGAGAGTAAAATAACAGAGGTTCATATAGCTGTCTCAGTCGCACTCACACGGTCATATACTCTAGTACTGGCTTCCTCGCATGACACTACATTGTTGATTGTATCATGCTTCTGCCTAAACACTGATGCAGAGCAACAGACAGCGTGCGTTAATTCACGAGCGAGACTTCGTCTTTTACAACCACTTTTCTCTGCCGCAACACCAATACCATCATATTCGTTTACAAGCAGAGACAACTTTTGTACAACAACCACACACAATTTCAATTTTGGACTGCCTATCTGTGTGAGTTACAGCAGCGAGTTACAGCTGAGAGTTACAGCAGCAAGGTTCGGCAGAGACGTACAGCAGTGAGCTATGCATGTGAGTAACGGCAGAGAAGCTTGATAGCGTGTGACTTTTAATAGTCCCGCTACCGCGCATATAGATGTAAAGTAAACACATCAAAAAGATTATGTTTATTGGAATTTATTGGATTTCGAAGTGGTCTTAAATTTTATGTACGAATTATGGTAAAATGACCGTAAATTAAGTACAGTACGACATCGCTCAACGAAACCCTCGTTACACACAACTCCTTGATAATTGCAACACCCGAATTCTTATCTTTGTAGACTGTTAACGGAACTTAGAACAAATTAGCTCATATTACGCAAATTCCTAAGGAAATCGTATGTTTTAGTTTGTTTTTATCACTTTTCTAAATAAAATAAATTGCGATCCTAGATTTGAACACAGATTAATTCGATTAAATTTAAATTTGATGGTCAGGAAAGGCACCTCTTTTTGGAAATAGGTCTCGTGCCAAACATAAAATTTATCCTCAGTTTTTGAAACCACCTCTGTTTTTGCAATTGGCCAAATTTTAACAAGTAAGAAGGCTCTATTCGGGAGAGCCCGACTAGAAGATACCCTGAACCGAGTTACAATAAATAAATTACATTTATGTAAGACTTCGGTATACTGACTTAACTTCAATCAATTAAATTCGATATCTCCGATAATTCTTAACCGATTTGGACAAAATTTTCAGAAAAGTTCTATCGTTACCCATTATTTCAACCCCCATTCATGTATTTTCCAAATTCGATATTTGTTGTTATCGACTCCATGTATATATCGGAAACCAGAATAGTTATCGATAGTTTGAAACAAAGTTGTCCTGCTTATGGTATAGGAGAACTTATATACAAAATCTGAAGTCTCTAGCTCTTGTAGTCTCTGAGATCCGAGCATTCATACAGACGGACGGACAGACGGATATGGCTATATCGTCTCGGCTGTTGATGCTGATCAAGAATATATATACTTTATGAGGTCTGAGATGCTTCCTTCTGCCTGGTATGAAAAGGGTCGAAAGCGAATAAATAAAGTGAACATTTGATCGGTGAAACAACGAGAATATCATGTGTTCTATACTCATAGAGCAGACGTCAAAACGCACCACGGCAACGCCTGGTCGGATTCTACTAGTAAGAAATAAATAAGTATGACATTAAAACACAATTTAAAGCATTTAATTTTAATTTTCAATATCGAAGAAATATTTTTTTCGAATAAAATTTCAACTGGGTGGTTTGAGCGGAACAAAATCTTAAAACGCTTTCTTCTCGAAACTAGTACTTCCAAAACAGCCGTCAAAACAATTCAAGATCTTCTCGACCGATAGACTTGAAATTTTCTATAAACAGTCTTCTACGGCATGAGCCACTTAAACTTAAAATTACTATTTTATTTTATTTTATTAACGGATGTTAAAGTAAATAAATTAGAGCCACAATCGAATTATATTTTGTGTTAACATTTTGCTTGCCAGTTCTACCCATTTCACTTACCGCGGTGGCGCATTAGACCACCAGATTTGATGCCAAAACATGTAATGATGTACCCAAAAAACCTACTGTAAAAGATTGTAGGCCATGCCAAACCAATTTGGCATCCAAATTTTCGAAGCAGATTTATGGGGGAAGTTACCTGCTATCTTCCTTCAAATTTTGGTAACTCTAGCTCAATAACTGGGACATATGCGAATTATTCCCGTTTTAAAGAGGCGGTGTGGTTCAACTATGGGCAGATATTGTGGAAGGAGTAGGCGTGAACTTCTTGTTTTTGATGGAGTTTTTTCACAGTTTTAGATGCAGTTTATTCACAGCCTAGGCGTACAGTACCAATCTTGACACTTTAACCCTGCCCATGGAAAAAGATATTTGCCATATTTCAAGTCTCTAACTTAACGGGTGTCGACAAAATTTGCGTAAATACAGACGGACAGACAGACAGTCACCATGACGGACAATGCACAAAAAAATATATCAATATTACTCTTTTTCTCCGGTATCGAGCATAAAAAGTGATAAAAATAGATAAAGTACATATATTCACTGCACTTTTTTATATCGACCGTAAACAAAATCCTGAAATTTCATTATCTGCACTAGAATACCCATTAATTCAAAACCAAGTATTTTACATACGAAAGTCTCCAAATAAATAAGCGATTCAGATTCCATGAACCTATGATCAACAGTCGTGTATATTAAATCCAATTCGATAGAAAGTGTACGTAAAGTCATTGTATTTTGTGAATTTTTAATTCTAATATTGTCAAGTTATGGATGCCACGCCCACCCATAACGCCCCAGCTTTCCTTTTCCCCACCTTTTACAAACTATGAGCTAGAGTCACCAAATTTGGAAGGAAAATAGCTGGTGGCATCCCCATCTGTATCGGAATATCTTTAAGGCAGCGTACACCCCTGCCGCATCCTCACCCCTTTGCAATCAGGCCTCTTTTTACCGGCTTTAATACTGGTATCGAGTATGCCGCAGTCGGTTGCGTCCAACTGCAACGGGAAGAAAGCTTCTGACATCCGCCATTGATATGCCTTAAACATTCGTATACCACTCCTTTATTAACCGCCTGCCTTTTAAAATCGAAAATCCCCATATCTTTTACAAATTCTTAAACTCAGTACAAAATACTCAATACAAGTTTTTTTTAGTTACGAATTTCTTAACTTTATTCGTTCTTAAGCCCAATGGGTTTATTTTGAGTTCTTTTGTACTTAAAAATGAAATGCGTTTTTAATTCTTGATTCAAGACTTGTGTAATTGATCCATATATGAAAATAATTTATTGTTCCCGATAATTTACGATACCCTAGTGCAGATAGATCTTGTTTAAAAGCTGCCACAATCATTCTCATGCTTAAGCAAGAAATGTTAGATTTTAGAAAAAACATGTTCCTGTTTTACTTTGACGAGTTTTGAACCTTACATCGCTTGTTTGTGCGGCGAGAGACTGAGAATAAAGTACCTCTTTAACAGCCTAAATTTATATAATTATATATAAATGAAGGTCTGTTTGAATAAGGTTTCTGAGTTGGTACGATTTTTGCCGCGGCATTTGTGCACTTCATTGAATTTCGTTGAATTGTAATAATTCAAAAAATGTACTTTCTACGGAAAGTGAAGCTAAAAATCTCACATTCAGTCCAACCACTTACTCGCGAGTAGTCGAAATCGATTTCAAAAATTCTCGAACGCTGATTTTTTCACTTAAAATTTTCTATACGTGTTTTATATTTTTATACTCGTCACCGAAGGTAATGAGTATATTGGGTTTGTGCAATGTCCGTCATGGTGACTATCCGATCGAATCTGTGCATTTTTTTTCCACACCCTTAAAGCTAAAGACTTGAAACTTTCCAATCATCTTTATCTATGGCCGGGACAGATAAAGTGTCAAGATTTGGGTTCTACGACTGGGAGGCTGGCAAATTGATAAATTCGATAACTCAAAACCGATAAATCCACATATTTCACACATCCTCACACAGCTAGAACTACTAAACTACTAGCAACCCCCAAAAAGTAACCCCCCCTCACCACCACCCCCCAACCGCATGTTTATGTCAAAAGAGCCTATATAACCCAAAGTTTTTGAGCTAGAGCCAACAAATTTGGTGCCAAGATAGGTGATGATGACCTCCCAAAAATTGCATCAAACATTTTGGATGACACGCCTATCAATACCGCCCTAGCCGCCCCCAGCTGACCCAACGCTTCGTTAAAAACAGGAATGTGTACCTCATTCATAGTGATTGATCTAGTGTCAACAACTTTAGAAGGAAGATAGCTTTTTAACGACCCCAAAAGGACTGCATCAAAGTTTTGTAGCCACGCCCAACCATTTCGCCCTCAGCCCCCCCCCCCCCCCTGACTACTGCATTATGAAATCTGAAATACTGTTTTTGAGCTAGTGCCAACAAATTTGGTGGCAAGATAGGTGATGGTGACCCTCAATAAACTCGTTAAAAACGGGAATGTGTGTAACATTCATAGTGATTGCGCTTGAGTCACCAAATTCTGTAAGAAGATAGCTGGTAATGACCCCAAAAGGAATGCATCAAAGTTTTAAATGCCACGCCCACCCATACCGCTTCCAGCCTAGTCACCAAATTTAGAAGGAAGACAGCTGGTGGCATCACCATCTGCATCGGAGTATCTTTAAGGGAGCGTACACCTTTTCCGCATCTGTACCCTTTTGCAATCAGGCTTTTTTGTACCGGTTTTAATACTGTTAACGATATACCGCAGTCGGTTGCGTCCGACTGCAAAGTTTCCACGTGTTTTTTTTTTTTTTTGTTTTTGTTTTTAATTTGGGAGCGTTTTCTGTATGGTTTTTTTGCATACAAATATCACGGCAAAAATTGGTCGTACTGGGATGCTAAGGCAAAAAGTTGTGCAAAACAAATAAAGGATTTTGAAGAGGGCGAATACAAATTGCAGAATTTACGAAATGTCTCACCTTGTCAACAACCTTCTGTAAGAAGATAAAATAAAAGATAACATAGAGGTCCATCGTAATTGTGGTGAATCAAGAAGAAGTTTTCAATTAACCAACTGGATTCTTGATTTCGCTTGATTTGCCATGAATGCCACCGCACGTTGAATTGAAAATAGACGTACTCATCATTCTTTTTCGTAACATAAATCAGCACGACTTTGCAACGGAATCAGACTTTCAGTCAAGAGTATGATGAACTATGTTATCGACTCAACAATTTTGACAGGAAAATTTAAAGGTGA
This sequence comes from Scaptomyza flava, assembly GCA_030179655.1. Classification (NCBI taxonomy): domain Eukaryota; kingdom Metazoa; phylum Arthropoda; class Insecta; order Diptera; family Drosophilidae; genus Scaptomyza; species Scaptomyza flava. The sequence goes on along the minus strand of JARNME010000404.1, from coordinate 35,921,365 downwards.
TGACGTACTGTTGCCAATTATCCCAATGATCTCGACAAAAATGTCATTCGAACACAAACGTTTGTAGTTCAACAAAGCAAAAGGACAATCATTGCAATATTGTGGACTCCATTTGGAGGATGACCCCCCAAAAACTGCATCAAAAGTTTGGATGCCACGCCCACCAATACCGCCCTAGCCGCACCCAGCTTCCCCAACGCTTCGTCAAAAACGAGAATGCGTGTATCTTCCAGATTTGTTTAGCTAGAGCCACCAAATTTGGCAGGAAGATAGCTTGCAACGACCCCCAAAGAAGTGCATCAAAGTTTTGGAGCCACGCGCAACCCTTCCACCCCCTTTCCCCACCTTTTTCAATCTTTGAGCTAGAGTCACAAAATTTTATATGAAGGTAGCAATTGACATTCCACATAGATCTGCAGCAAAAATTAGGATGCCACGCTCACCCATACCGCCCCCAGCCCCCCTTTCACCACTTTTTACAAACTTTGAGCTAGAGTCACCAAATTTGGTATGAAGATAGCAATTGACATTCCACACAGATCTGCATCAAAACTTTGGAAGCCTCGCCCACCCATACCATCCCCAGCCCCCCTATCAACAGCTCTTACAAACTTTCAGCTAGAGTCATCAAATTTGGAATGAAGATAGTTGGTGGCATCCCAATCTGCATCGGATAATCTTTAAGGCTGCGTACACCCCTGCCCCATCCGTACCCCTTTGCAGTCAGGCCTCTTTTTACCTGTTTATACCCTTAACCCATAAAATGGGTAAATAAGGGTATAATGGTTTTGTGCAAAAGTATGTAACAGGCAGAAGGAAGCATCTCCGACCCTATAAAGTATATATATTCTTGATTAGCATCAACAGCCGAGACGATATAGCTATGTCCGTCTGTCCGTCTGTCTGTCCGTCTGTCTGTCTGTATGAACGCGTGGATCTCAGAGACTACAAGAGCTAGAGACTTCTGATTTTGTATTTGAGTTCTCCTATACCATGAGCAGAACAAGTTTGCTTCAAATTATCGATAACTATTCTGGTTTCTGATATACACATAATATCGATAACAATAAAATATCGAATTTGGAAAATCTAAAAATGAGGGTTGAAGGAATGGATAATGATAGAATTTTTCTGAAAATTTCGTCCAAATCGGTTGAGAAACACCGGAGATATTGAACTTAATCGATGGAAGCTAAGCCAGTATACCAAAGTATTATATAAATTAAATATATATTTATTGCAACTTTGTTCAGGGTATCTTCTAGTCGGGCTCTCCCGACTAGAGCCTTCTTACTTGTTTAATACTGGTATCGAGTATGCCGCAGTCGGTTGCGTCCGACTGCATCGCTTCCACTTGTTTATTGTTTGCAAAATTGACTAAATTAATTAAAATGGGTCGCTCTAGTCTCCTTCAGGTGGAAGAAAAGGCCTCGATTCTTGCTTTTTCAAAGTCTGGCTGGACTGTTAGCCAAATTTCTCGTAAAATTTGTCAAATTCGCACTGCCATTGCAAATTTTTGGAAAAACCCGGAAAGTTACGGTAAAAAAGGAAGCACTGGTCGAAACCCAATCTTAAATGAGCGTGAAAAACGGCGTATCATAAAAAAACGCAAGCAACTCGACAGCATCATGTGTCCAGCTTACTTCACTTTCCGGCCAGAAACTGTCAGCCATGACTGTGTGGCGCGCTTTAAATAAGTCTAAGTACATTGTCCGAGGTGTACTTAAGAAGGTACCCCATTTGACTCCACGTCACAAAGCGGCAAGGATCGATTTCGCGCTTAGAAACTTGGAAACAAACTGGGACTCAAAAAGCAATTTGTTATACGGGTATTTTGCATGTGTATCACCGTCATGGTGTCGGTAAGTCCGTATGAAGGCAACTTTTTTTGACACCCTTCAAGCTAGAGACTTGAAAATTTGCAAATATCTTTTTCTACGTCCGGGACAGAAAAAGTGTCAAGATGGGGTTTCTACGATAACTGGAGGGCTGGAGGGCGATAAATTCGATAGCTCAAAATTGATAAATCCATATATTTCGCACATCCTTACAGCTAGAGCTACAAACTTTGGTGAGAAGATAGCTACTGACAAACCCTACAAAACTGCATCAAAAATTTGGGAGCCACACCTCCCATTCCACCCCCAGACCCCTCTGAGGTTTAAAATCAGAAACGCCTATCGCTTCCACATTTTTTGAGCTAGAGCTCCTTAATTTTGTGCCAATATAGGTGATGACATCTCCTAAAAAACTTCAATTTTGGATACCACGCGCGACCATTACCACCTATTCAAAGATGTCTTATAATTTTGATACCGTTGAAAACACAATTTTTTGTTAATTTGTTAAAAAACAAGTGGAAACGTTGCAGTCGGACGCAACCGACTGCGGTATACACGATACCAGTATTAAAAATTTTGATGCCCATCCATGTGGGATGTCAATTGCTATCTTCATACCAAATTTGGTGACTCTAGCTCAAAGTTTGTAAAAGTGGGGAAAGGGGGGCTGGGGGCGGTATGGTTGGGCGTGGCATTCAAATTTTTGGTGCAGATCTATGTGGGATGTCAATTGCTATCTTCATACCAAATTTGGTGACTCTAGCTCGAAGTTTGTATAAAGTGGGGAAAGGGGGGCTGCGGGCGGTATGGTTGGGCGTGGCATCCAAATTTTTGCTGCAGATCCTTGTGGAATGTCAAATGCTACCTTCATAACAAATTTGGTGACTCTAGCTCAAAGTTTGTAAAAGTGGGGAAAGCGGGGCTGGGGGCAGTATGGTTGGGCGTGGCATTCAAATGTTTGGTGCCGATCTATGTGGGATGTCAATTGCTATCTTCATACCAAATTTGGTGACTCTAGCTCGAAGTTTGTATAAAGTGGGGAAAGGGGGGCTGCGGGCGGTATGGTTGGGCGTGGCATCCAAATTTTTGCTGCTGATCCTTGTGGAATGTCAAATGCTACCTTCATACCAAATTTGGTGACTCTAGCTCAAAGTTTGTATAAAGTGGGGAAAGGGGGGCTGCGGGCGGTATGGTTGGGCGTGGCATCCAAATTTTTGCTGCAGATCCTTGTGGAATGTCAATTGCTACCTTCATACCAAATTTGGTGACTCTAGCTCGAAGCATGTAAAAGGTGGTGAAAGGGGGGCTATGGGGCTTGGGGCGGTATGGGTGGGCGTGGCTTTCAAATTTTTGCTGCCGATCCATGTGGGATGTCAATTGCTCTCTTCATACCAAATTTGGTGACTCTAGCTCAAAGTTTGTATAAAGTAGGGAAAGGGGGGCTGGGGAAGGTATGGTTGGGCGTGGCATCCAAATTTTTGCTGCAGGTCCTTGTGGAATGTCAAATGCTACCTTCATACCAAATTTGGTGACTCTAGCTCAAAGTTTGTATAAGGTGGGGAAAGGGGGGCGGAATGGATGGGCTAGGCTCCAAAACTTTGATGCAGATTGTTTGGGGTCGTAACCAGCTATCTTCCTTCAAAATTTGGTGGCTCTAGCTCCACTACTCTGGAATATACACGCATTCCCGTTTCTGACGAAGCGTTGGGGCAGATGGGGGTGACTAGGGCGTTATTGGCGGGCGTGGCATCCAAACTTTTGATGCAGTTTTTGGGGGATCATCATCATCTATCTTGGCACCAAATTTGGTGACTCTAGCTAAAAAACTGTGGGAGATATAGGCTTTTCTGATTTCTAAATGCGGGGGGGCTGGGGGCGGGATGGGTGGGCGTGGCTCCAAAACTTTGATGCAGTTCTTTTGGGGTCGTTACCAGCTATCTTCCTACCAAATTTGGTGGCTCTAGCTCCACTACTCTGGAAGATACACGCATTCCCGTTTTTTACGAAGCGTTGGGGCATCTGGGGGCGGCTAGGGCGGTATTGGTGGGCGTGGCATCCAAACTTTTGGTGCACTTTTTGGGAGGTCATCATCAGCTAAATTGGCACCAAATTTGGTGGCTCTAGCTCAAAAACTGTAGGAGATATAGGCTTTTTTGACTTTAAAATGCGGGGGGTCTGGGGGTTGAATGGAGGGGGGCGTGGCTCCAAAATTTTTGATGCAGTTTTTTGGGGGTTGCTAGTAGCTATCTTCTTACCAAATTTGGTAGTTCTAGCTGTAAGGGTGTGTGAAATATGCGGATTTATCGTTTTTGAGTTATCGAATTTATCGATTTGCCAGCCCCCCAGTTATCGTAGAACCCCAATCTTGACACTTTAATTTACTATCCCATAGATAAAGAGAATTGGAAAGTTTCAAGTCCCTAGCTTGAAGGGTGTGGAAAAAACTTGCACACATACGGACGGACAGACGGACAGACGGACGGACGGACAGACACCATGACGGACATTGCACAAAACCAATATACTCTTTACCTTCGGTATCGAGTGTAAAAATACAAATGTTTGAAATTTTGCTATGAAATGATTTAAACCTATTGTCTATTCATTTTTAAAATAAATTTGCGAAATTTTTATTTTGCTATGTAAGGTGTCTTAGAAAATATTTGAAAAAAAAACTAAGTGTCTTATCATTGTGATAAGCACTGTATATTCTTGATCAGCATCAACAGCCAGACGATATAGCCATGTCCATCTGTCCGTCTGTCAGTCTGTCTGTCTGTCCGTCTGTATGAACGCGTGGATCTCAGAGACTACAAGAGCTAGAGACTTCAGATTTTGTATATAGACCATGAGCAGAACAAGTTTGTTTCAAATTATAGATAACTATTCTGGTTTCCGATATACACATGGAATCGATAACAACCAAATATCGAATTTGGAAAATGTAAAAAAGAGGGTTGAAATAGTGGGTAACGATAGAACTTTTCTGAAAATTTCGTCCAAATCGGTTAACAAACATCGGAAATATCGAATTGAATCGATTGAAGTTAAGCCAGTATGCAGTAGTGCATTCACTTTTACACCCCGAGCCCAAGAAATGGTTTTGGCGCCTACAAATTTGATGTTGTTTATGTACTCGATACCGAAGGTAATGAGTATATTGGGTTTGTGGAATGTCCGCCACACCCACACCCTTAAAGCTAGATACTTGAAACTTTCCATATATCTTCATTCATGGCCGGGACAGATAAAGTGTCAAGATTAGAGGTGGGGGACTGGAAAATCCACATATTTCACACATCCTCACAGCTAGAATTACCAACTAAAAATACTCAGATACCGAAAGAAAAAAATTGTGGTGCCCTGCTTGCCAGTTCTGCCCATTTCACTTACCGCGGTGGCGCATTAGACCACCAGATTTGATGCCAAGACATGTAATGATGTACCCAAAAACCTACTGTAAAAGATTGAAGGCCATGCCAAACCAATTTGGCATCCAAATTTTCGAAGCAGATTTATGGGGGAAGTTACCTGCTATCTTCCTACAAATTTTGGTAACTCTAGCTCAATAACTGGGAAATATGAGAATTATTCCCGTTTTAAAGAGGCGGTGTGGCAACTATGGGCAGATATTGTGGAAGGAGTAGGCGTGGACTTCTTGTTTTTGATGGAGTTTTTTCACAGTTTTAGATGCAGTTTATTCACAGCCTAGGCGTACAGTACCAATCTTGACACTTTAACCCTGCCCATGGAAAAAGATATTTGCCATATTTCAAGTCTCTAACTTAACGGGTGTCGACAAAATTTGCGTAAATACAGACGGACAGACAGACAGTCACCATGACGGACAATGCACAAAAAAATATATCAATATTACTCTTTTTCTCCGGTATCGAGCATAAAAAGTGATAAAAATAGATAAAGTACATATATTCACTGCACTTTTTTATATCGACCGTAAACAAAATCCTGAAATTTCATTATCTGCACTAGAATACCCATTAATTCAAAACCAAGTATTTTACATACGAAAGTCTCCAAATAAATAAGCGATTCAGATTCCATGAACCTATGGTCAACAGTCGTGTATATTAAATCCAATTCGATAGAAAGTTTACGTAAAGTCATTGTATTTTCTGAATTTTTAATTCTAATATTGTTCCTGCACGTGTTTCTAAACATATTATTTTATACTCAGAAAGTAAGGTAAAAAAAAATATTGGTTATTGCAATCGGAAACTCTTTTATCTTCAACAGTTTTTGAGCTAGAGTTACCGTAAATGGTGTTGAAATAGGTAATGATGCTCCCAAGACACTGCATCCAAAATTTATAGGCCACACTCACACCTTTCGCTCCAGGCGCCAAGTTACTTCGGATTCGCTTGTATTTTTGACAGTTTATTTACTCGTTACCGAAGGTAAAGAGAATATTGGGGTTGTGCAATGTCCGTCATGGTCGGTCTGTCCGTCCGTATGGTTGCAAGTTTTTTCCACACCCTTCAAGCCAGAGACTTAAAACTTTCCAATTCTCTTTATCTATGAGATAATGAATAAAAGTGTCAAGATGGGGGTTCTACGATAACTGAAGGGGCTGGCAAATCGATAAATTCGATAACTGAAAACCGATAAATCCACATATTTCGTACATCCTTACAGCTAGAACTACCAAATTTGGTGAGAAGATAGCTACTAGCAACCCCCAAAAAACTGCTTCCAAAATGTTGGAGCCACGCACACCCATTCCGCCCCAGCCCCCCGCATGTTTAAGTGAAAAAAGTCTATATCTCCCACAGTTTTGAGCTATGACCACCAAGATAGGTGATGATGACTCCCCAAAAACTGAATCAAACGTTTGGATACCACGCCCACCAACGCCGCCCTAGCCACCCCTATCCGACCCAACGCTTCGTCAAAAATGGTAATGCGTGTTTCTTCCAGAGTTGTGGAGCTAGAGCCACCAAATTTGGTAGGAAGATAGCTGGCAACGACCCCCAAAAATCTGCATTCAAGTTATGGATGCCACGCCCACCCATAACGCCCCAGCTTTCCTTTTCCCCACCTTTTACAAACTATGAGCTAGAGTCACACCCTTCAAGCTAGAGACTTGAAAATTTGCAAATATCTTTTTCTTCGGCCGGGACAGAAAAATTGTCAAGATGGGGTTTCTACGATAACTGGAGGGCTGGAGGGCGATAAATTCGAGAGCTCAAAATTGATAAATCCATATATTTCGCACATCTTGACAGCTAGAGCTACAAACTTTGGTGAGAAGATAGCTACTGACAAACCCTACAAAACTGCATCAAAAATTTTGGAGCCACACCTCCCATTCCACCCCCAGACCCCTCCGAGGTTTAAAATCAGAAACGCCTATAGCTTCCACATTTTTTGAGCTAGAGCTCCTAAATTTTGTGCCAATATAGGTGATGACATCTCCTAAAAAACTTCAACTTTGGATACCACACGCACCCATTACCACCTATTCAAAGATGTCTTATAATTTTGATACGGTTGAAAACACAATTTTTTGTTAATTTGTTAAAAAAAAATACAAATGTTTGAAATACTGCTATGAAATGATTTAAACCTATTGTCTATTCATTTTTAAAATAAATTTGCGAAATTTTTATTTTGCTATGTAAGGTGTCTTAGAAAATATTTGAAAAAAAAACTAAGTGTCTTATCATTGTGATAAGCACTGTATATTCTTGATCAGCATCAACAGCCAGACGATATAGCCATGTCCGTCTGTCCGTCTGTCCGTCTGTCTGTCTGTCTGTCTGTCCGTCTGTATGAACGCGTGAATCTCAGAGACTACAAGAGCTAGAAACTTCAGATTTTGTATATAAGTTCTCCTATACCATGAGCAGAACAAGTTTGTTTCAAATTATAGATAACTATTCTGGTTTCCGATATACACATGGAATCGATAACAACCAAATATCGAATTTGGAAAATGTAAAAAAGAGGGTTGAAATAGTGGGTAACGATAGAACTTTTCTGAAAATTTCGTCCAAATCGGTTAACAAACATCGGAAATATCGAATTGAATCGATTGAAGTTAAGCCAGTATGCAGTAGTGCATTCACTTTTACACCCCGAGCCCAAGAAATGGTTTTGGCGCCTACAAATTTGATGTTGTTTATGTACTCGATACCGAAGGTAATGAGTATATTGGGTTTGTGCAATGTCCGCCACACCCACACCCTTAAAGCTAGATACTTGAAACTTTCCATATATCTTCATTCATGGCCGGGACAGATAAAGTGTCAAGATTAGAGGTGGGGGACTGGAAAATCCACATATTTCACACATCCTCACAGCTAGAATTACCAACTAAAAATACTCAGATACCGAAAGAAAAAAATTGTGGTGCCCTGCTTGCCAGTTCTGCCCATTTCACTTACCGCGGTGGCGCATTAGACCACCAGATTTGATGCCAAGACATGTAATGATGTACCCAAAAACCTACTGTAAAAGATTGAAGGCCATGCCAAACCAATTTGGCATCCAAATTTTCGAAGCAGATTTATGGGGGAAGTTACCTGCTATCTTCCTACAAATTTTGGTAACTCTAGCTCAATAACTGGGAAATATGAGAATTATTCCCGTTTTAAAGAGGCGGTGTGGCAACTATGGGCAGATATTGTAGAAGGAGTAGGCGTGGACTTCTGGTTTTTGATGGAGTTTTTTCACAGTTTTAGATGCAGTTTATTCACAGCCTAGGCGTACAGTACCAATCTTGACACTTTAACCCTGCCCATGGAAAAAGATATTTGCCATATTTCAAGTCTCTAACTTAACGGGTGTCGACAAAATTTGCGTAAATACAGACGGACAGACAGACAGTCACCATGACGGACAATGCACAAAAAAATATATCAATATTACTCTTTTTCTCCGGTATCGAGCATAAAAAGTGATAAAAATAGATAAAGTACATATATTCACTGCACTTTTTTATATCGACCGTAAACAAAATCCTTAAATTTCATTATCTGCACAAGAATACCCATTAATTCAAAACCAAGTATTTTACATACGAAAGTCTCCAAATAAATAAGCGATTCAGATTCCATGAACCTATGATCAACAGTCGTGTATATTAAATCCAATTCGATAGAAAGTGTACGTAAAGTCAGTATATTTTCTGAATTTTTAATTCTTATATTGTTCCTGCACGTGTTTCTAAACATATTATTTTATACTCAGAAAGTAAGGTAAAAAAAAATATTGGTTATTGCAATCGGAAACTCTTTTATCTTCAACAGTTTTTGAGCTAGAGTTACCGTAAATGGTGTTGAAATAGGTAATGAAGCTCCCAAGACACTGCATCCAAAATTTATAGGCCACACTCACACCGTTCGCTCCAGACGCCAAGTTACTTCGGATTCGCTTGTATTTTTGACAGTTTATATACTCGTTACCGAAGGTAAAGAGAATATTGGGGTTGTGCAATGTCCGTCATGGTGTCTGTCGGTCTGTCCGTCCGTATGGTTGCAAGTTTTTTCCACACCCTTCAAGCCAGAGACTTGAAACTTTCCAATTCTCTTTATCTATGAGATAGTAAATAAAAGTGTCAAGATGGGGGTTCTACGATAACTGAAAAGCTGGCAAATCGCTAAATTCGATAACTAAAAACCGATAAATCCACATATTTCGTACATCCTTACAGCTAGAACTACCAAATTTGGCGAGAAGATAGCTACTAGCAACCCCCGAAAAACTGCTTCCAAAATGTTGGAGCCACGCACACCCATTCCGCCCCAGCCCCCCGCATGTTTAAGTGAAAAAAGTCTATATCTCCCACAGTTTTGAGCTATGACCACCAAGATAGGTGATGATGACTCCCCAAAAACTGAATCAAACGTTTGGATACCACGCCAACCAACGCCGCCCTAGCCACCCCTATCCGACCCAACGCTTCGTCAAAAACGGTAATGCGTGTATCTTCCAGAGTTGTGGAGCTAGAGCCACCAAATTTGGTAGGAAGATAGCTGGCAACGACCCCCAAAAATCTGCATCAAAGTCTTGAATGCCACGCCCACCCATAACGCCCCAGCTTTCCTTTTCCCCACCTTTTACAAACTATGAGCTAGAGTCACCAAATTTGGAAGGAAAATAGCTGGTGGCATCCCCATCTGCATCGGAATATCTTTAAGGCAGCGTACACCCCTGCCGCATCCTCACCCCTTTGCAATCAGGCCTCTTTTTACCGGTTTTAATACTGGTATCGAGTATGCCGCAGTCGGTTGCGTCCAACTGCAACGTTTCCACTTGTTATAGCACGAATCACCAAAGTTGGTGGGAAGAAAGCTTCTGACATCCGCCATTGATATGCTTTAAACATTCGTTTACCACTCCTTTATATACCGCCTGCCTTTTAAAATCGAAAATCCCCATATCTTTTACAAATTTTTTAAGTCAGTACGAAATACTCAATACAAGTTTTTATTTTAGTTACGAATTTCTTAACTTTATTCGTTCTTAAGCCCAATGGGCTTATTTTGAGTTCTTTTGTACTTAAAAATGAAATGCGTTTTTAATTCTTGATTCAAGACTTGTGTAATTGATCCATATATGAAAATAATTTATTGTTCCCGATAATTTACGATACCCTAGTGCGATAGATCTTGTTTAAAAGCTGCCACAATCATTCTCATGCTTAAGCAAGAAATGTTAGATTTTAGAAAAAATATGTTCCTGTTTTACTTTGACGAGTTTTGAACCTTGCATCGCTTGTTTGTGCGGCGAGTGACTGAGAATAAAGTACCTCTTTAACAGCCTAAATTTATATAATTATATATAAATGAAGGTCTGTTTGAATAAGGTTTCTGAGTTGGTACGATTTTTGCCGCGGCATTTGTGCACTTCATTGAATTTCGTTGAATTGTAATAATTCAAAAAATGTACTTTCTACGGAAAGTGAAGCTAAAAATCTCACATTCAGTCCAACCACTTACTCGCGAGTAGTCGAAATCGATTTCAAAAATTCTCGAACGCTGATTTTTAAACTTAAAATTTTCTATACGTATTTTATATTTTTATACCCGTTACCGAAGGTAATGAGTATATTGGGTTTGTGCAATGTCCGTCATGGTGACTATCCGATCGTATCTGTGCAATTTTTTTCCACACCCTTCAAGCTAGAGACTTGAAACTTTCCAATTATCTTTATCTATGGCCGGGACAGATAAAGTGTCAAGATTTGGGTTCTACGACTGGGAGGCTGGCAAATTGATAAATTCGATAACTCAAAACCGATAAATCCACATATTTCACACATCCTCACACAGCTAGAACTACTAAACTACTAGCAACCCCCAAAAAGTAACCCCCCCTCACCACCACCCCCCAACCGCATGTTTATGTCAAAAGAGCCTATATAACCCAAAGTTTTTGAGCTAGAGCCAACAAATTTGGTGCCAAGATAGGTGATGATGACCTCCCAAAAATTGCATCAAACATTTTGGATGCCACGCCTATCAATACCGCCCTAGCCGCCCCCAGCTGACCCAACGCTTCGTTAAAAACAGGAATGTGTACCTCATTCATAGTGATTGATCTAGTGTCAACAAATTTAGAAGGAAGATAGCTTTTTAACGACCCCAAAAGGACTGCATCAAAGTTTTGTAGCCACGCCCAACCATTTCGCCCTCAGCCCCCCCCCCCCCCCCCCTGACTACTGCATTATGAAATCTGAAATACTGTTTTTGAGCTAGTGCCAACAAATTTGGTGGCAAGATAGGTGATGGTGACCCTCAATAAACTCGTTAAAAACGGGAATGTGTGTAACATTCATAGTGATTGCGCTTGAGTCACAAAATTCGGTAAGAAGATAGCTGGTAATGACCCCAAAAGGACTGCATCAAAGTCTTAAATGCCACGCCCACCCATACCGCTTCCAGCCTAGTCACCAAATTTAGAAGGAAGACAGCTGGTGGCATCACCATCTGCATCGGAGTATCTTTAAGGCAGCGTACACCTTTTCCGCATCTGTACCCTTTTGCAATCAGGCTTTTTTGTACCGGTTTTAATACTGTTAACGATATACCGCAGTCGGTTGCGTCCGACTGCAAAGTTTCCACTTGTTTTTTTTTTTTTTTGTGTTGTTTTTAATTTGGGAGCGTTTTCCGTATGGTTTTTTTGCATACAAATATCACCGCAAAAATTGGTCTTACTGGGATGCTAAGGCAAAAAGTTGTGCAAAACAAATAAAGGATTTTGAAGAGGGCGAATACAAATTGCAGAATTTACGAAATGTCTCACCTTGTCAACAACCTTCTGTAAGAAGATAAAATAAAAGATAACATATATGTCCAACGTAATTGTGGTGAATCAAGAAGAAGTTTTCAATTAACCAACTGGATTCTTGATTTCGCTTGATTTGCCATGAATGCCACCGCACGTTGAATTGAAAATAGACGTACTCATCATTCTTTTTCGAAACATAAATCACCACGACTTTGCAACGGAATCAGACTTTCAGTCAAGAGTATGATGAACTATGTTATCGACTCAACAATTTCGACAGGAAAATTTAAAGGTGATGACGTACTGTTGCCAATTATCCCAATGATCTCGACAAAAATGTCATTCGAACACAAACGTTTGTAGTTCAACAAAGCAAAAGGACAATCATTGCAATATTGTGGACTCCATTTGGAGGCTTCTCAGATGAGCATTTCTATGTGGCCTGATCAGGCGTCGGAAAACCCTCTGAATTATTCGTTTATGCAACAGATGGAAAAACAAGAAATATTGTGTATTCCACAACACTTCAATACTAATCGAATTGAAACGAAATGCTGGAAAGTCACAAATAAACGGAATCAATAAAATTATGTTTAATGTCTTTTCTTCATATTTAGTTTAGCGAGTGGCGTAGCAACGAGCGCAGGGTACTGCTAGGAAAGAATAAAAAAAAATTGTCAAAAACCCGCTATTGGGAATAAAAATGTCGTACTTAATGCAAGTATTTCGTACTTCATTGTCGTTTTCAAGCTTTTTAGAATATTAAGAACAATATAGTGCACGACCCCGCTCAACGCAACCTATTATACCCTTAACCCATAATATGGGTAAAACGGGTATAATGGTTTTGCGCAAAAGTACGTAACAGGCAGAAGGAAGCATCTCCGACCCCATAAAGTATATACAGTGCTTATCAAAATGATAAGACACATCAAAATTTTAAGTTTCTTCTCTTGCAAAATGTTTGTTGTTGGAATTAAACAAAATATAAAGTATGAGGAACGAAAGTGCAAAGCATAGACTGTGAAAAAGCACCGTTACTTATTTTATTGAGCGTTGCCTGCAAATGCACTTTTAACTTTTTTGTAGAAGTGCAAAAATTTACTTGTTTGCAAGCGTATCACAATTATAAGACACATTTGTTTAAGTGAAGTTAAAGAGGTAGGATCGCGGATTTTGGCGTTTTTTATTGTTTGCAAAATTGACCAAATTAATTAAAATGGTTCGCTCTAGTCTCCTTCAGGTGGAAGAAAAGGATTCGATTCTTGCTTTTTCAAAGTCTGGCTGGACTGTTAGCCAAATTTATCGTAAAATTTGTCAAAGTCGCACTGCCATTGCAACTTTTTTGAAAAACCCGGAAAGTTACGGTAAAAAAGGAAGCACTGGGCGAAACCCAATCTTAAATGAGCGTGAAAAACGGCGTATCATAAAAAAACGTAAGCAACTCGACAGCATCATGTGTCCAGCTTACTTCACTTTCCGGCCAGAAACTGTCTGCCATGACTGTGTGGCGCGCTTTAAATAAGTCTAAGTACATTGTCCGAGGTGTACTTAAGAAGGTACCCCATTTGACTCCACGTCACAAAGCGACAAGGATCGATTTCGCGCTTAGAAACTTGGAAACAAACTGGGACCCAATAAGCAATTTGTTATACGGGTATTTTGCATGTGTATCACCGTCATGGTGTCGGTAAGTCCGTATGAAGGCAACTTTTTTCGACACCCTTCAAGCTAGAGACTTGAAAATTTGCAAATATCTTTTTCTACGGCCGGGACAGAAAAAATGTCAAGATGGGGTTTCTACGATAACTGGAGGGCTGGAGGGCGATAAATTCGATAGCTCAAAATTGATAAATCCATATATTTCGCACATCCTTACAGCTAGAGCTACAAACTTTGGTGAGAAGATAGCTACTGACAAACCCTACAAAACTGCATCAAAAATTTGGGAGCCACACCTCCCATTCCACCCCCAGACCCCTCTGAGGTTTAAAATCAGAAACGCCTATAGCTTCCACATTTTTTGAGCTAAAGCTCCTAAATTTTGTGCCAATGTAGGTGATGACATCTCCTAAAAAACTTCAATTCACCCATTACCACTTATTCAAAGATGTCTTATAATTTTGATACGGTTGAAAACACAATTTTTTGTTAATTTGTTAAAAAAAAAATACAAATGTTTGAAATACTGCTATGAAATGATTTAAACCTATTGTCTATTTATTTTTAAAATAAATTTGCGAAATTTTTATTTTGCTATGTAAGGTGTCTTAGAAAATATTTGAAAAAAAACTAAGTGTCTTATCATTGTGATAAGCACTGTATATTCTTGATCAGCATCAACAGCCAGACGATATAGCCATGTCCGTCTGTCCGTCTGTCAGTCTGTCTGTCTGTCCGTCTGTATTAACGCGTGGATCTCAGAGACTACAAGAGCTAGAGACTTCAGATTTTGTATATAAGTTCTCCTATACCATGAGCAGAACAAGTTTGTTTCAAATTATAGATAACTATTCTGGTTTCCGATATACACATGGAATCGATAACAACCAAATATCGAATTTGGAAAATGTAAAAAGAGGGTTGAAATAGTGGGTAACGATAGAACTTTTCTGAAAATTTCGTCCAAATCGGTTAACAAACATCGGAAATATCGAATTGAATCGATTGAAGTTAAGCCAGTATGCAGTAGTGCATTCACTTTTACACCCCGAGCCCAAGAAATGGTTTTGGCGCCTACAAATTTGATGTTGTTTATGTACTCGATACCGAAGGTAATGAGTATATTGGGTTTGTGGAATGTCCGCTACACCCACACCCTTAAAGCTAGATACTTGAAACTTTCCATATATCTTCATTCATGGCCGGGACAGATAAAGTGTCAAGATTAGAGGTGGGGGACTGGAAAATCCACATATTTCACACATCCTCACAGCTAGAATTACCAACTAAAAATACTCAGATACCGAAAGAAAAAAATTGTGGTGCCCTGCTTGCCAGTTCTGCCCATTTCACTTACCGCGGTGGCGCATTAGACCACCAGATTTGATGCCAAGACATGTAATGATGTACCCAAAAACCTACTGTAAAAGATTGAAAGCCATGCCAAACCAATTTGGCATCCAAATTTTCGAAGCAGATTTATGGGGGAAGTTACCTGCTATCTTCCTACAAATTTTAGTAACTCTAGCTCAATAACTGGGAAACATGAGAATTATTCCCGTTTTAAAGAGGTGGTGTGGCAACTATGGGCAGATATTGTAGAAGGAGTAGGCGTGGACTTCTGGTTTTTGATGGAGTTTTTTCACAGTTTTAGATGCAGTTTATTCACAGCCTAGGCGTACAGTACCAATCTTGACACTTTAACCCTGCCCATGGAAAAAGATATTTGCCATATTTCAAGTCTCTAACTTAACGGGTGTCGACAAAATTTGCGTAAATACAGACGGACAGACAGACAGTCACCATGACGGACAATGCACAAAAAAATATATCAATATTACTCTTTTTCTCCGGTATCGAGCATAAAAAGTGATAAAAATAGATAAAGTACATATATTCACTGCACTTTTTTATATCGACCGTAAACAAAATCCTTAAATTTCATTATCTGCACAAGAATACCCATTAATTCAAAACCAAGTATTTTACATACGAAAGTCTCCAAATAAATAAGCGATTCAGATTCCATGAACCTATGATCAACAGTCGTGTATATTAAATCCAATTCGATAGAAAGTGTACGTAAGTCATTATATTTTCTGAATTTTTAATTCTTATATTGTTCCTGCACGTGTTTCTAAACATATTATTTTATACTCAGAAAGTAAGGTAAAAAAAATATTGGTTATTGCAATCGGAAACTCTTTTATCTTCAACAGTTTTTGAGCTAGAGTTACCGTAAATGGTGTTGAAATAGGTAATGAAGCTCCCAAGACACTGCATCCAAAATTTATAGGCCACACTCACACCGTTCGCTCCAGACGCCAAGTTACTTCGGATTCGCTTGTATTTTTGACAGTTTATATACTCGTTACCGAAGGTACCCCCAAAACACTGCTTCAAAAATGTTGGAGCCACGCACACCCATTCCGCCCCAGCCCCCCGCATGTTTAAGTGAAAAAAGTCTATATCTCCCACAGTTTTGAGCTATGACCACCAAGATAGGTGATAATGACTTCCCAAAAACTGCCACCCCTATCCGCCCCAACGCTTCGTCAAAAACGGTAATGCGTGTATCTTCCAGAGTTGTGGATCTAGAGCCACCAAATTTGGTAGGAAGATAGCTGGCAACGACCCCCAAAAATCTGCATCAAAGTCTTGGATGCCACGCCCACCCATAACGCCCCAGCTTTCCTTTTCCCCACCTTTTACAAACTATGAGCTAGAGTCACCAAATTTGCAAGGAAAATAGCTGGTGGCATCCCCATCTGTATCGGAATATCTTTAAGGCAATCAGGCCTCTTTTTACCGGTTTTAATACTGGTATCGAGTATGCCGCAGTCGGTTGCGTCCAACTGCAAAGGGAAGAAAGCTTCTGACATCCGCCATTGATATGCTTTAAACATTCGTATACCACTCCTTTATAAACCGCCTGCCTTTTAAAATCGGAAATCCCCATATCTTTTACAAATTCTTAAACTCAGTACGAAATACTCTATACAAGTTTTTATTTTAGTTACGAATTTCTTAACTTTATTCGTTTTTAAGCCCAATGAGCTTATTTTGAGTTCTTTTGTACTTCAAATGAATGCGTTTTTTAATCTGATTCAGACTTGCTAATGTCATATGAAATATTTTGTTACGATATTCGATACCTAGTGCAGATAGATCTTGTTGCTGCTGCCACAATCATTCTCATGCTTAAGCAAGAAATGTTAGATTCTAGAAAAAACATGTTCCTGTTTTACTTTGACGAGATTTGAACCTTACATCGCTTGTTTGTGCGGCGAGTGACTGAGAATAAAGTACCTCTTTAACAGCCTAAATTTATATAATTATATATAAATGAAGGTCTGTTTGAATAAGGTTTCTGAGTTGGTACGATTTTTGCCGCGGCATTTGTGCACTTCATTGAATTTCGTTGAATTGTAATAATTCAAAAAATGTACTTTCTACGGAAAGTGAAGCTAAAAATCTCACATTCAGTCCAACCACTTACTCGCGAGTAGTCGAAATCGATTTCAAAAATTCTCGAACGCTGATATTTTCATTTAAAATTTTCTATAGGTGTTTTATATTTTTATACCCGTTACCGAAGGTAATGAGTATATTGGGTTTGTGCAATGTCCGTCATGGTGACTATCCGATCGTATCTGTGCAATTTTTTTCCACACCCTTCAAGCTAGAGACTTGAAACTTTCCAATTATCTTTATCTATGGCCGGGACAGATAAAGTGTCAAGATTTGGGTTCTACGACTGGGAGGCTGGCAAATTGATAAATTCGATAACTCAAAACCGATAAATCCACATATTTCACACATCCTCACACAGCTAGAACTACTAAACTACTAGCAACCCCCAAAAAATAACCCCCCCTCACCACCACCCCCCAACCGCATGTTTATGTCAAAAGAGCCTATATAACCCAAAGTTTTTGAGCTAGAGCCAACAAATTTGGTGCCAAGATAGGTGATGATCACCTCCCAAAAATTGCATCAAACATTTTGGATGCCACGCCTATCAATACCGCCCCCAGCGGACCCAACGCTTCGTTAAAAACCCAAACATGTCGCCCTCAGCCCCCCCCCCCCCCCCCCTGACTACTGCATTATGAAATCTGAAATACTGTTTTTGGGCTAGTGCCAACAAATTTGGTGGCAAGATAGGTGATGGTGACCCTCAATAAACTCGTTAAAAACGGGAATGTGTGTAACATTCACAGTGATTGCGCTTGAGTCACCAAATTCGGTAAGAAGATAGCTGGTAATGACCCCAAAAGGACTGCATCAAAGTTTTAAATGCCACGCCCACCCATAACGCTTCCAGCCTAGTCACCAAATTTAGAAGAAAGACAGCTGGTGGCATCACCATCTGCATCGGAGTATCTTTAAGGCAGCGTACACCTTTTCCGCATCTGTACCCTTTTGCAATCAGGCTTTTTTGTACCGGTTTTAATACTGTTAACGATATACCGCAGTCGATTGCGTCCGACTGCAAAGTTTCCACTTGTTTTTTTTTTTTTTTTTGTTTTTGTTTTTAATTTGGGAGCGTTTTCCGTATGGTTTTTTTGCATACAAATATCACGGCAAAAATTGGTCGTAAGACACATCAAAATTTTAAGTTTCTTCTCTTGCAAAATGTTTGTTGTTGGAATTAAAAACAAGTGGAAACGTTGCAGTCGGACACAACCGACTACGGTATACTCGATACCAGTATTAAAAATTTTGATGCCCATCCATGTGGGATGTCAATTGCTATCTTCATACCAAATTTGGTGACTCTAGCTCGAAGTTTGTATAAAGTGGGGAAAGGGGGGCTGGGGGCGGTATGGGTGGAATTGCATCCAAATTTTTGATGCAGATCTTTGTGGAATGTCAATTGCTATCTTCATAACAAATTTGGTGACTCTAGCTCAAAGTTTGTAAAAGTGGGGAAAGGGGGGCTGGGGGCGGTATGGTTGGGCGTGGCATTCAAATTTTTGGTGCAGATCTACATATGTGGGATGTCAATTGCTATCTTCATACCAAATTTGGTGACTCTAGCTCAAAGTTTGTATAAAGTGGGGAAAGGGGGGCTGGGGGCGGTATGGTTGGGCGTGGCATCCAAATTTTTGCTGCAGATCCTTGTGGAATGTCAAATGCTACCTTCATACCAAATTTGGTGACTCTAGCTCAAAGTTTGTATAAAGTGGGGAAAGGGGGGCTGGGGCGGTATGGTTGGGCGTGGCATCCAAATTTTTGCTGCAGATCCTTGTAGAATGTCAAATGCTACCTTCATACCAAATTTGGTGACTCTAGCTCAAAGTTTGTATAAAGTGGGGAAAGGGGGGCTGGGGGCGGTATGGGTGGTCGTGGCATTCAAATTTTTGCTGCCGATCCATGTGGGATGTCAATTGCTATCTTCATACCAAATTTGGTAACTCTAGCTCGAAGTTTGTAAAAGTGGGGAAAGGGGGGCTGGGGGCGGTATGGTTGGGCGTGGCATCCAAATTTTTGCGGCAGATCATTGTGGTATGTCAAATGCTACCTTCATACCAAATTTGGTGACTCTAGCTCGAAGCATGTAAAAGGTGGTGATAGGGGGGCTATGGGGCTTGGGGCGGTATGGGTGGGCGTGGCATTCAAATTTTTGCTGCCGATCCATGTGGGATGTCAATTGCTATCTTCATACCAAATTTGGTAACTCCAGCTCGAAGATTGTAAAAAGTGGAAGAGGGGGGCTGGGGGCGGTATGGGTGGAATTGCATCCAAATTTTTGATGCAGATCTTTGTGGAATGTCAATTGCTATCTTCATAACAAATTTGGTGACTTTAGCTCAAAGTTTGTATAAAGTGGGGAAAGGGGGGCTGGGGGCGGTATGGTTGGGCGTGGCATCCAAATTTTTGCTGCAGATCCTTGTGGAATGTCAAATGCTACCTTCATACCAAATTTGGTGACTCTAGCTCGAAGTTTGTATAAAGTGGGGAAAGGGGGGCTGGGGTTGGTATGGTTGGGCTTGGCATCCAAATTTTTGCTGCCGATCCATGTGGGATGTCAATTGCTACCTTCATACCAAATTTGGTGACTCTAGCTCGAAGCATGTAAAAGGTGGTGAAAGGGGGGCTATGGGGCTTGGGGCGGTATGGGTGTGCGTGGCATTCAAATTTTTGCTGCCGATCCATATGGGATGTCAATTGCTATCTTCATACCAAATTTGGTAACTCTAGCTCGAAGTTTGTAATAAGTGGGAAGAGGGGGCTGGGGGCGGTATGGGTGGAATTGCATCCAAATTTTTGATGCAGATCTTTGTGGTATGTCAATTGCTATCTTCATAACAAATTTGGTGACACTAGCTCAAAGTTTGTATAAAGTGGGGAAAAGGGGGCTGGGGGCGGTATGGTTGGGCGTGGCATCCAAATTTTTGCTGCAGATCCTTGTGGAATGTCAAATGCTACCTTCATACCAAATTTGGTGACTCTAGCTCAAAGTTTGTGTAAAGTGGGGAAAGGGGGGCTGGGGGCGGTATGGGTGGGCGTGGCATCCCAATTTTTGATGCTGATCTTTGTGAAATGTCAATTTGCTATTTTCATACCAAATTTGGTGACTCTAGCTCGAAAATTGTAAAAAGTGGGGAAAGGGGGGCGAAATGGGTGGGCGTGGCTCCAAAACTTTGATGCAGTTTTTTGGGGGTCGTTGCCAGCTATCTTCCTACCAAATTTGGTGGCTCTTGCTCCACTACTGTGGAAGATACACGCATTCCCGTTTTTGACGAAGCGTTGGGGTGGATGGGGGCGGCTAGGGCAGTATTGGTGGGCGTGGCATCCAAACTTTTGTTGCAGTTTTTAGGGGGTCATTATCACTTATCTTGGCACCAAATTTGGGGGCTCTAGCTCAAGAACTGTGGGAGATATAGACTTTTTGACTTTAAAATGCCGTGGGGCTGGGGGCGGAATGGGGGGCGTGGCTCCAAAATTTTTTATGCATTTTTTTGGGGGTTGCTAGTAGCTATCTTCTTACCAAATTTGGTAGTTCTAGCTGTAAGGATGTGCGAAATATGTGGATTTATCGGTTTTGAGTTATCGAATTTATCGATTTGCCAGCCCCCCAGTTATCGTAGAACCCCCATCTTGACACTTTAATTTACTTTCCCATAGATAAAGAGAATTGGAAAGTTTTAAGTCTCTAGCTTGAAGGGTGTGGAAAAAACTTGCAACCATACGGACGGACAGACGGACAGACACCATGACGGACATTGCACAAAACCAATATACTCTTTACCTTCGGTATCGAGTATAAAAAATAAAGTATGAGGAACGAAAGTGCAAAGCATAGACTGTGAAAAAGCACCGTTACTTATTTTATTGAGCGTTGCCTGCAATTGCACTTTTAACTTTTTTGTGGATGTGCAAAAATTTACTTGTTTGCAAGCGTATCACAATTATAAGACACATTTGTTTAAGTGAATTTAAAGAGGTAGGATCGCGGGTTTTGGCGTTTTTTATTGTTTGCAAAATTGACTAAATTAATTAAAATGGGTCGCTCTAGTCTCCTTCAGGTGGAAGAAAAGGACTCGATTCTTTCTTTTTCAAAGTCTGGCTGGACTGTTAGCCAAATTTATCGTAAAATTTGTCAAAGTCGCACTGCCATTGCAAATTTTTTGAAAAACCCGGAAAGTTACGGTAAAAAAGGAAGCACTGGTCGAAACCCAATCTTAAATGAGCGTGAAAAACGGCGTATCATAAAAAACGCAAGCAACTCGACAGCATCATGTGTCCAGCTTACTTCACTTTCCGGCCAGAAACTGTCTGCCATGACTGTGTGGCGCGCTTTAAATAAGTCTAAGTACATTGTCCGAGGTGTACTTAAGAAGGTACCCCATTTGACTCCACGTCACAAAGCGACAAGGATCGATTTCGCGCTTAGAAACTTGGAAACAAACTGGGACTCAATAAGCAATTTGTTATACGGGTATTTTGCATGTGTATCACCGTCATGGTGTCGGTAAATCCGTATGAAGGCAACTTTTTTCGACACCCTTCAAGCTAGAGACTAGAAAATTTGCAAATATCTTTTTCTACGACCGGGACAGATAAAGTGTCAATATTAGAGGTGGGGGACTGGAAAATCCACCTATTTCACACATCCTCACAGCTAGAATTACCAACTAAAAATACTCTGATACCGAAAGAAAAAAATTGTGGTGCCCTGCTTTCCAGTTCTGCCCATTTCACTTACCGCGGTGGCGCATTAGACCACCAGATTTGATGCCAAGACATGTAATGATGTACCCAAAAAACCTACTGTTAAAGATTGTAGGCCATGCCAAACCAATTTGGCATCCAAATTTTCGAAGCAGATTTATGGGGAAGTTACCTGCTATCTTCCTACAAATTTTGGTAACTCTAGCTCAATAACTGGGAAATATGAGAATTATTCCCGTTTTAAAGAGGCGGTGTGGCAACTATGGGCAGATATTGTGGAAGGAGTAGGCGTGGACTTCTTGTTTTTGATGGAGTTTTTTCACAGTTTTAGATGCAGTTTATTCACAGCCTAGGCGTACAGTACCAATCTTGACACTTTAACCCTGCCCATGGAAAAAGATATTTGCCATATTTCAAGTCTCTAACTTAACGGGTGTCGACAAAATTTGCGTAAATACAGACGGACAGACAGACAGTCACCATGACGGACAATGCACAAAAAATATATCAATATTACTCTTTTTCTCCGGTATCGAGCATAAAAAGTGATAAAAATAGATAAAGTACATATATTCACTGCACTTTTTTATATCGACCGTAAACAAAATCCTGAAATTTCATTGTCTGCACTAGAATACCCATTATTTCAAAACCAAGTATTTTACATACGAAAGTCTCCAAATAAATAAGCGATTCAGATTCCATGAACCTATGATCAACCGTCGTGTATATTAAATCCAATTCGATAGAAAGTGTACGTAAAGTCATTATATTTTCTGAATTTTTAATTCTTATATTGTTCCTGCACGTGTTTCTAAACATATATTTTATACTCAGAAAGTAAGGTAAAAAAAAATATTGGTTATTGCAATCGGAAACTCTTTTATCTTCAACAGTTTTTGAGCTAGAGTTACCGTAAATGGTGTTGAAATAGGTAATGAAGCTCCCAAGACACTGCATCCAAAATTTATAGGCCACACTCACACCGTTCGCTCCAGACGCCAAGTTACTTCGGATTCGCTTGTATTTTTGACAGTTTATATACTCGTTACCGAAGGTAAAGAGAATATTGGGGTTGTGCAATGTCCGTCATGGTGTCTGTCGGTCTGTCCGTCCGTATGGTTGCAAGTTTTTTCCACACCCTTCAAGCCAGAGACTTGAAACTTTCCAATTCTCTTTATCTATGAGATAGTAAATAAAAGTGTCAAGATGGGGGTTCTACGATAACTGGGGGGCTGGCAAATCGATAAATTCGATAACTCAAAACCGATAAATCCACATATTTCGCACATCCTTACAGCTAGAACTACCAAATTTGGTAAGAAGATAGCTACTAGCAACCCCCAAAAATAAATAGGCGGTGTTGCAACTATGGACAGATATTGTGGAAGGAGTAGGCGTGGACTTCTTGTTTTTGATGGAGTTTTTTCACAGTTTAAGATGCAGTTTATTCACAGCCTAGGCGTACAGTACCAATCTTGACACTTTAACCCTGCCCATGGAAAAAGATATTTGCCATATTTCAAGTCTCTAACTTAACGGGTGTCGACAAAATTTGCGTAAATACAGACGGACAGACAGACAGTCACCATGACGGACAATGCACAAAAAAATATATCAATATTTCTCTTTTTCTCCGGTATCGAGCATAAAAAGTGATAAAAATAGTTAAAGTACATATATTCACTGCACTTTTTTATATCGACCGTAAACAAAATCCTGAAATTTCATTATCTGCACTAGAATACCCATTAATTCAAAACCAAGTATTTTACATACGAAAGTCTCCAAATAAATAAGCGATTCAGATTCCATGAACCGTCGTGTATATTAAATCCAATTCGATAGAAAGTGTACGTAAAGTCATTGTATTTTGTGAATTTTTAATTCTTATATTGTTCCTGCACGTGTTTCTAAACATATTATTTTATACTCAGAAAGTAAGGTAAAAAAAAATATTGGTTATTGCAATCGGAAACTCTTTTATCTTCAACAGTTTTTGAGCTAGAGTTACCGTAAATGGTGTTGAAATAGGTAATGATGCTCCCAAGACACTGCATCCAAAATTTATAGGCCACACTCACACCTTTCGCTCCAGGCGCCAAGTTACTTCGGATTCGCTTGTATTTTTGACAGTTTATATACTCGTTACCGAAGGTAAAGAGAATATTGGGGTTGTGCAATGTCCGTCATGGTGTCTGTCGGTCTGTCCGGCCGTATGGTTGCAAGTTTTTTCCACACCCTTCAAGCCAGAGACTTGAAACTTTCCAATTCTCTTTATCTATGAGATAGTGAATAAAAGTGTCAAGATGGGGGTTCTACGATAACTGAAGGGGCTGGCAAAACGATAAATTCGATAACTGAAAACTGATAAATCCACATATTTCGTACATCCTTACAGCTAGAACTACCAAATTTGGTGAGAAGATAGCTACTAGCAACCCCCAAAAAACTGCTTCCAAAATGTTGGAGCCACGCACACCCATTCCGCCCCAGCCCCCCGCATGTTTAAGTGAAAAAAGTCTATATCTCCCACAGTTTTGAGCTATGACCACCAAGATAGGTGATGATGACTCCCCAAAAACTGAATCAAACGTTTGGATACCACGCGCACCAACGCCGCCCTAGCCACCCCTATCCGACCCAACGCTTCGTCAAAAATGGTAATGCGTGTTTCTTCCAGAGTTGTGGAGCTAGAGCCACCAAATTTGGTAGGAAGATAGCTGGCAACGACCCCCAAAAATCTGCATTCAAGTTATGGATGCCACGCCCACCCATAACGCCCCAGCTTTCCTTTTCCCCACCTTTTACAAACTATGAGCTAGAGTCACCAAATTTGGAAGGAAAATAGCTGGTGGCATCCCCATCTGTATCGGAATATCTTTAAGGCAGCGTACACCCCTGCCGCATCCTCACCCCTGTGCAATCAGGCCTCTTTTTACCGGTTTTAATACTGGTATCGAGTATGCCGCAGTCGGTTGCGTCCAACTGCAAAGGGAAGAAAGCTTCTGACATCCGCCATTGATATGCTTTAAACATTCGTATACCACTCCTTTATATACCGCCTGCCTTTTAAAATCGGAAATCCCCATATCTTTTACAAATTCTTAAACTCAGTACGAAATACTCTGTACAAGTTTTTATTTTAGTTACGAATTTCTTAACTTTATTCGTTTTTAAGCCCAATGAGCTTATTTTGAGTTCTTTTGTACTTCAAAATGAAATGCGTTTTTTAATTCTTGATTCAAGACTTGCTTAATTGATCCATATATGAAAATAATTTATTGTTACCGATAATTTACGATACCCAGTGCAGATAGATCTTGTTGCTGCTGCCACAATCATTCTCATGCTTAAGCAAGAAATGTTAGATTTTAGAAAAAACATGTTCCTGTTTTACTTTGACGAGATTTGAACCTTACATCGCTTATTTGCGCGGCGAGTGACTGAGAATAAAGTACCTCTTTAACAGCCTAAATTTATATAATTATATATAAATGAAGGTCTGTTTGAATAAGGTTTCTGAGTTGGTACGATTTTTGCCGCGGCATTTGTGCACTTCATTGAATTTCGTTGAATTGTAATAATTCCAAAAATGTACTTTCTACGGAAAGTGAAGCTAAAAATCTCACATTCAGTCCAACCACTTACTCGCGAGTAGTCGAAATCGATTTCAAAAATTCTCGAACGCTGATTTTTTCATTTAAAATTTTCTATAGGTGTTTTATATTTTTATACCCGTTACCGAAGGTAATGAGTATATTGGGTTTGTGCAATGTCCGTCATGGTGACTATCCGATCGTATCTGTGCAATTTTTTTCCACACCCTTCAAGCTAGAGACTTGAAACTTTCCAATTATCTTTATCTATGGCCGGGACAGATAAAGTGTCAAGATTTGGGTTCTACGACTGGGAGGCTGGCAAATTGATAAATTCGATAACTCAAAACCGATAAATCCACATATTTCATACATCCTCACACAGCTAGAACTACTAAACTACTAGCAACCCCCAAAAAATAACCCCCCCTCACCACCACCCCCCAACCGCATGTTTATGTCAAAAGAGCCTATATAACCCAAAGTTTTTGAGCTAGAGCCAACAAATTTGGTGCCAAGATAGGTGATGATCACCTCCCAAAAATTGCATCAAACATTTTGGATGCCACGCCTATCAATACCGCCCCCAGTGGACCCAACGCTTCGTTAAAAACTCAACCATTTTGCAATCAGGCTTTTTTGTACCGGTTTTAATACTGCTAACGATATACCGCAGTCGGTTGCGTCCGACTGCAAAGTTTCCACTTGTTTTTTTTTTTTTTTTTTTTTAATTTGGGAGCGTTTTCCGTATGGTTTTTTTGCATACAAATATCACGGCAAAAATTGGTCGTACTGGGATGCTAAGGCAAAAAGTTGTGCAAAACAAATAAAGGATATTGGAAACGGGCGAATACAAATTGAAGAATTTACGAAATGTCTCACCTTGTCAACAACCTTCTGTAAGAAGATAAAATAAAAGATAACATAAAGGTCCATCGTAATTGTGGTGAATCAAGAAGAAGTTTTCAATTATCCAACTGGATTCTTGACTTCGCTTGATTTGCCATGAATGCCACCGCACGTTGAATTGAAAATAGACGTACTCATCATTATTTTTCGTAACATAAATCACCACGACTTTGCAACGGAATCAGACTTTCAGTCAAGAGTATGATGAACTATGTTATCGACTTAACAATTTCGACAGGAAAATTTAAAGGTGATGACGTACTGTTGCCAATTATCCCAATGATCTCGACAAAAATGTCATTCGAACACAAACGTTTGTAGTTCAACAAAGCAAAAGGACAATCATTGCAATATTGTGGACTCCATTTGGAGGCTTCTCAGATGAGCATTTCTATGTGGCCTGATCAGGTGTCGGAAAACCCTTTGAATTATTCGTTTATGCAACAGATGGAAAAATAAGAAATATTGTGAATTCCACAACACTTCAATACTAATCTAATTGAAACAAAATGCTGGAAAGTCAAATTTCTTCAAATTTAGTTTAGCGAGTGGCGTAGCAACGAGCGCAGGGTACTGCTAGGAAAGAATAAAAAAAAATTGTCAAAAACCCGCTATTGGGAATAAAAATGTCGTACTTAATGCAAGTATTTCGTACTTCATTGTCGTTTTCAAGCTTTTTAGAATATTAAGAACAATATAGTGCACGACCCCGCTCAACGCAACCTATTATACCCTTAACCCATAATATGGGTAAAACGGGTATAATGGTTTTGCGCAAAAGTACGTAACAGGCAGAAGGAAGCATCTCCGACCCCATAAAGTATATACAGTGCTTATCAAAATGATAAGACACATCCAAATTTTAAGTTTCTTCTCTTGCAAAATGTTTGTTGTTGGAATTAAAAACAAATAAAGTATGAGGAACGAGAGTGCAAAGCATAGACTGTGAAAAAGCACCGTTACTTATTTTATTGAGCGTTGCCTGCAAATGCACTTTTAACTTTTTTGTAGAAGTGCAAAAATTTACTTGTTTGCAAGCGTATCACAATTATAAGACACATTTGTTTAAGTGAAGTTAAAGAGGTAGGATCGCGGATTTTGGCGTTTTTTATTGTTTGCAAAATTGACTAAATTAATTAAAATGGGTCGCTCTAGTCTCCTTCAGGTGGAAGAAAAGGACTCGCTTTAAATAAGTCTAAGTACATTGTCCGAGGTGTACTTAAGAAGGTACCCCATTTGACTCCACGTCACAAAGCGACAAGGATCAATTTCGCGCTTAGAAACTTGGAAACAAACTGGGACTCAATAAGCAATTTGTTATACGGGTATTTTGCATGTGTATCACCGTCATGATGTCGGTAAGTCCGTATGAAGGCAACTTTTTTCGACACCCTTCAAGCTAGAGACTTGAAAATTTGCAAATATCTTTTTCTACGACCGGGACAGAAAAAGTGTCAATATGAGAGGTGGGGGACTGGAAAATCCACCTATTTCACACATCCTCACAGCTAGAATTACCAACTAAAAATACTCAGATACCGAAAGAAAACAAGTGGAAACGTTGCAGTCGGACGCAACCGACTGCGGTATACTCGATACCAGTATTAAAAATTTTGATGCCCATCCATGTGGGATGTCAATTGCTATCTTCATACCAAATTTGGTGACTCTAGCTGAAAGTTTGTATAAAGTGTGGATAGGAGGGCTGGGGGCGGTATGGGTGGAATTGCATCCAAAGTTTTGATGCAGATCTTTGTGGAATGTCAATTGCTATCTTCATAACAAATTTGGTGACTCTAGCTCAAAATTTGTATAAAGTGGGGATAGGGGGGCTGGGGGCGGTATGGTTGGGCGTGGCATCCAAATTTTTGCTGCAGATCCTTGTGGAATGTCAAATGCTACCTTCATACCAAATTTGGTGACCATAGCTCAAAGTTTGTATAAAGTGGGGAAAGGGGGGCTGGGGGCGGTATGGTTGGGCTTGGCATCCAAATTTTTGCTGCAGATCCTTGTGGAATGTCAAATGCTACCTTCATACCAAATTTGGTGACTCTAGCTCGAAGCATGTAAAAGGTGGTGAAAGGGGGGCTATGGGGCTTGGGGCGGTATGGGTGGGCGTGGCATTCAAATTTTTGCTGCCGATCCATGTGGGATATCAATTGCTATCTTCATACCAAATTTGGTAACTCTAGCTCGAAGTTTGTAAAAAGTGGGGAAAGGGGGGCTGGGGGCGGTATGGGTGGGCGTGGCATCCCAATTTTTGATGCTGATCTTTGTGAAATGTCAATTTGCTATTTTCATACCAAATTTGGTGACTCTAGCTCGAAAATTGTAAAAAGTGGGGAAAGGGGGGCGAAATGGGTGGGCGTGGCTCCAAAACTTTGATGCAGATTTTTGGGGGTCGTTACCAGCTATATTCCCACCAAATTTGGAGGCTCTAGCTCCACAACTCTGGAAGATACACGCATTCCCGTTTTTGACGAAGCGTTGGGGTGGATGGGGGCGGCTAGGGCAGCATTGGTGGGCGTGGCATCCAAACTTTTGTTGCAGTTTTTAGGGGGTCATTATCACTTATCTTGGCACCAAATTTGGGGGCTCTAGCTCAAAAACTGTGGGAGATATAGACTTTTTGACTTTAAAATGTCGTGGGGCTGGGGGCGGAATGGGGGCGTGGCTCCAAAATTTTTTATGCAGTTTTTTGGGGGTTGCTAGTAGCTATCTTCTTACCAAATTTGGTAGTTCTAGCTGTAAGGATGTGCGAAATATGTGGATTTATCGGTTTTGAGTTATCGAATTTATCGATTTGCCAGCCCCCCAGTTATCGTAGAACCCCCATCTTGACACTTTAATTTACTTTCCCATAGATAAAGAGAATTGGAAAGTTTTAAGTCTCTAGCTTGAAGGGTGTGGAAAAAACTTGCAACCATACGGACGGACAGACGGACAGACACCATGACGGACATTGCACAAAACCAATATACTCTTTACCTTCGGTATCGAGTATAAAAAATAAAGTATGAGGAACGAAAGTGCAAAGCATAGACTGTGAAAAAGCACCGTTACTTATTTTATTGAGCGTTGCCTGCAATTGCACTTTTAACTTTTTTGTGGATGTGCAAAAATTTACTTGTTTGCAAGCGTATCACAATTATAAGACACATTTGTTTAAGTGAAGTTATAGAGGTAGGATCGCGGGTTTTGGCGTTTTTTATTGTTTGCAAAATTGACTAAATTAATTAAAATGGGTCGCTCTAGTCTCCTTCAGGTGGAAGAAAAGGACTCGATTCTTGCTTTTTCAAAGTCTGGCTGGACTGTTAGCCAAATTTATCGTAAAATTTGTCAAAGTCGCACTGCCATTGCAAATTTTTTGAAAAACCCGGAAAGTTACGGTAAAAAAGGAAGCACTGGTCGAAACCCAATCTTAAATGAGCGTGAAAAACGGCGTATCATAAAAAACGCAAGCAACTCGACAGCATCATGTGTCCAGCTTACTTCACTTTCCGGCCAGAAACTGTCTGCCATGACTGTGTGGCGCGCTTTAAATAAGTCTAAGTACATTGTCCGAGGTGTACTTAAGAAGGTACCCCATTTGACTCCACGTCACAAAGCGACAAGGATCGATTTCGCGCTTAGAAACTTGGAAACAAACTGGGACTCAATAAGCAATTTGTTATACGGGTATTTTGCATGTGTATCACCGTCATGGTGTCGGTAAATCCGTATGAAGGCAACTTTTTTCGTCACCCTTCAAGCTAGAGACTAGAAAATTTGCAAATATCTTTTTCTACGACCGGGACAGATAAAGTGTCAATATTAGAGGTGGGGGACTGGAAAATCCACCTATTTCACACATCCTCACAGCTAGAATTACCAACTAAAAATACTCTGATACCGAAAGAAAAAAATTGTGGTGCCCTGCTTTCCAGTTCTGCCCATTTCACTTACCGCGGTGGCGCATTAGACCACCAGATTTGATGCCAAGACATGTAATGATGTACCCAAAAAACCTACTGTAAAAGATTGTAGGCCATGCCAAACCAATTTGGCATCCAAATTTTCGAAGCAGATTTATGGGGAAAGTTACCTGCTATCTTCCTACAAATTTTGGTAACTCTAGCTCAATAACTGGGAAATATGAGAATTATTCCCGTTTTAAAGAGGCGGTGTGGCAACTATGGGCAGATATTGTGGAAGGAGTAGGCGTGGACTTCTTGTTTTTGATGGAGTTTTTTCACAGTTTTAGATGCAGTTTATTCACAGCCTAGGCGTACAGTACCAATCTTGACACTTTAACCCTGCCCATGGAAAAAGATATTTGCCATATTTCAAGTCTCTAACTTAACGGGTGTCGACAAAATTTGCGTAAATACAGACGGACAGACAGACAGTCACCATGACGGACAATGCACAAAAAAATATATCAATATTACTCTTTTTCTCCGGTATCGAGCATAAAAAGTGATAAAAATAGTTAAAGTACATATATTCACTGCACTTTTTTATATCGACCGTAAACAAAATCCTGAAATTTCATTATCTGCACTAGAATACCCATTAATTCAAAACCAAGTATTTTACATACGAAAGTCTCCAAATAAATAAGCGATTCAGATTCCATGAACCGTCGTGTATATTAAATCCAATTCGATAGAAAGTGTACGTAAAGTCATTGTATTTTGTGAATTTTTAATTCTAATATTGTTCCTGCACGTGTTTCTAAACATATTATTTTATACTCAGAAAGTAAGGTAAAAAAAATATTGGTTATTGCAATCGGAAACTCTTTTATCTTCAACAGTTTTTGAGCTAGAGTTACCGTAAATGGTGTTGAAATAGGTAATGATGCTCCCAAGACACTGCATCCAAAATTTATAGGCTACACTCACACCTTTCGCTCCAGGCGCCAAGTTACTTCGGATTCGCTTGTATTTTTGACAGTTTATATACTCGTTACCGAAGGTAAAGAGAATATTGGGGTTGTGCAATGTCCGTCATGGTGTCTGTCGGTCTGTCCGTCCGTATGGTTGCAAGTTTTTTCCACACCCTTCAAGCCAGAGACTTGAAACTTTCCAATTCTCTTTATCTATGAGATAGTGAATAAAAGTGTCAAGATGGGGGTTCTACGATAACTGAAGGGGCTGGCAAAACGATAAATTCGATAACTGAAAACTGATAAATCCACATATTTCGTACATCCTTACAGCTAGAACTACCAAATTTGGTGAGAAGATAGCTACTAGCAACCCCCAAAAAACTGCTTCAAAAATGTTGGAGCCACGCACACCCATTCCGCCCCAGCCCCCCGCATGTTTAAGTGAAAAAAGTCTATATCTCCCACAGTTTTGAGCTATGACCACCAAGAAAGGTGATGATGACTCCCCAAAAACTGAATCAAACGTTTGGATACCACGCCCACCAACGCCGCCCTAGCCACCCCTATCCGACCCAACGCTTCGTCAAAAATGGTAATGCGTGTATCTTCCAGAGTTGTGGAGCTAGAGCCACCAAATTTGGTAGGAAGATAGCTGGCAACGACCCCCAAAAATCTGCATTCAAGTTATGGATGCCACGCCCACCCATAACGCCCCAGCTTTCCTTTTCCCCACCTTTTACAAACTATGAGCTAGAGTCACACCCTTCAAGCTAGAGACTTGAAAATTTGCAAATATCTTTTTCTTCGGCCGGGACAGAAAAATTGTCAAGATGGGGTTTCTACGATAACTGGAGGGCTGGAGGGCGATAAATTCGAGAGCTCAAAATTGATAAATCCATATATTTCGCACATCCTTACAGCTAGAGCTACAAACTTTGGTGAGAAGATAGCTACTGACAATCCCTACAAAACTGCATCAAAAATTTTGGAGCCACACCTCCCATTCCACCCCCAGACCCCTCCGAGGTTTAAAATCAGAAACGCCTATAGCTTCCACATTTTTTGAGCTAGAGCTCCTAAATTTTGTGCCAATATAGGTGATGACATCTCCTAAAAAACTTCAATTTTGGATACCACACGCACCCATTACCACCTATTCAAAGATGTCTTATAATTTTGATACGGTTGAAAACACAATTTTTTGTTAATTTGTTAAAAAAAAAAATACAAATGTTTGAAATACTGCTATGAAATGATTTAAACCTATTGTCTATTCATTTTAAAAATAAATTTGCGAAATTTTTATTTTGCTAGGTAAGGTGTCTTAGAAAATATTTGAAAAAAAACTAAGTGTCTTATCATTGTGATAAGCACTGTATATTCTTGATCAGCATCAACAGCAAGACGATATAGCCATGTCCGTCTGTCTGTCTGTCTGTCTGTCTGTCTGTCCGTCTGTATGAACGCGTGGATCTCAGAGACTACAAGAGCTAGAAACTTCAGATTTTGTGTATAAGTTCTCCTATACCATGAGCAGAACAAGTTTGTTTCAAATTATAGATAACTATTCTGGTTTCCGATATACACATGGAATCGATAACAACCAAATATCGAATTTGGAAAATGTAAAAAAGAGGGTTGAAATAGTGGGTAACGATAGAACTTTTCTGAAAATTTCGTCCAAATCGGCTAACAAACATTGGAAATATCGAATTGAATCGATTGAAGTTAAGCCAGTATGCAGTAGTGCATTCACTTTTACACCCCGAGCGCAAAAAATGGTTTTGGCGCCTAAAAATTTGATGTTGTTTATGTACTCGATACCGAAGGTAATGAGTATATTGGGTTTGTGCAATGTCCGCCGTGGTGTTTGTCCGTCCGTTTTTCCACACCCTTAAAGCTAGATACTTGAAACTTTCAATATATCTTTATTCATGGCCGGGACAGATAAAGTGTCAAGATTAGAGGTGGGGGACTGGAAAATCCACCTATTTCACACATCCTCACAGCTAGAATTACCAACTAAAAATACTCTGATACCGAAAGAAAAAAATTGTGGTGCCCTGCTTGCCAGTTCTGCCCATTTCACTTACCGCGGTGGCGCATTAGACCACCAGATTTGATGCCAAGACATGTAATGATGTACCCAAAAAACCTACTGTTAAAGATTGTAGGCCATGCCAAACCAATTTGGCATCCAAATTTTCGAAGCAGATTTATGGGGGAAGTTACCTGCTATCTTCCTAAAAATTTTGGTAACTCTAGCTCAATAACTGGGAAATATGAGAATTATTCCCGTTTTAAAGAGGCGATGTGGCAACTATGGGCAGATATTGTGGAAGGAGTAAGCGTGGACTTCTTGTTTTTGATGGAGTTTTTTCACAGTTTTAGATGCAGTTTATTCACAGCCTAGGCGTACAGTACCAATCTTGACACTTTAACCCTGCCCATGGAAAAAGATATTTGCCATATTTCAAGTCTCTAACTTAACGGGTGACGACAAAATTTGCGTAAATACAGACGGACAGACAGACAGTCACCATGACGGACAATGCACAAAAAAATATATCAATATTACTCTTTTTCTCCGGTATCGAGCATAAAAAGTGATAAAAATAGATCAAGTACATATATTCACTGCACTTTTTTATATCGACCGTAAACAAAATCCGGAAATTTCATTGTCTGCACTAGAATACCCATTAATTCAAAACCAAGTATTTTACATACGAAAGTCTCCAAATAAATAAGCGATTCAAATTCCATGAAGCGTCGTGTATATTAAATCCAATTCGATAGAAAGTGTACGTAAAGTCATTGTATTTTCTGAATTTTTAATTCTTATATTGTCAAGTTATGGATGCCACGCCCACCCATAACGACCCAGCTTTCCTTTTCCCCACCTTTTACAAACTATGAGCTAGAGTCACCAAATTTGGAAGGAAAATAGCTGGTGGCATCCCCATCTGTATCGGAATATCTTTAAGGCAGCGTACACCCCTGCCGCATCCTCACCCCTGTGCAATCAGGCCTCTTTTTACCGGTTTTAATACTGGTATCGAGTATGCCGCAGTCGGTTGCGTCCAACTGCAAAGGGAAGAAAGCTTCTTACATCCGCCATTGATATGCTTTAAACATTCGTATACCACTCCTTTATAAACCGCCTGCCTTTTAAAATCGGAAATCCCCATATCTTTTACAAATTCTTAAACTCAGTACGAAATACTCTATACAAGTTTTTATTTTAGTTACGAATTTCTTAACTTTATTCGTTTTTAAGCCCAATGAGCTTATTTTGAGTTCTTTTGTACTTCAAAATGAAATGCGTTTTTTAATTCTTGATTCAAGACTTGCTTAATTGATCCATATATGAAAATAATTTATTGTTACCGATAATTTACGATACCCTAGTGCAGATAGATCTTGTTGCTGCTGCCACAATCATTCTCATGCTTAAGCAAGAAATGTTAGATTTTAGAAAAAACATGTTCCTGTTTTACTTTGACGAGATTTGAACCTTACATCGCTTGTTTGTGCGGCGAGTGACTGAGAATAAAGTACCTCTTTAACAGCCTAAATTTATATAATTATATATAAATGAAGGTCTGTTTGAATAAGGTTTCTGAGTTGGTACGATTTTTGCCGCGGCATTTGTGCACTTCATTGAATTTCGTTGAATTGTAATAATTCAAAAAATGTACTTTCTACGGAAAGTGAAGCTAAAAATCTCACATTCAGTCCAACCACTTACTCGCGAGTAGTCGAAATCGATTTCAAAAATTCTCGAACGCTGATTTTTTCATTTAAAATTTTCTATAGGTGTTTTATATTTTTATACCCGTTACCGAAGGTAATGAGTATATTGGGTTTGTGCAATGTCCGTCATGGTGACTATCCGATCGTATCTGTGCAATTTTTTTCCACACCCTTCAAGCTAGAGACTTGAAACTTTCCAATTATCTTTATCTATGGCCGGGACAGATAAAGTGTCAAGATTTGGGTTCTACGACTGGGAGGCTGGCAAATTGATAAATTCGATAACTCAAAACCGATAAATCCACATATTTCATACATCCTCACACAGCTAGAACTACTAAACTACTAGCAACCCCCAAAAAATAACCCCCCCTCACCACACCACCCAACCGCATGTTTATGTCAAAAGAGCCTATATAACCCAAAGTTTTTGAGCTAGAGCCAACAAATTTGGTGCCAAGATAGGTGATGATCACCTCCCAAAAATTGCATCAAACATTTTGGATGCCACGCCTATCAATACCGCCCCCAGCGGACCCAACGCTTCGTTAAAAACTCAACCATTTCGCCCTCAGCCCCCCCCCTCTGACTACTGCATTATGAAATCTGAAATACTGTTCTTGAGCTAGTGCCAACAAATTTGGTGGCAAGATAGGTGATGGTGACCCTCAATAAACTCGTTAAAAACGGGAATGTGTGTAACATTCACAGTGATTGCGCTTGAGTCACCAAATTCGGTAAGAAGATAGCTGGTAATGACCCCAAAAGGACTGCATCAAAGTCTTAAATGCCACGCCCACCCATACCGCTTCCAGCCTAGTCACCAAATTTAGAAGGAAGACAGCTGGTGGCATCACCATCTGCATCGGAGTATCTTTAAGGCAGCGTACACCTTTTCCGCATCTGTACCCTTTTGCAATCAGGCTTTTTTGTACCGGTTTTAATACTGTTAACGATATACCGCAGTCGGTTGCGTCCGACTGCAAAGTTTCCACTTGTTTTTTTTTTTTTTTGTTTTTGTTTTTAATTTGGGAGCGTTTTCCGTATGGTTTTTTTGCATACAAATATCACGGCAAAAATTGGTCGTACTGGGATGCTAAGGCAAAAAGTTGTGCAAAACAAATAAAGGATTTTGGAAAAGGGCGAATACAAATTGAAGAATTTACGAAATGTCTCACCTTGTCAACAACCTTCTGTAAGAAGATAAAATAAAAGATAACATAAAGGTCCATCGTAATTGTGGTGAATCAAGAAGAAGTTTTCAATTAACCAACTGGATTCTTGATTTCGCTTGATTTGCCATGAATGCCACCGCATGTTGAATTGAAAATAGACGTACTCATCATTCTTTTTCGAAACATAAATCACCACGACTTTGCAACGGAATCAGACTTTCAGTCAAGAGTATGATGAACTATGTTATCGACTTAACAATTTCGACAGGAAAATTTAAAGGTGATGACGTACTGTTGCCAATTATCCCAATGATCTCGACAAAAATGTCATTCGAGCACAAACGTTTGTAGTTCAACAAAGCAAAAGGACAATCATTGCAATATTGTGGACTCCATTTGGAGGCTTCTCAGATGAGCATTTCTATGTGGCCTGATCAGGTGTCGGAAAACCCTTTGAATTATTCGTTTATGCAACAGATGGAAAAATAAGAAATATTGTGAATTCCACAACACTTCAATACTAATCTAATTGAAACAAAATGCTGGAAAGTCAAATTTCTTCAAATTTAGTTTAGCGAGTGGCGTAGCAACGAGCGCAGGGTACTGCTAGGAAAGAATAAAAAAAAAATTGTCAAAAACCCGCTATTGGGAATAAAAATGTCGTACTTAATGCAAGTATTTCGTACTTCATTGTCGTTTTCAAGCTTTTTAGAATATTAAGAACAATATAGTGCACGACCCCGCTCAACGCAACCTATTATACCCTTAACCCATAATATGGGTAAAACGGGTATAATGGTTTTGCGCAAAAGTACGTAACAGGCAGAAGGAAGCATCTCCGACCCCATAAAGTATATACAGTGCTTATCAAAATGATAAGACACATCCAAATTTTAAGTTTCTTCTCTTGCAAAATGTTTGTTGTTGGAATTAAAAACAAATAAAGTATGAGGAACGAGAGTGCAAAGCATAGACTGTGAAAAAGCACCGTTACTTATTTTATTGAGCGTTGCCTGCAAATGCACTTTTAACTTTTTTGTAGAAGTGCAAAAATTTACTTGTTTGCAAGCGTATCACAATTATAAGACACATTTGTTTAAGTGAAGTTAAAGAGGTAGGATCGCGGATTTTGGCGTTTTTTATTGTTTGCAAAATTGACTAAATTAATTAAAATGGGTCGCTCTAGTCTCCTTCAGGTGGAAGAAAAGGACTCGCTTTAAATAAGTCTAAGTACATTGTCCGAGGTGTACTTAAGAAGGTACCCCATTTGACTCCACGTCACAAAGCGACAAGGATCGATTTCGCGCTTAGAAACTTGGAAACAAACTGGGACTCAATAAGCAATTTGTTATACGGGTATTTTGCATGTGTATCACCGTCATGATGTCGGTAAGTCCGTATGAAGGCAACTTTTTTCGACACCCTTCAAGCTAGAGACTTGAAAATTTGCAAATATCTTTTTCTACGACCGGGACAGATAAAGTGTCAATATGAGAGGTGGGGGACTGGAAAATCCACCTATTTCACACATCCTCACAGCTAGAATTACCAACTAAAAATACTCAGATACCGAAAGAAAACAAGTGGAAACGTTGCAGTCGGACGCAACCGACTGCGGTATACTCGATACCAGTATTAAAAATTTTGATGCCCATCCATGTGGGATGTCAATTGCTATCTTCATACCAAATTTGGTGACTCTAGCTGAAAGTTTGTATAAAGTGTGGAAAGGAGGGCTGGGGGCGGTATGGGTGGAATTGCATCCAAAGTTTTGATGCAGATCTTTGTGGAATGTCAATTGCTATCTTCATAACAAATTTGGTGACTCTAGCTCAAAATTTGTAAAAGTGGGGAAAGGGGGGCTGGGGGCGGTATGGTTGGGCTTGGCATTCAAATTTTTGGTGCAGATCTATGTGGGATGTCAATTGCTATCTTCATACCAAATTTGGTGACTCTAGCTCAAAGTTTGTATAAATGGGGAAAGGGGGGCTGGGGGCGGTATGGTTGGGCGTGGCATCCAAATTTTTGCTGCAGATCCTTGTGGAATGTCAAATGCTACCTTCATACCAAATTTGGTGACTCTAGCTCAAAAATTGTATAAAGTGGGGAAAGGGGGGCTGGGGGCGGTATGGTTGGGCGTGGCATCCAAATTTTTGCTGCAGATCCTTGTGGAATGTCAAATGCTACCTTCATACCAAATTTGGTGACTCTAGCTCAAAGTTTGTATAAAGTGTGGAAAGGGGGGCTGGGGGCGGTATGGTTGGGCTTGGCATCCAAATATTTGCTGTAGATCCTTGTCGAATGTCAAATGCTACCTTCATACCAAATTTGGTGACTCTAGCTCAAAGTTTGTATAAAGTGGGGAAAGGGGGGCTGGGGGCGGTATGGTTGGGCTTGGCATCCAAATTTTTGCTGCAGATCCTTGTGGAATGTCAAATGCTTTCTTCATACCAAATTTGGTGACTCTAGCTCGAAGCATGTAAAAGGTGGTGAATGGGGGGCTATGGGGCTTGGGGCGGTATGGGTGGGCGTGGCATTCAAATTTTAGCTGCACATCCTTGTGGAATGTCAAATGCTACCTTCATACCAAATTTGGTGACTATAGCTCAAAGTTTGTATAAAGTGGGGAAAGGGGGGCTGGGGGCGGTATGGTTGGGCTTGGCATCCAAATTTTTGCTGCAGATCCTTGTGGAATGTCAAATGCTACCTTCATACCAAATTTGGTGACTCTAGCTCAAAGTTTGTATAAAGTAGGGAAAGGGGGGATGGGGTGGTATGGGGGCGGCTCCAATTTTGCTGCGTCCTTGTGGATGTCAATGCTACCTCATACCAAATTGGGACTCAGCTCAAGTTGTATAAAGTGGGAAGGGGCTGGGGCGGTAGGGTGGCGTGGCATTCAAATTTTGCTGCAGATCCTTGTGGAATGTCAAATGCTACCTTCATACCAAATTTGGTGACTCTAGCTCAAAGTTTGTATAAAGTGGGGAAAGGGGGGCTGGGGGCGGTATGGTTGGGCTTGGCATCCAAATTTTTGCTGCAGATCCTTGTGGAATGTCAAATGCTACCTTCATACCAAATTTGGTGACTCTAGCTCGAAGCATGTAAAAGGTGGTGAAAGGGGCGCTATGGGGCTTGGGGCGGTGTGGGTGGGCGTGGCATTCAAATTTTTGCTGCCGATCCATGTGGGATGTCAATTGCTATCTTCATACCAAATTTGGTAACTCTAGCTCAAAGTTTGTAAAAAGTAGGTAAAGGGGGGCTGGGGGCGGTATGGGTGGAATTGCATCCAAATTTTTGCTGCAGATCTTTGTGGAATGTCAATTGCTATCTTCATAACAAATTTGGTGACTCTAGCTCAAAGTTTGTATAAAGTGGGGAAAGGGGGCTGGGGGCGGTATGGTTGTGCGCGGCATCCAAATTTTTGCTGCAGATCCTTGTGGAATGTCAAATGCTACCTTCATACCAAATTTGGTGACTCTAGCTCAAAGTTTGTATAAAGTGGGGATAGGGGGGCTGGGGGCGGTATGGTTGGGCGTGGCATCCAAATTTTTGCTGCAGATCCTTGTGGAATGTCAAATGCTACCTTCATACCAAATTTGGTGACACTAGCTCAAAGTTTGTATAAAGTGGGGAAAGGGGGGCTGGGGGCGGTATGGTTGGGCTTGGCATCCAAATTTTTGCTGCAGATCCTTGTGGAATGTCAAATGCTATCTTCATAACAAATTTGGTGACTCTAGCTCAAAGTTTGTATAAAGTGGGGAAAGGGGGGCTGTGGGCGGTATGGTTGGGCTTGGCATCCAAAGTTTTGCCGCAGATCCTTGTGGAATGTCAAATGCTACCTTCATACCAAATTTGGTGACTCTAGCTCGAAGCATGTAAAAGGTGGTGAATGGGGGGCTATGGGGCTTGGGGCGGTATGGGTGGGCGTGGCATTAAAATTTTTGCTGCCGATCCATGTGGGATGTGAATTGCTATCTTCATACCAAATTTGGTAACTCTAGCTCGAAGTTTGTAAAAAGTGGGGAAAGGGGGGCTGGGGGCGGTATGGGTGGGCGTGGCATCCCAATTTTTGATGCAGATCTTTGTGAAATGTCAATAGCTATCTTCGTAACAAATTTGGTGACTTTAGCTCAAAGTTTGTATAAAGTGTGGAAAGGGGGGCTGGGGGAGGTATGGTTGGGCGTGGCATCCAAATTTTTTGTAGTCTAATACGCCACCGCGGTGAGTGAAATGGGCAGAACTGGCAAGCAGGGCACCACAATTTTTATACTCGTTACCGAAGGTAAAGAGTACATTGGGGTTGTGCAATGTCCGTCATGGTGTCTGTCGGTCTGTCCGTCCGTATGGTTGTAAGTTTTTTCCACACCCTTCAAGCTAGAGACTTGAAACTTTCCAATTCTCTTTATCTATGGGATAGTAAATTAAAGTGTCAAGATGGGGGTTCTACGATAACTGTAGGGGCTGGCAAATCGATAAATTCGATAACTGAAAACCGATAAATCCACATATTTCGCACATCCTTACAGCTGGAACTACCAAATTTTGTGAGAAGATAGCTACTAGCAACCCCCAAAAAACTGCTTCAAAAATGTTGGAGCCACGCACACCCATTCCGCCCCAGCCCCCCGCATGTTTAAGTGAAAAAAGTCTATATCTCCCACAGTTCTGAGCTATGACCACCAAGATAGGTGATGATGACTCCCCAAAAACTGAATCAAACGTTTGGATACCACGCCCACCAACGCCGCCCTAGCCACCCCTATCCGACCCAACGCTTCGTCAAAAATGGTAATGCGTGTTTCTTCCAGAGTTGTGGAGCTAGAGCCACCAAATTTGGTAGGAAGATAGCTGGCAACGACCCCCAAAAATCTGCATTCAAGTTATGGATGCCACGCCCACTCATAACGCCCCAGCTTTCCTTTTCCCCACCTTATACAAACTATGAGCTAGAGTCACACCCTTCAAGCTAGAGACTTGAAAATTTGCAAATATCTTTTTCTACGGCCGGGACAGAAAAAGTGTCAAGATGGGGTTTCTACGATAACTGGAGGGCTGGAGGGCGATAAATTCGAGAGCTCAAAATTGATAAATCCATATATTTCGCACATCCTTACAGCTAGAGCTACAAACTTTGATGAGAAACCTGACAAACCCTACAAAACTGCATCAAAAATTTTGGAGCCACACCTCCCATTCCACCCCCAGACCCCTCCGAGGTTTAAAATCAGAAACGCCTATAGCTTCCACATTTTTTGAGCTAGAGCTCCTAAATTTTGTGCCAATATAGGTGATGACATCTCCTAAAAAACTTCAATTTTGGATACCACACGCACCCATTACCACCTATTCAAAGATGTCTTATAATTTTGATACGGTTGAAAACACAATTTTTTGTTAATTTGTTAAAAAAAAAAATACAAATGTTTGAAATACTGCTATGAAATGATTTAAACCTATTGTCTATTCATTTTAAAAATAAATTTGCGAAATTTTTATTTTGCTATGTAAGGTGTCTTAGAAAATATTTGAAAAAAAAAACTAAGTGTCTTATCATTGTGATAAGCACTGTATATTCTTGATCAGCATCAACAGCCAGACGATATAGCCATGTCCGTCTGTCCGTCTGTCTGTCTGTCTGTCTGTCCGTCTGTATGAACGCGTGAATCTCAGAGACTACAAGAGCTAGAAACTTCAGATTTTGTATATAAGTTCTCCTATACCATGAGCAGAACAAGTTTGTTTCAAATTATAGATAACTATTCTGGTTTCCGATATACACATGGAATCGGTAACAACCAAATATCGAATTTGGAAAATGTAAAAAAGAGGGTTGAAATAGTGGGTAACGATAGAACTTTTCTGAAAATTTCGTCCAAATCGGCTAACAAACATTGGAAATATCGAATTGAATCGATTGAAGTTAAGCCAGTATGCAGTAGTGCATTCACTTTTACACCCCGAGCCCAAGAAATGGTTTTGGCGCCTACAAATTTGATGTTGTTTATGTACTCGATACCGAAGGTAATGAGTATATTGGGTCCGCCATGGTGTCTGTCCGTCCGTTTTTCCACACCCTTAAAGCTAGATACTTGAAACTTTCAATATATCTTTATTCATGGCCGGGACAGATAAAGTGTCAAGATTAGAGGTGGGGGACTGGAAAATCCACATATTTCACACATCCTCACAGCTAGAATTACCAACTAAAAATACTTAGATACAGAAAGAAAAAAATTGTGGTGCCCTGCTTGCCAGTTCTGCCCATTTGACTTACCGCGGTGGCGCATTAGACCACCAGATTTGATGCCAAGACATGTAATGATGTACCCAAAAAACCTACTGTTAAAGATTGTAGGCCATGCCAAACCAATTTGGCATCCAAATTTTCGAAGCAGATTTATGGGGGAAGTTACCTGCTATCTTCCTACAAATTTTGGTAACTCTAGCTCAATAACTGGGAAATATGAGAATTATTCCCGTTTTAAAGAGGCGGTGTGGCAACTATGGGCAGATATTGTGGAAGGAGTAGGCGTGGACTTCTTGTTTTTGATGGAGTTTTTTCACAGTTTTAGATGCAGTTTATTCACAGCCTAGGCGTACAGTACCAATCTTGACACTTTAACCCTGCCCATGGAAAAAGATATTTGCCATATTTCAAGTCTCTAACTTAACGGGTGACGACAAAATTTGCGTAAATACAGACGGACAGACAGACAGTCACCATGACGGACAATGCACAAAAAAATATATCAATATTACTCTTTTTCTCCGGTATCGAGCATAAAAAGTGATAAAAATAGATAAAGTACATATATTCACTGCACTTTTTTATATCGACCGTAAACAAAATCCTGAAATTTCATTGTCTGCACTAGAATACCCATTAATTCAAAACCAAGTATTTTACATACGAAAGTCTCCAAATAAATAAGCGATTCAGATTCCATGAACCGTCGTGTATATTAAATCCAATTCGATAGAAAGTGTACGTAAAGTCATTGTATTTTCTGAATTTTTAATTCTTATATTGTCAAGTTATGGATGCCACGCCCACCCATAACGCCCCAGCTTTCCTTTTCCCCACCTTTTACAAACTATGAGCTAGAGTCACCAAATTTGGAAGGAAAATAGCTGGTGGCATCCCCATCTGCATCGGAATATCTTTAAGGCAGCGTACACCCCTGCCGCATCCTCACCCCTGTGCAATCAGGCCTCTTTTTACCGGTTTTAATACTGGTATCGAGTTTGCCGCAGTCGGTTGCGTCCAACTGCAACGTTTCCACTTGTTATAGCTAGAATCACCAAAGTTGGTGGGAAGAAAGCTTCTGACATCCGCCATTGATATGCTTTAAACATTCGTATACCACTCCTTTATATACCGCCTGCCTTTTAAAATCGGAAATCCCCATATCTTTTACAAATTCTTAAACTCAGTACGAAATACTCAATACAAGTTTTTATTTTAGTTACGAATTTCTTAACTTTATTCGTTTTTAAGCCCAATGGGCTTATTTTGAGTTCTTTTGTACTTCAAAATGAAATGCGTTTTTTAATTCTTGATTCAAGACTTGCTTAATTGATCCACATATGAAAATAATTTATTGTTCCCGATAATTTACGATACCCAGTGCAGATAGATCTTGTTTAAAAGCTGCCACAATCATTCTCATGCTTACGCAATAAATGTTAGATTTTAGAAAAAATATGTTCCTGTTTTACTTTGACGAGTTTTGAACCTTACATCGCTTGTTTGTGCGGCGAGTGACTGAGAATAAAGTACCTCTTTAACAGCCTAAATTTATATAATTTATATAAATGAAGGTCTGTTTGAATAAGGTTTCTGAGTTGGTACGATTTTTGCCGCGGCATTTGTGCACTTCATTGAATTTC
This sequence comes from Scaptomyza flava, assembly GCA_030179655.1. NCBI lineage: Eukaryota > Metazoa > Arthropoda > Insecta > Diptera > Drosophilidae > Scaptomyza > Scaptomyza flava. The sequence goes on along the minus strand of JARNME010000404.1, from coordinate 35,877,225 downwards.
GTTGAATTGTAATAATTCAAAAAATGTACTTTCTACGGAAAGTGAAGCTAAAAATCTCACATTCAGTCCAACCACTTACTCGCGAGTAGTCGAAATCGATTTCAAAAATTCTCGAACGCTGATTTTTTCACTTAAAATTTTCTATACGTGTTTTATATTTTTATACTCGTCACCGAAGGTAATGAGTATATTGGGTTTGTGCAATGTCCGCCATGGTGACTATCCGATCGTATCTGTGCAATTTTTTTCCACACCCTTCAAGCTAGAGACTTGAAACTTTCCAATTATCTTTATCTATGGCCGGGACAGATAAAGTGTCAAGATTTGGGTTCTACGACTGGGAGGCTGGCAAATTGATAAATTCGATAACTCAAAACCGATAAATCCACATATTTTACACATCCTCACATAGCTAGAACTACTAAACTACTAGCAACCCCCAAAAAATAACCCCCCCTCACCACCACCCCCCAACCGCATGTTTATGTCAAAAGAGCCTATATAACCCAAAGTTTTTGAGCTAGAGCCAACAAATTTGGTGCCAAGATAGGTGATGATGACCTCCCAAAAATTGCATCAAACATTTTGTATGCCACGCCTATCAATACCGCCCTAGCCGCCCCCAGCTGACCCAACGCTTCGTTAAAAACAGGAATGTGTACCTCATTCATAGTGATTGATCTAGTGTCAACAAATTTAGAAGGAAGATAGCTTTTTAACGACCCCAAAAGGACTGCATCAGAGTTTTGTAGCCACGCCCAACCATTTCGCCCTCAGCCCCCCCCCCCCCCCCCCCCCCCCCTGACTACTGCATTATGAAATCTGAAATACTGTTTTTGAGCTAGTGCCAACAAATTTGGTGGCAAGATAGGTGATGTCGACCCTCAATAAACTCGTTAAAAACGGGAATGTGTGTAACATTCATAGTGATTGCGCTTGAGTCACCAAATTCGGTAAGAAGATAGCTGGTAATGACCCCAAAAGGACTGCATCAAAGTCTTAAATGCCACGCCCACCCATACCGCTTCCAGCCTAGTCACCAAATTTAGAAGGAAGACAGCTGGTGGCATCACCATCTGCATCGGAGTATCTTTAAGGCAGCGTACACCTTTTCCGCATCCGTACCCTTTTGCAATCAGGCTTTTTTGTACCGGTTTTAATACTGTTAACGATATATCGCAGTCGGTTGCGTCCGACTGCAAAGATTCCACTTGTTTTTTTTTTTTTTTTTTGTTTTTTATACCCTTAACCCATAAAATGGGTAAATAAGGGTATAATGGTTTTGTTCAAAAGTATGTAACAGGCAGAAGGAAGCATCTCCGACCCTATAAAGTATATATATTCTTGATCAGCATCAACAGCCGAGACGATATAGCCATGTGCGTCTGTCCGTCTTTCCGTCTGACCATCTGTCCGTCTGTCCGTCTGTATGAACGCGTGGATCTCAGAGACTACAAGAGCTAGAGACTTCTGATTTTGTATTTAAGTTCTCCTATACCATGAGCAGAACAAGTTTGCTTCAAATTATTGATAACAATTCTGGTTTCCGATACACACATAATATCGATAACAAGGTTGAAGTAATGGATAATGATAGAACTTTTCTGAAAATTTCGTCCAAATCGGTTGAGAAACACCGGAGATATTGAACAAAGTCTTATATAAATTAAATATATTTATTGCAACTGGGTTCAGGGTATCTTCTAGTCGGGCTCTCCCGACTAGAGCCTTCTTACTTGTTGTTTTTAATTTGGGAGCGTTTTTTTGCATACAAATATCACGGCAAAAATTGGTCGTACTGGGATGCTAAGGCAAAAAGTTGTGCAAAACAAATAAAGTATTTTGGAAAAGGGCGAATACAAATTGAAGAATTTACGAAATGTCTCACCTTGTCAACAACCTTCTGTAAGAAGATAAAATAAAAGATAACATAAAGGTCCATCGTAATTGTGGTGAATCAAGAAGAAGTTTTCAATTAACCAACTGGATTCTTGATTTCGCTTGATTTGCCATGAATGCCACCGCATGTTGAATTGAAAATAGACGTACTCATCATTCTTTTTCGAAACATAAATCACCACGACTTTGCAACGGAATCAGACTTTCAGTCAAGAGTATGATGAACTATGTTATCGACTCAACAATTTCGACAGGAAAATTTAAAGGTGATGACGTACTGTCGCCAATTATCCCAATGATCTCGACAAAAATGTCATTCGAACACAAACGTTTGTAGTTCAACAAAGCAAAAGGACAATCATTGCAATATTGTGGACTCCATTTGGAGGCTTCTCAGATGAGCATTTCTATGTGGCCTGATCAGGCGTCGGAAAACCCTTTGAATTATTCGTTTATGCAACAGATGGAAAAACAAGAAATATTGTGTATTCCACAACACTTCAATACTAATCTAATTGAAACAAAATGCTGGAAAGTCACAAATTTAGTTTAGCGAGTGGCGTAGCAACGAGCGCAGGGTACTGCTAGGAAAGAATAAAAAAAAATTGTCAAAAACCCGCTATTGGGAATAAAAATGTCGTACTTAATGCAAGTATTTCGTACTTCATTGTCGTTTTCAAGCTTTTTAGAATATTAAGAACAATATAGTGCACGACCCCGCTCAACGCAACCTATTATACCCTTAACCCATAATATGGGTAAAACGGGTATAATGGTTTTGCGCAAAAGTACGTAACAGGCAGAAGGAAGCATCTCCGACCCCATAAAGTATATACAGTGCTTATCAAAATGATAAGACACATCAAAATTTTAAGTTTCTTCTCTTGCAAAATGTTTGTTGTTGGAATTAAAAAAAAAATAAAGTATGAGGAACGAAAGTGCAAAGCATAGACTGTGAAAAAGCACCGTTACTTATTTTATTGAGCTTTGCCTGCAAATGCACTTTTAACTTTTTTGTAGAAGTGCAAAAATTTACTTGTTTGCAAGCGTATCACAATTATAAGACACATTTGTTTAAGTGAGGTTAAAGAGGTAGGATCGCGGATTTTGGCGTTTTTTATTGTTTGCAAAATTGACTAAATTAATTAAAATGGGTCGCTCTAGTCTCCTTCAGGTGGAAGAAAAGGACTCTATTCTTGCTTTTTCGAAGTCTGGCTGGACTGTTAGCCAAATTTATCGTAAAATTTGTCAAAGTCGCACTGCCATTGCAAATTTTTTGAAAAACCCGGAAAGTTACGGTAAAAAAGGAAGCACTGGTCGAAACCCAATCTTAAATGAGCGTGAAAAACGGCGTATCATAAAAAACGCAAGCAACTCGACAGCATCATGTGTCCAGCTTACTTCACTTTCCGGCCAGAAACTGTCTGCCATGACTGTGTGGCGCGCTTTAAATAAGTCTAAGTACATTGTCCGAGGTGTACTTAAGAAGGAACCCCATTTGACTCCACGTCACAAAGCGACAAGGATCGATTTCGCGCTTAGAAACTTGGAAACAAACTGGGACTCAATAAGCAATTTGTTATACGGGTATTTTGCATGTGTATCACCGTCATGGTGTCGGTAAGTCCGTATGAAGGCAACTTTTTTCGACACCCTTCAAGCTAGAGACTTGAAAATTTGCAAATATCTTTTTCTACGGCCGGGACAGAAAAAGTGTCAAGATGGCGTTTCTACGATAACTGGAGGGCTGGAGGGCGATAAATTCGAAAGCTCAAAATTGATAAATCCATATATTTCGCACATCCTTACAGCTAGAGCTACAAACTTTGGTGAGAAGATAGCTACTGACAAACCCTACAAAACTGCATCAAAAATTTTGGAGCCACACCTCCCATTCCACCCCCAGACCCCTCCGAGGTTTAAAATCAGAAACGCCTATAGCTTCCACATTTTTTGAGCTAGAGCTCCTAAATTTTGATGACATCTCCTAAATAACTTCAATTTTGGATACCACACGCACCTATTACCTCCTATTCAAAGATGTCTTATAATTTTGATACGGTTGAAAACATAATTTATTGTTAATTTGTTACAAAAAAAAAATACAAATGTTTGAAATACTGCTATGAAATGATTTAAACCTATTGTCTATTCATTTTAAAAATAAATTTGCGAAATTTTTATTTTGCTATGTAAGGTGTCTTAGAAAATATTTGAAAAAAAAACTAAGTGTCTTATCATTGTGATAAGCACTGTATATTCTTGATCAGCATCAACAGCCAGACGATATAGCCATGTCCGTCTGTCCGTCTGTCTGTCTGTCTGTCTGTCTGTCTGTCTGTCTGGCTGTCTGTCCGTCTGTATGAACGCGTGAATCTCAGAGACTAGAAACTTCAGATTTTGTATATAAGTTCTCCTATACCATGAGCAGAACAATTTTGTTTCAAATTATAGATAACTATTCTGGTTTCCGATATACACATGGAATCGATAACAACCAAATATCGAATTTGGAAAATGTAAAAAAGAGGGTTGAAATAGTGGGTAACGATAGAACTTTTCTGAAAATTTCGTCCAAATCGGTTAACAAACATCGGAAATATTGAATTGAATCGATTGAAGTTAAGCCAGTATGCAGTAGTGCATTCACTTTTACACCCCGAGCCCAAGAAATGGTTTTGGCGCCTACAAATTTGATGTTGTTTATGTACTCGATACCGAAGGTAATGAGTATATTGGGTTTGTGCAATGTCCGCCACACCCACACCCTTAAAGCTAGATACTGGAAACTTTCCATATATCTTTATTCATGGCCGGGACAGATAAAGTGTCAAGATTAGAGGTGGGGGACTGGAAAATCCACCTATTTCACACATCCTCACAGCTAGAATTACCAACTAAAAATACTCAGATACCGAAAGAAAAAAATTGTGGTGCCCTGCTTGCCAGTTCTGCCCATTTGACTTACCGCGGTGGCGCATTAGACCACCAGATTTGATGCCAAGACATGTAATGATGTACCCAAAAAACCTACTGTAAAAGATTGTGGGCCATGCCAAACCAATTTGGCATCCAAATTTTCGAAGCAGATTTATGGGGGAAGTTACCTGCTATCTTCCTACAAATTTTGGTAACTCTAGCTCAATAACTGGGAAATATGAGAATTATTCCCGTTTTAAAGAGGCGGTGTGGCAACTATGGGCAGATATTGTGGAAGGAGTAGGCGTGGACTTCTTGTTTTTGATGGAGTTTTTTCACAGTTTTAGATGCAGTTTATTCACAGCCTAGGCGTACAGTACCAATCTTGACACTTTAACCCTGCCCATGGAAAAAGATATTTGCCATATTTCAAGTCTCTAACTTAACGGATGTCGACAAAATTTGCGTAAATACAGACGGACAGACAGACAGTCACCATGACGGACAATGCACAAAAAAATATATCAATATTACTCTTTTTCTCCGGTATCGAGCATAAAAAGTGATAAAAATAGATAAAGTACATATATTCACTGCACTTTTTTATATCGACCGTAAACAAAATCCTGAAATTTCATTGTCTGCACTAGAATACCCATTAATTCAAAACCAACTATTTTACATACGAAAGTCTCCAAATAAATAAGCGATTCAGATTCCATGAACCGTCGTGTATATTAAATCCAATTCGATAGAAAGTGTACGTAAAGTCATTGTATTTTCTGAATTTTTAATTCTTATATTGTTCCTGCACGTGTTTCTAAACATATTATTTTATACTCAGAAAGTTAGGTAAAAACAAGTGGAAACGTTGCAGTCGGACGCAACCGACTGCGGCATACTCGATACCAGTATTAAAAATTTTGATCCATCCATGTGGGATGTCAATTGCTATCTTCATACCAAATTTGGTGACTCTAGCTCGAAGTTTGTATAAAGTGGGGAAAGGGGGGCTGGGGGCGGTATGGGTGGAATTGCATCCAAATTTTTGATGCAGATCTTTGTGGAATGTCAATTGCTATCTTCATAACAAATTTGGTGACTCTAGCTGAAAGTTTGTAAAAGTGAGGAAAGGGGGGCTGGGGGCGGTATGGTTGGGCGTGGCATTCAAATTTTTGGTGCAGATCTATGTGGGATGTCAATTGCTATCTTCATACCAAATTTGGTGACTCTAGCTCGAAGTTTGTATAAAGTGGGGAAAGGGGGGCTGGGGGCGGTATGGTTGGGCGTGGCATCCAAATTTTTGCTGCAGATCCTTGTGGAAGTTCAAATGCTACCTTCATACCAAATTTGGTGACTCTAGCTCGAAGTTTGTATAAAGTGGGGAAAGGGGGGCTGGGGGCGGTATGGTTGGGCGTGGCATCCAAATTTTTGCTGCAGATCCTTGTAGAATGTCAAATGCTACCTTCATACCAAATTTGGTGACTCTAGCTCGAAGCATGCAAAAGGTGGTGATAGGGGGGCTATGGGAATGGATGGGCTAGGCTCCAAAACTTTGATGCAGATTGTTGGGGGTCGTTGCCAGCTATCTTCCTACCAAATTTGGTGGCTCTAGCTCCACTACTCTGGAAGATACACGCATTTCCGTTTTTGACGAAGCGTTGGGGCAGATGGGGTTGGCTAGGGTGGTATTGGTGGGCGTGGCATCCAAACTTTTGATGCAGTTTTTAGGGGGTCATTATCATCTATCTTGGCACCAAATTTGGTGACTCTAGCAAAAAAACTGTGGGAGATATAGGCTATTCTGATTTCTAAATGCGGGGGGGCTGGGGGCGGGATGGGTGGGCGTGGCTCCAAAACTTTGATGCAGTTCTTTTGGGGTCATTACCAGCTATCTTCCTACCAAATTTGGTGGCTCTAGCGCCACTACTCTGGAAGATACACGCATTCCCGTTTTTTACGAAGCGTTGGGGCATCTGGGGGCGGCTAGGGCGGTATTGGTGGGCGTGGCATCCAAACTTTTGGTGCAGTTTTTGGGGGGTCATCATCAGCTAAATTGGCACCAAATTTGGTGGCTCTAGCTCAAAAACTGTGGGTGATATAGGCTTTTTTGACTTTAAAATGCGGGGGGTCTGGGGGCGGAATGGGGGGGCGTGGCTCCAAAATTTTTGATGCAGTTTTTTGGGGGTTGCTAGTAGCTATCTTCTTACCAAATTTGGTAGTTCTAGCTGTAAGGGTGTGTGAAATATGCGGATTTATCGTTTTTGAGTTATCGAATTTATCGATTTGCCAGCCCCCCAGTTATCGTAGAACCCCAATCTTGACACTTTAATTTACTATCCCATAGATAAAGAGAATTGAAAAGTTTCAAGTCCTTAGCTTGAAGGGTGTGGAAAAAACTTGCACACATACGGACGGACAGACGGACAGACCGACAGACGGACAGACACCATGACGGACATTGCACAAAACCAATATACTCTTTACCTTCGGTATCGAGTATTAAAAATATTGGTTATTGCAATCGGAAACTCTTTTATCTTCAACAGTTTTTGAGCTAGAGTTACCGTAAATGGTGTTGAAATAGGTAATGATGCTCCCAAGACACTGCATCCAAAATTTATAGGCCACACTCACACCTTTCGCTTCAGACGCCAAGTTACTTCGGATTCGCTTGTATTTTTGACAGTTTATATACTCGTTACCGAAGGTAAAGAGTATATTGGGGTTGTGCAATGTCCGTCATGGTGTCTGTCGGTCTGTCCGTCCGTATGGTTGCAAGTTTTTTCCACACCCTTCAAGCTAGAGACTTGAAACTTTCCAATTCTCTTTATCTATGAGATAGTGAATAAAAGTGTCAAGATGGGGATTCTACGATAACTGAAGGGGCTGGCAAATCGATAAATTCGATAACTGAAAACCGATAAATCCACATGTTTCGTACATCCTTACAGCTAGAACTACCAAATTTGGTGAGAAGATAGCTACTAGCAACCCCCAAAAAACTGCTTCAAAAATGTTGGAGCCACCCCATTCCGCCCCAGCCCCCCGCATGTTTAAGTGAAAAAAGTCTATATCTCCCACAGTTTTGAGCTATGACCACCAAGATAGGTGATGATGACTCCCCAAAAACTGAATCAAACTTTTGGATACCACGCCAAAATCTGCCCATTTGACTTACCGCGGTGGCGCATTAGACCACCAGATTTGATGCCAAACCATGTAATGATGTACCCAAAAAACCTACTGTAAAAGATTGTGGGCCATGCCAAACCAATTTGGCATCCAAATTTTCGAAGCAGATTTATGGGGAAGTTACCTGCTATCTTCCTAAAAATTTTGGTAACTCTAGCTCAATAACTGGGAAATATGAGAATAATTCCCGTTTTAAATAGGCGGTGTTGCAACTATGGACAGATATTGTGGAAGGAGTAGGCGTGGACTTCTTGTTTTTGATGGAGTTTTTTCACAGTTTTAGATGCAGTTTATTCAAAGCTTAGGCGTACAGTACCAATCTTGACACTTTAACCCTGCCCATGGAAAAAGATATTTGCCATGTTTCAAGTCTCTAACTTAACGGGTGTCGACAAAATTTGCGTAAATACAGACGGACAGACAGACAGTCACCATGACGGACAATGCACAAAAAAATATATCAATATTACTCTTTTTCTCCGGTATCGAGCATAAAAAGTGATAAAAATAGATAAAGTACATATATTCACTGCACTTTTTTATATCGACCGTAAACAAAATCCTGAAATTTCATTGTCTGCACTAGAATACCCATTAATTCAAAACCAAGTATTTTACATACGAAAGTCTCCAAATAAATAAGCGATTCAGATTCCATGAACCGTCGTGTATATTAAATCCAATTTGATAGAAAGTGTACGTAAAGTCATTGTATTTTCTGAATTTTTAATTCTTATATTGTTCCTGCACGTGTTTCTAAACATAGTATTTTATACTCAGAAAGTTAGGTAAAAAAAAATATTGGTTATTGCAATCGGAAACTCTTTTATCTTCAACAGTTTTTGAGCTAGAGTTACCGTAAATGGTGTTGAAATAGGTAATGATGCTCCCAAGACACTGCATCCAAAATTTATAGGCCACACTCACACCTTTCGCTTCAGACGCCAAGTTACTTCGGATTCGCTTGTATTTTTGACAGTTTATATACTCGTTACCGAAGGTAAAGTGTATATTGGGGTTGTGCAATGTCCGTCATGGTGTCTGTCGGTCTGTCCGTCCGTATGGTTGCAAGTTTTTTCCACACCCTTCAAGCTAGAGACTCGAAACTTTCCAATTCTCTTTATCTATAAGATAGTGAATAAAAGTGTCAAGATGGGGGTTCTACGATAACTGAAGTGGCTGGCAAATCGATAAATTCGATAACTGAAAACCGATAAATCCACATGTTTCGTACATCCTTACAGCTAGAACTACCAAATTTGGTGAGAAGATTGCTACTAGCAACCCCCAAAAAACTGCTTCAAAAATGTTGGAGCCACGCACACCCATTCCGCCCCAGCCCCCCGCATGTTTAAGTGAAAAAAGTCTATATCTCCCACAGTTTTGAGCTATGACCACCAAGATAGGTGATGATGACTCCCCAAAAACTGAATCAAACTTTTGGATACCACGCCAAAATCTGCCCATTTGACTTACCGCGGTGGCGCATTAGACCACCAGATTTGATGCCAAACCATGTAATGATGTACCCAAAAAACCTACTGTAAAAGATTGTGGGCCATGCCAAACCAATTTGGCATCCAAATTTTCGAAGCAGATTTATGGGGAAGTTACCTGCTATCTTCCTACAAATTTTGGTAACTCTAGCTCAATAACTGGGAAATATGAGAATTATTCCCGTTTTAAAGAGGCGGTGTGGCAACTATGGGCAGATATTGTGGAAGGAGTAGGCGTGGACTTCTTGTTTTTGATGGAGTTTTTTCACAGTTTTAGATGCAGTTTATTCACAGCCTAGGCGTACAGTACCAATCTTGACACTTTAACCCTGCCCATGGAAAAAGATATTTGCCATATTTCAAGTCTCTAACTTAACGGATGTCGACAAAATTTGCGTAAATACAGACGGACAGACAGACAGTCACCATGACGGACAATGCACAAAAAAATATATCAATATTACTCTTTTTCTCCGGTATCGAGCATAAAAAGTGATAAAAATAGATAAAGTACATATATTCACTGCACTTTTTTATATCGACCGCAAACAAAATCCTGAAATTTCATTGTCTGCACTAGAATACCCATTAATTCAAAACCAAGTATTTTACATACGAAAGTCTCCAAATAAATAAGCGATTCAGATTCCATGAACCGTCGTGTATATTAAATCCAATTCGATAGAAAGTGTACGTAAAGTCATTGTATTTTCTGAATTTTTAATTCTTATATTGTTCCTGCACGTGTTTCTAAACATAGTATTTTATACTCAGAAAGTTAGGTAAAAAAAAATATTGGTTATTGCAATCGGAAACTCTTTTATCTTCAACAGTTTTTGAGCTAGAGTTACCGTAAATGGTGTTGAAATAGGTAATGATGCTCCCAAGACACTGCATCCAAAATTTATAGGCCACACTCACACCTTTCGCTCCAGACGCCAAGTTACTTCGGATTCGCTTGTATTTTTGACAGTTTATATACTCGTTACCGAAGGTAAAGAGTATATTGGGGTTGTGCAATGTCCGTCATGGTGTCTGTCGGTCTGTCCGTCCGTATGGTTGCAAGTTTTTTCCACACCCTTCAAGCTAGAGACTCGAAACTTTCCAATTCTCTTTATCTATAAGATAGTGAATAAAAGTGTCAAGATGGGGGTTCTACGATAACTGAAGGGGCTGGCAAATCGATAAATTCGATAACTGAAAACCGATAAATCCACATGTTTCGTACATCCTTACAGCTAGAACTACCAAATTTGGTGAGAAGATTGCTACTAGCAACCCCCAAAAAACTGCTTCAAAAATGTTGGAGCCACGCACACCCATTCCGCCCCAGCCCCCCGCATGTTTAAGTGAAAAAAGTCTATATCTCCCACAGTTTTGAGCTATGACCACCAAGATAGGTGATGATGACTCCCCAAAAACTGAATGAAACTTTTGGATACCACGCCAACCAACGCCGCCCTAGCCACCCCTATCCGACCCAACGCTTCGTCAAAAACGGTAATGCGTGTATCTTCCAGAGTTGTGGAGCTAGAGCCACCAAATTTGGTAGGAAGATAGCTGGCAACGACCCCCATTTAAGTTATGGATGCCACGCCCACCCATAACGCCCCAGCTTTCCTTTTCCCCACCTTTTACAAACTATGAGCTAGAGTCACCAAATTTGGAAGGAAAATAGCTGGTGGCATCCCCATCTGCATCGGAATATCTTTAAGGCAGCGTACACCCCTGCCGCATCCTCACCCCTTTGCAATCAGGCCTCTTTTTACCGGTTTTAATACTGGTATCGAGTATGCCGCAGTCGGTTGCGTCCAACTGCAACGTTTCCACTTGTTATAGCTAGAATCACCAAAGTTGGTGGGAAGAAAGCTTCTGACATCCGCCATTGATATGCTTTAAACATTCGTATACCACTCCTTTATATACCGCCTGCCTTTTAAAATCGGAAATCCCCATATCTTTTACAAATCCTTAAACTCAGTACGAAATACTCAAAATAAGTTTTCTTAACATTATTCGTTTTTAGGCCCAATGGGCTTATTTTGAGTTCTTTTGTACTTAAAATTGAAATGCGTTATTAATTCTTGATTCAAGACTTTTGTAATTGATCCATAAATTAAAATAATTTATTGTTCCCGATAATTTACGATACCCTAGTGCAGATAGATCTTGTTGCTGCTGCCACAATCATTCTCATGCTTAAGCAAGAAATGTTAGATTTTAGAAAAAACATGTTCCTGTTTTACTTTGGCGAGATTTGAACCTTACATCGCTTGTTTGTGCGGCGAGTGACTGAGAATAAAGTACCTCTTTAACAGCCTAAATTTATATAATTATGTATAAATGAAGGTCTGTTTGAATAAGGTTTCTGAGTTGGTACGATTTTTGCCGCGGCATTTGTGCACTTCATTGAATTTCGTTGAATTGTTATAATTCAAAAAATGTACTTTCTACGGAAAATGAAGCTAAAAATCTCACATTCAGTCCAACCACTTACTCGCGAGTAGTCGAAATCGATTTCAAAAATACTCGAACGCTGATTTTTTCACTTAAAATTTTCTATACGTGTTTTATATTTTTATACTCGTTACCGAAGGTAATGAGTATATTGGGTTTGTGCAATGTCCGTCATGGTGACTATCCGATCGTATCTGTGCAATTTTTTTCCACACCCTTCAAGCTAGAGACTTGAAACTTTCCAATTATCTTTATCTATGGCCGGGACAGATAAAGTGTCAAGATTTGGGTTCTACGACTGGGAGGCTGGCAAATTGATAAATTCGATAACGCAAAACCGATAAATCCACATATTTCACACATCCTCACACAGCTAGAACTACTAAACTACTAGCAACCCCCGCACGTTGAATTGAAAATAGACGTACTCATCATTCTTTTTCGAAACATAAATCACCACGACTTTGCAACGGAATCAGACTTTCAGTCAAGAGTATGATGAACTATGTTATCGACTCAACAATTTCGACAGGAAAATTTAAAGGTGATGACGTACTGTTGCCAATTATCCCAATGATCTCGACAAAAATGTCATTCGAACACAAACGTTTGTAGTTCAACAAAGCAAAATGACAATCATTGCAATATTGTGGACTCCATTTGGAGGCTTCTCACATGAGCATTTATATGTGGCCTGATCAGGCGTCGGAAAACCCTCTGAATTATTCGTTTATGCAACAGATGGAAAAACAAGAAATATTGTGTATTCCACAACACTTCAATACTAATCGAATTGAAACGAAATGCTGGAACGTCACAAATAAACGGAATCAATAAAATTATGTTTAATGTCTTTTCTTCAAATTTAGTTTAGCGAGTGGCGTAGCAACGAGCGCAGGGTACTGCTAGGAAAGAATAAAAAAAAATTGTCAAAAACCCGCTATTGGGAATAAAAATGTCGTACTTAATGCAAGTATTTCGTACTTCATTGTCGTTTTCAAGCTTTTTAGAATATTAAGAACAATATAGTGCACGACCCCGCTCAACGCAACCTATTATACCCTTAACCCATAATATGGGTAAAACGGGTATAATGGTTTTGCGCAAAAGTACGTAACAGGCAGAAGGAAGCATCTCCGACCCCATAAAGTATATACAGTGCTTATCAAAATGATAAGACACATCTAAATTTTAAGTTTCTTCTCTTGCAAAATGTTTGTTGTTGGAATTAAAAAAATAAAGTATGAGGTACGAAAGTGCAAAGCATAGACTGTGAAAAAGCACCGTTACTTATTTTATTGAGCTTTGCCTGCAAATGCACATTTAACTTTTTAGTAGAAGTGCAAAAATTTACTTGTTTGCACGCGTATCACAATTATAAGACACATTGGTTAAAGTGAAGTTAAAGAGGTAGGATCGCGGATTTTGGCGTTTTTTATTGTTTGCAAAATTGACTAAATTAATTAAAATGGGTCGCTCTAGTCTCCTTCATGTGGAAGAAAAGGACTCGATTCTTGCTTTTTCAAAGTCTGGCTGGACTGTTAGCCAAATTTCTCGTAAAATTTGTCAAAGTCGCACTGCCATTGCAAATTTTTTGAAAAACCCGGAAAGTTACGGTAAAAAAGGAAGCACTGGTCGAAACCCAATCTTAAATGAGCGTGAAAAACGGCGTATCATAAAAAAACGTAAGCAACTCGACAGCATCATGTGTCCAGCTTACTTCACTTTCCGTCCAGAAACTGTCTGCCACGACTGTGTGGCGCGCTTTAAATAAGTCTAAGTACATTGTCCGAGGTGTACTTAAGAAGGTACCCCATTTGACTCCACGTCACAAAGCGACAATGATCGATTTCGCGCTTAGAAACTTGGAAACAAACTGGGACTCAATAAGCAATTTGTTATACGGGTATTTTGCATGTGTATCACCGTCATGGTGTCGGTAAGTCCGTATGAAGGCAACTTTTTTCGACACCCTTCAAGCTAGAGACTTGAAAATTTGCAAATATCTTTTTCTACGGCCGGGACAGAAAAAGTGTCAAGATGGGGTTTTTACGATAACTGAAGGGCTGGAGGGCGATAAATTCGATAGCTCAAAAAAATAAATCCATATATTTCGCACATCCTTACAGCTAGAGCTACAAACTTTTTTGAGAAGATAGCTACTGACAAACCCTACAAAACTGCATCAAAAATTTTGGAGCCACACCTCCCATTCCACCCCCAGACCCCTCCGAGGTTTAAAATCAAAAACGCCTATAGCTTCCACATTTTTTGAGCTAGAGCTCCTAAATTTTGATGACATCTCCTAAATAACTTCAATTTTGGATACCACACGCACCTATTACCACCTATTCAAAGATGTCTTATAATTTTGATACGGTTGAAAAATAATTTTTTGTTAATTTGTTAAAAAAAAAAAATACAAATGTTTGAAATACTGCTATGAAATGATTTAAACCTATTGTCTATTCATTTTTAAAATAAATTTGCGAAATTTGTATTTTGCTATGTAAGGTGTCTTAGAAAATATTTGAAAAAAAACTAAGTGTCTTATCATTGTGATAAGCACTGTATATTCTTGATCAGCATCAACAGCCAGACGATATAGCCATGTCCGTCTGTCCGTCTGTCTGTCTGTCTGTCTGTCTGTCTGTCCGTCTGTATAAACGCGTGAATCTCAGAGACTACAAGAGCTAGAAACTTCAGATTTTGTATATAAGTTCTCCTATACCATGAGCAGAACAATTTTGTTTCAAATTATAGATAACTATTCTGGTTTCCGATATACACATGGAATCGATAACAACCAAATATCGAATTTGGAAAATGTAAAAAAAGGGTTGAAATAGTGGGTAACGATAGAATTTTTCTGAAAATTTCGTCCAAATCGGTTAACAAACATCGGAAATATCGAATTGAATCGATTGAAGTTAAGCCAGTATGCAGTAGTGCATTCACTTTTACACCCCGAGCCCAAGAAATGGTTTTGGCGCCTACAAATTTGATGTTGTGTAGTATGCATGACAATCTGTCATAAGCCCACTATATTGCAGGGTACGTAACCTTCAGACATAGCAACACTTTGTTGCTACGTATATACAAATATAACGCAACTACACAAACGGTCAGCGCACTTGAAATCTGATCAACCACCACGAAGTGTGGGATCCGCAACGTAAGCACTTTAGCCCTTACCAGCTAAGCCAGCGCTTGCCTTATATATGTATATTTAATGTATATGCATTCTTTGCCTTCTGCATATACATGTACATTCATAAATATACTACAACTCTCTCTCTCTCTTGACCGCTGCAACGGCAGCGGCCGCTCTGCTGCGACAGAGCTTTATACATAAGCAACCTAATTATGTATTTAGGCTAAGAATTCTTTTGATTCAACAATAAAGAGACATTCACAAAACAAAAGTCATAAGGCACGGACGTGCCAGTGTCAGAATTCTTTATCTTAAACATCTCTACTTACATGGCGACCGTGACAGGGGTCAAAAAGGACCCAGGACAATAATCTACCCAAGTTAATTAAAATGTTTGGGCAAAATCTAAGACAATAACAACGAGATCCGCGATTCGGCAATGATTGAGTTAAATACAACAAGTGAGCAACAACAATTAATCGAGTTATAAAAACCGTTTACGAATATAAAACGTGTGATTTTATAATAAACTTTGAAAAAAAAAAGTGCATAATGCCCACAATTCTGATTAAATCGTGCGCAGTTAAAATTTATTAAACACTGCTGCCGTCAATGTTGTCCGTGCTCCATAAACAAATTGTGTTCCTTCAATAAAAAGACATGCACCAATGGTCTTTTAATTATGATATACAAATAATTGATGGCGGAGGAGCCACAATTTGAGACAGCTGTTCCCATTGAACAAAGGGATTTAGCGCCGTTGCAAGAGGCCTTGCAGTTAAATCCCACCGATGGACCACGCCCACTCACAATAGCTGAGTACCGGGCTCGTCAGAAAAAAAAAACAACAACACCAAAACACAAAAGAAGCGGACACAGGATCAAGCTTCTTCAACAAAGAAGACTCATAAAAGACTTACTAAAGACAGCGACAACGCAGGAAGACACACAAATGCACAGGGAAAACCTCACCAAGATTGACCAACAGCTTCGCACTGGTGCGAAACAACGCAATAAGGGCTGCAGTAATGCCAATGCCTAAGTTGCCTTTAACTATAAATAAAAACACAAGCCGATGCGGGAAACCGCTGCTTGAAAAACACTAACCAGTCCCGAATAGCCTACACTAAATACTAAAAAACAATGTACATTCACCTTACGTGAATTAATTTTAAACTTCTCTCCGCCAGTTGGCGTACAACCCTTTCAAAAAAAAAAAATAGAAAATGTTGTAAATACTGAATTGGTAAAAACAATCAACACTTTCAGTCTCAGTTTTTGTTTTATTATGTAAGCAATAATAAATAATTTAAATTTAAATAGCCATTAGCAATTAAAAAAAAAAAATGGGATAAAACTAAAATTCATATAACTACTAAAATTATATAAAAAAAAAAAAAAATAAAGTAAGAAATTTATAAACGTATTAATATATATGTAATCATATAAGAATAAAATAAAAATTTTTGTAGACAATATTACCAAAACTAAAAACAGACGGCACAGTTATGCCAATAAAATTATTATAACATATTTCATATTGTACAATAATAAAAATAAAAAAAAAAAAAAAAAAACAAATGTAAATTACAAATAATTTCAAAATAGGAAATCTAAATAATAATATAATATCTAAAACGGAAAACGTTTATGACACAGAATCGGCCAAAATGGGCCTCGTAGACACAAAAACGGTGGATTCCACCGCTAATGTTATAAATAAAGTAGAATCAAGTAGTGTAGATTTAGGAATAACAAATACTTTGTTAATAATTATCGTTGTTATTCTAAGCGCAAATATGTTCTTTAAATTATACAAGCTACACAATAAGTGCCTCAGAAAAAAATACATCAACAAGGCTAACGACCTAGATAAAATCTAGAATTGAATGAAAAAAAAAGAAAAGAAAAAACGATAAATACTAATAAAAATTTTGAATAAATTAAATTTATATATATATATATATTATTGTATGATGGATATACCTCAAGTATCAGAATAAAACTCTGTTACAACGTATGCTTAACAAAGACCCAGATTTCCCAAACAAAGTATGAGCATGAGTATCACATAATAAGTATTTCAAAATGCATGCGGCAATAGCCGAAGCATTCGAAAGAGACCCAGAGTTCATTATACGAGCAATTTGTGTACTAAATCAATTTCACGAATTAATTTCGATACCTGATTTTGAGTACGCCTACGTGGACTCGTATAATAGAATTACTAGCCCACTATACCACTGTAGTATAAAAGAAAAAGGTATAGTGCTATCCACTTTGCCATATGTGATGGTAAAAGAACTAACAGAAGATAACGTCTTCTTGGGTCCAGTTACTAAACTAATGGTGCGACTGCATCGATAAATATTAGTAACTCATGGAATGGACAGAATTCAGAGAGCTTATAATACAAAAACGCGTTGAGTTCATTAAATCGTATAAGTGCTTAAATAAGAAAGTTCCCATACGAATTGGAACTATAATCAAGCATACCCAAATACTAGTACAAACGTACAACGAATGTCGGGAACTTATACATTTCAATTATGACAACTTAAATAGTCTACACAAATTACAAGCAAGGGAAATTATCGACAAATTAAGATCAGCGTTAATTACCTTGGACACAAAACACGACCTACACCTATTTCTTCCTTCGGTACTAAGTGTACCGGTAACATTCGATCCATCCGTATTAGACAACCGGATGCCAGACAACGAAACTGACATTGATTTTGATTCTGATTCTGAAGAAGAAATCAAACCAATAAAAATGATACAACAAGAAGTAGTAGATTTTCTGAAAACAGCCTCGTCTCTTCTATTCGAGTACGATGGCAAAGCAGAAAATCTACAAAGCTTCAAAGACGCTTTAAGTCTATTAGACACAATTAAAGGTGACCACGAAGCAACGGCCATAGAACTTATAAAGACAAATTAAGAGGCCACGCAAGAAACTTGATTAGCAATGAGCAAACGATCGCTCAAATTATTGCAAAACTATCAAGCACAGTAAAAGGCGAGTCAGTAGAAGTATTGTCAGCCAAATTACTCAACTTGCAACAACGAAGCAAAACTGCCAACCAGTATACACAAGAGGTTGAGCAGTTAACAAGAGCTTTGGAAGGCGCATATATAAACGATGGTTTAACGCCGGAACTGGCCAATAATACAGTACAGCCCAAGCAGTTAAGGCAATGACCAAAACTGTACTAACGATAAGGTAAAACTTATCATGCAGGCCGGCACATTCAATAACATGAATGATGCGATATCCAAATTTGTCAACAGTTGCACAGAGGCAACTGGACAACCCAACTCTGTATTGTTCTACCAAAATAATATTATCTATTGTATTAAAATATGTGGCAAGTTACTTTGCTTACCAAAAACTAATTCATATGGACAATAATTATGTGCCATAGAAGGGGTCGTGTTGAAACAGTATACGAAATATTTTAGCCATACATCCCAATCAGTTTTGTCGACTGATATGTATGAACGAATATATTCATTAAAAGTTCTATGACTTCTTTCTACTGTTCCAACTGTCTGGTGGTGGTGTGCTGTAGACGTTATATTGTCTATTTTTAAATATTTGCACAAGTCATTTATAATAGAATTTTTATATTCAGTTCCCATGTCCGTAATGAACGTCTTCATTGGACCGAACTGTAATATAAAAGATTCAAATATAGCTTTAGCGACAGTATTTGCATTTTTATTTGGGATCGGTATGGCAACAAGATATTTTGTTAAATCGCAAATAAGCGTAACTGCATATTCGTTACCATATTCAGATCTTGGTAATGGACCTACTGTGTCAACTATTACCCTGTCGAAAGCACTTATTGGCGTGTCGGTAATTGTTAAAGGAGTTTTAGTATGTGTTGTTGTTTTTGACTTCTGGCATTTTGGACATCTACGTACGTACTCTTTTATATGACGAGTCATATTTTTCCAATAGTAGTGTCTTTTTACTTTGGCCAAAGTTTTTTGTTATGCCCGTGTGTCCTCCTTGTATGGGATTATCATGAAATGTAAACAAAATTGCTTCTTTTTCTGTATCGCTTGATACAATGGTCACCGGCTTGAGTAGCGCTACTCTTAATAATCTCAATATTTTGTTTCATTTGACCACGTGTCAACAGGTAAAAACTTACCTTTTTAATAGATACAGGTGCAGACATCTCAATACTTAAAGAAACTTCTGATGTCTTTCATGACATCCAGCCTAATAATGTAATAAACATTCAAGGCATAAGTAAAGAGATTTTAAAATCCAAAGGTCTAGCATCAATAGAGATTCAGACAGGAAAATATATAATTCCACACAATTTTCACATAGTTGATTTAGATTTCGCTATACCATGTGATGGAATAATAGGCATTGATTTTATAAAAAAATTCAATTGTCAACTAGATTTCAAACCATCGGAAGATTGGTTTATAATTAGACCCAATAATCTAAAATATCCGATCCATGTTCCAATAACATATGACTCTGGTATAAACTCAATACTTCTGCCAGCAAGATCTCAAGTTGTCCGAAAAGTCACGCTAACCTCAAAAGAAGATGGTGTATTTATTCCAAATCAGGAAATTCAACCTGGTGTATATGTTGCAAACACAATTGCAACATCTCAAAATACGTTTGTCCGTTTACTAAATACAACTAGTACCGACCAATTAGTTACAATAAATAATTTAAAACATGAATCACTTTCGAGCTACGATGTAGTTCACACAAATCAAGAACATAGAGAAAAAACTGTCATATCTCAGCTAGCAAAAAATTTCCCCCCACAATTCAAGTCGGAATTAACCAATTTATGCACCAATTACAGTGACATATTCGGTCTTGAAACCGAATCAATCACAACAAATAACTTCTATAAACAACAACTGAGACTAAAAGATAATGAACCAGTGTACATTAAGAACTATCGAAGCCCGCATAGCCAGACAGAAGAAATACAAAAACAAGTTGGAAAATTAATCAGCGACAACATTGTCGAACCGTCTGTATCAGAATACAACAGCCCACTCTTACTTGTCCCAATGACAATCTGTCATAAGCCCACTATATTGCAGGGTACGTAACCTTCAGACATAGCAACACTTTGTTGCTACGTATATACAAATATAACGCAACTACACAAACGGTCAGCGCACTTGAAATCTGATCAACCACCACGAAGTGTGGGATCCGCAACGTAAGCACTTTAGCCCTTACCAGCTAAGCCAGCGCTTGCCTTATATATGTATATTTAATGTATATGCATTCTTTGCCTTCTGCATATACATGTACATTCATAAATATACTACAACTCTCTCTCTCTCTTGACCGCTGCAACGGCAGCGGCCGCTCTGCTGCGACAGAGCTTTATACATAAGCAACCTAATTATGTATTTAGGCTAAGAATTCTTTTGATTCAACAATAAAGAGACATTCACAAACAAAAGTCATAAGGCACGGACGTGCCAGTGTCAGAATTCTTTATCTTAAACATCTCTACTTACAGTTGTTTATGTACTCGATACCGAAGGTAATGAGTATATTGGGTTTGTGCAATGTCCGCCACACCCACACCCTTAAAGCAAGATACTTGAAACTTTCCATATATCTTTATTCATGGCCGGGACAGATAAAGTGTCAAGATTAGAGGTGGGGGACTGGAAAATCCACCTATTTCACACATCCTCACAGCTAGAATTACCAACTAAAAATACTCAGATACCGAAAGAAAAAAATTGTGGTGCCCTGCTTTCCAGTTCTGCCCATTTGACTTACCGCGGTGGCGCATTAGACCACCAGATTTGATGCCAAGACATGTAATGATGTACCCAAAAAACCTACTGTAAAAGATTGTGGGCCATGCCAAACCAATTTGGCATCCAAATTTTCGAAGCAGATTTATGGGGGAAGTTACCTGCTATCTTCCTACAAATTTTGGTAACTCTAGCTCAATAACTGGGAAATATGAGAATTATTCCCGTTTTAAAGAGGCGGTGTGGCAACTATGGGCAGATATTGTGGAAGGAGTAGGCGTGGACTTCTTGTTTTTGATGGAGTTTTTTCACAGTTTTAGATGCAGTTTATTCAAAGCTTAGGCGTACAGTACCAATCTTGACACTTTAACCCTGCCCATGGAAAAAGATATTTGCCATGTTTCAAGTCTCTAACTTAACGGGTGTCGACAAAATTTGCGTAAATACAGACGGACAGACAGACAGTCACCATGACGGACAATGCACAAAAAAATATATCAATATTACTCTTTTTCTCCGGTATCGAGCATAAAAAGTGATAAAAATAGATAAAGTACATATATTCACTGCACTTTTTTATATCGACCGTAAACAAAATCCTGAAATTTCATTGTCTGCACTAGAATACCCATTAATTCAAAACCAAGTATTTTACATACGAAAGTCTCCAAATAAATAAGCGATTCAGATTCCATGAACCGTCGTGTATATTAAATCCAATTCGATAGAAAGTGTACGTAAAGTCATTGTATTTTCTGAATTTTTAATTCTTATATTGTTCCTGCACGTGTTTCTAAACATATTATTTTATACTCAGAAAGTTAGGTAAAAAAAAATATTGGTTATTGCAATCGGAAACTCTTTTATCTTCAACAGTTTTTGAGCTAGAGTTACCGTAAATGGTGTTGAAATAGGTAATGATGCTCCCAAGACACTGCATCCAAAATTTATAGGCCACACTCACACCTTTCGCTCCAGGCGCCAAGTTACTTCGGATTCGCTTGTATTTTTGACAGTTTATATACTCGTTACCGAAGGTAAAGAGTATATTGGGGTTGTGCAATGTCCGTCATGGTGTCTGTCGGTCTGTCCGTCCGTATGGTTGCAAGTTTTTTCCACACCCTTCAAGCTAGAGACTTGAAACTTTCCAATTCTCTTTATCTATAAGATAGTGAATAAAAGTGTCAAGATGGGGGTTCTACGATAACTGAAGGGGCTGGCAAATCGATAAATTCGATAACTGAAAACCGATAAATCCACATGTTTCGTACATCCTTACAGCTAGAACTACCAAATTTGGTGAGAAGATTGCTACTAGCAACCCCCAAAAAACTGCTTCAAAAATGTTGGAGCCACGCACACCCATTCCGCCCCAGCCCCCCGCATGTTTAAGTGAAAAAAGTCTATATCTCCCACAGTTTTGAGCTATGACCACCAAGATAGGTGATGATGACTCCCCAAAAACTGAATGAAACTTTTGGATACCACGCCAACCAACGCCGCCCTAGCCACCCCTATCCGACCCAACGCTTCGTCAAAAACGGTAATGCGTGTATCTTCCAGAGTTGTGGAGCTAGAGCCACCAAATTTGGTAGGAAGATAGCTGGCAACGACCCCCATTTAAGTTATGGATGCCACGCCCACCCATAACGCCCCAGCTTTCCTTTTCCCCACCTTTTACAAACTATGAGCTAGAGTCACCAAATTTGGAAGGAAAATAGCTGGTGGCATCCCCATCTGCATCGGAATATCTTTAAGGCAGCGTACACCCCTGCCGCATCCTCACCCCTTTGCAATCAGGCCTCTTTTTACCGGTTTTAATACTGGTATCGAGTATGCCGCAGTCGGTTGCGTCCAACTGCAACGTTTCCACTTGTTATAGCTAGAATCACCAAAGTTGGTGGGAAGAAAGCTTCTGACATCCGCCATTGATATGCTTTAAACATTCGTATACCACTCCTTTATATACCGCCTGCCTTTTAAAATCGGAAATCCCCATATCTTTTACAAATCCTTAAACTCAGTACGAAATACTCAAAACAAGTTTTCTTAACATTATTCGTTTTTAGGCCCAATGGGCTTATTTTGAGTTCTTTTGTACTTAAAATTGAAATGCGTTTTTAATTCTTGATTCAAGACTTGCTTAATTGATCCATATATGAAAATAATTTATTGTTCCCGATAATTTACGATACCCTAGTGCAGATAGATCTTGTTGCTGCTGCCACAATCATTCTCATGCTTAAGCAAGAAATGTTAGATTTTAGAAAAAACATGTTCCTGTTTTACTTTGGCGAGATTTGAACCTTACATCGCTTGTTTGTGCGGCGAGTGACTGAGAATAAAGTACCTCTTTAACAGCCTAAATTTATATAATTATATATAATGAAGGCTGTTGAATAAGGTTTCTGAGTTGGTACGATTTTTGCCGCGGCATTTGTGCACTTCATTGAATTTCGTTGAATTGTAATAATTCAAAAAATGTACTTTCTACGGAAAATGAAGCTAAAAATCTCACATTCAGTCCAACCACTTACTCGCGAGTAGTCGAAATCGATTTCAAAAATACTCGAACGCTGATTTTTTCACTTAAAATTTTCTATACGTGTTTTATATTTTTATACTCGTTACCGAAGGTAATGAGTATATTGGGTTTGTGCAATGTCCGTCATGGTGACTATCCGATCGTATCTGTGCAATTTTTTTCCACACCCTTCAAGCTAGAGACTTGAAACTTTCCAATTATCTTTATCTATGGCCGGGACAGATAAAGGGTCAAGATTTGGGTTCTACGACTGGGAGGCTGGCAAATTGATAAATTCGATAACGCAAAACCGATAAATCCACATATTTCACACATCCTCACACAGCTAGAACTACTAAACTACTAGCAACCCCCGCACGTTGAATTGAAAATAGACGTACTCATCATTCTTTTTCGAAACATAAATCACCACGACTTTGCAACAGAATCAGACTTTCAGTCAAGAGTATGATGAACTATGTTATCGACTCAACAATTTCGACAGGAAAATTTAAAGGTGATGACGTACTGTTGCCAATTATCCCAATGATCTCGACAAAAATGTCATTCGAACACAAACGTTTGTAGTTCAACAAAGCAAAATGACAATCATTGCAATATTGTGGACTCCATTTGGAGGCTTCTCACATGAGCATTTATATGTGGCCTGATCAGGCGTCGGAAAACCCTCTGAATTATTCGTTTATGCAACAGATGGAAAAACAAGAAATATTGTGTATTCCACAACACTTCAATACTAATCGAATTGAAACGAAATGCTGGAACGTCACAAATAAACGGAATCAATAAAATTATGTTTAATGTCTTTTCCTCAAATTTAGTTTAGCGAGTGGCGTAGCAACGAGCGCAGGGTACTGCTAGGAAAGAATAAAAAAAAATTGTCAAAAACCCGCTATTGGGAATAAAAATGTCGTACTTAATGCAAGTATTTCGTACTTCATTGTCGTTTTCAAGCTTTTTAGAATATTAAGAACAATATAGTGCACGACCCCGCTCAACGCAACCTATTATACCCTTAACCCATAATATGGGTAAAACGGGTATAATGGTTTTGCGCAAAAGTACGTAACAGGCAGAAGGAAGCATCTCCGACCCCATAAAGTATATACAGTGCTTATCAAAATGATAAGACACATCTAAATTTTAAGTTTCTTCTCTTGCAAAATGTTTGTTGTTGGAATTAAAAAAAATAAAGTATGAGGTACGAAAGTGCAAAGCATAGACTGTGAAAAAGCACCGTTACTTATTTTATTGAGCTTTGCCTGCAAATGCACATTTAACTTTTTAGTAGAAGTGCAAAAATTTACTTGTTTGCACGCGTATCACAATTATAAGACACATTGGTTTAAGTGAAGTTAAAGAGGTAGGATCGCGGATTTTGGCGTTTTTTATTGTTTGCAAAATTGACTAAATTAATTAAAATGGGTCGCTCTAGTCTCCTTCATGTGGAAGAAAAGGACTCGATTCTTGCTTTTTCAAAGTCTGGCTGGACTGTTAGCCAAATTTCTCGTAAAATTTGTCAAAGTCGCACTGCCATTGCAAATTTTTTGAAAAATCCGGAAAGTTACGGTAAAAAAGGAAGCACTGGTCGAAACCCAATCTTAAATGAGCGTGAAAAACGGCGTATCATAAAAAAACGCAAGCAACTCGACAGCATCATGTGTCCAGCTTACTTCACTTTCCGTCCAGAAACTGTCTGCCATGACTGTGTGGCGCGCTTTAAATAAGTCTAAGTACATTGTCCGAGGTGTACTTAAGAAGGTACCCCATTTGACTCCACGTCACAAAGCGACAAGGATCGATTTCGCGCTTAGAAACTTGGAAACAAACTGGGACTCAATAAGCAATTTGTTATACGGGTATTTTGCATGTGTATCACCGTCATGGTGTCGGTAAGTCCGTATGAAGGCAACTTTTTTCGACACCCTTCAAGCTAGAGACTTGAAAATTTTGCAAATATCTTTTTCTACGGCCGGGACAGAAAAAGTGTCAAGATGGGGTTTCTACGATAACTGGAGGGCTGGAGGGCGATAAATTCGATAGCTCAAAATTGATAAATCCATATATTTCGCACATCCTTACAGCTAGAGCTACAAACTTTGGTGAGAAGATAGCTACTGACAAACCCTACAAAACTGCATCAAAAATTTTAGAGCCACACCTCCCATTCCACCCCTAGACCCCTCCGAGTTTTAAAATCAGAAACGCCTATAGCTTCCACATGTTTTGAGCTAGAGCTCCTAAATTTTGTGCCAATATAGGTGATGACATCTCCTAAAAAACTTCAATTTTGGATACCACGCGAGTTATGTATGATCCCACCAGTAAAAATGTCGAAAATAAGAACATAAGTATGAAATTGCAAGAGTTATTGAACTCTTTAAATTCCTAATAAGTCATAAGTCCAATCAGAACAATAACAGGAAATGCAAGCATTGCATATTTGGCAATAACAGGAAATGTACCTGCACACGCCAATGAGTAGGTCAATAGCCAGACATTTGTATCAACAATTATTTTAAGATAGAATTAAGCTTTCATGTTTTTATTCGCGAGGTCTTTTTTTTATATAAAACGCCTTCCTTTGTACAAAATTGGCGCAGCCGGTAGGATCTTGTTTTTAAATAAGATCCAGTGATAGTCCGAACCAAATAAATAAATTTTGTACAAAGGAAGGCGTTTTATATAAAAAAAGACCTCGCGAATAAAAACACGACTGTATGTTCTGTGTATCGAGAATCAACTAAACTTCTTTATTTAAATTGGTTTACATGAAAGCTTAATTCTATCTTAAAATAATTGTTGATACAAATGTCTGGCTATTGACCTACTCATTGGCGTGTGCAGGTACATTTCCTGTTATTGCCAAATATGCAATGCTTGCATTTCCTGTTATTGTTCTGATTGGACTTATGACTTATTAGGAATTTAAAGAGTTCAATAACTCTTGCACTTTCATACTTATGTTCTTATTTTCGACATTTTTACTGGTGGGATCATACATAACTCGCGCACCCATTACCACCTATTCAAAGATGTCTTATAATTTTGATACGGCTGAAAACATAATTTTTTGTTAGTTTGTTAAAAAAAAAAATACAAATGTTTGAAATACTGCTATTAAATGATTTAAACCTATTGTCTAATCATTTTTAAAATAAATTTGCGAAATTTTTATTTTGCTATGTAAGGTGTCTTAGAAAATATTTGAAAAAAACTAAGTGTCTTATCATTGTCATAAGCACTGTATATTCTTGATGAGCATCAACAGCCAGACGATATAGCCATGTCCGTCTGTCCGTCTGTATGAACGCGTGGATCTCAGAGACTACAAGAGCTAGAAACTTCAGATTTTGTATATAAGTTCTCCTATACCATGAGCAGAACAATTTGGTTTCAAATCATAGATAACTATTCTGATTTCCGATATACACATGGAATCGATAACAACCAAATATCGAATTTGGAAAATGTAAAAAAGAGGGTTGAAATAGTGGGTAACGATAAAACTTTTCTGAAAATTTCGTCCAAATCGGTTAACAAACATCGGAAATATCGAATTGAATCGATTGAAGTTAAGCCAGTATGCAGTAGTGCATTCACTTTTACACCCCGAGCCCAAGAAATGGTTTTGGCGCCTACAAATTTGATGTTGTTTATGTACTCGATACCGAAGGTAATGAGTATATTGGGTTTGTGCAATGTCCGCCATGGTGTCTGCCCGTCCGTTTTTCCACACCCTTAAAGCTAGATACTTGAAGCTTTCCATATATCTTTATTCATGGCCGGGACAGATAAAGTGTCAAGATTAGAGGTGGGGGACTGGAAAATCCACCTATTTCACACATCCTCACAGCTAGAATTACCAACTAAAAATAACCCTTTTTAATAACGCTTTTAACTTTCACAGTTTTTGAGCTAGATTTACCAAATTTGGTGGCAAAATAGGTGACGATGACCCCCAAAAAAATTCGTTAAAACTTTGCATTCCACGCCCACCCATATAGACCTAGCCACCCCAAGCCGCCCCAACGCTTCTTACAAACAACGGGAATGCGTATACTCTCTATGTGATTGAGAGCTACCAAAATTGGAGGGGAAGTGGCTGGTAACGATCCCCAAAGGTCTGCATCCAAATTTGAATGCCACACCACCCTACCGCTCTCAGCGCCATTCCCACCTTTACAGCTTGAGCTAGAGCCACCAATTGGTTTAAAATACTGGTACGACCCCCAAAATTTGCATCAAAATTGGATCCCACGCCCACCCACGCTCAACTTTGAGCTAGAGTCATAAAATTTGAAAGGTAGATAACTGGTAGCGACTCCCAAAGATCTTTATCAAATATTTTGATGCCACGACCACTCATATCGCCTCCAATCCCTTCAAGCTTGAGACTTGAAACTTTGCAAATATTTTTATCTATGGCCAGGACAGATAAAGTGTCAAGATTGGGGCGATAACTTGGGGGCTATATAATCAATAAATTCGATAGCTTAAAATTGATAAATCCACATATATCGCACATCCATATAGCTTGAAAATTTGGTGAAAATATATCTACCGACAAACGCCAAAAAACTTCATCAAAAATGTTGGAGCCATCCCCTCCATTCCGCTCCCAGCCCTCCCGCAGTTTGAAATCAGAGACGCATATAACTTCCACAGCTTTTGAGCTAGCGCCACAAAATTTGGTGCCAAGATACATAATAATGACCCCAAAAAATCCGCATCAAAACTTTGCATGCCACGCCCACCCATACCGGCATAGCCGACCCAAGCTGCCCCAAAGTTAGTTGGAAGTTTACTGGTGGCATTCCACAAAGATCTGCTGGAAAAATTTGCCTGGCAGCCCACCATCCCCAATAACTTTGAGCTAGAGTCACTAAATTTGAAAGGAGTACGGCTGGTGGCATCCCCATCTGCATCGGACACCCCTCCGGCCCCGGGTTTGTGAACAAAAAGTTTTTTTAATCGTCTGATCGGGGTGAAACTCGGCTTTGAAGTATATAATATAAAATAAAATAAGAAGGAGGAAAATGCACGGAATGTTCTATATGCAAATATTTTATATAATGGCGGCAAAGCGAACTATTTAGGGTACTGTCGCAATACTTACTGACATAAATATCTCGAACACCGTCAAAAAAACGTGGAACATATTTTTCTAGCACTGAAAGGGTTGTATTAAAGTCTTCTAAAACGCCAACAACCGCATACTGTTGCTCCACGGCAATCTTAGCACGCTCTAAAGCGCCAACTGTGTTAAAAGGCCTGTAAACGGCTTACATTTAGTAAAAGAAAAGTGTTAAATTATAAATTATGTGCTAAGCTTACGTGCACTCATAATCATGTCCACAGAAGAACAAGCTTTGACGCCGATGATCGCCAATTCCCTCAACTGTGACACCCTGAGTGTAGGTGCACTCCTGGTCGCCGGTTAAGACGCATGTTTCAAAGTCCTTTTTGAGCCATGCTGGATGCGGCAACGGCAGATCAGGAAATGCTGCCTTGCGCTCAACAAAATACCATGGGGCGCGTACATAATAGAACCAACTGATGACACGCTCAACTGGATCACGCACCACATTAAGATAAATCGGCGTTGGTAAATTGAACTTAGTGAAATTGGTAAAGCAAACGTGCTTAATAAATACAGAAGGCTCAGGCAGCTCACTGATGACTTCTGCCATTTCCTGTTGCTGATCTTCAGCCAGACGAATGGTTTCTACTTTCTGAACAGCGTCGCGATGAAATTGAAAATTGTTGCGCTCTGACAGACGACGAAGAAGCTCCATAAATGTTTGACTGCCCACTTTGGGCACACGATTAAAAAAAACTAGTTCCATTCCAGCTTTTTGTGTATTATTCAGATTCCTCACATTAAGCGTCGACATCTGTATTTTAAATACAACATTAATTTGTTTAGAAATTTATAGATTAAACAGGAAGTCAAACTATTGTGACTTTTAAAAGAAGATAAGACCATACCTAATATTTTTTGATGTTTGATATTTAGCTGCACCGATCGGTTCGCTTCAAAGGGCTCATAAATCAATTAGGTAGGCTCAAGTACAGAAAGTTCTACTGCACGATACCTTGAACTTTACGCGTTCAGTCATTATTTTTATTTTATATACATGCCTTACAGCTTTCGTGCTGATATTGATATGTTAAGGGCGTGATAAGGAAAATAAATATAATAATTAGCAACACACGGCCACATGTCATTTAAAAACTGTAAGCTTTGTTTCATTAGGAACTTCAAAACATAACAAAATAAGTAAGAAGGCTCGGGAAACCTCAACTAGGAGTTACCCTGAACCCTAAACAATACGCGTACAGTCATTGCTTGTATGTATTTGTGTGTGTGTGTTCATAAAGTTCATGCGATAATGTGTTACTGAATGCTTGACTTGACTTTCTAACTGAAAGTTTCGCAGATGATTTGATGATTTTTGAGTTAAGTTTCAAATTGTTTCATATTAAACATTTTATTGTTATGGATTGCATTAGTGTATCAAAAACCGAAAGACTTATAGGTAATTTGAAAGAAGCTTGACCTGCGCTTGGTGTACACAAATAAGAATCTCAAATCTAAAATCTAAAGCTCCTAGTTTCCGAGATCGGCGTGCTTTTAAAAAATAAATCTATCAACCTTCTTTCACCCATTTCATGGGTTCGGGGTAGACCAAGTATGATGACTTAGTTCGAGAAAGCTCGAAAGAAAGTATGAGAGTGCACGGGTATAGTACTTTTTATTAAAAATTATGTCACCTTCATTTTTTTTTATAGAATTTGGCTCCTTTAAAACGTTTTCACAACGGCATATATGTATATAACCTAATATTGCAAAACACGGTTTTTGGACTCGTTTGAAATCATGTCACATAGAAAAAGAAATTTAGTAATAAAAATTTTTTACAGCCCAAAGTACTATTCAAGAATAGCGCAACTGTCGTCGAATGTAGACGTGTTTTCTCATCGTGGTCCGGTTAATTAATTCCCAAACGCAAAAGTGCAGTGATATAGAAGCTTATAAAATATATATTTTATGCGAAAAGACGCTAAGTGCAATGTATCTGCACAAATTGCTTTTTAAAAATCTGCAATTCAAACAAAACAATTGACTTTTAACAAATAATAACATATAAAACAAAAGGCACTAACAAATTCTTCACCTCGCTTAAGACAATGAGTCAAAGCGAGAATTGTGGCCAGCGACAACGCGAGCAAGACGAGCGTCGTCGGCTGAGCAACGCTTACTTTTCCGTAGTTTCAGAGCAGCCTGAGCGGTCAATTACCCCCAACCCGCAAATCGAACTCTCTTACACAGCGCGTGCCAGAGAACGTTCTTGCTCACCGTCTCCGTCCCTGTTATCTATCGAGTCAACGCAATCCGACCGCGCGCGGTCGGCAACACCCAATCCGACAAATGAAGTATTGCACACAGCACGCGACCGAAAGTTTTCGTGCTCCCCGTCTCTTTTAGCAACGACTGCAAGTGAGGCGGCCTCTCTAGGTACCGCAACAGCGACTACAACCACAACTGCACCGATACCTACTTCCCGTTCAACAAGCACAACGACTGCTGCGCCGTCAGCAAATCAAACTGCAAACAGCAAAAATGTTAAGCCGGCTACGCAGACTGGTATGGATCGCTACATTTATATCAAAAGAAAGCTAAGTCCGCAAAATTCTACGAATAAACCAAAAATGACCCGTAGCAATTTAAATATACCCTCGAATGATACTACATACAATAGCAATAGATTTCACATCTTGGCAGAATACACAGATGATCTGCCTTCTGAAGCCGTTGGGGTTGTCACGAAAAAGCCGAAGCCACCCCCAATATATATACGCGAGAAAAGCTCCAGTGCTTTTGTTAACAAAGTTATCGAGCTCATAGGCAAAGATAGTTTCTACATAGTCCCTCTGGTACAGGGTAAAATTCTAGAAATTAAAGTCCAGACAAAGTCGGAAGATAATTATAGAGTTCTCATAAAGTATCTAAACGAAAAAAAAATTAATTATTATACGTATCAATTAAAAAGGTGCAAGGGCCTGCAGGTCGTAATAAAAGGCATAGAACCTGATGTAACACCAGAAGAAATAAAACAGGCGCTGCAGGAAAAAGGATTTCGAGCAAAAACCGTCATAAACATCTTAAACAGGAATAGGATGCCGCAACCACTTTTTAAAATAGAACTTGAACCAGAAACGAAGATGCTTAAAAAAAACGAGGTGCACTCAATATACAAACTTCAGCTTTTACTTCACCGAAGAATCACCGTAGAAGAACCGCACAAACGAAACGGTCCGGTACAATGTATGAACTGCCAAGATTACGGCCATACAAAAGCCTACTGTACACTGCGCTCGGTATGCGTATACTGTGGGGAACTGCACAGCTCCGCAAGTTGCCCAGTAAGCAAAGAAGACTCTAGCAAAAAATTCTGCAACAACTGCGAAGGCAAGCATACAGCCAACTACAGAGGCTGCCAAGTCTACAAGGAACTTAAAAATCGTATCCATCAGCGCTGTACCACTGAACGCTCGCAACACGCACCGACTACCTTCACTCCATCGAAACACAACCCAGACGTCTTCTTTTCATCTGCAGCCAGATCCTCACTTGGCCCCGAGTTCTCAACCAATAACGCAACTTATGCAAGCGCCCTAAGATCCGGACTGGCTCTTCCTGCCTCAAACACACCGTACTTACAACCAAAACAAGTGAGCACAAACGCTGCACAGGAGCAGCAACAAAGTAACCTCGAAGCACTCGTATGTACCCTGCAGCAGAGCATGAACGAGTTTATGTCATTCATGAAAACAACTATGCAGGAACTAATGCGTAATCAAAATCTCTTGATACAAATGCTTGTATCACAACAGTCAAAATAATCAATGGCTGAGATACGAATATCTACGTGGAACGCTAATGGCGTCTCACAGCATAAACTTGAATTAGCTCGATTCCTACTCGATAAGCACATCGACGTAATGCTACTTTCCGAAACACACCTTACAAACAAATATAACTTTAACATAAGTGGATACTTATTCTATGGTACAAATCATCCCGATGGTAAAGCACACGGTGGAACTGGTATTTTGATCAGAAGCCGCCTCAAGCACCACTACTATAAAGAGTTTGCTGAAAACTTTCTGCAGGCCACATCTCTAAAAATACATTTGGACAGTGGGAACCAACTTACTCTTGCCGCTGTATACTGCCCTCCGCGTTATACCATATCTGAAGACCAATTTATGGAATTTTTTAACTCACTAGGAGAATGCTTTATAGCGGCAGGAGACTACAATGCCAAGCACACACACTGGGGATCTCGTCTAGTGAATCCAAAAGGAAAGCAGCTCTACAATGCAATTATAAAAACTAACAACAAGCTCGACTACGTTTCTCCTGGCAGACCAACATGCTGGCCGACAGATCCCAAAAAACTACCCGATTTGATTGACTTTGCAGTTACCAAAAACATTTCGCGTAGACTGATAAGTGCAGAGTGCCTTTCGGATCTATCATCCGATCACTCCCCAGTCCTAATAAATCTGCAACGACACCCTGAATACATAAATCGACCCAGTAAGTTAACTTCACATAAAACTAACTGGCTCAGATACAAAAAATATATAAGCTCACACATTGAGCTTAAGCCACGTCTCGTTGATGTAGCTGACATTGACAGTTTTGTTAACACTCTGGAGACTGTCTTCGTCGCCGCAGCTCGCGCCGCTATGCCTCAAATACCAAAAACAATACACAACCAAAGGACAACAAATCTACAAATTGAACAGCTCGTTCTTGAAAAGCGGCGCTTACGACGTGATTGGCAATCGAACAGATCGCCATCGGCAAAGCAAAAACTAAAAGACGCCACACGTAAACTCACCAAAGCGCTAAAAATCGAGTACGAGCGCGCTCAACGCCGTTACATCGAGCAATTATCAACCACCAGTACGAAAAACTCATTGTGGAGAGCTCACCCAACTCTAAGCTCACCAACAGAAACAGTAATGCCTATAAGAAACTTCGCAGGCGGCTGGGCTCGCAGCGATGAAGAAAGAGCTAACACATTTGCTACTCATCTCCAAAAAGTGTTCCAACCTAACCCTGCAACAAATACGTTTGCACTACCGACTTCTTCAAACGGCTCTCAACTTCAAGATGATCCAATCAAGTTTCGCCCGAATGAAATCGTTAGAATCATTAAAGAGCAACTGAACCCAAAAAAATCTCCCCAAAGATGATTATTGAGCTTCCTTACTGTGCAATCTGCATAATTGCCCAGCTCTTCAATGCTATCACCAAACTTGGCCACTATCCAGACAGATGGAAAAAGTCAATTATCATTATGATACCAAAGCCTGGAAAAGATCACACAGTTCCCACGTCGTATAGACCTATAAGCTTATTACCGTGTCTATCAAAACTTTTTGAAAAATGTTTGCTGTCCCGGATAAATCCATTCCTGAATCTTCATAACATAATCCCGTCACACCAATTTGGCTTTCGTGAAAAGCACGGAACAATTGAGCAGGTTAACAGAATAACATCAGAGATACGAAGCGCGTTCGGAAACAGAGAATACTGCACTGCAATATTTCTGGATGTTTCTCAGGCATTCGACAAAGTTTGGTTGGAAGGTCTAATGCATAAGATCAACAACACACATCAGCTGCTTAAGTCGTACCTATAGACAGGAAGTTCGCAGTAAGATGTAACACTGCAATGTCTGACGAACACAGTATCGAAGCTGGTGTTCCACAGGGCAGCGTACTGGGACCAACACTGTACGTGCTTTTCACAGCAGACATCCCAATAAGCAGCCGATTGACAACATCTACCTTTGCTGATGATACAGCTATTCTCAGCCGCTCCAGATGCCCAATACAAGCAACAGCGCAACTAGCCCTTCATCTGGTCAACGTGGAAAAATGGTTATCAGATTGGCGAATTAAGGTAAACGAACAAAAATGTAAGCAAGTAACTTTCACCCTTAACAGGCAAGATTGTCCACCGCTCACGTTAAACAACACCACACTTCCAAAAGCAAACGATGTAACGTATCTGGGCGTACACTTAGACAGAAGACTAACATGGCGGCGACACATTGATGCTAAAAGAACACATCTCAAACTGAAAGCCAATAGCCTCCACTGGCTCATCAATGCTCGCTCTTCCATTAGTTTGGACTACAAGGTCCTGCTTTACAACTCTGTTCTAAAACCAATCTGGACCTATGGTTCCCAGTTATGGGGGAACGCTAGCAACAGCAGCATTGACATTGTCCAGAGAGCCCAGTCAAAAATATTGAGAACCATTACCGGGGCACCGTGGTATGTTCGAAACGAAAACATTCATAAAGACTTAAACATCTCAACAGTCAAGGAGGAAATAGAGGAAAAAAAAGTAAAATATCTTATCAAGCTCTCATCGCACACAAATCATCTCGCGAGAGGTCTCATAAGGCTGCGCAGCCGATCCCGTCTTCGTCGTAACGACTTACCAACCCAGCGCTGATTTTTAGGGACGCGCACTCAGAATACAGTCAAAAACAAAAATGAACTGTTAGCTAAGATTTATTTATAAGATTTGTATACTTATTGCTAGTTTTCTAATTCACTAGAAAAGATTCAATAAATAAGACCAGCAATTTAAAAAAAAAAAAAAAAAAGTACTATTCGTCTCATTTGTAACACATTTAAACTTTGAAGTTTTAAAAATGCATGCTTTTATTCTCGATACATAAGGTAAACAGTAGATTGGGTTTGTTCAATGTTCGTCAACTCAACTTTTTACGACACAATTCAAGCTAGAGACTTGAAATTACATATGTACATACTTTTTTCTATAACCGGAACAGAACAAGTGTGAAGAGTGTGGTTCAACGATTACTGGGAGGCTGGCAAATCGATAAGTTCGATAGCTCAAACGCGATAAATACTTATATTTCCCAAATCATTACATTAAGAGAAACCGAATTTGGTAGGAAGTAAGCGACTTGCATCTTCTAAAAAAATTCATCCAAAATTTTGGAGCTTCGCCCACTCATTCCGCCTCAGCCCCATCGCAATTAAAAATCAGAATCCTTTTTTTATTTCCACAGTTCCTGAGCTATTGCCACCGAATTTGGTTTCAAGATAGACGACTGCATAAAAACTTTGTATACCACGCCCACCCATACCTCAGCAGCCCTACCGCCTCCTTTAAAATTAGATAGCGTGTGTCTAGCACAGTTTTTTGGTTAATCTTATTTAATGTAATTTTATTAACGAAATTCTTAGTGCTACAGTATTACTACTATAAACTAAAGCACTAATCACTATGACAAAAGGCAAAACCAATATATATAAACTTATATAGAATTACGCAGCGTTTACAATGTCAGCGTGAGATTGGAAAATGTTTTGTTCCTGTCTGACACACATATTTTTCACATAAGTTTGTCTCCCTCATTTCCAATCTGTAACCGGTCTCGCTTGCATCTCAGCTTGGAGTGGAAAAAAGCTATTCGAAAATTGAGTTTTAAAAGCTGTCAATAGGTGTCGCATTTTCGAAATTAGCAACATGTGCTTGAAAGAACCAAAGCTCTAACCTCTATTTTACTCAAAATGGCTGTCAATAGGTGTCGCATCTTCGTAAGCTCCAATGTTTTTACCACTATTTTACTCAATACAGAGGTAAATGTTAATATAATTCACTATTTAATATTTATTTAGTACATATTAACGCATATATAACAATAAAATCATTGTTTTGTAAGAAAAGCAAATCGTTTAATTTTCGCGCCATTTCACATGTGCAAGCCGAGTTCGAATCAGCTGATTGCAACATCATGATCGCGCGCCCAACACCGTCAAGCACTTCCCTGCGGCTGCTCCTCTTCAAGTTCAGCAGCAGCAGCAACAGCTGCTTGCATCATCATTGTATGATGAGCTAGTAAAATTGCTTGTTTTCTTCTCATTTTTTAATAAATAAACAATTCTGCTTCCGGTTTTCATTCACTTTATAAATTTTTGCCACAAACATGAAACAAGCATCAGCTGTTCAAAGCTCATAAGCAGCTGTAATACAATTTCGAAAATTCGAACTGGTTTCCACGCTGACATTGTAAACTACCAGCGTGGATTTCAAATTTTTAAAAGCTTCAATCCAAGCTAAGCTGACATTGTAAACGCTGCCTTAAAAAAATAAAAACATAAATATATAAAAATATAAACAGACTTATTGATAGTAACAAATTAAGATTACAATTTTTTTAACATTAAACATTGAATGACTTTTATGAAAGTTATGTATAAGTATACTAGTAAGTGGCCCGCTTACTTCGCTGCGCGGATAGTTTATATAAATTTTAGCAATAGAAGATAGATACAAAAAAAAAAAAAAAAAAAATTAGAAAATATTTCACAAAATATTAAAGCAAAGTATTCAATATTCTCTTTTCCACGCCACCATTGAGGTAGAGAATCAGGCGCGTAAATTTTTATTGTGGTTTCCCCAGTAGGCCTTATCCACTTATCGAATTTAATTTGCAATTATTAACAACTTTTAACAGCTTCTTTATAAACGACATTAATTTTTTTTCCGTCAGGTGCTAATACAAATAAACTTTTTGGTGAACTGACTCTTGAGCAGGCTACATAAAATTTCCATGAGAAAAACAATCGTATCTTAAGTCTAGTCCGGCTAATTTAAGAGTTTGTCCCTGTGATTTATTAATTGTTAAGGCAAAGCAAACTTTTAAAGGAAATTGCAATCTTTTAAATTGAATTGGCAATTCAGAATCAGAAGGTATTAATGGAATTCTCGTTATAAAAAGCGTTTCCCCTGTACCATTGCCAGTAGAGATAATTGCATCGACAACATTCTTATGAAGGACTTTAACTTGCTATCTTGTACCATTGCACAGTTTTGGCGGCTTCAAGTTGTGAATCAATATTACAGGTGAACCAATCTTTAAAGTTAATTTATGTTGAGGCAGGCCAGCCGGATTTAATGAATTAAGAAACTCGACGGGGTAATGAACTGAATCTTCGACTTCAGTCACAGAATCAATACAGTTATATGTTATTTCTTCACTTTGAAATGATTTTAATAAAAACTCGTTTATTTCCAATGCATTGTCATTTCTCGCAGACAAAATAGCACGTTCTGAAAACCATTCGAGTGATTTTTGAGAGATATTTTTAATATATATATATATATATATATATATATATATATATATTTTAAGAGTTAGCTCTTCAATACTTTTCGAAACATGACACAAAGTGGATGGTAAAGTTATTTTGCCATCATGGGTTGGAAATAATCCATTTCCTATTTGAAGAAGCATTTCTGCAAATTCACCAGCTATGCTATCACCTTTTAAGTGCACTCGCATATTTTTCATAAATGCAATTTTCTGTATTTTGGGCCACGAAATTGAAGACTTTAAGCACGCATTTATTTCATCTGCTCTTGTTCCTCTGGGGATCACTGGAAGAGTTTGTCGAAAACAAACGAACAGTTATGCCACCCATCAAGTATTCACTATCTCAAATGTCTTTCAAAGATTGATCTACAGCTTCAAAAGCACCTTTATGGCCCATAGTACACTCATCCCAAACAATAAGCTTGCAATCTTTGAGCAATATTATATTGCTTTGAAATTGAGCAATGTGGTGCTTCTAAATGAATCAAATTAAATGGAATCTTAAGTGTAGCATGAGCTGTGCGACCTCCATTTAGTAAAGTGGCTGCGATACCGGAAGAAGCAACGGCCAATGCAATTTTTTTGCTTTGCCGTACCTTTGCCAATAATAAATTTAAAAGATACGTTTTACCTGTTCCACCAGGTGCATCTAAAAAATATGCTCGCTCTTCCATTAGTTTGGACTACAAGGTCCTGCTTTACAACTCTGTTCTAAAACCAATCTGGACCTATGGTTCCCAGTTATGGGGGAACGCTAGCAACAGCAGCATTGACATTGTCCAGAGAGCCCAGTCAAAAATATTGAGAACCATTACCGGGGCACCGTGGTATGTTCGAAACGAAAACATTCATAAAGACTTAAACATCTCAACAGTCAAGGAGGAAATAGAGGAAAAAAAAGTAAAATATCTTATCAAGCTCTCATCGCACACAAATCATCTCGCGAGAGGTCTCATAAGGCTGCGCAGCCGATCCCTTCTTCGTCGTAACGACTTACCAACCCAGCGCTGATTTTTAGGGACGCGCACTCAGAATACAGTCAAAAACAAAAATGAACTGTTAGCTAAGATTTATTTATAAGATTTGTATACTTATTGCTAGTTTTCTAATTCACTAGAAAAGATTCAATAAATAAGACCAGCAATTTAAAAAAAAAAAAAAAAAAGTACTATTCGTCTCATTTGTAACACATTTAAACTTTGAAGTTTTAAAAATGCATGCTTTTATTCTCGATACATAAGGTAAACAGTAGATTGGGTTTGTTCAATGTTCGTCATGGTGTCGGTCG
The DNA here is from genome assembly GCA_030179655.1 of Scaptomyza flava. Classification (NCBI taxonomy): domain Eukaryota; kingdom Metazoa; phylum Arthropoda; class Insecta; order Diptera; family Drosophilidae; genus Scaptomyza; species Scaptomyza flava. The sequence continues at coordinate 35,838,272 of JARNME010000404.1, read as the reverse complement.
GTCTGTATGTTCTCAACTTTTTTCGACACAATTCAAGCTAGAGACTTGAAATTACATATGTACATACTTTTTTCTATAACCGGAACAGAACAAGTGTGAAGAGTGTGGTTCAACGATTACTGGGAGGCTGGCAAATCGATAAGTTCGATAGCTCAAACGCGATAAATACTTATATTTCCCAAATCATTACATTAAGAGAAACCGAATTTGGTAGGAAGTAAGCGACTTGCATCTTCTAAAAAAATTCATCCAAAATTTTGGAGCTTCGCCCACTCATTCCGCCTCAGCCCCATCGCAATTAAAAATCAGAATCCTTTTTTTATTTCCACAGTTCCTGAGCTATTGCCACCGAATTTGGTTTCAAGATAGACGACTGCATAAAAACTTTGTATACCACGCCCACCCATACCTCAGCAGCCCTACCGCCTCCTTTAAAATTAGATAGCGTGTGTCTAGCACAGTTTTTTGGTTAATCTTATTTAATGTAATTTTA
>JARNME010000404.1:35725051-35829525 GCA_030179655.1 Scaptomyza flava | reverse complement strand
ACTATAAACTAAAGCACTAATCACTATGACAAAAGGCAAAACCAATATATATAAACTTATATAGAATTACGCAGCGTTTACAATGTCAGCGTGAGATTGGAAAATGTTTTGTTCCTGTCTGACACACATATTTTTCACATAAGTTTGTCTCCCTCATTTCCAATCTGTAACCGGTCTCGCTTGCATCTCAGCTTGGAGTGGAAAAAAGCTATTCGAAAATTGAGTTTTAAAAGCTGTCAATAGGTGTCGCATTTTCGAAATTAGCAACATGTGCTTGAAAGAACCAAAGCTCTAACCTCTATTTTACTCAAAATGGCTGTCAATAGGTGTCGCATCTTCGTAAGCTCCAATGTTTTTACCACTATTTTACTCAATACAGAGGTAAATGTTAATATAATTCACTATTTAATATTTATTTAGTACATATTAACGCATATATAACAATAAAATCATTGTTTTGTAAGAAAAGCAAATCGTTTAATTTTCGCGCCATTTCACATGTGCAAGCCGAGTTCGAATCAGCTGATTGCAACATCATGATCGCGCGCCCAACACCGTCAAGCACTTCCCTGCGGCTGCTCCTCTTCAAGTTCAGCAGCAGCAGCAACAGCTGCTTGCATCATCATTGTATGATGAGCTAGTAAAATTGCTTGTTTTCTTCTCATTTTTTAATAAATAAACAATTCTGCTTCCGGTTTTCATTCACTTTATAAATTTTTGCCACAAACATGAAACAAGCATCAGCTGTTCAAAGCTCATAAGCAGCTGTAATACAATTTCGAAAATTCGAACTGGTTTCCACGCTGACATTGTAAACTACCAGCGTGGATTTCAAATTTTTAAAAGCTTCAATCCAAGCTAAGCTGACATTGTAAACGCTGCCTTAAAAAATAAAAACATAAATATATAAAAATATAAACAGACTTATTGATAGTAACAAATTAAGATTACAATTTTTTTAACATTAAACATTGAATGACTTTTATGAAAGTTATGTATAAGTATACTAGTAAGTGGCCCGCTTACTTCGCTGCGCGGATAGTTTATATAAATTTTAGCAATAGAAGATAGATACAAAAAAAAAAAAAAAAAAAAATTAGAAAATATTTCACAAAATATTAAAGCAAAGTATTCAATATTCTCTTTTCCACGCCACCATTGAGGTAGAGAATCAGGCGCGTAAATTTTTATTGTGGTTTCCCCAGTAGGCCTTATCCACTTATCGAATTTAATTTGCAATTATTAACAACTTTTAACAGCTTCTTTATAAACGACATTAATTTTTTTTCCGTCAGGTGCTAATACAAATAAACTTTTTGGTGAACTGACTCTTGAGCAGGCTACATAAAATTTCCATGAGAAAAACAATCGTATCTTAAGTCTAGTCCGGCTAATTTAAGAGTTTGTCCCTGTGATTTATTAATTGTTAAGGCAAAGCAAACTTTTAAAGGAAATTGCAATCTTTTAAATTGAATTGGCAATTCAGAATCAGAAGGTATTAATGGAATTCTCGTTATAAAAAGCGTTTCCCCTGTACCATTGCCAGTAGAGATAATTGCATCGACAACATTCTTATGAAGGACTTTAACTTGCTATCTTGTACCATTGCACAGTTTTGGCGGCTTCAAGTTGTGAATCAATATTACAGGTGAACCAATCTTTAAAGTTAATTTATGTTGAGGCAGGCCAGCCGGATTTAATGAATTAAGAAACTCGACGGGGTAATGAACTGAATCTTCGACTTCAGTCACAGAATCAATACAGTTATATGTTATTTCTTCACTTTGAAATGATTTTAATAAAAACTCGTTTATTTCCAATGCATTGTCATTTCTCGCAGACAAAATAGCACGTTCTGAAAACCATTCGAGTGATTTTGAGAGATATTTTTAATATATATATATATATATATATATATATATATATATTTTAAGAGTTAGCTCTTCAATACTTTTCGAAACATGACACAAAGTGGATGGTAAAGTTATTTTGCCATCATGGGTTGGAAATAATCCATTTCCTATTTGAAGAAGCATTTCTGCAAATTCACCAGCTATGCTATCACCTTTTAAGTGCACTCGCATATTTTTCATAAATGCAATTTTCTGTATTTTGGGCCACGAAATTGAAGACTTTAAGCACGCATTTATTTCATCTGCTCTTGTTCCTCTGGGGATCACTGGAAGAGTTTGTCGAAAATCACAAGCTAAGAGAACAGTTATGCCACCCATCAAGTATTCACTATCTCAAATGTCTTTCAAAGATTGATCTACAGCTTCAAAAGCACCTTTATGGCCCATAGTACACTCATCCCAAACAATAAGCTTGCAATCTTTGAGCAATATTATATTGCTTTGAAATTGAGCAATGTGGTGCTTCTAAATGAATCAAATTAAATGGAATCTTAAGTGTAGCATGAGCTGTGCGACCTCCATTTAGTAAAGTGGCTGCGATACCGGAAGAAGCAACGGCCAATGCAATTTTTTTGCTTTGCCGTACCTTTGCCAATAATAAATTTAAAAGATACGTTTTACCTGTTCCACCAGGTGCATCTAAAAAATAGATTTCTCCCTTTTCTGCTTCAACGCTATGTAGTATCTTTTCGTATACTTGTTTTTGCTCAGCAGTAAGGAGTAGCTCATTATTAACAGCAAAATTATCGCAATTTTCATAATTTGTTTCCCTATGATATTCAATATTTAGAACAATTTCCTCGGATCTCATTGGTAGTGGAAGTCCATAGTAAGTCAAGTTTTGACCACCAATAGACAGTACAATATCTTCAATGTAAATCAGACATTTATTTAATACATTATCCACAATACTTTCATCAATATTTCTGTCTTTTGAAAAATGAAAGGCTCTTAAAATGTCTTCTGAGAAACTCTCTTTATAAGCATTCCAAAGCTTAAGAGCATCTGAAATTTGACAAAATACTAACATTATTGCAAAAAGTTCTCTTAGTTTTGTAGGATTTTGACATATGACAGCATCGGCTATAGTTGAACCCCAGTGCTTATCATCTTCTAGCAATCCTAGAGCTTTACACGCCAATTAAAACAAGTGGAAACGTTGCAGTCGGACGCAACCGACTGCGGTATACTCGATACCAGTATTAAAAATTTTGATGCCCATCCATGTGGGATGTCAATTGCTATCTTCATACCAAATTTGGTGACTCTAGCTCGAAGTTTGCATAAAAAGGGAAAGGGGGGCTGGGGGCGGTATGGGTGGAATTGCATAAAAACATTTGATGCAGATCTTTGTGGAATGTCAATTGCTATCTTCATACCAAATTTGGTGACTCTAGCTCGATGTTTGTATAAAGTGGGGAAAGGGGGGCTGGGGGCGGTATGGTTGGGCGTGGCATCCAAATTTTTGCTGCAGATCCTTGTGGAATGTCAAATGCTACCTTCATACCAAATTTGGTGACTCTAGCTCGAGGTTTGTAATAGTGTGGAGAGGGGGGCAGGGGGCGGTATGGTTGGGCGTGGCATCCAAATTTTTGCTGCAGATCCTTGTGGAATGTCAAATGCTACCTTCATACCAAATTTGGTGACTCTAGCTCAAAGTTTGTATAAAGTGGGGAGAGGGGGGCTGGGGGCGGTATGGTTGGGCGTGGCATCCAAATTTTTGCTGCAGATCCTTGTGGAATGTCAAATGCTATCTTCATACCAAATTTGGTGACTCTAGCTCGAAGCATGTAAAAGGTGGTGAGAGGGGGGCTATGGGGCTTGGGGCTTGGGGTGGTATGGGTGGGCGTGGCATTCAAATTTTGCTGCCGATCCATGTGGGATGTCAATTGCTCTCTTCATACCAAATTTGGTGACTCTAGCTCGAAGCATGTAAAAGGTGGGGAAAGGGGGGCTGGGGGCGGTATGTTTGGGCGTGGCATCCAAATTTTTGCTGCAGATCCTTGTGGAATGTCAAATGATACCTTCATACCAAATTTGGTGACTCTAGCTCAAAGTTTGTATAAGGTGTGGAGAGGGGGGTGGAATGGATGGGCTAGGCTCCAAAACTTTGATGCAGATTGTTGGGAGTCGTTGCCAGCTATCTTCCTACCTAATTTGGTGGCTCTAGCTCCACTACTCTGGAATATACACGCATTCCCGTTTTTGACGAAGCGTTGGGGCAGATGGGGGTGGCTAGGGCGGCATTGGTGGGCGTGGCATCCAAACTTTTGATTCGGTTTTTGGCGGATCATTATCATCTATCTTGGCACCAAATTTGGTGACTCTAGCTAAAAAACTGTGGGAGATATAGGCTTTTCTGATTTCTAAATGCGGGGGGCTGGGGGCGGGATGGGTGGGCGTGGCTCCAAAACTTTGATACAGTTCTTTTGGGGTCGTTACCAGCTATCTTCCTACCAGACAGGACAGACACCATGACGGACAATGCACAAAACCAATATACTCTTTACCTTCGGTATCGAGTATAATGATGCGTATGCTATTTTATTTCAAATTTAAAAATTAAGTTGGGCCCCGTACAAAATGTAATAAAAGTCTTAAATAAAAACATTCTGTATTATTAGGATGAATAGTGTACACTCTTCCCAAAGCTGAATCTATTTAAACTCCAGGAAAATTTTGTGCATCATGCCCTCGTACCTTCGCCATAAGGAAATAGCTAAGGGTACTGTAAGGTATCGTATGATCGATGCACCTCACTTACACGATGTAATTTATTATTATGGCTTTCAATAATAATATCGCGCTTTTCAAATTGCTGACCAACAATAACTAAAGCTACTTCGCTTGATTGAGGTGCATTGTAAAGCCCTTTGTGAGCACCAGCGAGTGTTCGATCAGCATGTATAATCAATTTATAGTCTTTAGTACTTGTTGGTATTTTATTGAGAGCCATTTTTAGATCTTTAACATAACGATTATGATGATGAAACATACATTGAAGATCCTTTACTACGCTTAAATCAACATTTGAAATATTTTTGCAACGTAGTTGAGCTTCCTTTTCATCATCACCAACAAAATAAGTTTGAAAAAACTGCATTTCTTCATATGGCAAAGGTCGGACACTACCAATTAAGTGATACACTTGTCCTTGGACTTTAAAGGTTGACCAACTTTCATTTATAATTTTTGTACTTCCAAAAGAAGTCATTTGAAAGCAGCTGTTATACTTTCTTATACGATCAATGAAATGATCATGCTTTGGATGTCCACCAATTATTAAGCTTTTAAGTGGATCAGGCAAACTTTCATTTTGTGAGATTTTAACTTTTCCTGCCTTGCAACAGATACCTAAAGGCTCATTTTTCCATTTTAAAGCATTACAATGTTTGCATATCAAATTCATACTACCAAGTTGAGTAATTTTATCTGACTTGTAAGCTATTTCAAAATCATAGTTTAAGCCAGACATGGCTTTAACACTCCATGCACGCAAACGCCTTTCTTGACGTGTATCAGGATTATTAGCCTGATGTCTTCTCATTGCAACTCTGTGAGCTTCAGGATTATTAGCCTGATCTCTTCTCACTACAACTCTAATAAAATCAGGATTATTAACACGATATCTTTTTGATGCTTCTATGCTATTTTTTCATATGAACTTTTTTTAAAATCTTTTTTTCTGTTTTGCCGGTGAACCGACTACGTCTTTTAACAGGATTTTTAACATTTTCAGTTATACATTCACTTGACGTATCAGAATCTTGAGTTAATACTTCCTCTAAAGGAATATAAACATCAAAATGTCCATTCATTAATTGACCGGTAAAACGCTTTCTTTTTACAATAAATTTTTTTTAATAAATTTCCATTTTGAAAAACTTGGGAATTTACAGCAAAAATTTGTGCTGTTGCTTGAAGCTCACATGCAGTACCATAGGTATCGTATATGAGTATGACATAGCGAACTCATATTGTTCAGAAGAGCTATAACACTCTCCATTTAAGTTTATGCTGAAGCCAGCAAAAGTTTGCCAGTTGGTTACAACATGTTCAACAATATTTTGGCGTATGGTGCCATGGAAGGCTTGCCTACCAAATAAAACGTAGGAAATAGATCTAAAAAGACAGGCTCCATCACCAATTATGTTAACAACTGAATGCGGCACCAAAACACCACTATATCTAAAGCTTCAATAGACATATTTTAATTTGGCTGTGAGTCAATTGACTTCACTGTAAAACGATTGTTACAACGTTACAGTGTCTATACGTAAGTATAGAATTCAATAAAATTGAATATACCAACTTATATTATTTTAATAGAATATTCAGACTGCTTAGTTTTATTTGATTTTTAAATGCACTAAAGCAGCGTCTATATAACTATTATATAATATGCAAAATAGAAGACAACTATATATAATGTTGCTTCAATTATTAAGTCTAAAATCGACTTATTAATTTTGTTAAAAAAAAAAAAAAAAAAAAAAACAGCAAAACAAAATAACAATAAACAATAATAAAATAAATCATAAATTGACTTCACTGTACAACGTTACAGCGTCTATACAAAGTACAGAATTCAATAAAATTGAATATACCAACTTATATTAATTTAATAGAATATTCAGACTGCATAGTTTTATTTGATTTTTACATTAAATATGAACTAAAATGCATAACAATTCTCTTACCATTGTATGCAAAAACATAATGTTGGAAAGAGCATTACAGTTATTCCTCTAAGCAACAGACACCAAGCTCTAACATACAACGCTTGCACTTAAGAGCTAGGTATGGGTGGTGCAAATTAGGCAATGCCATTCCCTTAACTGCAGCCTCTTAGTTATGGCAAGCTTAGCTAAGTGAGCGCGGAGGAGATAGGGATATTAAAATTTATGTTTGACATGCAGAGCGCGCGCATAAGCAAAAGAGTGAGCGTAAATAACAACAAAGTTGCATGATTGCATTCAAATTATTTTATATCTAGCGGCAGTCATAAGAGCGACGCGCGCGCTGATCAAGCCTTAAGCCGCTCTTTGTGAGGCAGACATGCATACATTCCCTCAGCTTTGCATGCTGCTTGCAGTGAGTACCCTGAACAGTCATATTTCTTCTTCTTTGTTCTTCTCTCTGTTATCTTACTGTGGCTACAAAATATAAGAAAACTTTGTTTTGAAAGCAATCGATGCGTAAAATATTACATTTTTTTATTTATTTTATTATATAATTGATTTGAGCAGGCAGAAAGAAGCTTCTCCAACCCCATATAAAATATATATATTCTTGATCAGCATCAACAGCCATGTCGATATAGCCATGACCTTCTGTCCTTCTGTCCGTCTGTCCGTCCGTTCGTCCGTATGTATGAACGCGTCAATCGCAAAGACTAAAAGACCTAGAGACTTCAATCCGTTTATATTTGGAAAGCGTACGAACCTTTTTTTATGGCTTTGCTTGTGCGACGCGAAGGCGTCACTGCGCATTTGTTTTGTTTTTGTATTCTCGCTCGCGATCAAACCCTCACCTTGTCCGACAATCTGGCGACAGTAGTGGAATGGGTAATTGTTGTAATTGTAATTTGTTTTTTAAAATGGGTAAAAAGTGCTCCAAATCGTATGGGAGGTACTTGAAGGAGTTGTCCAAATAAAATATCCCTTCTTAGTGCTCACCTTCTACCTGCATGGAAAATTGTGTGAAAATTTCAGCCTTCTAGCTTTTTTCGTTTAGGCTGTGGCTCTTCCATTCTAGTCAGGACAAACTCTTTTATGTATATATAGAGATATTTTTATTATCATTTTATTTTTATTTTTATTTTATTTTTATATATTATACTCGATACCGAAGGAAAAGAGAATATTGGTTTTGTGCAACTTTCCAACTATCTTTATCTATGGCATAGTAAATAACAAGTAAGAAGGCTCTAGTCGGGAGAGCCCGACTAGAAGATACCCTGAACCCAGTTGCAATAAATATATTTAATTTATATAAAACTTTGGTATACTGGCTTAGTATACCGATATATCGATTAAGTTCAATATCTCCGGTGTTTCTCAACCGATTTGGACGAAATTTTCAGAAAGGTTCTATCATTATCCATTACTTCAACCCTCATTTTTAGATTTTCCAAATTCGATATTTTATTGTTATCGATTCCATGTGTATATCGGAAACCAGAATAGTTATCGATAATTTGAAGCAAACTTGTTCTGCTCATGGTATAGGAGAACTTAAATACAAAATCAGAAGTCTCTAGCTCTTGTAGTCTCTGAGATCCACGCGTTCATACAGACGGACAGACGGACAGACAGACGGAAGGACAGACGGACATGGCTATTTCGTCTGGCTGTTGATGCTGATCAAGAATATATATACTTTATAGGGTCGGAGATGCTTCCTTCTGCCTGTTACATACTTTTGCACAAAACCATTATACCCTTATTTACCCATTTTATGGGTTAAGGGTATAAAAATTTAAAGATAGGGGTTCTACGATAACTGGGTGGCTGGCAAATCGATAAATTCGATAGCTCCAAACCGAAATATCCACATATTTCGCACATCCTTACAGCTAGAACTACCAAATTTGGTGAGACAATAGCTACTAGCAACCCCCAAAAATCTGCTTCAAAAATGTTGGAGCCACGCACACCCATTCCACCCCAGCCCTCCGAATTTTTAAGTGAAAAAAGCCTATTTCTCCCACAGTTTTTGAGCTAGAGCCACCAAGATAGGTGTTGATGACCCCCCAAAAACTGCATCAAAAGTTTGGATGCCACGCCCGCCAATACTGCCCTAGCCGCCCCATCCGCCACAACACTTCGTCAAAAACGGGAATAAGTGTATCTTCCAGAGTTGTGAAGCTAGAGCCACCAAATTTGGTAGGAAGATAGCTGTCAACGACCCCAAAAATTTGCATCAAGTTTCGGAGCTACGATCACCCATTCCTCCCCCAGCCCCCTCGCCAAACCTTTAACAAACTTTGAGCTAGAGTCACCAAATTTGGTATGAAGATAGCAATTGACATTCCACATAGATCTGCATCAAAAATTTGGATGCCATGCCCACCCATACCACCAAATTTGGTAGGAAGACAGCTGGCAACGACCCCCAAAAATCTGCATCATCACCCATTTCGTCCCCCTTTCCACACCTTTAACAAACTTTAGGCTTGAGTCACCAAATTTGGTATGAAGATAGCAATTGATATTCACAAAGATCTGCATCAAAACTTTGGATGCCACACCCACCCATACCGCCCCCAGCCCCCCATTTCCACCTTTTACAAACCGCGAGCTAAAGTCACCAAATTTGGTATGAAGATAGCAACTGACATTTCACAAAGATCTGCATCAAAAATTTAGATGCCACGCCCAACCATACCACCCGCAGCCCCTCATTCCCAACTTTTACAAACTTTGAGCTAGAGTCACCAAATTTGGAAGGAATATAGCTGGTGGCATCCCCATCGGCATCGGAGAATCTTCAAGGCAGCGTACACCCCTGCCGCATCCGTACCCCTTTGCAATCAGGCCTGTTTTTACTGGTTTTAATACTGGCATCGAGTATGCCGCAGTCGGTTGCGTCCGACTGTTATAAATTATCTTCCCTTTTTTTTTTATCACATTCTCGCACTCTCATGTACGTAGACGATGTGAAGCTTATTTTCTCCTACTGTAGTTCTCTCTAGTTCAATACAACTTTGGTGTAAGACTAATCAGTTGCTTCTCAATTGTTCTAAATGTATGTTTATGATTTTTAGCCGAAATAGTCCTTTTTTTACCTGCTACTCAATTGACAGTAACCCGTTGCAACGTATTTTTACAGTCAAGGACCTTGATGTTCTTTTTGACTCCAAACTCTCATTCGGCCTTCATATTTCTACTATTCTTAATGAGGCCAAAGGTGTTCTTGGTTTCATTAAACATTGGTCTAAAGAGTTTAACGATCCTTACGTTACTTCCCTTGTCCGCCCTATCCTGGAGTACTGGTCTTGTATATGGAGCTCCCAGTATAGAAATAACCAGGATCGTATCGAATCTGTTTAGAAACAGTTTCTGCTTTTTGCCTTACGAGGCTTAAATTGGGATAGTAACCTTCTCTTGCCTTCATACTCCAGTAAGCTTCTTCTCCTTAACCTCCCGTCGCTGAACAATCGTAGGATAGTCCTTGGTGTTGCCTTCCTGCACAAGTTGATAACTGGTGATATAGATTCTTCTTTTCTTTTAGGTCATCTCCATTTCGCTATTCCTTCCAGACCTACTAGAAACTTTCGCCCGTTATTTTTGAAAACGTGCACAACAGATTACGCTATGCACAATCCATATCGTGTTTTATGCGTCCAATATAATAACCTACACCACGTGTTCTCTAATGAGACCTCTCTCTCCTTAATCAAATCATTGCTTTCACTTTATTTTCGGGAAGTTAATGACCGAGCTCAGCTTTGAAACAGTTCTTAGCTTGCTGGACTGGCTGAACTCTCTTCCTCCATCGCGTCATATCCCTGCAAGCAATTTGATGATTTTTTTGATCAGAAACCCAATAACTACTTCAATTTGAGTCATTTTGATGACTTAAAAACGATTAATCGCTTATGCGATTAAAGCCCTACTTGAAAGCGACTAGCATTTATGCTTTAAATATGATGAATCGCCAAAATTTGAAGCAATCAAAAATTGAGCATGGCAGCTAAGAAAATAAGCTTTTTTTTGTCGTGACGTCAGTAAAAACGATTACTTTGAACAGCTTGGCTACTCAAAAACTACTCGCTTGCATGCTCATAATATGATTAAATGCTTCAAATGTAAAGCTATCAGAAATTGAGCATGAAGGTGAGTAAAATATGCTTTATGTCATAAATATAACTTATGGGCAATTAGGCTATGCTAGTCAATGACGCCTGATGGTCGAGCTGCCTAAGACGCCGCAAAAACGAAAGTCCCCGGTTCAAACCCTCGTTGGGTTAAAATGAAAGGTAAGTTTAAATTGCGTAATCTATAATAAGCATTTACAATAACATTAATTGTTAACATTAAAATTAACATTAAAACAATTATGATACATAAAGGCTCAAAAAACAACAAATATTTTTGACCAGCTTTCAACAAATACGACTCGAAAAATACTCGCTTTTGATTTGAAAAATGACTCAAAAATTAGTGAAAACTGCTGTAGTATACGACCTCTCAAAATCAGTCACAAATGCCGACCAATATATAACACAATAATGTGATTTGTCATCAAAAAAATAGTTCATAAATGTTTACTTTCAATCATATGGTGACTGAAAAAACACTAGTTTGTCATTCAAAATGCTTGCTGGGATATATATAAATATTTTTTTATTCTATTTTATTTACTTATTTATTTTTATTTTTTTTTAAACATTTATTTTTAGTTTTCTCATTTAAAATTTTCTTTTCTATTTTCTAATAACATCTCTGTTTTAAGAATAGAGTCTATAATGTCACTGACAATTTTGGCTATGGAAAGGGGCATAGCTGGCCGGACTGGCAAATATTTTATTGTAACTTTTTTTTTAAAAGTTGACTCTAGATCAGTGATGGGCAGACGTCGACGTCCATATTATTTCTAACTCACACGAGGCAGCGTGCTGGCAGCGCGCAGCCAGCGCGCTGCCTCGTGTGAGTTGGGTTTTTCGCTGCCGACTGCACGAAATCACACGTACGCTATAAGCATTGAAATCTATTTTTAGAACACGATTGTTCGTTCGTCGTCGGTTGTCGTGCCGAAGCAAGCTCTAGACTTAACATTGTACTTTTAGTTGAAGGCTAACTATTGACAGGCAAGCACCACGCAGCGCATTAGCAAAAAAACTAATTTTTTACAGTGCGCTCCAAAATGTTTATGCCCGAATGGGAGAATGAATTTTTTTTCATAGAAAATAAAGATTGCAGAGCAAAATGCTTGATTTGCAATAACATTGTTTTTCGAAATGTTAAATATTTTTCAAGATGGCATTATTTATGAATAAATAATAAGCACAATGAGTAACCGTTAACTTGCAGCGTGCACTGTACTGATCACACTTCGTTTTTTCTCTGCAGCGCACGCAAATTGTGCTTGTATGCGTGTGAAAACTGTGACAATATTTGTGTGTGCCCACCACTGCTCTAGATTCGTCAACAACTTTCAATAAAATAAAATAAAATAAATTAAAATACATTTATTTATTTGACTTAGTTTAGTACTTACATACAGTTGGACATCATCAGCATACAAATGAACATTACAGTAAGAAAGACATGACGGTAGATCGTTAATATAGATAGAAAATAGAAGCGGACCTAATATTGATCCTTGCGGAACACCACGGGCACTATTATCAGGTCCGATATTTTGTTCACGGAAACAACTGCTTGTCTTAGTTGCTTTAAAAACAAGGACATTAGTTTGGTGGCAGTTGTACTGGTATGGTAAGTACTATGTTGTAGTTCACCGTGTCAAAAGCTTTACTGAAATCAATTAGCGTCATTAAGGTTACCACACTATTATCCATTTTTGACCTAATATCCTTGACTACTTTTACAATCGCCGTTGTGCAACTATGATAAGTCCGAATGCCAAACTGATGTTGGACAATAAGTTTAATGGCGTTTAGAAAATTGTTAATTTGTTTTGCGACAAGATGTTAAAAAATTTGAGATAGGTATGGCAATATGGATATCGGTCGGAAGTCAGCATTGGCCTTAGCAATAGGCAGAACTTTGGCAAGTTTCCATTCATTAGCAGTATTAAAAATATGCGTTAAGTGGACTATTATAAATGGTAATAACATTTTGACAAATTTAGGGTTAATATCTTCCAATCCAGTAGCATTAGATTTGATTTTTTGTATTGACTGCATCACATCACATTGAAACACAGGACTAAAATGGAAAATGTTTTGACAATTGTTCAAAGACGCAGAACTCCCAAAGGGATTACATGGAGATACAGGGACATTTACAATAACAAATTTATTATTTAAACAATTAACATCATTACTATAATTTATCACAGTTTGAACTGTCCCAGACCCCCAAATCTGGTAACGGTTCCCAAGTCACGCCCCCGCGCACACCTTAACCGTTCTTAGCCCCCCCTACCATCCATTCAAAAACGGGTATGCGTATAAACGAAACTTTTTTCACACCCTTCGAGCTAGAGACTTAAAACTTTCCATACATCTACGGGCTCTACGAAAGCTGGGGGGCTGGCAAATCGATAAGTTCGATAACTTGTGAGGTAGGCCAAATGCCGGCCTCCCGACAATACATTAATGGAAACAGCAGTATTATTATTTTGTATCATTAAACACTATTATTATTATCATTTCAATCATTAAGATATTAAGACATATGCGAAATACTATGAAGTAAATATTAATGGAATAAATGCAATGTCCACGTTAAAAGACTTTAAGTTTAGCATAAGAATAGTACGGTGAAGGGCATAGAATAAGCATAGTATAAGATAACTTAAGAGAGCAGCGCAAGAAGAGCGGCGGTCGTGTGCACTCTCACACGATCCAAATGTCGCGACCCACGATAAGGGCGCGCTCAGGCCGAGCGCGAGACGACGAAATGGGAGTCGAGAAGCACAAGAGAATGTGAACGGACGTGACCGCAGGTGGCCCAAGATAAGAGTATGATAAGCAAAGACAAGTACAGTGTCAGAGACTTTTAGAGAATAGAGTTTGAGATTGGCGTGGACTAGATTCCCCCTTGGAAGCTTATTAGAGATCTAAGCGGAACTAAGCAACGTGAGCTATGAAATAAAAGTTAGAATTATTCCAAATCCTTGTGTCTTCATTTCGTCCCGAGAGGCACTAACGGTATACGCATACGCGCGCGGTTATATACATGTATACATGTGCACACGCGGTCGGTACGTTGCTAGGTGCGTCCCGAATTGTGTGGTTAGAATCTGAGTGATCAGCGGCACACGTACTGTGGCTCGTCCCGTACGCTTCCCAAACCATTAGTCGGTTCGGTAACGGAGCTTTGGCATCCGCGTGACCTCGACTTGCGAGGGAACATAGCCTGTGCTATCGGTGGTACTTGTACTGCGGTTTGTCCCGCACACCTCCATGATCGCCAGCCGTCACGGAATCTTGACCCCGGTATAGCGGCGGGCTAGCCTCCAACTCGCGAAAACGTTTCAGCAAATTTGAATATTTCTTGTAACGTGGAACCTTGGCTGGACTGAGTTTCATACCCCGGCCAATATCACTTCTTTACAAACTCAGAGCTAATACCAAGAAAGTTGATGCCAACCCCCAAAAAACTGCATCAAAACTTAAGTCATAAAATTCAGTAGGAAGATAGAAATTGGTATACCACAAAGATCTGCATCAAAACTTTGATTTCACGCATCCCATACCGCCCCCAAAAATTTAAAGATTTTGAGCAAGTCATAAACTTTTGTAGGAGGATAGCAATAAACATTCTACAAAGATCTGCATCGAAAACTTCGATGCCACGCCCACCTTTACCACCACCAGCCACTCATCTTTTAAAAGTATTAATAATGTTTATATCTAACTAGAGTAACTAATTTTCTATCAAGTTAAGTGATGACATCCCTCAAATAACTGCATAAAAATTTTGGAAGCCACGCCCACCCATACCGCCCCCACCCCCCCCCCTCCCCAACTTATACAAACTTTGAGCTAGATTCATCATATTTGGTATGAAGATAGCAATTGACATTCCACAAAGAGCTGCATCAAAAGCTTGGATGCCAAGCCCACCCATACCGCCCCCAGCCCCTCTTTCCTACCTTTTACAAACTTTGAGCTCGAGTCACCAAATTTGGAAGGAAGATAGCTGGTGGCATCCCCATCTGCATCGGGGAATCTTCAAGGCAGCGTAAACTCCTGCCGCATCCGTATCCCTTTGCAATCCGGTTTTAGTACTGGTATCGAAAATGCCTCAGTCGGTTGCGTCCGAGTGCAACGTTTTCACTGTTTAATATACTTACAGTGTTGGACGATACTAAAGCAACCCCCTAGGCCATTTTTTTCATTTGACTATTTTTATACCCTTAACCCATAAAATGGGTAAAAAAGGGTATAATGGTTTTGTGCAAAAGTATGTAACAGGCAGAAGCAAGCATCTCCGACCCCATAAAGTATATATATTCTTGATCAGCATCAACAGCCGAGACGATATAGCCATGTCCGTCTGTCCGTCTGTCTGTACGTCTGTCTGTCCGTCCGTCTGTCTGTCTGTCCGTCTGTATGAACGCGTGGATCTCAGAGACTACAAGAGCTAGAGACTTCAGATTTTGTATATAAGTTCTCCTATACCATGAGCAGAACAAGTTTGCTTCAAATTATCGATAACTATTCTGGTTTCCGATATACACATGGAATCGATAACAAAAAATATCGAATTTGGAATATATAAAAATGTAAAAATGTAATTTCGTCCAAATCGGTAAAGAAACACCGGAGATATCGAACTTAATCGTTTGAAGCTAAGTCAGTATACCAAAGTCTTATATAAATTTAGTATATTGATTGCAACTGGGTTCAAGGTATCTTCTAGTCGGGCTCTCCCGACTAGAGCCTTCTTACTTGTTGTTTATAGAAATTATTGGATGATATCGGTTCTGTTTCTAGACCAAATATGTCACTGTATTTGGTACATAGATCAGTTAATCTCACTTTGAATTGGTCAGGGAATGTCAATTTACCTATAACTTTGTTAATTCTATTGTTTGAATTTTCGTTAGTTTGAAAATCATAATCTTCTATTGATTCGAATTTAATGCTGGGATTTTTATTTTTTATACCCTTAACCCATAAAATGGATAAATAAGGGTATAATGGTTTTGTGCAAAAGTATGTAACAGGCAGAAGAAGGCATCTCCGACCCAATAAAGTATATATTTTCTTGATCAGCATCAACAGCCAGACGAAATAGCCATGTCCGTCTGTCCTTCCGTCTGTCTGTCCGTCTGTCTGTCTGTCCGTCTGTCCGTCTGTCTGTCTGTCCGTCTGTATGAACGCGTGGATCTCACAGACTACAAGAGCAAGAGACTTCAGATTTTGTATTTAAGTTTTCCTATACCATGAGCAGAACAAGTTTGCTTCAAATTATCGATAACTATTCTGGTTTCCTATATACACATGGAGTCGATAACAAAAAATATTGAATTTGGAAAATGTAAAAATGAGGGTTGAAATAATGGGTAGCGATAGAACTTTTCTGAGAATTTCGTCCAAATCGGTTAAGAAACATCGGAGATATCGAACTTAATCGATTGAAGCTAAGTCAGTAAACCAAAGTCTTATATAAATTTAATTTATTAATTGCAACTGGGTTCAGTGTATCTACTAGTCGGGCTCGCCCGACTAGATCCTTTTTAGTTTTATCTGTTCTATTTAAAATACGGACTATTGTACTTTTACTTTCAACAATACTGTTCGCTATTATTACCCCAGGAAGTATTTCCTGGTTTGGTATTAATACAGTTTTTTCAGTAGTGGGAAGCATGATTTGTCTCATTACTTCTGATCTTGCTGGTAATAATATTGAGTTATCAATATCATTGTGTAGTTGTGGTACATGTATTTGGTATTTTAGTGATTGTGGTTTCATAAGGAATTCATTATGTTGGTAATCTATTATACAATTGTATTTTCGAATGAAATCAAGTCCGATAATTCCATCACATGGAACCGGAAAGACGTTGCTGACAACTTGGAAGTCATGAGTGATTATAAAATAATCGAAAAGTTAGTCAATTTTTGGTTGTCCTTACTAATTTGAGTTTATTTTTGATTCAATATTATTATTTTTTAAAATGGATACACATTAGCTCCTGTATCTATAAGTAATGTTAGTTGGGTGTTGTTGTTCCCGTTTTGGATTTTTATGACACTGCTAAGATTTAAATTTATGTGTAGAATTCTTACTGCTGTTGCTCGCTCAAGGGGTTTTGCTGCTTTTTCGAGTTACTTTGGTTATTATAACTATTTCCTCCGTTTGAGCCGCCTCTGTATGAGCCGCCTCGAGTGTTGCCTCTGTAACCATTGTTGTTGTTATTGTAATTGTTACCTCTGATGCTGCCTCTATTGAAAGGTCGGCCTCTATCATAACCTCTACCGCGGTTTCCACCATGGTGTATGTTGTTCTGATAATATAAAACAGTATTAGTGTGACCTGTAGCTTCTGTGAAACTGTCGATAAACTTTGATGTGACCTCATTCATGTTGTTGAATGAGCCCGCTTGCATGATAAGTTTTACCTTATCAATAGAGCAGTTTTTATACCCATAAAATGGGTAAAAAGGGTATAATGGTTTTGTGCAAAAGTATGTAACAGGCAGAAGGAAGCATCTCCGACCCCATAAAGTATATATATTATTGATCAGTATCAACAGCCGAGACGATATAGCCATGTCCGTCCATCTGTCCGTCTGTATGAACGCGTGGATCTCAGAGACTACAAGAGCTAGAGACTTCATTTTTTATATATAAGTTCTCCTATACCATGAGCAGAACAAGTTTACTTCAAATTATCGATACCTATTTTGGTTTCCGATATACACATGCTTTCGATAACAACAAATATCCAATTTGGAAAATTCAAAAATGAGGGTTGACGTAATGGGTAATGATTGATTTTTTCTGAAAATTTCGTCCAAATCGGTTGAGAAACACCGGAGATATTGAACTTAATCGATTGAAGCTAAGTTAGTATACCAAAGTCAATTATAAATTTAATTTATTTATTGCAACTGGGTTCAGGGTATCTTCTAGTCGGGCATTCCCGACTTGAGCCTTCTTACATGTTATTATTATTTATCATAAATATTGATAAACAAAAGAGGTCTCGTCGTCAGCATAAAGCACCATGATGTCCTTAAACAAATATACTTGAAACGATCCTCATCATATTTCCTCCTCCGAGCTTATTAGTACCTTTGCAATACTTAGGACTTAATCTTTATTTGTTTGGTCTGCGAACCCGCTTGTTTTATGAAATTATGGATCGTTTCAAGTATTTTTCTAAAAGTATGGACATCATGGTGCCCTATGTTGACGACGAGACCTCTTTTGTTTATCAATATTTATGATAAATATAAATAAAAATGAATTACACAGTAAATGAACCAATGCATTGGTTCATTCTTGATTTTAAGCAGTTTGCCAAACTTGTTTGTTACAATTTGAATTTAAAATTTAAAAGCTATATAGACATTCGTCGGTTACCGTTAGGAAACAGAAAGTGTAGCTGGTGGGTGGGATTGTCAGAGGTTTGGTTATAGCAACGAAAAGTAACACACAAGATACACATACAAAATGTATAAAGAATTAGACAACAAATGGTTTGCTTTATTTTTTGAAAATACAAATCAAATATAAAATTATTCGGGGGAATGGTTGTTATTATAAGTATTTCATATCATATTTTTTTAGGTGTCTAATTTAACAATCCAAGCTTTTCCAGCTTAGGCAAATCAAGCGCTAAATATTGTTTAAATAAATATTGTTTATATAAGCTATATAGAAATTCATCGGTTACCGTTAGTGGTATTAAAATAATCTTACTAGTCTAGACTAGGTTTAAACTGGGGAAATCAGAAAAAAACCTACCATTTCACAAATACACACAAAAATAACATATATATTAAGTTTAATAAACCAAAAATACTCACAGGCAATCCCGATCGTGACCGCAAAAGAATAGCAACGGTCGCTTATAATAACCCACATAATCTTTTACTGGGAGGGGCACATATTGACACTCTGCATCGCCGCTGCGGACGCAATCGTTAAAGGATTTCTTTTACCAAGCGGTGGGCTTTAGGAGTGCCAGAGGATTTTTGCGATAGAAGATGGCATTTAGGTAAGAGTTGCAAACATAATAATACCAGCTGATCATGCGCTCCACAGGATCGCGCACAAGGTTTATGTAAATTGATTTTGGCAAATTGTAGGCATTAAATTCGATCCATGAGGTGTGCTCAATATAAACAGTGGCACTCTGTTGATTAAATATATGCGCAGCTCTATTAGCCTGCTGTTTGTGTGATAACTAACGTTTTTATTTCTTCCTTAGGCCCGAATGATCGACATCAAAGTTATTAATGTCCTGTAAATTTTCCATAAGCTACTAAAGCGATTCGCTCCCCACTTTGGCACAAAGTGTGAAAAAAATGCGATTCATTTCTGCCTTTGCCGTGATATTAAGCTGCTGCGGTGTCAGAAAGTGTAGCTGGTGGGTGGGATTGTCAGAGGTTTGGTTATAGCAACGAAAAGTAACACACAAGATACACATACAAAATGTATAAAGAATTAGACAACAAATAGTTTGCTTTATTTTTTGAAAATACAAATCAAATATAAAATTATTCGGGGGAAAGGTTGTTATTATATGTATTTCATATCATATTTTTTTAGGTGTCTAATTTAACAATCCAAGCTTTTCCAGCTGAGGCAAATTGAGCGCTAAATATTGTTTATATAAACGCTGCTTGCAGAAATTATAGAACTCATACTCATATGTGAAATTGCGTCTAATCAACTGCTTGACCTCTGGTTCAATGTACGGCTTGCGGTTGTTTTTATTTCGATTTGTTATCTTGTTGTTATGCACTAAACGGGTAAGAAAAAGGTTAAATGGTTGAACAAGATGTTTGCGACAGAATTATAATATCTTCATAATATCTTCATACTTTCATACATCAGCTTGGCACCGCGAAAGAACCGTGGTATATATTGCTCAAAGACGGTCAACGTTATGTTTGTATCCTCCCAGCTACCAACTACCGCATAATCCCGCTCTACATGCTCTTTGGCCATTTGTATTGCCGTGGGGGAATTAAAGGGACTGCAAGTCAAATAACACAGTGGTCATCAGTAGATCGAATTTGAATTTGGAAAACCCGCGTTCAACTTACATACAATCATCATGATGACCGCAATAGAAGAGGGATTGTCTTTTGAAGTTCGGCATAAAATCCTTCACAGTGTGTGGCACATACTGGCATTCGGGATCACTACTACGCACACAATCATTAAAGTTTTTTTTGTACCAGGAGGCAGGCTTGATTTTCTTGTTAGGCGACTTGCGATACTCGATGGCGTTCTTGTAGGAGCTGCGTGCATAGTAGAACCAACTTATCACACGCTCCACAGGATCCCTAACCATGTTTATATAGATGGGCTGCGGCAGATCGAACTCGGCAAAGTCCAGCCAATTAATATGCCGTATATAAATAGTGCCCTCCTCGAAGCCTGCCACCAGCTCAGCAGCTTCTCGCTGCTTCTTTTTATTTAGTTGGCGCATTGTCATTTCATGCAATCCGCTGCGTTCCAATTCGAGATCACCGTTATACTCCACCAATGAATTGAATAGTTCCAAAAGTGCTTCACTACCTACTTTGGCGGCACGGTTGAAGAACAGTACATCGATTTCGGCATTTTGAGTGTTGTTCAAACGTTTAGCGCTCAGATTTTGCAGCTGTGTCAGTTCCATAAGTTTGATGCAAATTATAATAAATAGGTTGAATTTCGTTTAGACTTTGACTGTGATTTAAACTGTGCACTGTGTTAGTTGCAACATGCGTGGCAGACACCAAACTAGTAAGCGTAGATCTCAAAACATGTTATGTGTATATAATATAAAAAAAAATTATATTTATATGCACAGTCTTACATTTAAAAGTTATTTTAAAAAGCTTATGCACCTTTAACTTTATTGGCCGTTACAATTAATCAATAATCCAAACCTTTTTTAAACTGTTAAAAAAAAAATCAAAATGCCAAGTTGATATACCCTTAAAGCTTAAGCTTTTTATTGAGCTGATAATTTGTCTTCATATTTTTATGCACACTAATCTTTTACGACTATAATTTTGCTAGGATTCAGTCCGTCTAAGCTATCATCCAATTTCATCAAATCCTTCAGCTTAATTGCGAGATATTGTTTATGCAAACGCTGGCGACAGAATTGATAGAATTCGATTTCTCTTGTGAAATTGCGACGTACCATATCCACAATTTCTTGACGTATGTGAGGTTTCATTGGATTATCATTAGCCTTTTGGGTATGTAGACCCGCTGCAAATGGGACGTTTCAGGTCTTTTTTTTATGAAATGGTCTTTCAAGTACTTACAGTAGTATAATTTAGATGCATCCGCAAAGTAGCGCGGTACATAAGCCTCGAATACAGACAGTGTCTCATTAGTATGCTCCCAAGTGCCCACAACCGCGTACTCACTTTCAACGTTTATTTTGGCCAACTGCAGAGCCAGGCGCGAATTAAATGGTCTTGTAGAGGGAAAGAAATAGAAGGTAGAAACACCACTTTGGAAGTACTTAAAATTTTCTAACTCACGTGCATTTAAACTCATTGTGACCACAAAAAAATAGAGTTTGCCTGCGATGATCACCCACACGTTCCAGCAGAGAGCCTTCAATGTAGTTGCAGACCTTCTCACCAGACAGCACACACTGATCGTACTCCGTGTTGACCCATTGAGGATTGGGCATTTGGCGATTATTTCGCCGACGGCCGGGCACAAATATCCATGGGGCGCGAATATAGTAATACCAGCTGATTACACGTTCCACCGGATCGCGCACCATATTAATGTAAACTGGACGCGGCTGATCGTGTTTGCTAAAGTTCAAATAGTTTACATGGCTGGCAAAGACTGTGCCATCCTCAAGATGCACTATATTATCAATCCAGTCGCCCTCCTCTGCAGGCTCTAGTATTGGCAGAATACCTCCATTTTGTGGGTCTTGCTCCACCTCATAGTCGTGGACTTTGCCCAGGGCGCGCATCAGCTCTATAAGTTGTATGCTGCCTGTTTTGGGCACCCGATTATAAAAAAGCACATCAATCTCAGCTTTCTTTGTATTGTTCAACTCATTTGCACTCAGCTGAAGTATCTGCAAATTATCGAAGAGTACCGATGATGTTGAACTGAGTTTGAATCAAGCAATATAACCATAAGCCCACAAAAAAGTAGTAACGAAATGAAAAGACTCGTTATTAATATATATGTATATATTTAGTTTCCTGAATATGCTTCGAGTCATCTTATTCTGCAACTAGGCGTTATCTGCAAATGTCGGCATTGATTTTTTGATAGCAATATACTGCTTATAAAGACGCTGCTTGCAAAAATTGTACAACTCAATTTCATGTGCGAAATGTTGTTTAAGATAGGCCTCTACGTCCTCGTCCAGGTGATTATCGTGCGGCGTCGTATTTATCGTAAATTTCTCCCGATGCACTGTTCTGACACATACCATATACACAACAAAAAAGTTTTGGGATTAAAGTCTAGGTTGAGTAGAATACAAAAAAATACTGACAGTTATACTGATATGTGGCATCGGCAAAGAAACGTGGAATATATGCCTCTAATACGGCCAGGGTTATATTTGTTTCCTCCCAGGTGCCTACTACGGCATACTCCTTTTCCACATGCAATTTTGCTATTTGTGTGGCCATCTCAGAGTTGAAATTCCTAAAGAGTTGCGATTAAATGAGCAACTGTTGTTCAATTATTTTAGATATTACCTACAGGCAGACGGGCTGATTACCGCACAAGTGCAAGCTAAATCGCCGCCAATCATTATTGTAGGGAATATGTGGATCAAAGCTACAATCAGGAGCTATCCTCTGTCTTACGCAGTCATTAAAGCTCCTGTCAAAATACTCCTTTTTTTGCTTAGGCTTACTCGGATTACGAAGCAGACTATTCGCATATATAACGGGATGACGCTGATAGTAATAGGCACTTATCACCTTTTGTACGGGATGACGCACCAGGTTTATGTAAATTGGCCGGGGTAGGTCGTGTGCCGTGAAGTTTATCCAGTTTGTGTGCTCTACATAAGCAGCAGGATCTTCGAGGTATTGTAGTTCTGCGGCAAAACTCGCCTCCTCATCAAAATTATTTAAAGCTTTTTTACCTGGTGGTATCTCGTTTCGGTAGGTAACAAAACCATGCAAATCGCCCAAATGACCCAATAACTTCGTCATACTCTGACTGCCAACCTTTTCTAAACGATTAAACAAAATGAAATCTCGTTCGGCTTTGGGTGTATTGTTCAGTTGTACAGCTGTCAGACCAGCCAGCTTAAATGAAAAACAAAAAAGCTTGGTGTCAAATAACGAAAACCAAGTCGTCAGTAGAGTCCCGCTCAAATGCATTCGGTTGCTGCCTCTTGTAAAGGACTTTAAGCAGAGTAGGGCTTGAATCTATTTTGTTTGTTTGCAAAGACAGAAAGAAATCAAACAAAAAGTAAATCAAAGCAAAGCAAATAAAAAGTAAAGCATATGAGAAAAATTTAAGCGCAGGATCCGAAAGAAGCATCAAAAACACAACCGTATTTCGCATCGCTGGGAAACCGATAATAAGTCTATATACCCCTGGGTACAAATGAATGAAACTCACATATTTCCCACTTCTAAACAGCTACACCCACCAAATTTTGTAGGAAGAGAGCTAGCACCTTCCCACTCCTGACGCCCAAAGACCCCGCCTTTTAAAAACAGGATTGTATATATGTAGCTCGATTCACCATATTTAGTGTTAATATAGTTGTTAACATTCCCTTAAGATATGCTTCCGTGCTCCCCCTTTGCTAACACACCTCTTAACACATGGTTTTATCTGGTTTTAGAGCATAACGCAGTCGGTTGCGTCTGACTGCAACGTTTTCATTTGATTTTTTATTTATTTTTATTTGTTGTAGTTTGGGTGAAATAAAAAATTTTACAAGAAAAATAGTTTTTATTTGTCCACCTTCCGCAACCATCTCATTAATCGATCTTTCTCATATTTAAAACTCCGATACTGAAAGTAAGTAGTATGCTAATTTTGTGCAATGTATCATGATGTCTGTCCACCTGTCTGTTTGAATGAAAAGTAAAAAAATGTTTTAATTTTATGACATAATTTTATGTCGAAAGTGGGCTCAAATGTCAAATAAAATGGCCCGAAATCACGAATCATTCTTAATACAATTCCAAAGTACTTACAACCGACAATCCAAGTATATACGTGTATTAAGAAACAAAATCTTGATTAAAGTCAAATCCCACCAGCCATTAAATTGTTATGCTTGATACCGAAGGTAAAGAGAATATTTGGTTTGTGCAATGACCGTCATGGTGTCTGTCCGTCTGTCCATCCGTACATCTTTTTCTATGGCCGGGAAAGATAAAGTATCAAGAATTGGGTTTTACGATTCCTTGGGGCTGGCAAATCGATAAGTTCGATAACTCAAAATCGATTAATCCTCATAAATTATATATAGTTACCAAGCGTGTTAGGAAGATAGATACTAACAGCCCCTAACAAACTGCACCAAAAATTTTGGAGCCACGCACATCCATTCCGCCTACAGGCGCCCTGCAGTTTGAAATCCGAAACGTCTATAACTTCGACTGGTTTTAAGCTATTGCCACCCAATTCGGTATCAAGATAGGTGATGATGTCACCCAAAGAACTGAATCAAAACTTTGGATGCCACGCCCAACCATACTGCCCCAGCCGCCCCTGCGGCCCCACTGCCACCTTAAGAATGGCAATGCGTTTATCTACCATAGTTTTTAAGCTTGAGCCACAAAATTTGTTGCCAAGTTAAGTGATGACGTTCTTTTAAAAACTGCATCAAAATTTGTATGCCACGCCCAACCATACTACCCTAGCCTCCGGACCTCCTCCTTAAACCCGGTAATACGTGTATCTTTCTTAGTTTTTAAGCTAGAGTCACCAAATTTGGTAGGCAAAAAGTTGGTAATGACCCCAAACTTTTATTGCCATGCCCAACCATACCGCCCCAGCCCCCCTCTTACAGCTTACAAAAACTGTTTATATAGTTTTTGCGCCTGAGCTACCAAATTTGTTGGTAAGATACCTGGTTACATCCCCGAAAAACTGCATCCAACATTTTGGAGCCACGCCCACCCATTCCGCCGCCAGCCCCCGCAGTTTGAAATCAGAAGCGAAAGTTTTTGAGATAGCGCCACCAAATTTGGTGTGAAGGTGATGACGCCCAAAAAAACTGCTTCAAAACTTTGGATGCAACTCCCTACCACTCTCACACCGAAGTAAAGAGTATATTGGTTTAGTAGAATATTTCATGATAAATGTCTGTTTGCCCACCCTTATGAACTATAGCTCCTTGGACACCCTTAAAGCTTGAGACTTGAAACTTTGAAAATATCTAGGTTCATCAGTTATAGTTTCAATATATGTTTGGGCCATACTTCAACTCACCTTATTTGGTTGGAAGATAGCTGGCAACTTTCTCTAAAAATCCGCATCAAAAGTTTAAATGCCATTAGAATGACATAATTTTGTTAGCCATTGCAAAATGTGTTCATTTCCTAATAATGTCTTGGAATTTGGGTTGAAGAGACAGAAGTCAATTCAGACCCCACAATACAAACGTGTTATTGTTTAAATGCAATAGTCTGTTTAAATGATTATGTAATTTCATAACTAACTTATTTTTTTTGTGTATCGAAGCCGGTTACGCCACTATATCGCATCAAAACCAACATCCGAAGTTAGTTTTTGCACAAACATCTTATTTAATTTTAAGATATCCCCACTAAACTTAAATTTTGTTAAGCTTTCAAAAGGCGGTGATATATCTGTAGTTAAGTGACTTAACCTTTTAAAGGTCTGTAACATAAAGCTCTGGTACATAATGCATCAGTACAGTGCTGACAGCGTCCTAGCTGCACACCACTGCAAACATTCTCTCAACATTTATCTTGTCACTACTAGTAATCAAATCAATCTGGACAAATTTTTTAAATTTCAATTGCCAATTTTTTAAAATTTTATATTATATTTATTTTATTTTATAATGATCAATCAACCAAAAGTTACACATTATAATTTGCTGTGTATTTATTTATGCCTCGAAGGGTATAATGGTTGTGTGCAAAAGTATGTAACAGGCTGAAGTTAGCATCTTCGACCCCATAAAATGTATAAACATAGATGAAGCCTTCAGCTACGTTATCCCAAAAAAAACAGAAACAGCATGTGTTCAAAAGAAAAAACTAAAGCCAATGGTATCGCTTGGAATATGCATGTTTACCTTAAGGTTGGTAAATGCTTGAGATCATAAATACAATTTTTATGTGTATAGCTTAAGTTTAAAATTTATTTTATTGAAAATAAGTAGTTTGCACAGATTAACTTGTGAATAGCAACTTTGCTTAATACTCATCGAGTTCTTCGTGAAGCTCCGGCATCAGTAGATAGTCGTCCTCGCCTAAGTGTTTGCCCTGACTTAGTGCTGCATATTGCAGATAAAGCCGTTGCTTGCAGAACTCATAAAATTCAATCTCATTGGTCAGATTCTTGCGCAGCATCTGTCGTATCTCATCGCTAACGATCCGTGTGACATTATTGCGATTGACACGAGACAGTCGCTCCTCACCCACTGCAACATCAGCTTTAAGTTAGAAGTCCTCTTAATAAAATCAAATTCTTACGATAGTATGCCACCTTGGCATTACGGAAATAACGCGGTATGTAGTGCTCAAAGACGGTTAATGTGATGTTCGTATCCTCCCAGGTACCAACCACTGCGTATTCCGTTTCCACTGTGCGCTTGGCCTTTTGCATGGCAATCTCCGAGTTGAAGGGCCTAGCACATTATTATTTTATTATAATCAGTATTATATGTGCTTGTTTTTTTTTTTCAAACTAATGGTATAACTTACATGCAAAGCTTTCTATTCATGCCACAAAAGAACAAAGTTTGGCGGCGATGATCGCCGACGGGATTTCTTATCTGCATTTGTTCAAATGTGCAATGCGGATCGTGGTTGCGCACACAAGTGTCTAGATCAAGGTCGAGAAATTCATCCGATGGCATTGCTACGGACTTTTCACCCAGTTTGGCCTTCATGTCGTTATAATACCACCGTGCGCGAATATAATAATGCCAGCTTATAATGCGCTCAATAGGATCACGAACAAGGTTTATGTAGATCGGACGAGGCAGATGGAATCGAGTAAAGTTGATGTAGGCAATGTGCTGGCTATAGATGTGCGGTTTGTGGCGAGTAAGCAGATCCCCTATTAGATCTTTTTGGCCCTCCTTGGGCAACATTATAGTCTCCTTAACGCTGCCTGGATTGCGGGCATGCACAAAGCCATTAATCTTTCCAAGGCGCCGCATCAGCTCCATCAGCGATTGACTTCCCACTTTGGGCACGCGATTGAAAAAAACAAAGTCCACGTTAGCGTTTTTGGTATTATTTAACAAGTCCGCTGCCAAATTATAGCTGCGCTCAATGGCTTCTTCATTATCGTTCGATTCAACATCATACTTAAATTCATTATCTTCATCACTGTAGTTTTGTGGATGCTTACTATCCGGCAGGGCCAACTGTCTATCGTGTTGAACCGTGTGCAAATGGTGTGCTTTTTGCTTAGATTTACGATTTTCCTCGCGGTTTCTAGGCGCATGTACATTGTGACCAAGAAGCTACATGGAGTAGGCTTTTTATTAAAGTTTAGTTCCAGTACGATTACTTAATACCAGCAATAGGAAGCATTTCAAAAAAGATGCAGGAGTTGGGAATTACCAAGCTGGGCGAAAGTAAGCTTTTTATACTCTGATAACAAAGGCTATGAGTATATTGGTTTTTGCAATGTTCGTCATGTTGTCTATACGTCAGTCTGTGTGAACAAAACTTTTTTCGACACTTGTAATTGATATTTTTGTCTATGGGCGGGTCAGATAAAGTGTCAAGATTGCGTTCCTACGCATGCTGAGAGGCTGAGGAAGCGATAAGAAGGATAACTGAAAATCGATAAGTACACATATTTTCCACATCTTTACAACTAGGACTAGAGTAAGCCGAGAAAGAAGACATCTAATGGCGTCTCCCACGAAACTGAATCAAAATGCCCCTTGTATATCTTTGACAGTCACCAAGAATCTATATCAAATATTTGGATGCCACGCCTACCCCTGCCACCTGCTTTTTTAAAGTGGAAATAACCATATTGTCCTCAAAGGTGCATCAAATTATCTTTAAGTGCAGCGCTCACCAAGCCACCGCCGCACTACCCCTTTGCAAGCAGACTTCTTCCCAAACCTTTTGATATTGGTAACAGCGTATACCGCAGTCGTTTGCGTCCAACTGCATAGTTTTCACTTTCTGTTATCATAATCGTATGCATTAGCTGTGTGATTTCTTTTTAATAACATTATTTAATACCACTTACTCGGACGGTGATGTGCTTCCTGACAACAAAACCTAACCTCAAGCTACTCACTCCGCCTAAGCAGCTCCCGAGCCTCATTATTCATATGCTCTTCTTTAAATTTTAAATTGCAAGATCCATGTCCTCTTTTAAATTGAAATGACTGTAAAAGGTTGTTTGATGAGGCTCGATCTTTAGTGCATCATTTTGAGGATTGAGTTTTTTGTCCAAATGATTGTGTTTTTCTTTAACCCTCTTGAAACTTAGATTACCTTATGTCTGCGACCTCGATACCGAGGGTAATAGTATATTGGGTTGGTCCAATGTCCGTCATGGTGTCGGCCGTCCATATGAACGAAAATTTTTTCGACACCTTTCAAGCTAGAGACTTGAAACTTTTCAAAAATATTTTTCTATGACCGAGAAAGATAAAGTCAAGATTGGGGCTTTATGACTACTGGGCGGTTGGCAAAATTGAAAAATCTTCATGTTTCCCAATCCCTTACAGTAAGAGTAACCGAATTTGGTAGGAGATAGCTATTGGGTCCCGAAATAAACTGCATGAAAATTTTTGGAGCCACGCACACCCATTCCGCCTCCAGGCGCCCTGCAGTTTGAAATCAGAAACGTCTATAACTTCGACTGCTTTTTAGCTATAGCCACCGAATTCGGTGTCAAGATAGGTAATGACGTCACCCAAAAAACTACATCGAAACTTTGGATGCCACGCCGACCCATAGCGCCCTAGCCGACCCCTTCGGCACACCGCTTCCTTAAAAACGGGATGTTTATCCGCATGTTTATCCTTATCAGGAACGGAAGATAGCTGGTAGCGACCCGCAAAGATCTGCATCAAAACTTTGGATGCCCCGCCCACCAATACCACCCCCAACCACCCACCTTTTAAACCTAGCACTCTACCTAAGTTTTTGAGCTAGAGCCACCAAAATTCGGTGCTAAGTTAAATGATGACGTAGCCTAAAAAACAACATCGGAATTATAGATGCTACGCACAATCATACCAACCAGCGTCACAAAATTTGGTAGCAATATAGCTGGTGGCATCCTTGAAAGATCTGCATCAGCCAATCTTTGAACACAGCCTACGCCCCTAAAACATCCGTGCCTCCTTGCAATCAACCCTAATTAAAAAGGCATCGAGTATATCGCAGTCGGTTGCGTCCGACTCCATGTTTCAACTTGTTAGATTTGGTTTTGCATTGATTACTAGAAATGAAGTGACTAGTTTGGTAAAAAATTTTAACTGCTTTTACTTAGTACACACGATTTTTCACCTCAAACTTTTTCACTTGACTTAGCATAAAACATTAAAAGTTCTGTGTATTTTTTTTCACTGGAAGGACATTAAACAATGCATATCATGGTCTGTTGCAAACAAATAAATAGAGTTTGACTATTATGATCGCTAAGATTCCCATAGCCAGCTACTTTTCTTGACACCCAGGATTACGCTGCGTAATACAAAGCTTAAAGTCCGCGCATCAGCTTAACGGTGTCATTTTGTAGGACTCTCGTAAGGTACCTACTCTACTATAATTTGCCGTCTTATCGTAGTAGACTTTTACTAATAGATCTTCCTTCTCTGAGTGATCGTAGAATAATGCTTTCATTTTCCTTTTTTCACAAATTAATTAATGGTGAAATTGATTCTTCTGAATTAATTAACCAAATTAACTTTGCTGTTCCTATTAGAAATACTAGAAATTTTGTACCTATATCTCTTCAAACTTGTAATTCTAATTATGCTCTTCATAACCCTTTTCGTATTCTGTGTTCTATTTATAACGATCTTTCCCACTTAATACACAGTGCCACTCCTACTTGCTCTTTTAAAAAGTTAGTTTTGTGTCATTTGTCTACATGTTCGCGATCATCGTAACCGCACGATAAGCGGAGCGCCCCTCGGTCGGATGGGCGGGAGGTGGGTCGCTTTGTGCGTGGGTCCGCGCGTTAACAAGCCGGTGCTTGGTATCGTTGGGCCACTTGACTGTACTGTTCGTTAGTACATCTACGTCCAATATATAATATAGCCTTGATGACGGGGTGCATTTGTCCAGTATAAATAATAAAGGTCCAAGGCTTTCTGTACCTAGCAAAGTTCAGAAAGGCCAGGTGCTTTGTAAATGAATTGGGTGTGATGAGATTGAGTATCTCCGCGTTTATATCAGGGAAGTTGCTTGAACAGCCGGCATCTTTGAGCATAATTTAAAAAAGTTGTTTGGGATAGCGAAGTGCCTGAGATTTGTTGTGCTTCGCTTCTCGCTTCCCGCTTTTGGCACTCAATTATAAGAAAAGTATTCAGTTTTGCTCGGGGCGTTTTGTTCAGCTGTGCAATGTTCAGGTTTTGTAATTGCCTTGCCGCATTGCAAAAGTGGATGCAGTTCGCTAGAGTTGTTACATTCACTCAATCTCAATATACCATAAACACAATTACAGAAAAAGTGTGGATGCTGGTTGCGTAGAGGGGCACATAGATAGATGGGATGCTATAAGTTGATTTTGACAGATGAACAGGCACCATCAGGAAGTTGGGCAATGATTTACTAACAAGAATTTAATTTAGCCGTCATCTCTGGCCTGCCCACAGGTAAGCTTTGAATCAACTCAGCAAAGCCAGTGCTAGATTTTAATGCTCTCATCGGACTTACCTTTTATGCGATATATTTTGAAAGATTTTTATATCGAACTTTTTTTTGCAGGCATTTAGCAACTAATTCAAATAATTTAAGAAAGAGGGGCTAAAAACAAAACTGAGCTTACAAAATTCCAACACTGAGTCAAACCGTAGTTTTGTATTAGTGGAAAGAGAGTCTAAGAGAGTCACAGCCAGAAAACAGAGTATCCGAAAGACGGAAAGATACACATATGAAAAATTTAAAGACCACCTGATGTTTATGTATTATGTTTATGTTTATGTTGCATGTGTGTATTTATGGTGTGGATTTGTGAGCGAGAGCGAGAGCAGGGAAGAGAGAAATGAACGCTTATTTTCTATAGCCTTTGATGAGCGATTTTCGATGCGTAACTGATATGAGCAAAAGCTTACTGCATTTGTAATCTTAAAGAGCTAGATTCAAACAGCTGCAAGGTGCATTTGTAGTAAATATCAAACACCAAGGAGATGAAGCTAGATATCCAATGATTTGAGCTTTATTTTAATGCCTAATATGGTACCAAAGATATGCATGACCCACCAAAATGTCAGCATGACACATGTATGGCAAGTACGGCTAATAAATAAATAAATTTAGAACTCTTCTTACCTGACCGGTGCTTTTAAGATATTGATATGTGCCATGAAGCGTATTAATGTCATCGTGCTCTAGAAGGATAAAATTAACAAAAAATGTATAAAAGTAGAAATTAATCAAGGCAAAGAGGTAAGTTAGAATGGTCTATTTGACAGGAGGTTCCTTGAACCTTAGTCTGTGTATGTATCTAGGAAAGTTGACAAGCTCTCTTAAAAGTTCATCTTCGCTATAGACACCAATTTGTATCCTAACCATCTCTTTAACTATTCTTGTATTTATTATTTATTACAATCATACAAAATTGGTGTCTTAATGATCTATGATATAAAATTGTAATCTTATAATATTCCTACGGAATTATAAAAACTAAAAGCCAATGAGTAATTTTCTATCCAACAAAATTATCACAGATATTTGGATCACACATTCCCACTAACTTTCTTAACAATTTAACCTTCTAAACACAAACTAACAAGGGGACAAGAGCTGAAGGCCTGGATGCTAGCTCTCTTTTATTTACTTAGGTTTAGTATTCCTGTTTATTATAGCTTACCTTTAAAAATAAAACAAGTGGAAACGTTGCAGTCGGACGCAACCGACTGCGGCATACTCGATACCCGTATTTAAACCGCTTAAAAAGAGGCCTGATTGCAAACTGGTACCGACTGGGCAGGGGTGTACGCTGCCTTAAAGATTCTCCGATGCAGATGAGGATGCTACCAGCTATCTTTCTTCCAAATTTGGTGACTCTAGCTCAAAGTTTGTAAAAAGTGGGGAAAGGGGGGCTGGTGGCGGTATGGGTGGGCGTGGCATCCAAATTTTTGCTGCAGATCTATGTGGAATGTCAATTGCTACCTTCATACAAAATTTGGTGACTCTAGCTCAAAGTTGGTAAAAGGTGGGGAAGAGGAGGCTGGGGGAGAAATGGGTGAGCGTAGCTCCAAAACTTTGATGCAGTCGTTGCCAGCTATCTTCCTACCAAATGTGGTGGCTCTAGCTCCACAACTATGGAAGATACACGCATTCCCGTTTTTGAGGAAGCGTTAAAGTGGATGGGGGCGGCTAGGGCAGTATTGGTGGGCGTGGCATCCAAACTTTTGATGCAGTTTTTGGGGGGTCATAATTACCTATCTTGGCACCAAATTTTGTGGCTATAGCTCAAAAACGGTGGGAGATATACGCTTTTCTGAATTCAAAATTCGGTGCAGCTGGGGGCGGAATGGGTGGGCGTGGCTCCAAAACTTTAATGCAGATTTTTGGGGGTCGTTCCCAGCTACCTTCCTACCAAATTTGGTGAATCTAGCTCCACAACTATGGAAGATACACGCATTCCCGTTTTTGACGAAGCGTTAAGGTCGATGGGGGCGGCTAGGGCAGTATTGGTGGGCGTGGCATTCAAACTTTTGATGCAGTTTTTGGTGGGTCACCAAATTTGGTGGATATAGCTCAACAACTGTGGGAGATATAGGCTTTTTTAACTTTAAAATGCGGGGGGGGGGGGCTGGGGGCGGAATGGGTGGGAGTGGCTCCAAAATTTTTGATGCAGATTTTTGGGGTTGCTAGTAGCTATTGTCTCACCAAATTTGGTAGTTCTAGCTGTAAGGATGTGTGAAATATGTGGATTTATCGGTTTTGAGTTATCGAATTTATCGATTTGCCAGCCACTTCAGTTATCGTAGAACCCCAATCTTGACACTTTAATTTACTATCCCATAGATAAAGAGAATTGAAAAGTTTCAAGTCTCTAGCTTGAAGGGTGTGGAAAAAACTTGCGCACTTACGGACGGACAGACGAATAGACGGTGAGACGAACAGACGCTCAGACACCATGACGGACATTGCACAAAGCCAATATACTCTTTACCTTCGGTAACGAGCATAAAAACTCTAAGCGAGGTTAAAGGGCAAGTGCCGAATGCACATTCGAGGATATTGATATTAACAATAATTATAACAAGTAAGAATGCCCTAGTCGGGAGAGGCCGACTAGAAGAAACCTTGAACCGAGTTGCAATAAATAAATTCAATTTATATAAGAGTTTGGTATACTGACTTAGCTTCAATCGATTCAAATCGTTATTTCCGGTGTTTCCAAACCGATTTGGACGAAATTTTCAGAAAAGTTGTATCGTTACCCATTATTTCAACCCCTATTTTTAAATTTTTCAAATTCGATATTTTTTGTAATCGATTGCATATGTATATCGGAAACCAGAATAGTTATCGATAATTTGAAACAAACTTGTTCTGCTCATGGTATAGGAGAACTTATATTCGAAACCTGAAGTCTTTAGCTTTTGTAATCTTTGAGATCGACACGCTCATACAGACGGACAGAAGGACGGACAGACGGACATGGCTATATCGTCTCGGCTGTTGATGCTGATCAAGAATATATATACTTTATGGGGTAGGAGATGCTTCCTTCTGCCTGTTACATACTTTTGCACGAAACCATTATACCCTTATTACCCATTTTATGGGTTCAGGGTATAAAAATATATGGCAGCGGAAGAGGTGTAAGCTACGTTCAAGGATAGTTAAATGCTTATCTTTGGGGGATGTTTATAGCTATATTGCCACTAAATAAGGTGAATCTATCTTAAAAACTGTCGAAGATATTGGGAGTTTTGATTTAAGTAGACGTGTGTTATTAGTGGGCTTAAAAATTTTAAGTACAGATCATTATACCGCACTTAAAGAGTATATTGGGTTTGTGCAATGTCCGTCATGGTGTCTGTTCCTCCGCATGAACGAAACTTTTTTCGACACCTTTGCAGCTAGAGACTTGAAACTTTCCAAATATCTTTATCTATAGCCGGGACAGTTAAAGTTTCAGATAGCTAGCGGCATTCCCGGTAAAATTGCATCAACAATTTTGGAGACACACCTTCCCATTCCACCCGCAGTTTGAAATCAGAAATCTTTACAGACCTAGAATGTTTGTATTTTTCTTAGTTTTTAAGCTAGTCACCAAATTTGTTAGGAAAATAGCAATTGACATCCCACAAAGATCGGCATCAAAAACTGGACGCCACGTCCACCCATACTGCCACAGCCCTCCTTCCCACACCTTTTACAATTTTTGAGGTAAAGTCTCCAAATTGGGAAGGAAAATAGCTGGTGGCATCACCCATCTGCATCAGACAATTTTTGAGACACCGTTGCCACATCCATTCCCCTTTGCTACAGGCCTCTTCTTACCGGTTTTAATAGAAATGAAATAATTGCTATATCGATATTTATTGTGTGAAAATCAAAACACACTGAAAATTTAAACAAAATGCAGTGCTTAGGAAATATATTCATAGTATGGAAAAGTTCGTTGCTCGGATGTTTATTATATGGAAGTTTAACTGTAATGGTTTGAAGCGGAATTGGGCATGATCGTCAAAATTTTTGCGCCTTCTAAAGAGGTGGTACTTATAATACATATTCCAAACTATATCGAATTTTGATTTTAAATGGTGAGGGGCTGGGCGCGAAAAGCCTTGGATAGTCTACAATATTGTGATGCGGTTTTTTGGCTATCGATTTCTTAATATTAACACTTTAACTGAACACCCCAAACAAATATATTTAATTTTCAAAGTTGTCGAAATCCATTGCTTATATACAAACGGACAGGTTCAAGACTGTCATAGCACATAATTAAAATATTTTTTTTTGAGTTGAAAACAAAAGCGATATTTCGCTTAAAGCCTTGGTTTTTGTGTTAACGTTGTAATAAAAAACAATTCAGCAAAGTTGCAGTGATTTCTGTGTTTCCTGTGCAGTCTCACATTTGAATTTGCATCTTCGTATGCAACAATATACAATCGAGTAAAACCCTTGACACAGTTCTGGCCTGTGGCCGTGTTTGAGCCCAGCATAGCTGAAAAAGACGTTCTGTTCTCAGATTCGTATCTTAATTACTTACTGCCCGCATCATGTCCGCTTAAGTGGTTGCCAGTTAGTCCCAGGGCCGAGAACTCGGATGGCTGTATCTTCATCTCCATTTCCTTGAGGCGACTGTTAAGTTTGTTTGTGTGCATGAATAAAAAAAAGGTGCACGATATGGCCAGAAGTGCAATAAGCTCCACGGAACTACGAACAAGAAAATGGAAATATATTAAGCAATGTGAACATATTATTGAAACATTGTTAGTCAAAGGTTGAACCCTTGACAGCTGAAGAACTCTTTTTGAATACCCATTCAGCTTTTGTAATTAAATCCAATTCAGTATGGGTGGGCGTGGCTTCCAAAGTTATAATGCTGTTTTATGGGGGGTCATCATCAACTATCTTGACTTTAATTTTAGGACTCTAGCTCAAAAACGGTGGAAGACATAGGCGTTTCTGATTTCAATATGCCGGTGGGTTGGGGAACGGGAGGACCTGGCTTCAAAATGTTTGATGCAGTTATTGGGGGTTGCTAGTAGCTATCCTCTCACTAAATGTGGTAGTACTAGCAGTAATGATGTGCGAAATAAATGGATTTATCGATTTTTAGCTATCGAATTTATCGATATTACAGCACCCCAATTATCGTGAAACCTCAATCTTGTCATTTTTCTGAGAGTTACATATAAGCTAAAAGCTAATAAAAAGCTATTAAAGAGAGCCGACTGGAAGCGGTATGGGTGGAAGTTGCATCCAAAGTTTTGGTGCAGACCTTTGAGAGATGTCATCACATATTTTGCCTGCAAATTTTGTAACTCAAGAAATTCTAAATTAATAACTTCAGGAGATAGGGGAACTTCCAACATAAAAAAAAGAAGTGGAAACGTTGCAGTCGGACGTAACCGGCGGCATCCAAACTTTTGATGCAGTTTTTGGGGGGTCATCATCACCTATCTTGGCACCAAGTTTGTTGGCAATAGCTCAAAAACTGTGGGAGATATAAACTTTTTTGTTATCTTCTCACCAAATTTGGTAGTTCTAGCTGTAAGGATGTGCGAAAAATGTGGGTTTATCGGTTTTGAGTTATCGATTTTATCGATTTGCCAGCCTCCAGTTATCGTAGAACCCCAATCTTGACACTTTAATTTACTATCCCATAGATAAAGAGAATTGGAAAGTTTCAAGTCTCTAGCTTGAAGGGTGTGGAAAAAACTTGCGCACATACGGACGCACAGACGGACATTGCACAAACCCAATATATGTACATACTATATTGTTGACTACCAGACCAGACCACAAGAGTGGAAGCAATTTGCAATAACGTATATGCTCTAACCATTTTGTGTAAATGAGCGGACCAGTATTTGTTTAATCTTTGTGAACGCAAGCGGAGATGCGGAACGCAGCATTAGGCGAAACGATTAAGCAACATGTTCTGCTACAGCTTAAGTTTTAGCTTCAAGCAATCAATGAATATGCGAACTCATTTAACATGCTTGGAAAGGTTTTTGAACCCGGCAAAGTTGGCTTGCAGAGCTGATAGTTTAATTTATTAGCTCGCGGGCAGTTAAGTTAAAGTGGCTAAGCAAAATGAAAAAATTTGGGGAGCCCAAGAATTATATTCTTAAAAAATATGCTGTCATCTCACATGCAAAGATTATGCGGCCATGACTTTGGCAATAAAATTCTACAATGTCATTAACATTAACAAATACGAAAACTGGCAGAAGACAAGCAACGGCTTTATGAAAAAAAAAATAATAATAATAATTTTGGCCTCCGGCTCAGAGAATGATTTGGCTTCTTTTATATGCGCAAAAATTCCAGCTTGAATTTACTCTTGTTTTACCAAAGTTCAATAAACTTAAGCTTTCTTTCACCAAATTTACATTTGTTAACTGAGTGTTGTTTAATGAGGCTTACAAAATCTGTTTCGCAAGCTCAAAAGCTTTGTGAAAGGCGCTTAGATTAAAAATCAACTATGGTCTGTTAGATTTATTAATCAGGGCTACAGCTTTACCCTTGGTATGTTATTTAAAGCATAAGGCAGGTCAGTAAGTTCTTGTAGCAAGGTTAAAAATGAAACTTCAAATGCTACGAGACACGCAACGAACTGAAAAGCGGACTTACCCTCAGAAAAAAAAAAATGTAACACATAACACATAAGGACTAGAAGATAAACAAGCCCTTAGACCATTTTCAGCAATCGGTAATATGTTTATTTCATAAATAGGAAGCGTTAATCGATAATATAAAAAAAACTTTATATTACATATTATTATATAACATTTTTTAAACTGTGGAATATATAGGTACACAAATATATGTCTGTGCGCACATTTAGCCCTACATAAAAAGTTTCAAAAATATAGGTACATACAATTAAACTCACTTGTTTTTCATATTTTGCCTCTGCTCTGGCTTCTTGCAGTATAAAATTGCTGAATTGGCATTGCTGTATTTATTGGTGAGCTACTTTTTCAATAGCTTACTCTCTTGCAATATAGTGCCAGAAACAAAACAGGTGGAAACGTTGCAGTCGGAGGCAACCGACTAAAACCGACGCTTAAAAAGAGGGCTGATAGCAAAGGAGCTACGGATGCGGTAGGGATGTACGCTGTGTAAAAACTTTGGGCTAGAGTCACTAAATTTGGAAGGAAGTTATCTGGTGGCATCCCACAAAGATCGGTAGCGAAAATTTGGATGCCATGCCCATCGTTACAACCCCACCTTAGCCCCTCTTCCCCTACCTTTTAAAAACTTTTAGCTAGAGTCACCAAAATTGGCATCCGCGTCTGCATCAGATAATCTTTGAGACTGCGTACACCCCTGCCGCATCCGTACCCCTTTGTAATAAGACCTCTTTTTACCGGTTTTAATACAGGAATCGAGTAAACCGCAGTCGGTTGACTCCGACTGCAACGTTTCCACTTCTATTTTATACCCTTAGCCCTATTAGCGGCGTTTCGCTCGCTAGGTGGTTTCCAAAATCTATAGCAATACTGTCGCCTGATTGTCGCACAAGCTGAGGGTTTGATCGCGAGCGAGAATACAAAAACAAAACAAATGCGCAGTGACGCCTTCGCGTCGCACAAGCAAAGTCATAAGAAAAGGTTCGACACTTGCAAAAAAGAAACGGATTTCCGCTTCTGAATGAATATGTGCATACACAATTAGTTGAACAATGCGCTTGAAAATAATTTTCGTAATTTTATGTACATGTATCACTTCGCACAGTGCATATTCTTTTTTTTTTCAAATTTCTGTGCATTTGACAATTAATTTACGACCCACGTAGCGTTTGTTGTTGTTGTCAGTTTTGTTGTTGGACCCGCACTGCTACTTTTTGTTGGTGTCATTGATTTTAAAAAAACAACAACAACATAACAAAACTTGGTGCGTCTAGAAAAATTTCCCACACCAGAATATGTTATGGGGGTGGATTCGCCTACTTGCTGCTTATATAACTTAGACAAAACCTAACACACTTAAATTATTGATATACAATTTTGAATAAGCAAAGGGCGTTCACATAAGCGCGTGTGTTGCTCTTATGATAATCAGATAATTTGAAATCTCGCTCCGATCATGCGCCTTTGTTGTTGCTCATTTACGTTCACTCTCTATTTTATGTGCGCGCTTTGCATGTCAATCAGAAAGTTTATTAACCCTAGCTCCTCCGCACACACTCTAAATTAAAGCTAAAGGCAATATACAATTCACTTAACTGCAGCCTCTTAGATATGTTTTGCATTGATTCAGTGCGTGTGAAGAAGGTAGCAATACTACGCTCTTTGTTTGACTTGCAGAGCGCGCGCATAGATAAGAGAATTAGCCGAAATAGCCAACAACGAAGGCGCGATTTAAAAATAATTTGTCATCTAGCGCCGAACATGAAGAGCGATGCGCGAGCGAATCTGAAAACAAGTAAGAAAAAGATACTAAAAGATACCCTGAACCCGTGTATTAAAATGACTTGCAGAAGTGAGTTTTTCTTGACTTTAACTTTAATATAAAACATCTCCAGTGTTTCTTAACCGATTTGCATCAAATTTTCATGGAAGTTATGAAGTTATCCATAGTTTCAACTTCTATTTTTAAACTTTCTTAATTAGAGATTTTTTCGATTCCATATGTATATCGAAAGCAAGAATATTTATCGATAGTTTGAAATAAAGTTGATCTGGCTATGGCTTAGGAGAAGTTATGTTCCAAATTTGAAGTCTCTAGGTCTTTTAGTCTTTGCGATTGACGCGTTCATACATACGGACGAACGGACGGACAGAAGGTCATGGCTATATCGACATGCCTTTTGATGCTGATCAAGAATATATATATTTTATATGGGGTTGGAGATGCTTCTTTCTGCGTGCTCAAAACAATTATACCCTTTTTATACCCTTAACCCATAAAATGGGTAAATAAGTGTGGTAACTTTATTAGTTTAATATGTATTATAAGTTTACAGCTGATAGCGATTGTATTGAATTTAATGTACGGGGTTGCGCAGTCCGCCTGGTGATGCGCTCGATATAACATCAGATCAACGACTGGGTAGAAGAAGCACATCGATCTATCGATATGCACTGAATGTGAAGAGTGTTGCCAGATGTATTTACAACACTTCCCCTCAAATGGCACCACACTAACTCACATGTCGCATTCCCAAGGCCTTAATGCAAGCGTTGTGCTGTGATGTCGCTAGTCCCTTAGTTAACACGTCTGCCGGCATCTCAGTAGTTGGGATGTAGTCGATGCAAATCTCACCCTTCTCTACAAGTTCTCGCACAAAATGGTGACGAATGTCGACGTGCTTTGTACGCTTATGGAATATTGGATTTCGAGTCAGTTGCCCAGCGCCTTGGTTATCGTTGTAAATTGTAGTTGTGCGAAGTTTGCACATCACCTCTTGGAGAAAGCTTCTCAGGTGAACAGCTTCTTTTGACGAGTCGGCCAACGCCATGTACTCCGCTTCTGTGCTGGACAACGCTACCGTGCGTTGTTTGCGGCATTCCCAGGATACTGCAGCATTTGCAATTTTAAAAGCGAAACCTGTAAAAGATCTACGATCATCTACGTTAGAGCCCCAGTCGGCATCTGCATAGCCAACCAAATCTTCACCGTTCTGTTTGTAAACCAAGCCATAGTTTATAGTGCCCTTCAAGTAACGGAGCACACGTTTTGCTGCGATCCAGTGTTGCTTACCAAAATTTGCGTTGTATTGGCTAAGTACACTTACTGCGTGTGAAATGTCTGGACGCGTCGATACTGCCAGCCACATCAACGATCCGATTAGGCCTTGATACGGGATCTTCGAGATTTCTGCCTTCTCCGATTCAGACTTTGGGCACATTTCTGTAGACAACTTCTCACCCGTGTTCATTGGTGTGCTCGCTGGTTTGCAATCCTCCATATTGAACTGCTTTAACAAGTCCTTCACGTACTTTCGCTGAACCATTGAAAACGATTTCTCACTCTTGTTTTGGTTAAACTCGATGCCCAAACAATGTGCTAGTTTTCCTAAATCTATCATTTCAAAATTACTGGCCAATTGTAATTTTAGGTATTTCAGCATGTGTTGATCGTTTGTAGCAACAATCAGATCGTCCACGTACAACGATATGATCATGATTCCATTCCTTTCCACACATGGATCAGCGGCTATCGGACTAAAATTCATTTCCTTCAGCTTGTGGTCCAGTTTCTTATACCATTGGCGTCCACTCTGCTTTAGGCCATACAAAGCCTTATTCAATTTGCAAACTTTGTTGCCGACGTACTTCTGTTTTTCGCTTCCCGTGAGAATCGTAAATAGCTCTGGGGGCACGCTTACATACAGTTCCTCTTCTATATCTCCGTTAAGATACGCACTGTTAAAATCGAATTGATATACATCAAGATCAAGTTCGACGGCGATCGCGATTAGTGCGCGTATTGATCCAATTCTTGCTACGGGGGAAAACGTTTCGTTATAGTCAATACCTTCTCGCTGAGTAAAACCTCTTGCCACCAATCGTGCTTTGCGGCGATCCACTTCCCCATTTGGCTTGTATTTTGTTTTCAAGACCCACTTCGTATCGATCACTTTCTGGTTTCCTTGCTTGTTATCAATTTGCCAAGTTTTGTTCTTTTGCAGTGCCTTATACTCGTTCATGAGTGCTTCCTTCCACTCCGATGAATTTGGGCCTCTGAGGGCTTCATCTGCTGCTACATTTTCGCTGCTGCTGATAAGAGAAGTGGCTTCAAAAAACTCTTCTTCAGCTTCCACCTCGTCTTCAGAGTGCTGCGGCTCAGCGGGTACCGTAATCTGTTGATTATATATTAATTTTGGCCTTCCTGGTTTACCTGTATACAGTTTTCTTGGCCTTCCAGGTCCACGTTTCACAGCAGCTGGATATTCGGCTTTTTCAGTAAATTCTTCGAAATCTCCATCTTGAATGTTGGTGTGTTGTTGTTCAGGATAATATTGTTCCTCGATGATATTCTCCTGCTCGGTAAATTCTTCAAACTCGTATTTGTCATCAAACAGATTTGTAAACACAACATCACGGCTTTTGGTAACTGCTTTGGTTTCAGGGTCGAACATTCTATACGCCTTTGCGTCATTGCAGTACCCTATAAATATATTGCGTTTAGATCTTGGGCTAAACTTACCCTTCGACTTCTTATCGAGCGAATACACAATTTTCCCGAACGTGCGCAGATGCTTGACGATTGGAATGCGGTTATTCCACAGCTTAAATAGAGTTTCGCCACTCAGGCTTCTAGATGGGCACCTGTTTCTTATGTAGTTGGCAGTATTAACAGCTTCTGCCCAATACGTCGACGGTAACGACGCTTGTAGCATCATACAGCGCGCCATTTCTAGAAGCGTTCGATTCTTTCGCTCTGCAGTTCCGTTCTGTTGGGGAGTGTATTCCACAGAATACTCGTGTTTGATACCTGCAGCTTTCAAATAATCTTTTAACTCGTTATTTGTGTACTCGGTGCCATTATCCGTTCTGAGTGTCTTAAGCTTTTTTCCCGATTTGCGCTCAACGTAGCTTTTGAACTCTTTAAACTTTTGAAAAACTTCTGATTTGCTTTTTAGGGTGTAGAGCTCGCACCACTTGGAGTAGTCATCTATAAATGTCAGGAAGTAGCGGCTGCCTCCGTTGCTTTGCACGCGCATAGGTCCGCATACGTCGCTGTGTACCAACTCCAGGACTTCTTTGGATCTTGAATCCGATTTTGGGAATGGTTTAACGACTTGCTTCCCCTTAATACATACTTCACATGTCGGCAGCTTCTCATGCACGTTTGCATTTACACCGTAAATTCGACCTTTTTGAATAACATCTTTTAAATCTTTTTCATTTAGGTGGCCAAAACGTTCATGCCATTCCTTGAGTTTGTTATTCGTGCTTACGGCTACATGACTCATTTCTTTCGTTTCTACTACATCATGTCTACAAATCATGCTCGCGTTGCGCAGTAAAAACAATTTGTCCATTCGATGCTCTTACAATTTCGGCACGATCCTTTTTAAAGAGTATATTGTAGGCATGGTCACATATTTTTGCCACTGACAATAGATTCTTCTTCAATTCTGGGACGTAAAGCGCATTTGCCAGATTTGCACTAAATTTATGTACTGGCCCAAACGAAACTGAGCCTAGTCCTTCTATTTCTGTCGTTTTTCCATTTGCCAATCGAAGCTGGGCACTTTTTGCTGAGCAAATATCTTCAAATCTTTCCCTCTGTGAGCACATGTGCGATGTGGCTCCAGAATCCAAGCACCAGCCTTTGTACTCGCTGCTTGCATTGTTAGCTGATTCTATATACATACTTGTATTTGGATTGCTATTTACTTTTTCTTTATACTTTTCCTTTTCCTGCCTTTTTGATCGGCAATCTGCAGCCTTGTGGCCTGCTTTTCCACAATTATAGCAATTAAACTTGAACTTCTGATTTTTATTCTTTTGCCCTGAATTTCTGAATCTTTTATCTGCCAAAAGCGCATCAGAAGTCGATTCAGCTTTGTTTCTATTTCGCGCCTCATACTCGTCAAGAAGCTTTATTTTTAATACTTCAGGCTCAATCAATTTGTCCTGCGTTTCTATGGCAATACGAAACGGCTCATATTCCTCAGGAATACTGTATAGTAACAGTATAGCCAACAACTCATCAATTTTGACTAGCTCGACTTCATTTATCTTATCAACTATATCGAAGAACTTGTCAATGTGGCTTCGCATGTCACCTCCGGGTGCTAATTTTAACAAAATTAGTGACTTCAATAAAGCGGCCTTTCTTGCCGGCCCTGTAGACTGATAAATGCTTTGCAACTTTTTCCAGACTTCGTTCGATGTTTCGCAATTCTTTATTTGCTTCAATTCGGCTGCTGACATTGCCAATATTAAGTCAGATTTTGCCTTGGCGTCATCTACTTCCCACTGTGCGGCGTTTT
This sequence comes from Scaptomyza flava, assembly GCA_030179655.1. Lineage (NCBI taxonomy): Eukaryota > Metazoa > Arthropoda > Insecta > Diptera > Drosophilidae > Scaptomyza > Scaptomyza flava. The sequence goes on along the minus strand of JARNME010000404.1, from coordinate 35,785,776 downwards.
CTTCTACCTTTACATGTTTTCCACAAACGTATTTCCACGAGTCGTTTTTTATTAAAAGCGCTTGAATTTGTATTTTCCACGTATCATAATTGTCTTTGCCTAAAGGCTCAATGCGCACGCTTGTAAAACTTATTTTTTACTTATTTTTGCGTCGCTACACATGCAATGAGAAGTTACACAAACAACTACATGCAAAAGTACAGTTACTTGTCTTTTTGTGTTTTCGCTATGCGCCACACTTTCGAATGCTCTTAAACGTTTCTTAGAATTTCGACACACGAAATTTATTCTTTACGTTTACATAAGACTTGAACAATTCACTATTCAACTGGCGCAGTGGAAGCGTGCTGGGCCCATAACCTGTGGTAACTTTATTAGTTTAATATGTATTATAAGTTTACAGCTGATAGCGATTGTATTGAATTTAATGTACGGGGTTGCGCAGTCCGCCTGGTGATGCGCTCGATATAACATCAGATCAACGACTGGGTAGAAGAAGCACATCGATCTATCGATATGCACTGAATGTGAAGAGTGTTGCCAGATGTATTTACAACAATAAGGGTATAATGGTTTTGTGCAAAAGTATGTAACAGGCAGAAGGAAGCATCTCCGACCCTATAAAGTATATATATTCTTGATCAGCATCAACAGCCGAGACGATATGGCCATGTCCGTCTGTCCGTCTGTCAGTCCGTCTGTCCGTCTGTATGAACGCGTGGATCTCAGAGACTACAAGAGCTAGAGACTTCAGATTTTGTATTTAAGTTCTCCTATACCATGAGCAGAACAAGTTTGCTTCAAATTATCGATAACTATTCTGGTTTCTGATATACACATAATATCGATAACAATAAAATATCGAATTTGGAAAATCTAAAAATGAGGGTTGAAGTAATGGATGATGATAGAACTTTTCTAAAAATTTCGTCCAAATCGGTTGAGAAACACCGGAGATATTGAACTTAATCGATGGAAGCTAAGCCAGTATACCAAAGTCTTATATAAATTGAATATATTTATTGCAACTGGGTTCAGGGTATCTTCTAGTCGGGCTCTCCCGACTAGAGCCTTCTTACTTGTTTTTTATCCATTTCATGGTTCAGGGTATAAAAAAATTTAATATTTTACGCATCGATTGCTTTCAAAACAAAGTTTTCTTATATTTTGTAGCCACAGTAAGAGAACAGAGAGAAGAACAAAGAAGAAGAAATATGACTGTTTATGGTACTCACTGCAAGCAGCATGCACAGCTGAGGGAATATATGCATGTCTGCATCACAAAGAGTGGCTTAAAGCTTAATCAGCGCGCGCGTCGCTCTTATGACTGCCGCTAGATATAAAATAATTTGAATGCAATCATGCAACTTTGTTGTTATTTACGCTCACTCTTTTGTTTTTGCGCGCGCTCTGCATGTCAAACATAAATCTTAATATCCCTATCTCCTCCGCACTCACTTAGCTAACCTTGCCATAACTAAGAGGCTGCAGTTAAGGGAATGGCATTGCCTAATTTGCACCACCCATACCTAGCTCTTAAGTGCAAGCGTTGTATGTTAGAGCTTGGTGTCTGTTGCTTAGAGGAATAACTGTAATGCTCTTTCCAACATTATGTTTTTGCATACAATGGTAAGAGAATTGTTATGCATTTTAGTTCATATTTAATGTAAAAATCAAATAAAATTAAGCAGTCTGAATATTCTATTAAATTAGTATAAGTTGGTATATTCAATTTTATTGAATTCTGTACTTTGTATAGACGCTGTAACGTTGTACAGTGAAGTCAATTTTTGATTTATTTTATTATTGTTTATTGTTATTTTGTTTTGCTGTTTTTTTTTTTTTTTTTTTTTTTTTTTACAAAATTAATAAGTCGATTTTAGACTTCATAATTGAAGCAACATTATATATAGTTGTCTTCTATTTTGCATATTATATAATAGTTATATAGACGCTGCTTTAGTGCATTTAAAAATCAAATAAAACTAAGCAGTCTGAATATTCTATTAAAATAATATAAGTTGGTATATTCAATTTTATTGAATTCTATACTTACGTATAGACACTGTAACGTTGTAACAATCGTTTTACAGTGAAGTCAATTGACTCACAGCCAAATTAAAATATGTCTATTGAAGCTTTAGATATTAGTGGTGTTTTGGTGCCGCATTCAGTTGTTAACATAATTGGTGATGGAGCCTGTCTTTTTAGATCTATTTCCTACGTTTTATTTGGTAGGCAAGCCTTCCATGGCACCATACGCCAAAATATTGTTGAACATGTTGTAACCAACTGGCAAACTTTTACTTGCTTCAGCATAAACTTAAATGGAGAGTGTTATAGCTCTTCTGAACAATATGAGTTCGCTATGTCATACTCATATACGATACCTATGGTACTGCATGTGAGCTTCAAGCAACAGCACAAATTTTTGCTGTAAATTCCCAAGTTTTTCAAAATGGAAATTTATTAAAAAAAATTTATTGTAAAAAGAAAGCGTTTTACCGGTCAATTAATGAATGGACATTTTGATGTTTATATTCCTTTAGAGGAAGTATTAACTCAAGATTCTGATACGTCAAGTGAATGTATAACTGAAAATGTTAAAAATCCTGTTAAAAGACGTAGTCGGTTCACCGGCAAAACAGAAAAAAAGATTTAAAAAAAAGTTCATATGAAAAAATAGCATAGAAGCATCAAAAAGATATCGTGTTAATAATCCTGATTTTATTAGAGTTGTAGTGAGAAGAGATCAGGCTAATAATCCTGAAGCTCATAGAGTTGCAGTGAGAAGACATCAGGCTAATAATCCTGATACACGTCAAGAAAGGCGTTTGCGTGCATGGAGTGTTAAAGCCATGTCTGGCTTAAACTATGATTTTGAAATAGCTTACAAGTCAGATAAAATTACTCAACTTGGTAGTATGAATTTGATATGCAAACATTGTAATGCTTTAAAATGGAAAAATGAGCCTTTAGGTATCTGTTGCAAGGCAGGAAAAGTTAAACTCTCACAAAATGAAAGTTTGCCTGATCCACATAAAAGCTTAATAATTGGTGGACATCCAAAGCATGATCATTTCATTGATCGTATAAGAAAGTATAACAGCTGCTTTCAAATGACTTCTTTTGGAAGTACAAAAATTATAAATGAAAGTTGGTCAACCTTTAAAGTCCAAGGACAAGTGTATCACTTAATTGGTAGTGTCCGACCTTTGCCAAATGAAGAAATGCAGTTTCTTCAAATTTATTTTGTTGGTGATGATGAAAAGGAAGCTCAACTACGTTGCAAAAATATTTCAAATGTTGATTTAAGCGTAGTAAAGGATCTTCAATGTATGTTTCATCATCATAATCGTTATGTTAAAGATCTAAAAATGGCTCTCAATAAAATACCAACAAGTACTAAAGACTATAAATTGATTATACATGCTGATCGAACACTCGCTGGTGCTCACAAAGGGCTTTACAATGCACCTCAATCAAGCGAAGTAGCTTTAGTTATTGTTGGTCAGCAATTTGAAAAGCGCGATATTATTATTGAAAGCCATAATAATAAATTACATCGTATAAGTGAGGTGCATCGATCATACGATGCCTTACAGTACCCTTTGCTATTTCCTTATGGCGAAGATGGCTACTCAGTGGATATACCACAATGGAATCCATTATTAAAAAAAGAGGAACCAAAAAAAAAAAGATATCTGCGTTAAGCTTTTACAGCTATAAAATAATGATTCGTCAATCTGAGCTAAATCATTTAATTTACTGTCGTTCCCTTTTTAGTCAGTTTTTGTTGATATGTATGCTAAAATTGAAACAGAAAGGTTAAATTATATTCGCTAAAATCAAGCGAAACTCAGAGCAGATAGCTATATACATCTACAAGATGCAATAGGCAAACAAGATGTTGTCGCAGCTCAACTTGGTTAGATGGTAATTTTACCATCTTTTTTTACAAGCTCTGCACGATATATGTATGAAAAGGCTCAAGATGCTATGTCATATGTCCGCCATTATGGGCGATCAGATCTTTTCATAACATTCACATGCAATCCACAATGGAATGACATCAAAAGTGTTTGATTACCGGGTCAAAAACCGCATGATCGTCACGATATTATAGCTCGAGTTTTTCATTTAAAAGTTAAAGCTTTAATGTCACTATTGACAAAAGGTTCTTTGTTTGGAAGCGTGCAATGTTTCATGTACTCTGTGGAATGGCAAAAGCGGGGTATTGTAGTTCTGTAAAGTCTATTAAATACATTTGTAAATATATTAACAAGGGCAGTGATGAAGCATCATTTTCTCTTGAATACCAACGTAATGAAATTAATATGTACGATAGTGGCCGTTATATAAGTAGCTCAGAAGCGGTATGGAGAATCCTTGCATTTCCCATACATGAACTTTTTCCGGCTATTACACACTTAGCTGTTCATTTAGAAAATGATCAACGGATATATTTTAACCCCAATAATCCGCAACAATTACTTGACAGATTAAGCACTACACCCACGACCACTTTGCTAGCCTTCTTTGAGCTATGTACACGTGATGAGCTTGCAAGAACGCTTCTATATTGAGAAGTTCCGTCGTATTTTACATGGAACAACAAATAATTTCAAAGAAGAAAACGAGGGCATGATGTGCCAAATTTTCCTGGAGTTAAAAGAGATTCAGCTTTGGGAAGAGTTTACACTGTTTATCCAAATAATACAGAATGTTTTTATTTAAGACTTTTATTACGTTTTGTAAGGGGCCCAACTTCATTTTTAAATTTAACAAGTGGAAACGTTGCAGTCGGACGCAACCGACTGCGGCATACTCGATACCAGTATTAAAACCGGTAAAACGAGACCTGATTGCAGAGATTTACGGACGGGGCAGGGGTGTACGCTGCCTTAAAGATTATCCGATGCAGCTGGGGATGCCACCAACTATCTTCCTTCAAAATTTAGTCACTCTAGCTAAATGTTTGTAAAAGGTGGGGTAAGGGAGGCGAAATGGGTGGGCGTGGCTCCAAAACTTTGATGTAGCTCTTTGGGGGTAGTTAGCAGCTATCTTCTTACCAAATTTTGAGGCTCTAGCTCCACAACTCTGGAAGATACACGCTTTCCCGTTTCTGACGAAGCGTTGGGGTGGATGGGGGCGGCTAGGGCAGTATCGGTAGGCGTGGCATCTAAAGTTTTGATGCAGTTTTTGGGGGGTCATCATCTTTGACTTAGACTTTTTTGACTTTTAAATCCGGGGGGCTGGGGGCGGAATGGGTGGGCGTGGCTCCAAAATGTTTGATGTGGTTTTTGGGGGTTGATAGTAGCTATCTTCTTACCAAATTTGGTAGTTCTATCTGTAAGGATGTGCGAAATATGTGGATTTATCGGTTTTTAGTTATCGAATTTATTGATTTGCCAGCTTTTCAGCTATCGTAGAACCCCCATCTTGACACTTTAATTTAATATCCCATAGATAAAGGGAATTGCAAAGTTTCAAGTCTCTAGCTTGAAGGGTGTGGAAAAAAGTTGAAAAAAAGTCATACCGACGGACAGACACCATGACGGACATTGCACAAACTCAATATACTCTTTACCTTCGGTATTCAATTGGCGTGTAAAGCTCTAGGATTACTATAAGATGATGAGCACTGGGATTCAACTATAGCCGAAGCTGTCATATGTCAAAATCCTACAAAACTGAGAAAACTTTTTGCAATAATGTTAGTATTTTGTCAAATTTCAGATGCTCTTGATCTTTGGAGAGTTTCTTAAAAGATATTTTAAGAGCCTTTCATATTTCATAAGACTGAAATATTGATGAAAGTATTGTGGATAATGTATTAAATAAATGTCTGATTTACATTGAAGATATTGTACTGTCTATTGGTGGTCAAAACTTGACTTATTATGGACTTCCACTGCCAATTAGATCCGAGGAATTTGTTCCAAATGTTGAATATCATAGAGAAACAAATTATGAAAATTGCGATAATTTTGCTGTTAATAATGAGCTACTCCTTACTGCTGAGCAAAAACAAGTATACGAAAAGATACTACATAGCGTTGAAGCAGAAGAGGGAGAAATCTATTTTTTAGATGCACCTGGTGGAACAGGTAAAACGTATCTTTTAAATTTATTATTGGCAAAGGTACGGCAAAGTAAAAAAATTGCATTGGCCGTTGCTTCTTCCGGTATCGCAGCCACTTTACTTAATGGTGGTCGCACAGCGCATTCTACACTTAAGATTCCATTTAATTTGATTCATTTAGAAACACCACATTGCTCAATTTCAAAGTAATCTAATATTGCTGCTGTGCTCAAAGATTGCAAGCTTATTAATTGGGATGAGTGTACTATAGGCCATAAAGGTGCTTTTGAAGCTGTAGATCGATCTTTGAAAGACATTCGAGATAGTGAATACTTAATGGGTGGCATAACTGTTCTCTTAGCTGGTGATTTTCGACAAACTCTTCCAGTGATCCCCAGAGGAACAAGAGCAGATGAAATAAATACGTGCTTAAAGTCTTCAATTTCGTGGCCCAAAATACAAAAAATTGCATTAACGAAAAATATGCGAGTGCACTTAAAAGGTGATAGCATAGCTGGTGTATTTGCAGAAATGCTTCTTCAAATAGGAAATGGATTATTTCCAACCCATGATGGCAAAATAACTTTACCATCAACTTTGTGTCATGTTGTGAAAAGTATTGTGGAACTAACTCTAAAAATATTTCCGGATATTACAAATATTTCTCAAAAATCACTCGAATGGTTTTCAGAACGTGCTATTTTGACTGCGAGATACATATGACAATGCATTGGAAATAAACGAGTTTTTATTAAAATCATTTCAAAGTGAAGAAATGACATACAACTCTATTGATTTTGTGACTGAAATCGAAGATGCAGTTCATTACCCCGACGAGTTAATTAATTCATTAAATCCGGCTGGCCTGCCTCAACATAAATTAACTTTAAAGATTGGTTCACCTGTAATGTTGATTCGCAACTTGAAACCGCCAAAACTGTGCAATGGTACAAGATTGCAAGTTAAAGTCCTTCATAAGAATGTTGTCGAAGCAATTATCTCTACTGGCAATGGTATAAGGGAAACGGGAAACCGAGAATTCCATTAATACCTTCTGATTCTGAATTGCCAATTTAATTTAAAAGATTGCAATTTCCTTTAAAAGTTTGCTTTGCCTTAACAATTAATAAATCACAGGGACAAACTCTTAAATTAGCCGGACTAGACTTAACACACGATTGTTTTTCTCATTTTATGTAGCCTGCTCAAGAGTCAGTTCAGTAAAAAGTTTATTTGTATTAGCACCTGACGGAAAAACAACCAATTTCGTTTATAAAGAAGCTCTTAAAAATTGTTAATAATTGCAAATTAAATTCAGTAAGTGGATAAGGCCTACTGGGGAAACCACAATAAGAAATGACGCGCCTGATACTCTACCTCAATGGTGGCGGGGAAAAGAGAATATCAAATACTTTGCTTTAATATTTTGTGAAATATTTTCTAATTTTTTTTTTTTTTTTTTTGTATCTATCTTCTATTGCTAAAATTTATATAAACTATCCGCGCAGCGAAGTAAGCGGGCCACTTACTAGTTGATACTATAAAGTTTTATTATTTCGGTAAGACATTCTTTTTTAATATCATTATGCTAACCAAATTTACCTTTCTAAAACTATGTGTTTATCAATTTTACAAACAGGAGAAATAAATAGTCACTCTTTAAGTGGGGGACTGAATTTAAACTGCACTGTTACAGTAACCATATTTGCTATTTTTAACGGCTGTATCTAAGAACTGAATTGTAGCCGATATCAGTCTACTACATTAAGTGGATTTAAACACACATTTGTTTTAAGTTGAACGTCACAGCGAGTCACTCAATCATACCGCTCTCTCTCTCTCTCTCTCTCTCTCTCTCTCTCTCTCTCTCTCTCTCTCTCTCTCTCTCTCTCTCTCTCTCTCTCTCTCTCTCTCTCTCTCTCTCTCTCCTCTCTCTCTCTCTCCTCCTCTCTCTCTCTCTCTCTCTCTCTCTCTCTCCTCTCTCTCTCTCTCTCTCTCTCTCTCTCTCTCTCTCTCTCTCTCTCTCTCATATTTCATACCAGTTTTATATCCATAAGGTGGAATTGAAATATTTCACGTATTTAATAGAAGGCGAACTCATCAAATCTCATGCACTTTTACCGATTTCTGATGTAGACTTTGAGAAAGTTTTTGAAATGAAAATCGATCATTCGCTGTGGTTTTTCATGCGAAGACTTTAAATTCCAAATTGCTATGGGACTTTTGCAACTCTCAGCATGCAGCTGCAACAATCTGCGTGGCAACGAGCACCGACCTGTTAGGCCAGATTCGGAAAAACGACAAATGGTTTTTTCCTGCTACTTTCGTTTTATGAATCTAGGCTACAGTTTTTACTTACAGTATTCACACCTACAGTTGCAGATATCGCAGTCATGGTCAGTGGATAAAAGTGAGAAGAATTATCATAAGCTTTCGCAGTTGCAACTTCGTTATGATTATGATCATAAGCATTACGAGTATTTAATATTATATTAACATTGCGATTATTTAGAATTAAGTTAACATTATGTTAGATACTCGTTGCTGGCATAGATTGTTAGTTGGTCTTTGGTTGTAAAGTGTATGCCATAGACCAATTAAAATGCTGTAACCAGACTGATATTTGCTTAGAAATGCAAAAACACAACACAAAAACACAATGCATTACTTGTTTCTTATTTATTTTTAATAGATCAGGCAACGTTTAAGCAATCATAAACAAACTTTGCCCGCCAAAATACTATTTTTTGTAATCTTTGTTTAAGGCTGGGGTATGTCGTAACAAACATCAATTTTTATTTTCTAATGGCTGAGAGACCACTAAGGCCGAAAAAATCAGTATCAATATTAATATAGACAAGAGGAAAAGTTGCAGTGGGACGCAACCGACTGCGGCATACCCGATACCAGTATTAAAACCGGTATATAGAGGTGTACGCTGCCTTAAAGGCTGTACGGCTGGGGATGCCACCAGCTATCTTCCTTCCAAATTTGGTAACTCTAGCTCAAAAATAGTAAAAGGTGGGGAAGGGGGGACTGGGGCGGTATAGGTGGGCGTTTCATCCAAATTTTTGTTGCAGATCTATGTGGAATGTCAATTGCTATCATAATACCAAATTAAGTGACTCTAGCTCGAAGTTTGTAAAAAGCGGGAAGAGGAGGGCGAAATGGGTAGGCGTGGCTCCAAGACTTTGATGCAGATTTTTGGGGGTTGTTGCCAGCTATCTTTCTTCCATATTTGGTGGCTCTAGCTCCACAACTCTTGAAGATATACGCATTCCCGTTTTAGACGAAGCGTTGGGCCGGATGGGGGCGGCTAGGGTATTATTGGTAGGCGTGGCAAACTTTTGATGCAGTTTTTGTGGGGTCATCATCACCATCATCTATCAAATTTGGTGTCTATAGCTCAAAAACTGTGGGAGATATAGGCATTTTTTTACTTTAAATTGCGGTGGAATGGGGCGGAATGGTTGGGCGTGGCTCCAAAATTTTTAATGCAGTTTTTTGGGGGTTGCTAGTAGCTATCTTCTTGCCAAATTTTGTAGTTCTTGCTGTAAGGATGTGCTAAACTGTGGACTTATCGGTTTTGAGTTATCGAATTTATCGATTTGCTAGGCCCCCAGTTATCGTAGAACCCCAATCTTGACACTTTAATTTTTTTGTCATGCCATAGATAAAGAGAATTGGAAAGTTTCAAGTCTCTAGCTTGAAGGGTGTGGAAAAGACTTGCAACCATACGGACGGGCAGACGGACAGACACCTTGACGGACAATGCACAAAACCAATGTACTCTTTACCTTCGGTAACGGGTACAAACAGTAGTAGAGTCATTGAATGATGATAATGCTGAAGCTATAACATTATCCAAAGATCGCTTTTGCAAAACGACATTTATTCAGACTTCCAAGTGCAATTGTAAGCCTCGAAGCCCGAGGAATGGAATTGAACAAATCTATTCGTTTTGTGAAAGAAATCTGTGACTCCCTATTTATTTTAGAAAATAAAACATATTCCGCAAAGATAAACGCCATTTTCGGCAGAAATAAGGAATACAAATCTATTATAGGTATAGTTGCCACGGACCAGTGTTGCCATTTTAGCATTTTTCAGGCTAGTTCTAGCATATTTCAAAATGGAAAAGCTTATAAATTTAGCGAATAGCTTATAGCCTGAAATCTAGCATATTTGAATACTCATTAAGCTTATTTTAGCTTATAAAATATATTGCATCAAAATGAAATATTTTATGAGTTTAAAACTTTATATTTCACGGGCCTAAAAATATCGAAACCTGTTAATTTGTGCCGATGGCAACGTACATAAATTATCGCGAACATTGCTATCGAAAAGAAATCTTTTGCAACCTGTAACTTTGTCTTTGTAAAATTGTGCGAGAAGTGAATTAAACTTAATATGCCTAAAGTTGTTTATAAGCAATTGTTTCGCGACGCCTGGTTGCAAATTGACGAGTTTAAGGAATGGCTTCGCAAAGTACATGGAGATGCAACAAAAGCATACTGCTGCTATTGCAAATGCACAGTAGCAGCCAAAATGTATGATCTCCGGCAGCATGCGGAAGCAAAAAAACACACATCAGCTGTAGGCTCTGTTAAACAGACGCAAAAAATAGATTTTCCCAAAAAAAGCACACAGCAATAGCACCAATTGACCATTTGTCAGAATTGTGTGCAAGTCAATTTAAAGCTTGTAGTGCAGCAGCTCAAATAAAGCTTAAGAGAACAAAATGCACTTAAATTATAAACAATGTGTTGGCAGTGCACTTTAACGAAGATTTGCGACTGGATATTGGCCACTCCAAATTTAGCATATTGCTGGATGAATCCACCGATATTAGTGTGACTAAATTGATTGGTAAATATTACATTAAATTACTTTCACACTTGAAAAAAGTGTATGGGTTTATAAATTAATTGTCGTTTAAATATGTATGTGAAACTTCAGGAATTGTTATAAATTACTTCAGCATTAGAAATGAATGTATGGTTTCAACATTTCTGAGCCTTGTTAATATCGAATCTGGAGATGCTATATCAATATCTGATAGTCTGAAACAAGAGTTATTGAACAAGAATTTAAATATATTGAATATGATTGGATTTGGAACTGATAATGCTAATGTCATGACCGGATCGAAGAAGAGCGTCTACACGGAGCTGAAGAAAAGTGTTCCTACTCTTAAGCTTATTAAGTGTGTCTGTCATTCCATTCAGTTAGCTGTTAATCAAGCATGCAAAAGAAGTATGCCAAATGAACTAGAATTTTTAATTTCGAACACCTACTCGTGGTTCGCTTAGAGCTCACAGCGCCAGATGTTCTATAAGAAAGTATATGAGTGCATTAACAATAATCAGGTATATGTATAAATGTACTCGTGAGCAGTGAAATCGTGTTTGTCCAAATAATTTTAAAAAATAATTTACACCTAATTCCTGTGTTCGTCTTGAGGTTAGTAAATTAACTGTTGTGGCTTTTTAACTATTAACTGTGTGTTTAATTGTTTGATATGTAATTATAATGACTGGCGATAACACCAAACTGTTTATTTTCTTAGGCACCTTTGAAAATTCCGCGAGTCTGCGATACTAGGTGGCTTTCTATAGAGCCTGCAGTATCTCGCATTGCTCATCAGTGGACTGAGCTTAAGCTACACTTTGAACTAGCTGCTAGCGCAGAAAAATGCCATAAAGCAAAAATATTGACTGAATTATATTGCGATGATGTCAATTTATTATATTTATTGTTTCTGAAGCCAATATTGAACGATATGCAGAGGCTCGATAAAATTTTTCAGAGCGAACGTACAGAATCAACAAAATTGCTTAATGAACTAATCACTTGCATATATTCGCTTAAAGATAAGATAATTCCACCAGATCTTCAATTTGACATCTATAACGACGATTTTGAGAATATGGCTCAGTATGATTTATACCTGGAATATGCTTTTGAACAAAAAATTAAGGATCCCATTTTTCAACAACAAGCTTCAGAAATAAGGAAAAAATGCGTTGATTTTGTTAAGGAATTGATTATTCAACTTCGTGACAGGTACGATTAAGCTGCAACTAATTCGATTAATGTCATATCAATATAATTTTTGTTTATATTCAGACTGCCCGATAATTTTGAGACGTTAAAAACAGTAAATATATTTGCTGTTGACAATATTCTGCGAGCACAAAAAAATAGCCCAAAATTAATAAAAGTACTGGAATATTTTCAAAGCCCCAATATTGACGCAATGTTGGCGCAATATGATAAAATTCATTTAATCAAATGGGAGCAAATCCTGGATACAACGAAGTTTTGGGCAGAGGTGCTAGCCTATAAAGATGCAGGAGCCCAAAATCCATTTAAGGAAATAGCATTGTTTGCTATAAATATTTTATCGCTACCTTGGTCAATTGGGGAGGTTGAACGGGTTTTCAGCCAGATGAGTATTATAAAAACCATTTAAAAACATTAAACGCAATATTAAGCATAAGGTTTGCATTTGAAAATTATAATAAAACATATATTTACATTAATTTCAATTTTGGATTGCGTCGAAATGGAAAATGTTGCAACTCTTATAATTTGCCACAAAAATATTTAAATATGGTGTCATCAAGTGATAAATATACGTCCCAAGAAGATGAAGAAGATATTGACCTTATAGTGCCATATTTAAATTAAAATTAAATATTTAGAAAAAAAATTATTTTGTGTATTATCATTTATTTAGACTTAGCTTATTTTTCAGCATATTTTTAGCTTTTTCTAGCATATTTTTACGGCAGATATAGCTTATTTGCGTGCTCGAAATCTGGCAACACTGCCACGGACTCATACGTGAAAACGCTTTCATCAACGTAGCTGACTCTTTTTATACCCTTAACCCATAAAATGGGTAAATAAGGGTATAATGGTTTTGTGCAAAAGTATGTAACAGGCAGAAGGAAGCATCTCCGACCCTATAAAGTATATATATTCTTGATCAGCATCAACAGCCGAGACGATAAAGCCATGTCCGTCTGTCCGTCTGTCTGTCCGTCTGTATGAACGCGTGGATCTCAGAGACTACAAGAGCTAGAGACTTCTGATTTTGTATTTAAGTTCTCCTATACCATGATCAGAACAAGTTTGCTTCAAATTATCGATAACTATTCTGGTTTCCGATATACACATAATATCGATAACAATAAAATATCGAATTTGGAAAATCTAAAAATGAGGGTTGAAGTAATGGATAATGATAGAACTTTTCTGAAAATTTCGTCCAAATCGGTTGAGAAACACCGGAGATATTGAACTTAATCGATGGAAGCTAAGCCAGTATACCAAAGTCTTATATAAATTAAATATATTTATTGCAACTGGGTTCAGGGTATCTTCTAGTCGGGCTCTCCCGACTAGAGCCTTCTTACTTGTTTTATATTGCCCCGTTACTTGAAGATGCCGAACCATATTAACCGAAAAACGGAAAAGTTTTACATTTGAAAATTTAAAATAGCACTTATTAATATATTACAACAATAAAAACATTCAAGAGGAAGATTAAATAAGTGAGATTCAGTCGAACTTCCATATTACGAACTTCCATATAAAGAAGTTTTCTATATAAGGAATTAATTTCGCGAACACTGCTTTTTGGTTCAACTTTCAGTGTGTTTTGTTGTCCATATAACGAATTTCCCTATAGCGAATATACAAATTTACGAATTTATTTTTAGTTACAGTTTTTATGAACATTTTTTACTGCTCAGTGCACATCGAAGATGTAGATGTAGACGTAGATGTTGTTGTTGGAATAACTCCGTTATTTTTTATAGGCACCAAAATAAGGAATAATGGATTGTGATTACATTTAGAATAGTTTTACACATTGTAGAAAAGTGAAAAACTGCGCGTTTCTTTAGTCTGCAGTTTTTATCATCATTTGTATGTAACGAAATTTCTATTTATTTTTTACAAATAATTTATAAACTTTCTGTCCAATTGACAATTTTTCAGTAGCTATGCTATGTGCGTAAAGTTTTATATATAATACAGTGTAGCTAGTGAGTGCACTTTTTACGTTTCTTTTGTCGTATTTGTGCTAAGTCAGCTGTTTGCCAGTTCGATAACAATACAATCGATATTTAAATTGAATTGATTAATTGTTAAACTGAAAATAATAAAATAAAATAAAGCGTTTTATATCATTCTCCCGCACTCTATTTGCTTTTGTCGCTTCTGACACTTTTAAAAACATCAGTTTAGCCTTTTAAATTAATAATTAATAAAATTTACTTACTTTTACAACCAAAACTCGCCTAGTGTGACCTAATTTCACGAATTCAATAATCTTGAAAGCTGCTGTTTTTATAAATAGTCTGGCAACCACACAATAACACATATAGTACAATAGCAGCAAACATACCCAGAGGCAAGGCATACTTATATAGGTAGTCCAGGTTTTTTGCTCGCTCTCTTTTTCTGTTGCCTTACGATTCAGTCTTGTTGCGAACGTTGTGAGCAACGCACATACGCGCACAATTTTTTTTGCGTTTTATTTTCGTAAGGCAACGAGAGAGCGGAGTGAGACTACCTATATAAGTATGCCTTGCCCAGAGGCATGTTTGCTGTTTCTGTGTGTTTGTTGTAAAGCTTTCATGTAACACTTTAGTGCTTTACGCACATAGCATAGCTACTGAATACCCTATATATATATTCTTGATCAGCATCAACAGCCGAGACGATATAGCCATGTCCGTCTGTCCGTTCGTCTGTCCATCTGTTCGTCTGTCTGTCTGTCCGTCTGCCCGTCTGTATGAACGCGATGATCTCAAAGACTACAAGAGCTAGAGACTTCAGATTTTGAATATAAATTCTCCTATACCATGAGCAGAACAAGTTTGCTTAAAATTATTGATAACTATCCTGGTTTCCGATATACACATGGAATCGATGCAAAGGATATCGAATTTGGAAAATGTAAAAGAATTTAATCCAATTCTCTTTATCTATGGGAAAGTAAATGAAAGTGTCAAGATAATATCGATAAATTCAAGAACTCAAAACCGATAAATCCATATATTTCGCACATCCTTACAGCTAAAACTACCAAACGTGGTGAGCAGATAGCTATTAGCAACCCCCATAAAGCTGCATCAAACATTTCGGAGCAACGCTCACCCATTCCGCCACCAGCCCCCCGCATTTTAAAGTCAAAAAAGACTATATCTCCCACAGTTTTTGATCTAGAGCCACCAAATTTGGTGACAAGATAGGTGATGATGACTCCCCATAATACTGCCCTAGCCGCCCCAGCTGCGCCAACGATTCGTCAAAACCATGAATGCGTGTATCTTCAAGAGTTGTGGAGCTAGATAGGAAGATAGCTGGCAACGACCCTTAAAAATCTGCATCAGATTTGGAGCCACGCCCACCCCTTCCGCCCCCCTTACGACACCTTTTGCAAACTTTGAGCTAGAGTCACCAAAAATGGTATTAAGATAGCAGCTGACATCCCACATAATCTGCATCATAAACTTGGATGCCACGCCCACCCATACCGCCCCCAGCCCCCCTTTCCCCACCTTTTACAAACATTGTGCTTGAATCACCAAATTTGGAAGGAAGATAGCAGCTGACATCCCACAATAATCTGCATCATAAATTTGGATGCCACGTCCACCCATACCGCCCGCAGCCCCCCTTTCCCCACTTTATACAAACTTCGAGCTAGAGTCACCAAATTTGGTATGAAGGTAGCATTTGACATTCCACAAGGATCTGCAGCAAAAATTTGCATGCCACGCCCAACCATACCGCCCCCAGCCCCCCTTTCCTCACTTTATACAAACTTCGAGCTAGAGTCACCAAATTTGGTATGAAGATAGCAATTGACATCCCACATAGATCTGCACCAAAAATTTGAATGCCACGCCCAACCATACCGCCCCCAGCCCCCCTTTCCCCACTTTTACAAACTTTCAGCTAGAGTCACCAAATTTGTTATGAAGATAGCAATTGACATTCCACAAAGATCTGCATCAAAAATTTGGATGCAATTCCACCCATACCACCCCCAGCCTACCCCTTTCCCCACTTTTTACAATTTTCGAGCAAGAGTCACTTAATCTAGTATGAAGATAGCAATTGACATTTCACGAAGATCTGCAGCAAAAATTTGGATGCCACGCCCACCCATACTGTCCCCAGCTCCCCTTTCCCCACCTTTTACAAATTTTGAGTTAGAGTCACGTTTCCACTTGTTCAAATTATTTCCAGCTTAATCAAATCGAAAAATTCTTTGAATCAATTAGAATCATTCTTAATAGTAGTACAGTTTACCCGTAAAGCCGTCGGGAGCAAAGATTTATTACCTTTTATGCAGATTTATCATATCTCTTAAAAGTTGAGAAATAATTTAACTATATGAGCTGACTGAAAAAAAAAAAACAATTTTACAGGCAGTGGCGTAACAATAGGGTGGCAGGGCTGGCAATATCCCACGGACCCCTACCCAAGAGGGCCCAAAAGGCGGCGCGCACAAAATAATTTTTACATTGTACGTGAGTATGTTATTTTATGTGAAAAGTATATTTTTAAAAGTTCTGCTTAAATGTCGCATATGTTCACTGTTCTGCTCATAATTTAAATCTAGCACTCAATGATGCAGTGAGAGAAGGTATTGATACGCAAAATTTTGTTGAAACAGTTCAACAAATTTATAAAATTTTTGGGCATATTCGCAATAAATGATTCATCAACTTCAATAACATTTAAAAGAATAAACCCTACTAGATGGGCAAGACGATATGATGCCGTTCTTGCTTTAAAAGTTCGGTTTGTTGAATTCCAAAAAGCGCTAAACGAAAACAATTCTGTTAAGTCGCAAATCCGACGAAAGAAATGTAGTTGTTTCACTCAAAAAGAAGATCGAAAAGTGCAATTTTATAATGTTTTTGGTTTTCCATTGCAAGATCGCTTTTGCTATCGATGCAGCCTTTTAAGCGCTTCAGTCTGAAGCCAACGATCTTTCAAACACCTTAAAACGTTTTAAAACTTGTCTAGAAGAATTGGAAAGGTATCGACATGAATTTGAAAATTTAATAATGGAAGCAAATAGTGAGGCCGAAAAATGGTCCACCACCCCTGAATTTTCTAAAACTCGTCAGAGGACGGTTAAAACGCCATTTTGATGAGCTTTGCGAAGATGAGCGTCTCCAAGATCCGAAAAGTTCGTTCAAAGTGAACATATTTTATCGAGTATGGGACATCATTATAAACCAACTGAAATTGCGTTTCTCTCCAACGAATAAAATTGTTTAAAATTTTAGTGCTTTGCAGCCTTCCTCTTTAAAAGTTTTAAATGACGCTGATCTATTGAAAAAAACTTTAGAATTTGTTGAGATATATATAAAAGACATATCTGGATCATTTTCCAGAGAAATTCTCAGTTTTCGATCCACTTTCAGAGACGAAATAGAAAAATCTTCGTGTACTAGAGACCTTGCGGACTTATAAATAATAAATCAGCAAATGAACGATCATTTTTATACTCATTTTTTACCGAAGGTAAAGAGCATATTGGGTTTGAGCAATGTCCGTAATGGTGTCCGTCCGTCCTTCTGTATGTTAGCAACATTTTTCCACACCCTTCAAGCTAGTAATTTAAAGAGTCAAGAAGGGGACTCGACGATAACTGGGTGGCTGGCAAATCGATAAATTCGATAACTCAAAACCGATAACCAAACTTGTTGAGCAGAAAGCTATTAGCAACCCCCAAAAAACAACATTAAAAATTTCGGAGCCACGCCCATTCCGCCCCCAGCCACCCGCATTTTAAAGCCAAAAAAGCTTATATCTCCCACAGTTCTTGAGCTAGAGCCACCAAATTTGGTGCCAAGATAGGTGATGCTGACCCCCCAACAAACAGCATCAAAGTTTTGGAGCCACGCCCACCCCTTCCGCTCCCCTTTCCACACCTCTTACAAGCTTCGAGCTAAAGTCACCAAAAATGGTATTAAGATAGCAGCTGACATCCCACATAGATCTGCAGCAAAACTTGGATGCCACGCCCACCCATACCGCCCCTAGCCCCCCTTTCCCCACCTTTTACAAACATTGTGCTTGAATCACCAAATTTGGAAGGAAGATAGCAGCTGACATCCCACAATAATCTGCATCATAAATTTGGATGCCACGTCCACCCATACCGCCCGCAGCCCCCCTTTCCCTACCTTTTAGAAACTCTGATTTGGTATGAAGATAGCAATTGACATACCACAAAGATCTGCATCATAAATTTGGATGCAACGTCCACCCATACCGACTGCAGCCTCCCTTTCCCCACATTTTAGAAACTCTGAGTTAGAGTCACCAAAATTGGAAGGAAAATAGCTGGTGGCATCCCCATCTGCAGCGGAGAATCTTTTAGGCAGCGTATACCCATGCCGCAATCAGGCATCTTTTTACAGGTTTTAAAACTGGAAACGAGTATACCGCAGTCGATTGCGTCCGACTGCAACGTTTCCACTTGTTTATATTTAAATTGATAAAAAACCTTTTTAAGAAACTCGATGAGAAAAGACAGGTTATGTAACTTGGCTATTCTGTCTATTGAAAATTCTATGGCCAGATCTTTAAACTTTGATGATATTCTAGCCACTTTTGCGGAACAGACAGCTCGAAAAAATGAGTTTTCCTAATAAATATCATTCTTAATAAATATCTTATTGAAATTAAATTGTTATTTTTATTTCATTATAAATGCATGCAGGTTTCCTTACGATGTTGGTACTTACCGAAAAGCTAGCGAGTAGATAATGAATGCATTGAGATATTATGTTCAATATATGAATGTGAAGTCTCCAATACGCATTGGGCAAGGATGGGACTACAGACCATTCCCTCTCGTCTAAGAGAGGAGGCCTGGGGCCATTTGTAGGACATATAAAACGTGTAATTGAGTACGCTGAAAATCTCGAAGTTTATTAAAATTAAACCAAGTACAACTTGACGATTTTTACTGGTAGGGCCCCATCAAAAGAATTTGCCACGGGCCCCAGATGGTAAAAGAATGAATTAAGTTTTTAATTTATCATTGTTACGCACGCCAAGCCCTACCTACTAGAAAGTGCTACTCCTTGACAATTTTTGTTAATCAAATTACAATTAAAAATTACGTTCAAGTGAAAGCTATTTACTGAAAGCTATTTTATGTTTCCGAGCTAAATCTGTCGGGCCTGATTCATTTATGGCATGATTGTGTTAATCTGTTGTTATCCAATACTATTTTTTTCCTTACACAGTTAAATTGTGCGTATTTGATTTCCAGCGCGTTTCTTGACCACTTTGCAATAAACGAGTAGGTGACAGCCGGCGTATTTTTTGGACCTTAAACAGCATGACAGAGACTATGCGAAAATACGCAAATACGTAACGAGTATACCGCAGTCGGTTGCGTCCGACAGCAACGTATCCACTTGTTATTCCAAATTTTTTTTTTTATGTATTACTTTTTCAAATCTTATAGTTTCTGAAATCGGTGCGTTCATACATACAGACGGACATGTGCAAATCGGCTCGCCTCTTGATCCTGTTCAAGAACTTGTATTCTTTATCGTGGGAGATAATTGATTAATAACCTGACAGACTAACTGATTTAATAAAAACTTTAATAACCGCTACGTGAAACAGTCAAGCACTCTGCCGTCTGCTGAGAAATTTTTGACTTTATATATATATAATAAATCATTAAATAATAATAATAAAAACTTATATAAAAAAAATTTATGCCTACACATTTGTACCGACTTGCTATCGATTTCCCAGCCTCTCAGGGAGCAAAGCTCCCACTTATTGACACATTGTGGACCAAGATAGTTGCAAAGTTTCGAGCCCCTTGATTCAAAGGTTTAGAAAAATGTAGTACAAATAAGCTCATTCATGGTTAATTCAACTAGTTTCGTGTATAATTAAGCATCTTATATGAATGTGCTTAACTTGATATGTGCATCTTTTAAATCAAGAGTTTCTTTCAAATAGTAAAATCGTCATTTTTAATTTTGACTTAAAGTGTTGGCGTATTTAAAATATATATATATTAGATTCGAATATTATTCATATGAAATTTTACCAAACAATTTTTTATTTTTACGTCTCGGATACCTTAAATCCAAGTATGACATTCCTGACTAGAAATGTAAGACAGTTTAAACTATTAAAAATGCTAGAAATACAATGAAAAATAATTAAACCAAACTTACCGAACACGAAATATGATGGATTGCGACTGGATTCGAACCTGTGGTTTCTTTGCGCCGTGCACATTCCGTATGCAATAAGTTTAAAAGTAATTTGAATAAGGAAATTGCTAATTCTTAATGTGAAGAGTGATAGAATTTAATAGGGTGGTATGGAACGGAACGTTGTATTATAAATATTTATCTTTGAGTATGGATCAACGTTAAAATTTACATGACATGTCATTTAAGAGTGCGCACACTTTGATTAAAATATATTTCGTATGCATTTTGCTGTTTAAATAAGTTTCAAGTTGAATCAATATGTTTTAAAATTTAATTAATATCTTTTCATAGTTAAAGCCGTAAATCAGAATTAACTTTTTTATAGTTTATTTTTGAATGTAATTTTTCTGTGGTTGTTCGGACGGACAGACGGACAACCGAACGAACAGTATGACGGGCATTGCACAAAACCAGTATACTCTTTTTCTTCTTCCTTCAGTATCAGAGTACTTAAACGGTTGCAAAACTTTTATTTTTTACCCTCGAAACTTTTTGATAAGAACATATTTTTTTTTAACATTTTGTCATAAAATATAAAATGTTGTAGCCACGTCCATCCTTGCTGCCTTAATGCCACCCATCCCCTTTACCATTCTTTACTGTTTTGGTGCATAATAAGAAAAAGAACAGGTGGAAACGTTGCAGTCGGACGCAACCGACTGCGGTACACTCGATACCAGCATTAGAACCGGTAAAAACAGGCCTGATTGCAAAGGGTAACCGATGCGGCAGATTCTCCGATGCAGATGGGGGTTCCACCAGCTGTCTTCGTTGCAAATTCGGTGACTCTAGCTCAAAATTTGTAAAGGGTGGGAAAAGGGGGGCTGGGGGCAGTATGGGTGGGTGTGGCATCCAAATTTTTGATGCAGATCTTTGTGGAATGTCAATTGCTATCTTCACACCAAATTTGGTGACTCTAGCTCTACTACTCTGAAAGATACACGCATTCCCGTTTTTGACGAAACGTTGGGGCGGCTAGGGCGGCATCCAAAATTTTGATGCAGTTTTTGGGGGGTCATCAACACCTATCTTGGTGGCTCTAGCTCAAAAACTGTGGGAGATGTAGGCTTTTTGACTTTAAAATGCGGGGGGGCTGGGGCGGAATGGGTGGGCGTGGCTCCAAAATGTTCTCACCAAATTTGATAGTTGTAGCTGTAGGAATGTGCGAAATATGTGGTTTTGGGTTATCGAATTTATCGATTTGCCAGCCTCTCAGTTATCGTAGAACCCCAATCTTGACACTTTAATTTACTATCCCATAGATAAAGAGAATTGAAAAGTTTCAAGTCTCTAGCTTGAAGGGTGTGGAAAAAACTTGCAACTATACGGACGGACAGACGGACAGACACCATGACGGACATTGCACAAATCCAATTTAAGGCCCAACCAAACGATGCTTTCGTGCATGCAGAGCCGCTGCACGCAAAGTTTCAACATATGCTACGTCGTGTATCCGCCCAAATGATGCTTATGCACGGGTTCGTTCAGTTTTATTTTTTAACGATTGCATATGTGCCGCATGCATAGTTTCACTGAATTGAAACCATGCAGCAATGCATTGGGCATAGAGTTGTCGCAGTCTTTTTATTGTATAGAAAATTTTTGAAAAATTGTTAAATCTTCATTTTATTGTTTATAAACTCATTGATATAATATACTAGATATATGAAACATGTGTTGTCTTTATTATTAACATAATATTACATAAAATGTTAACATTTATTTTTTAATGGAATAAGAAAAGAACATGTGGCAACAATGTATCACTGCTACTGTCATATGGTTTGTTTCAAAAAAAAAGAAGAGACAAAGCACTTAAGCAACGTATGGCTATAGACGTTGATGCATAATGCTTAAGCATGCATTTCGTTCATTCTTGCAGCGGCTCTGCATGCACGAAAGCATCGTTTGGTTGGGCCTTTACTCTTTACCTTCGGTATCGAGTATAAAAAGCCCTACCCCAACATAAGAGGCAACACTTATAAATAACAAGAAGTTTGAAAAAATAATGAGTGTATACGTTTAGTTTATTAGTGTTTCTCTAATAGGCTGTCAATTTCAACACTTTTGGGTCTAACAAAAGTTGCACAATAAGCGGACGCAGTGAACGAAACCCAGTACTGCTCTGGCCTAATCACCTTAACTAGTTGCCTGGCTTCTGCAAAAGGCAGCCCAAAACTCAATCAAAACAAGTAAGAAGAACAAGAAAATAAACGCATGAATACTTTGATACTAAAGTAAAAACTGGTTGTCAAGGGTAAGCTTGCAAAGAAGGGGAGCTTGAAAGCAGCAGGGATATGTTGCGTTAACAGCTATATTGCACCCAATTGACTCTAGCTCAAAAAGTGTAGAAGATATGGGGATTTCTGGATTCATAAGGCGGGAGGCATGAATGTTGGTGGCATCTTAATTATTTTTGGTGCTGTTTTTGAAGCTATGCTCTCACTAAATTTGGTAACTCTAGCTGTAAGGATGTGGAAAAAATGTAGATTTATAGCTATCAATTTTATCGATTTCCCAGTCCCTCACTAGCCCGTTGACAAAGATATTTGAAAAGAGTCAGGTCTTTAGTTTTAATTACGTCGAAAAAAAGGTGAATCCACAAAGACTGACGGACAGACAGCATGATGTACATTGCAAAAATTTAATATACTCCTTACCTTCGGTATCAAGGTATACAAACAAAATATGCAATCAAGAGAGAAAGTTGCAGTCGGCCGCAACGGTCTGCAGAATATCTGTTACCGCTATAATTTCATCCAAAAACAGTTTGTTAAATGTTTGGGCATGTAGGCATGAGGGGCGTGGCATGTAGTTTGTCAAAGCATATTTTGAAAAAAAATCACAATCTAATTTGCCATACGTTTTGTTAAAATGACTTATTACATTGACGCTTAACCAAGATGGTTTCAAAGTTTCAAGTCTCTGGTTTTAAGGGTATCGAATTAAAGCGCGGCCATATATACCTTTGGTATAACAGTATAAAAATCCGGCAATTGTTGGCTACACGAAATGAATATGCGGCAGAAAAGAACAATCAAACGAAAAATCCGAGCTGGCTTAAAATTACATTAAACTAGATCACGTTAAGAGAATTCTGCTTGGGCAGCAAAATGTAGCAGCTGCAGCTGACCATGAAATGCACTGCAATTTTTTGAAATCAGAAAAAATGTTCGCCTTTGCACGACGCGTCGCGACGCCTTAGTTGTAAGCTGGGCCAGCTGTTGTGAAAACCAAAAGTTAAAAGCTGCCGAACAGAATTTATAATTGAGTACACGTCAAGTCGAATTCAAGTTGGCAGCGTTGCGTGCGCAGTTTCCAACCAAAAAATTATGACCAGTTTTCAGTAAACTGAACTTCAGTGTTGGACATACCACGTTAAAGTTCCTATTTTTTCGTCTATTTCTTTTTTCTAATTTTGACTTACCGTTTTGGATAGGGTATCCGTCTATATTTAAAGGAATTTTCAACATCGCGTAGCTTCATTTTATAGGAACGGTCCGCGTTTAGAGACATCGAAAGAAACACACACTCACAGCACCGAAAACACAGATCCCACAGATCTAAAAATCTTGCACAGCTTTTCGATTTCTTTTCGTGTTACAGTCAATAATAATATTAAAAGTTATGTAATATGCTGTAATATTTTATCAGTTAAAGCCAACAGCTCGCTTAGTACCGCGGCACTGAAGAGTTTTACGTGTAAGGCGCACAACGTTTGCGGAACAACTGAATGTTCCTTTGAGCGCTTGGCCGCGTTTTTGGCTAATTCCAAACGTTGATTAACGCTGCTTCAAGCAACAATCCAATGCGCTGCGACGTCAGCGTCTGCGCTAAGCGCTTGTTACGTTTACGTTTATTATTTGTTGTTGTTGCCTTACCACTTGCTGCTTTTACCTTTTTCTTTTGCGCACTCATTCAACTGAAGCAGTAGCTCTCTTTTTCGTTTCCACAGCAATCAGCACAATATTTTGGAAGCCAGTGTGGCCATTTGTGGTGTGTATTTTGTTTTTATCAATATGTTTTTGAGTAACCGCTGTCAGGCAACAAAATTCACTTTAATGGTGTATTTGGATCTCTAATGTTTAAACAAATTGTCAAACGAGCACACGACAGTCAACGAAAACAAAACAACTTCTCAAATACTGGCTGTCAAGAACTATTGATGTTTCTTAATGTGTTAACAGTTGTTATTTACGTTTTACATGCTTTTATTTAACTTGACTTGTCTGTCTGTTTGTTTGTTTGTTTCTTTGTACTGGATTCTTGTAATCAAATTTTCACCAAGTTCCCGACTAGCTAGAGCTCTGAAATTTTCACCAAAGATGTGTTTCAGGTGACAATACATGTTTTTTAAGTTTAAGTTTGGCACGATAAAATATGTTATATCATGTAAAAACCACGAAAACCTGTTTTTTCTTTTGATTAACTTACAAATTTGATTAGATTGACGAGGTCTGGTGGCATAGAGAGAAGACTGCCGCTTCACAGGCCGTATGTCGTAGGTTTGATCTCTGACCGAGTCATACACTGACGAGCAAAACTGTAACACGAATTCAATGTTCTCACTTCAACGGTCTGTATTTTCTTTTCTACTTAATGCATTCTCAAGATCTTAGTCTTGTTTTGTTGGTGTAACATTTGGCTCTCTTTTGCAAAAATTTTTAAGTCTTTTGATAATCTGGAAGAGAAATGCAATGGCAAAGAGTAAGAAGAGTCAAATGTTACAGTTATGCACTCTCAATGCAAAAAGCTTTTTTACCGTTACAAAGCTTTTTTTACCGTTAAAGTCAAATTGTTTTCATTAAACTTTCTAAGCTTTGATCATTCTAAGTCAATTTGCTATGCAATAAACATGGATAGAGAATATAAGAAGAAAATTATCGAAATATTGATAGCAGGCGAATCCGTTCGAAAAGTGGCTAACAAATTTGGTGTTTGCCATATGACTGTGCAGCGAATTAAAAAGCAAAGTGAAGAGAGCATTCCTGTTAACCAAGGAGGTCGACCAAGAATTTTGAGCGATCGCGACACACGCCACGTGGCCAACTTGGTCACAAGCAATCGCGACATCACGACAATGAAAGCTGCGAGCAATTTTAATTTGAATGCCAGTGAGTGGACAATCCGTCGTAGTCTCGACAGATTAGGACTTAAGGCCAAAGAAATGAAAAAGAAACCGTTCCTGGCAAAAAGGCACATAACTTTGCGTAAAAACTTTGCTGCAACTTACAAAAATTGGACTGTAGCTGATTGGGATGCTGTGAGTCACATATAAAAAGTTTAAACAATTGCAAAATAATTTGTTTTGAATTTAATATGGTCAGATGAATCAAAGATTAATCGTTTCGAGTCGGACGGACGATCCTGGTATTGGACTAGAGATCCCAAAATCCAGTCACAAAGTACAGTGCGACAAACCGTCAAGCACGGTGGCGGCTCAATTATGGTTTGGGGTTGTATTCATAAAAATGGAGTTGGACCCTTGGTATTGATCGATGGTATAATGCGTAAAGAGCAATACCTAAGCATTCTGCAACAAAATTTAGGAGGAGTAATTGAAAATATGGGTCTTGCTGCTGATAAATGCATTTTTCAGCAAGACAAATGCCCAAAGCACACGTCCAATTTGGTGAAAAATTGGATTTCCCAGCAACGATTCCAGTCCATGAAGTGGCCACCTCAATCTCCAGATATGAACCTCATTGAGAATTTATGGAGCCACATTAAATCGCAGCTGGCAAAATATGCGGTCCCTCCAAATGGAGTGATTGAGCTGTGGGAGAGAACTAAGGACGTCTGGTACGCGATTCCTCCGGAAATGGTGCGACGCTACACCGAAAGTATGCCAAAGCGTATACAAGAGTTAAAAAAATCAAAAGGGCTGTGGACCCACTATTAAAAAATTTTCAATAAAAATATTTGTTTTAAATTAACCACAGTGCAAAACTGTAACATTTGACTTTTTTCACTTTTTTTTTGGTATATTTCTTCCAGATTATCAAATGACTTAAAAATTTTTGCAAAAGATAGCCAAATGTTACACCAACAAAACAAGACTAAGATCTTCTGAATGCATTAAGTAGAAAAGAAAATACACACCGTTGAAGTGAGAACATTGAATTCGTGTTACAGTTTTGCTCGTCAGTGTACATATTTTTATACCCTTAACCCATAAAATGGGTAAATAAGGGTATAATGGTTTTGTGCAAAAGTATGTAACAGGCAGAAGGAAGCATCTCCGACCCTATAAAGTATATATATTCTTGATCAGCATCAACAGCCGAGACGATATAGCCATGTCCGTCCAGTGTTAGCAACCTGAAGCGAGCTGACTATCGTACCAGGGGCGTAAAATTATCGTACATGGACCGAAATTATCGTACTTTTTTTAAAAGACCGCTTTCAAATCAACAGAACATATGTTCACGCATGGTACAAACCTGAACCGACTCCCTTTCCACTTGAAGTCCAATAAACTCGCCCAATTTGAAATTAGCTCTTACATAATTTTATTTATAAAGAAGAAATTGATATGAAAACGTAGTAACAAATAAAATAAAAGAATTTTTTATTTAACAATAAGTACTTTATTCGTAAAAACAAAAAATAAAATATCTCTATTTTAATATAACACTTCACGTAAAAACAAAAAATAAAATATCTCTATTTTCTCTCTATTATCTCTATAACACTTCAAAAAAAAAAATTAAAAATCGTTTGGCATTAAAATACTGTTGAACTCATCGACATCTGTGTCACCATACAAATCTTGCACTGTTGCAGTGCTTTCTGTTGTGATTTTTTTTTTATAAAGTAATGACTTGTTCATGCGACTGTATTCACTCTGTGATGGAGTATACGTTGTGCAATGGTTTTCTTTTCGTTTAACTCGTTGTTTAGCGAGGAGCACACCGTTTACCGTCGAAATCGACATTTTATTTCGAGTCTTAGTTTTAATTAAATTTATTTGACTGAATATGCGTTCGCTGTCAGCATTGGAATGTAGAAGTGAAATTTCTTCGAGCACAAATTTTGACACGTTTTTAAGTGTGATTCCTTGATCTCCTTCTTCATATTTCAACAGCTTTCCCCAAAAAATATCGACCGGATTATGAACATCAATATCTGCCGGGAGGTCAACAGACGGTAATTGACGCCACTCGTCATCGATTATTTGATATTGTTCAATTGATGCAATGCGAGGCAAAGATTTCATCAAGGGCAGCAAACTGGGGACAATGTCCCTGGTCTTTCTCAACATTGCTTTCGACGGATTCAGATTTGACACTAATTTTAAAACAGGATCCGAAAAATCGTTGCGCTTTTTAATTTCTTTACAGCCTTCCATTAGAAAATCGACACAAGTCATTGTGAAGTCTGATTTTAATTTTTCGTTGTTGCGAATCTCCACCTGATCTAGCATTTTTCTGACATCAACGCCGAAGTACATATTTTCCGGACGTAAACGATGCGTCTCATTGCATGGATCTAGTTCGCTTAAATCGGTCCGATAAATATAATCTCGGGACATGTATGTTTCCAAAAGCTCTTGATAGTTTTTACTCATTCTATCATGGAGGCTCGTAACGACTACCGACGATGACTGGAAGAGCTCATTCAGTTTGGTGAATTTAGGTAGTATATAGTCCAGAAAAAGATAAAATAATTTGATGATCGGATTGTTGAGAGCTTGGACAATCTGTTCAACAGATTTCAATCGGATAGTCACCATTTGATCTCTAAAGTATAATTCGAGTGCAGGCCACTGTTCAATTATCCTTGAAACAACCGCTTTTAAAGATAACCAACGCGTTTGCGCTAGGCGGAGAATTTTGTGAACGTCAATGTCTAAAAATGTTTGAAACTTTTTAAACAAGTGCTGTCGTTTAGCGCTGTTTTTAAATTCACCATAGACATTCCGAGCCAGATCTTCACAACTCCTTGGCAATTTTTTGCATGCATTGCTGGCACAAAGATGCAATGAGTGGCATATACACTTGAAAATATAGATGCCAGGGCATTCTTCAAGAAATCTCGAAGCTACAGAGTTATCTTTTCCCATCATTGTACTAGCTCCATCTGACGCGAATCCAATGATATTCTCAAATTGAATCTTATAATCATCCAAGGACTTCAACACTAGTCCGAATAAATATTCTGCTGTAGCACTCTTCACATCCGAATTTTGCTAAAAAATTTGACAAAGATCCCAGAACTTGCTGACCACTCGACCCTCTTCAGCATCAAAAAACCTATTTTCACAGTACAAAATATAAGAATACAAAATAGATAATTATTATCCGTGAAAGCAGCGGAAAAAAAATATTTTTTTCTTACCTCACAATGATGCACATCGTTTGTATGCCCCCAATATCGGTCGATTCATCAATTAATACCCCGATTCCATTAGGCTGCATCTTTCATTAACAGCGAGTGAAAGATGTAGGTGATTCCACTCTAAATCCAATTGCATAGTTGCATCTTGATTTAACAGGGTCTGTAAAAAGACAGCAGACAGCTGTTTGTGTATGATACGTTTATATTTAATTGGAAGCAAATATGAGTTCGAACACAAATAAAATTAGTGAAGCTAAAAAAGTAAAAATTATTGCTTTAATTTTTGCGCAAAATGCAAACATGGTTTAACGAATATCCCAGTTTGTTTGGACAGGCACTTGATGACAAGCTGTTTTACTCAAATTGGCACTGTTAAAACCAAGTATCGATTACAAATTTCATACTATCGACTATGTTAAAGCTCTGTTCAGTGCTCTGTAATGTTAACTTCTAACATTCCCAGTTGGTCGGTTTCGAACCAACTGGGAATGCAGCCGACCAACGGGGAAAATTTGAATAAGATTCCCATTGTACAAATGGGATTCTAATACAAAAAGATGCGGCATCTTCGAATACCAATTACATACTTGCATCTTGCTCTAGTGGAATCGGGGTATAAAACACTGAACCGATTGGTCTGTAGTTTTTGTTGTAGATGTTCTTTTTCGGCTGCAGCAATGACATTTTTTACTATTGCCGTTCCTTTTGTTGATTTCATCAGCATGTTTTTAATAATTTCAGAGTCAGGCACAGAACTTTGCAATATGCTTGTCAAATGATTTAATGTAGTGAAGGATAGGTTATGTTCGGCTAGAAAACCACATTACTTTATTTCAAGTCCTTGAGCTGCTTTGGCTTTCGTGCTGATTTCGTCAGATTTTTTTATAAAAGAAGAAATAGTTTGTTGGCGTGCTAGAGGTTTACGAAGGTGAGCTTTCGATGTCATGTGATTTTTTATCACAGTCAACTCAGAATTCATAAGAACATTGCATGTACGGCATTTAGTTCTGTACTGATCTTCAGGCACCTTGCAAAGCCATTGTTTAAAATCTTCATTTTGAAGCCAAGCTTCTCTGAATTTTTGTTGGCGATGCTTGCTCATGACTTTGGCGATTTTTCTGGGAGGTGTGGTGTCCGAGTCTGAACTCATTCTTTATTGTACATATTAAAAATAATTGATAGGTAAGTAAAGTTATATATATTATACATACTGTATTTGAAAGATATACGTACTTGTCAATACACTACAACGATTATACCAATTAAATTTTGTTGTCTCACTTGATTTAAATATAGATCTTTGCGTAACAGCTGCGAACATAATCGAAATTTTGAAATATCGAATATAAACTTATTCTCTTTTGATGGAAATTATCGTACAATATGCGTACGATAATAATGTGCTATCGTACATCGTACGCAGGCATGAAAATATCGTACATGTACGATAATTATCGTACGGTTCCGAACACTGTGTCCGTCTGTCCGTCTGTCCGTCTGTCTGTCTGTATGAACGCGTGGATCTCAGAGACTACAAGAGCTAGAGACTTCTGATTTTGTATTTAAGTTCTCCTATACCATGAGCAGATGTGCGTCAAGTTAGCAACGGTTCCGCCAGCAACGAATATCGGAACTTGGTTCATGAGTCGGAACCACCAATGAACTTTAGTGTTTTTACAAGTTTTTTAGCTTGGAATCCAATAAAAATTGATGCAGAAATGTTAAAAAATGAATTATTTATTGTTTTCATGCACCGTTTGGCATATTTCAGCTTTTGAAATGAGTAAAATAAGCTATAAAAAAATTGCATTTCCAGCATATCTTAAATATCTCAACTCAGAAATAATGGCCCCGAGTACGGCTTATACATGATAAAAGCCAACAATTTCACCTGTTTTATGGTCAAAATTTTAGGAAAATCGTCCATTCAGTTTTTGAGTAATTTGCGAATGAGTGCAGCTACCTCGAAACCAGCCCCATACAAAATGACCGCCAAAATCAATGCTTGGTTCTCAAGCCTTAATAACTTTTTTCAGAGATAATGGCCCTGAATGCAACTTGGGCCATTATCTTGGAAAAAATATAAAAGTAAGCAATGATTTTTGTTTTTCGATTAAAAAAGTGCCACCTAGTTGCATATATGCACATATGTTGCTTTGGCTGAAAAGTCAAAACGTACATAATGCTATTAACATAGAGAATGCTTGATAAATAGGTAAAGAATAATTAAGTTATGACAATTATGCATCACAATATTTAATATTAAGTAATTTTAATTGATAAAAGTCAATATTTAGTAAATATTTTGTTAGTATGGCAGCTCTTGTTTGCAATGGCGTGTATAGCGATGTATATATGGCTGTTTCACCTAAAATGAGAAAAACACATAAATGCACTTTTCTCAAAAACTGTCCGATTTTTTTCATGATTTAAACGGCAAAAGAATGAGAAAAATAGGGCCTATATCCGCAACTACCGTGCAACTTGGGCCATTATCTTGGAAAAAAGATAAAAGTTAGCAACGATTTTTGTTTTTCGATTAAAAAAGTGCCACCTAGTTGCATATATGCACATATGTTGCTTTGGCTGAAAAGTCAAAACGTACATAATGCTATTAACATAGAGAATGCGTGATAAATAGGTAAAGAATAATTAAGTAATGACAATTATGCATCACTATAGTTAATATTAAGTAATTTTAATTGATAAAAGTCAATATTTAGTAAATTTTTGTTAGTATGGCAGCTCTGTTTGCAATGGCGTGTATAGCGATGTATATATGGCTGTTTCACTTAAAATGAGAAAAACACATAAATGCACTTTTCTCAAAAACTGTCCGATTTTTTTTCATGATTTAAACGGCAAAAGAATGAGAAAAATAGGGCCTATATCCGCACCTACCGTGCAACTTGGGCCATTATCTTGGAAAAAAGATAAAAGTTAGCAACGATTTTTGTTTTTCGATTAAAAAAGTGCCACCTAGTTGCATATATGCACATATGTTGCTTTGGCTGAAAAGTCAAAACGTACATAATGCTATTACATAGAGAATTCGTGATAAATAGGTAAAGAATAATTAAGTAATGACAATTATGCACTACAATATTTAATATAAAGTAATTTTCATTGATAAAAGTCAATATTTAGTAAATATTTTGTTAGTATGGCAGCTCTTGTTTGCAATGGCGTGTATAGCGATGTATATATGGCTGTTTCACTTAAAATGAGAAAAACACATAAATGCACTTTTCTCAAAAACTGTCCGATTTTTTTTCATGATTTAAACGGCAAAAGAATGAGAAAAATAGGGCCTATATCCGCAACTACCGTGCAACTTGGGCCATTATCTTGGAAAAAAGATAAAAGTTAGCAATGATTTTTGTTTTTCGATTAAAAAAGTGCCACCTAGTTGCATATATACACATATGTTGCTTTGGCTGAAAAGTCAAAACGTACATAATGCTATTTATATAGAGAATTCTTGATAAATAGGTAAAGAATAATTAAGTAATGACAATTATGCATCACAATAGTTAATATTAAGTAATTTTAATTGATAAAAGTCAATATTTAGTAAATATTTTTTTAGTATGGCAGCTCTTGTTTGCAATGGCGTGTATAGCGATGTATATATGGCTGTTTCACTTAAAATGAGAAAAACACATAAATGCACTTTTCTCAAAAACTGTCCGATTTTTTTTCATGATTTAAACGGCAAAAGAATGAGAAAAATAGGGCCTATATCCGCAACTACCGTGCAACTTGGGCCATTATCTTGGAAAAAAGATAAAAGTTAGCAACGATTTTTGTTTTTCGATTAAAAAAGTGCCACCTAGTTGCATATATACGCATGTGTTGCTTTGGCTGAAAAGTCAAAACGTACATAATGCTATTTATATAGAGAATTCGTGATAAATAGGTAAAGAATGATTAAGTAATGACAATTATGCATCACAATAGTTAATATTAAGTAATTTAAATTGATAAAAGTCAATATTTAGTAAATATTTTTTTAGTATGGCAGCTTGTTTGCAATGGCGTGTATAGCGATGTATATATGTCTGTTTCACTTAAAATGAGAAAAACACATAAATGCACTTTTCTCAAAAAATGTCCGATTTTTTTTCATGATTTAAACGGCAAAAGAATGAGAAAAATAGGGCCTATATCCGCAACTACCGTGCAACTTGGGCCATTATCTTGGAAAAAAGATAAAAGTTAGCAACGATTTTTGTTTTTCGATTAAAAAAGTGCCACCTAGTTGCATATATGCACATATGTTGCTTTGGCTGAAAAGTCAAAACGTACATAATGCTATTTACATAGAGAATGCGTGATAAATAGGTAAAGAATGATTAAGTAATGACAATTATGCATCACTATAGTTAATATTAAGTAATTTTCATTGATAAAAGTCAATATTTAGTAAATATTTTGTTAGTATGGCAGCTCTTGTTTGCAATGGCGTGTATAGCGATGTGTATATGGCTGTTTCACTTAAAATGAGAAAAACACATAAATGCACTTTTCTCAAAAACTTTCCGATTTTTTTTCATGATTTAAACGGCAAAAGAATGAGAAAAATAGGGCCTATATCCGCAACTACCGTGCAACTTGGGCCATTATCTTGGAAAAAAGATAAAAGTTAGCAATGATTTTTGTTTTTCGATTAAAAAAGTGCCACCTAGTTGCATATATGCACATATGTTGCTTTGGCTGAAAAGTCAAAACGTACATAATGCTATTTACATAGAGAATGCGTGATAAATAGGTAAAGAATGTTTAAGTAATGACAATTATGCATCACTATAGTTAATATTAAGTAATTTTCATTGATAAAAGTCAATATTTAGTAAATATTTTGTTAGTATGGCAGCTCTTGTTTGCAATGGCGTGTATAGCGATGTGTATATGGCTGTTTCACTTAAAATGAGAAAAGCACATACGTGTACCAATAATGTCTTCGTACAGCAACTATATTTTTCTTTACTATCGAAAAAAACATATTTATAAATGTCATATAAAAAAAATTTTGATGCAGTTTTTTTTTATTTATTATTTAACTTAAGAAATCATAAAAAACAAATCCGATATGTTTGCTAACAAAAAAGTTATAAATAAAAAACAAAGAAAAGGCACGTTTTTGGCTCCAATAAAGTCTTCGTACACCGTACTTATTATCTAAAAATATATTCTAAAAAAAAAAGAAATTATCGCAATCTTAATTTAGTTGTGTATCCTTTATTTTTTATGACTGCCCTTAGACGGTTTGGCATGGATAACACCAGTTTTTCCGTGTAGGATTGGTCCATTTTTGCCCACTCTTCTTTCAAAACCTCAATAAGTCTTGATTTTGAGCTTATGTAGTGGTTCCTGATCCTCTTTTCCAGCATATGCCAGCAATGTTCAATTGGATTGAGATCAGGACTCTGCGCTGGAGTTTTGAGCAAATGTGGCGTGTTGTATGCCAGATACATCCTCGTGTTATGGGCTGTGTGCGTCGCACAGTGGCGCCCGTAGAACAAGTCAAGTGTCAAAAATCAAAAATTGCATGTGCCTCTAAAAAATATTGAATGAACCTACTTTATAGGAAATTATCCAGCGATTTCAAATCTGCAATCCATAATGTAACCGGATTTTTTGTTTAGAAGATATAGCTTTTCAAAGTTGTCTGATTTTTTTGTGTTACATAAAAATCACAATTTTAAGGTAATTTGGTCGGCTTTGAGATACAATATCTCAAAAACTAAGTTACGGATCGTCATTATTTTTGGTTCTATTGATAGATCTATTTATTAAGAAAAGAATAAAAAAAAAATTATACTGTTTGCTTTGCGTTTGGCCAGGCAATTCAATATTTACCAACTATCCACTTTTTCACTATTTCTCAACTTTGATGGAAAATAAAAAAAATTATATCACATTATATCGGCTATTTTTTAAATTAATTTCTTTGATTATTCCTCTATTAAATGCAAAAAGTTTCATGTGCCCGTTTTTGCCCCTTTTTTTTATATGTAAAAAAAGTGAAAAAAGTCATAGGAAAAAAATGTGTTGCATGCATTTTTGGGCAATTTATGACATATAACCGTGAAAACCCATTTTTGTTGTTGTTGTTACGTTCGTTATTGTGAAGATACTTGACTTTTGTTTTTCATTCTGTAATGCTTACCTGAGATCATTTGTCAAATCCTGGTCCCTAAATTCGGTGCAGTTACAGGATATACAAATAAATTACCAGGTACGCACCAAATACAGAAAATACATTGAATGTAATTACGAGTTCCACCTGACCATGGTTGACGGAATAGTGGTCAACGAACTGACAAACAGAAGGTCAACTTTGTCATGCCCAATTTGCAAAAAGACGCAAAAAAAACTTCGACGATTTAAATGATTCTACAAATGAAGAGAATTATTAATTTGGGATATCACCATTGCACGCAAGAATAAGATGTATGGAGTTCTTGTTAAAATTACCGTATACGCTTCCACAAGAGGTTGAAAACTTTGACGAAAACACATCAAACAAAGATAAGGAAAATATCAGAAAGAAGCGAATACAGGATGCGTTTTTCAAACAAGTTGGACTTAAAGTAGACTGCCCCAAGTACGGATACGGAAACTCAAACGATGGAAACACTTCAAGGAGATTTTTAGAGAATGATGAAGCTGTAACTCAAATCACAGGGATAAACAACAAAATCGTTAAGAGATTGGGAACGATCTTAAATGTTTTGAACTGCAAGGAAAAAGTTGATTCTGCCAAATATGGAGAATATGCTTCAAAAACTGCATCACTTTTAGCAGAATTATATCCGCAGAAAAAGTTGACCCCGACAGTCCATAAAATATTGGCGCATGGCAAGGATATAATTGAGTATCAGTCTTTGCCAATTGGAGAGCTCTCTGAAGAAGCACAAGAGTCCCTTAATAAGTTTTATAAAAAATACAGATTGCTAAACACTTTCAAAGCTTCAAGGGTGAGACAAAATGAGGACCTCTTCAACATGTTAGCAGCATCTTCAGATCCACTAATTTCATCACTGAGGCATGTTAAGTCACGAAAAGAATTAGAAAATACTTATAGTTCAGAGATGATTTCTCTTTTAGATATACCATCTTTTACGGATTGTGATGAATATTTTACAAAAAATTAATAAAAAAAAAAATTAAAAAATTAAATTATTTTTAATTATTATAATATTAATTTTAGATTATAAAAACCATTAAAACGAAACAATAAAAATCAAAAAATTTAAAAAATATTTATTTTCCTTCCCGTAAAGTTGATTTTTCCACAAATTTCAACTTTGCATACCCATAAATAGGCACAGAAAAATCGTAGAATTCATTTCAAACGCTCATTTTATAGGTTGATTAATTATCTATCATATGCTTTTTAAATTGTTCGATTATCTCATTTGGTTCAAAAGTTATGATTTTTGATATGAAAAAACTCAAATGGCCCCACTGTGCGTCGGGTCATTGTCTTGTTGAAAGTGTTGGAATATTGATCAAAATTAACATAACTGAATATGAATACGGTCACACTGCCCTGCTCTTTACTTGAGTTAAAGTTATCGATACATATATATCTATTCTTTTGCTGTTCTCTCCGAGGCTGGTTGTGCTAGTGCGAAAATATAAATTCTTATAAAAGAAATATAAAGCTGAATTTAAACTAAACAACATAAACGGACTTTTTATTTAAAACAATTTAGTTAAAATTACAATAGGTTATGTGCCCAGGCATTGCTAAAACAAATTAAATTGAAATATTAGAAAATAAAAGTTCTTGTGAAATTCACACATACATGCATAGATCTTCTTGTGAAATTCACACACGCATGCATACATACATAGATCATGTTGTGAAATTCACGTATACATAATTCAAAAGGCACTGTACTTACATACTTTAAAATAAAATGGAAAAGGTAAAACATAATATAAAACCTTTTGACGGACAAAAGTATGGTGTCTGAAAATTTCGAGTTAGAGCACTCTTGGCCGAGCTTGAAGTGTTAAAAGTGATAGATGAGGAATTGCCGGACGGAATTGACGACAACTGGAAAAAGGCAGACAGACGTGCAAAAAGCATTTTGATTGAACATCTTAGTGACTCGTTTCTTAATTTCGCGACTGGCGATAGCACGACGCGACAAATTTTTGCGAAATTAGACGCCACATACGAACGAAAAAGTCTTGCTTCGCAGTTGTCGCTTCGAAAAAAATTGTTGTCCCTAAAACTTAAAAGTGAGATGACACTAACGAATCATTTTTTAGTGTTTGACGATTTAATGAGCGAATTATTAGCCTCAGGTGCCCGTATGGATGAGATGGACAAAGTATCGCACCTATTGCTGACTTTGCCATCCTCATATAACGGAGTAATTACTGCCATAGAAACTTTGGCAGAAGAAAATCTGACATTAGCTTTTATGAAAAACAGATTATTAGATCACGAGATAAAAATAAAGAGTGATTCTAACGATACCAGTAAAAAGGTAATGAAAGCAGTGACGTACAACAATGGAAAAAATGTTAGAAGTGGAAAGTATAGAAATAATTACAAGAAAGGAAATGATAATAACAGACGTAAGATGTTTAAGGGAAAAGACAGAATTACTATAAAATGTCACCATTGCGGGAAAGAGGGACATATTAAGAAGGACTGCTACAGTTATAAACGATTAATAAATGATAAAAATAAAGAAAATGAAAAGCAAGCACAAGTTGCAACAACCCAGCCTGGATTTGCATTTATGCTTAAACGTGCAAATAAAAATCGAATTGATTCCGATAAGAATGTCAGCTTCATACTGGATTCCGGCGCCAGTGATCACATTGTGAATGACGAAAATCTTTTTATTGACTCTGTCCAATTGGAGCCTTCTATTCAAATTGCGGTGGCGAAACAAGGACAGTACATATATGCGACGAAGCGTGGAATTGTGCGTCTGCATAATGGTCGTCATATAACACTGGAAGATGTCCTCTTTTGTCAAGATGTTCCTGACAATTTAATTTCGGTAAAGCGACTGCAAGAGGCTGGTATGACAGTCGAGTTCAATGCAAATGAATTGAAAATATCAAAGAATGGTTTGATTGTTGCTGAGAATACTGGTATGTATAATATACCTATTATCAAATTCACAGCGTATACATTAAATATGCAAAACTAAAACATAAATCAACTATGGCATGAGAGGCTAGGGCATATAAGTCGAGGGAAAATGTTAGACATCAAAAGAAAACAATTCTTTAATGATAATAAGCTTCTAGATAAAGTCCAACCTGTTAATGAAATATGTGAAGCCTGTCTTAACGGAAAGCAAGCTAGATTACCTTTTTAGAAATCTAAAAATAAAGATTACATAAAAAGACCACTCTTTGTAATACATTCAGATGTTTGTGGCCCTATAACACCAACTTCAATTGATGATAAAAATTATTATGTAATTTTTGTGGATCAATTTACACATTATTGTGTAACGTATCTAATGAAACATAAGTCTGATGTATTCAACATGTTCAGAGATTTCGTAGCAAAAAGCGAAGCGCATTTCAACCTAAAGGTTGTTAATTTATGTATAGATAATGGAAGGGAATATTTGTCAACTGATATGCAAGAATTCTGTGTCCAAAGAGGTATTAGTTACCATTTAACTGTACCATACACACCACAGTTAAATTGAGTTTCGGAGAGAATGATAAGAACACTCACCGAAAAAGCGCGTGCTATGGTAAATGGTGCCAAATTAGATAAAGCCTTCTGGGGTGAAGCTGTGTTGACAGCCACTTATCTGACTAACAGAATTCCAAGTAGAGCCCTTGGTAATTGCACAAAAACACCATATGAGATGTGGCATGACAGAAAGCCAAATTTAAAACATCTAAGAATATTTGGGTCAACAGTGTATGTTCATGATAAAACTAGAAAGAGAAAATTCGATGAAAAGTCATTTAAAACAATAATGGTTGGCTATGAACCAAATGGTTTTAAATTATGGGATTCAAATAATGAAAAATTTATTGTTGCAAGAGATGTAATAATAGATGAATCCAATATGGTAAATTCTAGAGCTGTGGTTAAGAATTTAGAACTCCTGAATGAGAGTAAGGATTGTGATCAATCAAACTGCCTGAATGATAGTAAGGGAAGTGAACATAAAGAAGTCCTGAATGAGAGTAAGGAAAATGATAAATCTGATGAATTGAACTTCCTGAATGATAGTAAGGAAGATGACCAAACAGATGTTCTGAATGAGAGTAAGAATGGTGATCATGTAGAAGTCCTGAATGATAGTAAGGAAAAATATTGTGAAAATAGCCGGAATGAGAGTACGGAATCCAGTAACGAAAATCTCTTTAATATTAATGACAATGAACAACCTATTGAAAGTGCAACTAGAAAGAGTAATAGATTGAGGAACTTGCCAAAAGTTCTTAATAATTATGTATTAAATGCTTACACCATCCTCAGCGATATTCCCAGCTCCTTTGATGAAATACAAAGTAGGAGTGATAAGCATTCATGGGAAGAAGCTGTCAGAATAGAATTAAATGCCCATGAATTAAATAACACCTGGTGTATAGTTAAAAGGCCCGAAAACAAAAACATTGTTGACAGCAAATGGGTATTTACTTTGAAAAATGATGAATTGGGAAATCCTGTAAAATATAAGGCAAGATTAGTTGCGCGTGGGTTTACGCAACAATATCAATTGATTATGAAGTTGCCGGATTTCAGTTTCGTTTTAATGTCATATCAAATCAATATGGTTTCAAAGTACATCACATGGATGTGAAAACTACCT
The DNA here is from genome assembly GCA_030179655.1 of Scaptomyza flava. NCBI lineage: Eukaryota > Metazoa > Arthropoda > Insecta > Diptera > Drosophilidae > Scaptomyza > Scaptomyza flava. The sequence continues at coordinate 35,746,228 of JARNME010000404.1, read as the reverse complement.
TCCTGAATGGTATATTAAAGGAAGAAATATACATGAGAATTCCTGAAGGAGTGTCATGCAGTAAGGACAACGTATGTAAATTGAATAAAGCAATTTACGGACTTAAGCAAGCAGCAAGATGCTGGTTCGAAGTGTTCGAGAAAACACTTAAAGAATGGGGATTTGTAAATTCACCCGTTGACCGCTGCATATATATTCTTGATAAAAACGATATCAAGAAAAATATATATGTACTACTATACGTAGATGACTTGGTGATAACAACATCAGACATAGAGAGGATGAATAGTTTTAAAATATATTTAACAAACAAATTCAGAATGACTGATATGGACCAAATAAAGTATTTTATTGGAATGAGAATAGAGATTTGTAAAGATAAAATATATTTGAGTCAATCTGCATATATAAAAAAGGTTTTAAGTAAATTTAAAATGGAGGATTGTAAAGCAGTCAGTACTCCGCTCCCAACTAAACTTAATTATGAATTGTTAAATTCAGATAAAAATTATGATGCACCTTGTCGCAACTTAGTTGGTTGCCTAATGTACATCATGTTATGTACACGACCAGATATAACTACTGCAGTCAACATTTTAAGTCGTTACACTACTAAAAATATTGCCGAATTATGGCAATGTTTAAAAAGGATTTTAAGATACCTTAAAGGAACCATTGATTTAAAATTAGTCTACGAGAAAAATACGAATTATGAAAATATATTTACGGGATATGTTGACTCTGATTGGGGTGGGAATGAAAATGATGAGAGAGTACAAGCGGGTTCATGTTTAAAATGTTTAACTCAAACTTAATCTGTTGGAATACAAGAAGGCAAAATTCAGTAGCAGCTTCATCAACTGAAGCAGAATACATGGCTTCGTTCGAAGCTGTAAGAGAAGCCTTATGGTTAAAGTCACTTTTAGAAAGCGTTAAAATTAAACTTGAAAGACCTATAAAAATTTATGAAGACAATCAAGGCTGTATAAGTATAGCTAGTAATCCCTCATGTCATAAAAGATCCAAGCATATTGATATAAAATATCATTTATCTAGGGAACAGATTGAAAATAATAACGTTTCCATTGAGTTTATATCCACAGAAAATCAACTCGCTGACATTCTCACAAAGCCGTTGCCTGCAGGAAGATTCATTGCCCTAAGGAACCAGATGGGATTGATATAATTTTTTTATTATTTGAAAACGTACCGATATTAGAAAACTTAAATGAAGTTTATACTTATAGTTTAACGTAATTTAAATAATCAATAATGAAGTCTGAAATTTATGTGATTTAAATGAAATGTTACCAAAATTGAATTATTAATTTTTAAATATTAATGGTAAACATATGATGTTATTATGTACATACATATATATTAAGAATGATCTGATTGGGTTTTTCTGGGTTTTCCCCATATCTACACAGCGAATGCTGGATCATTATATTGTAACTCCCCAGAATGCACACCAGTACTCGCTAAACTAGTTAATACTATTATGTAAGTTTTCTAAATGAATATGAATTTTTGTAATGTTATTTTTGAGGGGGCGTGTTGGAATATTGATCAAAATTAACATAACTGAATATGAATACGGTCACACTGCCCTGCTCTTTACTTGAGTTAAAGTTATCGATATATATACCTATCTTTTGCTGTTCTCTCCGAGGCTGGTTGTGCTAGTGCGAAAATATAAATTCTTATAAAAGAAATATAAAGCTGAATTAAAACTAAACAACATAAACGGACTTTTTATTTAAAACAATTTAGTTAAAATTACAATAGAAAGTAATACGAGCTGGATACTCCCAACTTTTCCACGCTAGGCCCCAAATTTTTTTTTAGAACTTCAATATAAACCTTATGGTCCATAACTCCTTCAGTAATTTCTAAGCTGCCGACGCCACTTGCAGCTATACAGCCCCAAACCATTACTCCCCCGCCGCCATGCTTAATTGTCTTTATTGTGTTTTTTGGGTTGAGGGCTTCTCCAGTTCTTCTCCATACCCGAATTCGTCCATCTGACCCAAAAATGTTAAATTTTGACTCGTCTGAGAATATGACATTACGCCAAAAGTCAGGAGACGCATTTTCATATTGTTTTGCGAACTCCAATCGTTTTTTTCTGTTGACGGCATTGACGAATGGTTTTCTTCTTGGCGTGCGCGACTTACACCCGGCATCTACTATAGCCTTTCGAACAGTATCGGGGTGCACTTGCTTTTGACTTGATCGAACAAGCTCTGCACAAATATTTTGCGCGCTAATAAATGGATCCGAGGCCACCATTCGCTTAATAGCCAACTCATCCCTGCTCGTCAAACTTTTTGGCCGTCCAGATTTTGGCATATTCTCCACCCGTCCCTCTTATTTGAACCTCCCAATGACGGATTGGATAGTGGAACGGCTGCGGCATAAAATCTTAGCAATTTCTGAGTATGATTTTTGCTGCTTGACGTGCATGTTTAAAATATGCTTGCGCTCCTCAATACTCAAATATTTTCCTGGCATTTTGAAGCAAGATCTGCCTACTTGTAGCCTAATACACAACGAAATTTCTATAATTTGCCACCAACGGTTGTCTAGACATGCCTCTGCATACATTCAAAAACAACCGTTATCATTTTCGCATATGGTCTGCTGCTAGAGTCTGAGGCCAGTACGGTGTACGAAGACTTTATTGGAGCCAAAAACGTGCCTTTTCTTTGTTTTTTATTTATAACTTTTTTGTTAGCAAACATATCGGATTTGTTTTTTATGATTTATAAAGTTAAATAATAAATAAAAAAAACTGCATCAAAATTTTTTTTATATGACATTTATAAATATGTTTTTTTCGATAGTAAAGAAAAATATAGTTGCTGTACGAAGACATTATTGGAACACTGTAAATGCACTTTTCTCAAAAACTGTCCTATTTTTTTTCATGATTTAAACGGCAAAAGAATGAGAAAAATAGGGCCTATATCCCCAACTACCGTGCAACTTGGGCCATTATCTTGGAAAGAATATAAAAGTAAGCAATGATTTTTGTTTTTCGATTAAAACAGTGCCACCTAGTTGCATATATGCACATATGTTGCTTTGGCTGAAAAGTCAAAACGTACATAATGCTATTAACATAGAGAATGCGTGATAAATAGGTAAAGAATAATTAAGTAATGACAATTATGCATCACTATAGTTAATATTAAGTAATTTTAATTGATAAAAGTCAATATTTAGTAAATTTTTTGTTAGTATGGCAGCTTGTTTGCAATGGCGTGTATAGCGATGTATATATGGCTGTTTCACTTAAAATGAGAAAAACACATAAATGCACTTTTCTCAAAAAATGTCCGATTTTTTTTCATGATTTAAACGGCAAAAGAATGAGAAAAATAGGGCCTATATCCGCAACTACCGTGCAACTTGGGCCATTATCTTGGAAAAAAGATAAAAGTTAGCAACGATTTTTGTTTTTCGATTAAAAAAGTGCCACCTAGTTGCATATATGCACATATGTTGCTTTGGCTGAAAAGTCAAAACGTACATAATGCTATTTATATAGAGAATTCTTGATAAATAGGTAAAGAATAATTAAGTTATGACAATTATGCATTACAATATTTAATATTAAGTAATTTTCATTGATAAAAGTCAATATTTAGTAAATATTTTGTTAGTATGGCAGCTCTTGTTTGCAATGGCGTGTATAGCGATGTATATATGGCTGTTTCACTTAAAATGAGAAAAACACATAAATGCACTTTTCTCAAAAACTGTCCGATTTTTTTTCATGATTTAAACGGCAAAAGAATGAGAAAAATAGGGCCTATATCCGCAACTACCGTGCAACTTGGGCCATTATCTTGGAAAAAAGATAAAAGTTAGCAATGATTTTTGTTTTTCGATTAAAAAAGTGCCACCTAGTTGCATATATGCACATATGTTGCTTTGGCTGAAAAGTCAAAACGTACATAATGCTATTAACATAGAGAATGCGTGATAAATAGGTAAAGAATAATTAAGTAATGACAATTATGCATCACTATAGTTAATATTAAGTAATTTTAATTGATAAAAGTCAATATTTAGTAAATTTTTTGTTAGTATGGCAGCTTGTTTGCAATGGCGTGTATAGCGATGTATATATGGCTGTTTCACTTAAAATGAGAAAAACACATAAATGCACTTTTCTCAAAAAATGTCCGATTTTTTTTCATGATTTAAACGGCAAAAGAATGAGAAAAATAGGGCCTATATCCGCAACTACCGTGCAACTTGGGCCATTATCTTGGAAAAAAGATAAAAGTTAGCAACGATTTTTGTTTTTCGATTAAAAAAGTGCCACCTAGTTGCATATATGCACATATGTTGCTTTGGCTGAAAAGTCAAAACGTACATAATGCTATTTACATAGAGAATGCGTGATAAATAGGTAAAGAATGTTTAAGTAATGACAATTATGCATCACTATAGTTAATATTAAGTAATTTTCATTGATAAAAGTCAATATTTAGTAAATATTTTGTTAGTATGGCAGCTCTTGTTTGCAATGGCGTGTATAGCGATGTATATATGGCTGTTTCACTTAAAATGAGAAAAACACATAAATGCACTTTTCTCAATAACTTTCCGATTTTTTTTCATGATTTAAACGGCAAAAGAATGAGAAAAATAGGGCCTATATCCGCAACTACCGTGCAACTTGGGCCATTATCTTGGAAAAAAGATAAAAGTTAGCAATGATTTTTGTTTTTCGATTAAAAAAGTGCCACCTAGTTGCATATATGCACATATGTTGCTTTGGCTGAAAAGTCAAAACGTACATAATGCTATTTACATAGAGAATGCGTGATAAATAGGTAAAGAATGTTTAAGTAATGACAATTATGCATCACTATAGTTAATATTAAGTAATTTTCATTGATAAAAGTCAATATTTAGTAAATATTTTGTTAGTATGGCAGCTCTTGTTTGCAATGGCGTGTATAGCGATGTGTATATGGCTGTTTCACTTAAAATGAGAAAAGCACATACGTGTACCAATAATGTCTTCGTACAGCAACTATATTTTTCTTTACTATCGAAAAAAACATATTTATAAATGTCATATAAAAAAAATTTTGATGCAGTTTTTTTTTATTTATTATTTAACTTAAGAAATCATAAAAAACAAATCCGATATGTTTGCTAACAAAAAAGTTATAAATAAAAAACAAAGAAAAGGCACGTTTTTGGCTCCAATAAAGTCTTCGTACACCGTACTTATTATCTAAAAATATATTCTAAAAAAAAAAAGAAATTATCGCAATCTTAATATTTAGTTGTGTATCCTTTATTTTTTATGACTGCCCTTAGACGGTTTGGCATGGATAACACCAGTTTTTCCGTGTAGGATTGGTCAATTTTTGCCCACTCTTCTTTCAAAACCTCAATAAGTCTTGATTTTGAGCTTATGTAGTGGTTCCTGATCCTCTTTTCCAGCATATGCCAGCAATGTTCAATTGGATTGAGATCAGGACTCTGCGCTGGAGTTTTGAGCAAATGTGGCGTGTTGTATGCCAGATACATCCTCGTGTTATGGGCTGTGTGCGTCGGGTCATTGTCTTGTTGAAAGTGTTGGAATATTGATCAAAATTAACATAACTGAATATGAATACGGTCACACTGCCCTGCTCTTTACTTGAGTTAAAGTTATCGATATATATATATCTATTCTTTTGCTGTTCTCTCCGAGGCTGGTTGTGCTAGTGACAAAATATAAATTCTTATAAAAGAAATATAAAGCTGAATTAAAACTAAACAACATAAACGGACTTTTTTTTAAAACAATTTAGTTAAAATTACAATAGGTTATGTGCCCAGACATTGCTAAAACAAATTACACTCCGATCTCGCTAATCCGACAATTGTTTTGCACAAGCTTGTCGGATTGACCAGTTTTCCGGATTATAGAGGCGAAATTAATGACCTCTACAGTCCGACAATTTGAAAAAAAAACCACCTGTAATCCGACAAAAAAAAAATACGAAAATTTATTTATTCATAAAAGATAATCATAAATTTTTTTTTGTACCATTGCTTCATTTTTCATTTTCAGTGCTTTATCTTGCATTCGCTTTAGCAATAAAATTTCTGCGTAAGTAAAACCTCGTTCTTCCGCAAATTTAATGCATGATTCAAAATTTCTTACTCCATCCGATGCACTTATTGTGTAGGTTGAAGTGGGTAGCTCATCGTCATCGTCATCGTCATCTTCTTCTTCTGCAGCAATAGCGTTTTCCACGATGTCTTCATCTAATAGGAATTCTGATGCAATATTGTTTTCATTACTGCTGTCATACCACTTTAGTATTTCGCCACAATTAATTCCAGTTTCATTAGAAACATTCTGGAGTACGGCTGGCATATGAATGTCAACCACTTCTGTTATAAGAGGCACTGGAGAATTTAAAATTGAAAGCAGAGTTGGCCACATAGGTTTCCAAGATGAAATGATTGTCCATGGTCGTACTGAGTTCCATGCGAAAGTTAATAAAAACACCATATCTTTTATATTTAATGTTTTCAATGATAACTCAACACCTTCATCTTTAGAGACAGCATCGAATAAAAGTTTCTTTTTATAATTTTCTTTTATGCATTGAATTACACAGTGATCCATAGGTTGTAGTATAGGTGTGCAGTTAGGAGGCATGAACATAACCGTTATTAATTCATCATCACTTGTTAGTGCATCTGCTGGAGGATGGCTTGGAGCGTTATCGAGCAACAGGAGAGCTTTTGGAGGCAAGTTATGTTCTTTCAACCATTATCGCACTTCTGGAACGAAGCATTGAAAAAACCATTTTTGGAACAAATCTCTTGTCATCCAAGCCCTTTTCTGTCCAAAATAATAAACTGGGAGGTCTATGTTTTTAAAGGCCCTTGGTTTTTGGGCTTTGCCAATAACGAGCAGTTTTAAACGATGTTGGCCAGAAGCATTTGCGCAAGGTAAAAATGTCACCCTTTCTTTACTAATCTTTCGACCCAAAGCCTCGGTTTCATCTGAACTTACAAAAGTTTTATTAGGAAGAACACGCCAAAATAATCCAGATTCGTCCGCGTTATAAATTTGAGATGGTAACAAATTTAAATCTGCAATTTTTCGCAAAAACTGCTGTTTGAACTCTTCGATATGTGTGCCATCACATGAAAGTTTTTCTCCTTTTATTTTTAAAAACCGCACACCATGTCGTTTTTTAAAACCTTCCAACCAGCCGCTGCTGGCTGTGAAATCCGTTTTTCCGGTGATCTTTTCATAATAAAATTTCGCCTTCTCTGCCAGTAAGGGCCCAGATATGGGAGTGTTTCTTCGCCGTTCTTGCAAAAACCAGGTGTACAAAGCTGTTTCTAATTCGGAATTATGCGCACTTTTTAATGTTTTCCGATTACCAGGTGATGTATCAACATTAGAAATAAATTGCTGTATTTGTTCTTTTTTTTTCTGAATGTCGTATATTGTCGCTCTGCCAACTCCATACTTCTCAGCTAATAACTGTACAGATACTCCTTTATTGCAACTTTCAATAATATCATTTTTTTCTTTCAATGTAAGGGTTATGTGCTTTCTTTTTGCTGACATTTTACAAGCCAACTATAACAAGTGGAAACGTTGCAGTCGGACGCAACCGACTGCGGTATACTCGATACCAGTATTAAAAATTTTGATGCCCATCCATGTGGGATGTCAATTGCTATCTTCATACCAAATTTGGTGACTCTAGCTCAAAGTTTGTAAAAGTGGGGAAAGGGGGACTGGGGGCGGTATGGTTGGGCGTGGCATTCAAATTTTTGGTGCAGATCTATGTGGAATGTCAATTGCTATCTTCATACCAAATTTGGTGACTCTAGCTCGAAGTTTGTATAAAGTGGGGAAAGGGGGGCTGCGGGCGGTATGGTTGGGCGTGGCATCCAAATTTTTGCTGCAGATCCTTGTGGAATGTCAAATGCTACCTTCATACCAAATTTGGTGACTCTAGTTCGAAGCATGTAAAAGGTGGTGAAAGGGGGGCTATGGGGCTTGGGGCGGTATGGGTGGGCGTGGCATTCAAATTTTTGCTGCAGATCCATGTGGGATGTCAAATGCTCTCTTCATACCAAATTTGGTGACTCTAGCTCAAAGTTTGTAAAAGTGGGGAAAGGGGGGCTGGGGGCGGTATGGTTGGGCGTGGTATTCAAATTTTTGGTGCCGATCTATGTGGGATGTCAATTGCTATCTTCATACCAAATTTGGTGACTCTAGCTCGAAGTTTGTATAAAGTGGGGAAAGGGGGGCTGCGGGCGGTATGGTTGGGCGTGGCATCCAAATTTTTGCTGCAGATCCTTGTGGAATGTCAAATGCTACCTTCATACCAAATTTGGTGACTCTAGCTCGAAGTTTGTATAAAGTGGGGAAAGGGGGGCTGCGGGCGGTATGGTTGGGCGTGGCATACAAATTTTTGCTGCAGATCCTTGTGGAATGTCAAATGCTACCTTCATACCAAATTTGGTGACTCTAGCTCGAAGTTTGTATAAAGTGGGGAAAGGGGGGCTGGGGGCGGTATGGTTGGGCGTGGTATTCAAATTTTTGGTGCCGATCTATGTGGGATGTCAATTGCTATCTTCATACCAAATTTGGTGACTCTAGCTCGAAGTTTGTATAAAGTGGTGAAAGGGGGGCTGCGGGCGGTATGGTTGGGCGTGGCATCCAAATTTTTGCTGCAGATCCTTGTGGAATGTCAAATGCTATCTTCATAACAAATTTGGTGACTCTAGCTCAAAGCTTGTAAAAGTGGGGAAAGGGGGGCTGGGGGTGGTATGGTTGGGCGTGGTATTCAAATTTTTGGTGCCGATCTATGTGGGATGTCAATTGCTATCTTCATAACAAAGTTGGTGACTCTAGCTCAAAGTTTGTAAAAGTGTGGAAAGGGGGGCTGGGGGCGGTATGGTTGGGCGTGGTATTCAAATTTTTGGTGCCGATCTATGTGGGATGTCAATTGCTATCTTCATACCAAATTTGGTGACTCTAGCTCGAAGTTTGTATAAAGTGGGGAAAGGGGGGCTGCGGGCGGTATGGTTGGGCGTGGCATCCAAATTTTTGCTGCAGATCCTCGTGGAATGTCAAATGCTACCTTCATACCAAATTTGGTGACTCTAGCTCGAAGTTTGTATAAAGTGGGGAAAGGGGGGCTGCGGGCGGTATGGTTGGGCGTGGCATACAAATTTTTGCTGCAGATCCTTGTGGAATGTCAAATGCTACCTTCATACCAAATTTGGTGACTCTAGCTCGAAGTTTGTATAAAGTGGGGAAAGGGGGGCTGGGGGCGGTATGGTTGGGCGTGGTATTCAAATTTTTGGTGCCGATCTATGTGGGATGTCAATTGCTATCTTCATACCAAATTTGGTGACTCTAGCTCGAAGTTTGTATAAAGTGGGGAAAGGGGGGCTGCGGGCGGTATGGTTGGGCGTGGCATCCAAATTTTTGCTGCAGATCCTTGTGGAATGTCAAATGCTACCTTCATACCAAATTTGGTGACTCTAGTTCGAAGCATGTAAAAGGTGGTGAAAGGGGGGCTATGGGGCTTGGGGCGGTATGGGTGGGCGTGGCATTAAAATTTTTGCTGCAGATCCATGTGGGATGTCAAATGCTCTCTTCATACCAAATTTGGTGACTCTAGCTCAAAGTTTGTAAAAAGTGGGGAAAGGGGGGCTGGGGGCGGTATGGTTGGGCGTGGTATTCAAATTTTTGTGCCGATCTATGTGGGATGTCAATTGCTATCTTCATACCAAATTTGGTGACTCTAGCTCGAAGTGTGTATAAAGTGGGGAAAGGGGGGCTGCGGGCGGTATGGTTGGGCGTGGCATCCAAATTTTTGCTGCAGATCCTTGTGGAATGTCAAATGCTACTTTCATAACAAATTTGGTGACTCTAGCTCGAAGTTTGTATAAAGTGGGGAAAGGGGGGCTGGGGGCGGTATGGTTGGGCGTGGCATCCAAATTTTTGCTGCAGATCCTTGTGGAATGTCAAATGCTACCTTCATACCAAATTTGGTGACTCTAGCTCGAAGTTTGTATAAAGTGGGGAAAGGGGGGCTGCGGGCGGTATGGTTGGGCGTGGCATCCAAATTTTTGCTGCAGATCCTTGTGGAATGTCAAATGCTACCTTCATAACAAATTTGGTGACTCTAGCTCAAAGTTTGTAAAAGTGGGGAAAGGGGGGCTGGGGGCGGTATGGTTGGGCGTGGTATTCAAATTTTTGGTGCCGATCTATGTGGGATGTCAATTGCTATCTTCATACCAAATTTGGTGACTCTAGCTCGAAGTTTGTATAAAGTGGGGAAAGGGGGGCTGCGGGCGGTATGGTTGGGCGTGGTATTCAAATTTTTGTGCCGATCTATGTGGGATGTCAATTGCTATCTTCATACTAAATTTGGTGACTCTAGCTCGAAGTTTGTATAAAGTGGTGAGAGGGGGGCTGCGGGCGGTATGGTTGGGCGTGGCATCCAAATTTTTGCTGCAGATCCTTGTGGAACGTCAAATGCTACCTTCATACCAAATTTGGTGACTCTAGCTCAAATTTTGTATAAAGTGGGGAAAGGGGGACTGCGGGCGGTATGGTTGGGCGTGGCATCCAAATTTTTGCTGCAGATCCTTGTGGAATGTCAAATGCTACCTTCATACCAAATTTGGTGACTCTAGCTCGAAGCATGTAAAAGGTGGTGAAAGGGGGGCTATGGGGCTTGGGGCGGTATGGGTGGGCGTGGCTTTCAAATTTTTGCTGCCGATCCATGTGGGATGTCAATTGCTCTCTTCATACCAAATTTGGTGACTCTAGCTCGAAGTTTGTATAAGGTGGGGAAAGTGGGGCTGGGGGCGGCATGGTTGGGCGTGGCATCCAAATTTTTGGTGCAGGTCCTTGTGGAATGTCAAATGCTACCTTCATACCAAATTTGGTGACTCTAGCTCAAAGTTTGTATAAGGTGGGGAAAGGGGGGCGGAATGGATGGGCTAGGCTCCAAAACTTTGATGCAGATTGTTGGGGGTCGTTGCTAGGTATCTTCCTACCAAATTTGGTGGCTCTAGCTCCACTACTCTGGAATATACACGCATTCCCGTTTCTGAAGAAGCGTTGGGGCAGATGGGGGTGGCTGGGGCGTTATTGGTGGGCGTGGCATCCAAACTTTTGATGCAGTTTTTGGGGGGTCATCATCATCTATCTTGGCACCAAATTTGGTGACTCTAGCTAAAAAAACTGTGGGAGATATAGGCTTTTCTGATTTCTAAATGCGGGGGGGCTGGAGGCGGGATGGGTGGGCGTGGCTCCAAAACTTTGATGCAGTTCTTTTGGGGTCGTTACCAGCTATCTTCCTACCAAATTTGGTGGCTCTAGCTCCACTACTCTGGAAGATACACGCATTCCCGTTTTTTACGAAGCGTTGGGGCATCTGGGGGCGGCTAGGGCGGTATTGTTGGGCGTGGCATCCAAACTTTTGGTGCAGTTTTTGGGGGGTCATCATCAGCTAAATTGGCACCAAATTTGGTGGCTCTAGCTCAAAAACTGTGGGAGATATAGGCTTTTTTGACTTTAAAATGCGGGGGATCTGGGGGTGGAATGGGGGGGCGTGGCTCCAAAATTTTTGATGCAGTTTTTTGGGGGTTGCTAGTAGCTATCTTCTTACCAAATTTGGTAGTTCTAGCTGTAAGGGTGTGTGAAATATGCGGATTTATCGTTTTTGAGTTATCGAATTTATCGATTTGCCAGCCCCCCAGTTATCGTAGAACCCCAATCTTGACACTTTAATTTACTATCCCATAGAAAAAGAGAATTGGAAAGTTTCAAGTCCCTAGCTTGAAGGGTGTGGAAAAAACTTGCACACATACGGACGGACAGACGGACAGACGGACGGACGGACAGACGGACAGACACCATGACGGACATTGCACAAAACCAATATACTCTTTACCTTCGGTATCGAGTATTAAAACACCATTCGCCAAAGAACGATGCATTCGCACTGAAACAGATTATAGTACACAAGCCACCCAAAATTATTTTAGCGACGCATTTTTCATTATAAATTGGCGCTTACTGGTTGCGTAAAAGAAAATAGACATAGAATGAGAAAATGAATGAATAAAAAAGCGGTGAAAAATGTCGGACTATAGAGCGGTTGCCGGATCAGCCAGTTGCAGCGAAAATTATTTTAACGACGCACTATTGATAACGGTATTCTATTATTCATTGGCGACTACTGGTCGCGTAAAATTGAAAAAATAGCTTGTTCGAAAAATAAGAACAGACATAGAATGAGAAAATGAATGAATTAAAAAGCGGTGATAATGTCGGACTGTAGAGCGGTTCCCGGATCAGCCAGTAGTCTGAAAAAATTGTCGGATTGTAGAGCGGTTGCCGGATTAGCCAAAAATCTAAAAAAATGTCGGATTGTAGAGGTGCCGGATAAAGGGGTAGCCGGATTAGCGAGATTGGAGTGTAAATTGAAATATTAGAAAATAAAAGTTCTTGTGAAATTCACACATACATGCATAGATCTTCTTGTGAAATTCACACACGCATGCATACATACATAGATCATGTTGTGAAATTCACGTATACATAATTCAAAAGGCACTGTACTTACATACTTTAAAATAAAATGGAAAAGGTAAAACATAATATAAAACCTTTTGACGGACAAAAGTATGGTGTCTGAAAATTTCGAGTTAGAGCACTCTTGGCCGAGCTTGAAGTGTTAAAAGTGATAGATGAGGAATTGCCGGACGGAATTGACGACAACTGGAAAAAGGCAGACAGACGTGCAAAAAGCATTTTGATTGAACATCTTAGTGACTCGTTTCTTAATTTCGCGACTGGCGATAGCACGACGCGAAAAATTTTCGCGAAATTAGACGCCACATACGAACGAAAAAGTCTTGCTTCGCAGTTGTCGCTTCGAAAAAAATTGTTGTCCCTAAAACTTAAAAGTGAGATGACACTAACGAATCATTTTTTAGTGTTTGACAATTTAATGAGCGAATTATTAGCCTCAGGTGCCCGTATGGATGAGATGGACAAAGTATCGCACCTATTGCTGACTTTGCCATCCTCATATAACGGAGTAATTACTGCCATAGAAACTTTGGCAGAAGAAAATCTGACATTAGCTTTTATGAAAAACAGATTATTAGATCACGAGATAAAAATAAAGAGTGATTCTAACGACACCAGTAAAAAGGTAATGAAAGCAGTGACGTACAACAATGGAAAAAATGTTAGAAGTGGAAAGTATAGAAATAATTACAAGAAAGGAAATGATAATAACGGACGTAAGATGTTTAAGGGAAAAGACAGAATTACTATAAAATGTCACCATTGCGGGAAAGAGGGACATATTAAGAAGGACTGCTACAGTTATAAACGATTAATAAATGATAAAAATAAAGAAAATGAAAAGCAAGCACAAGTTGCAACAACCCAGCCTGGATTTGCATTTATGCTTAAACGTGCAAATAAAAATCGAATTGATTCCGATAAGAATGTCAGCTTCATACTGGAAATTGATTTGCCTATAAGTCGAGGGAAAATGTTAGACATCAAAAGAAAACAATTCTTTAATGATAATAAGCTTCTAGATAAAGTCCAACCTGTTAATGAAATATGTGAAGCCTGTCTTAACGGAAAGCAAGCTAGATTACCTTTTGAGAAATCTAAAAATAAAGATTACATAAAAAGACCACTCTTTGTAATACATTCAGATGTTTGTGGCCCTATAACACCAACTTCAATTGATGATAAAAATTATTATGTAATTTTTGTGGATCAATTTACACATTATTGTGTAACGTATCTAATGAAACATAAGTCTGATGTATTCAACATGTTCAGAGATTTCGTAGCAAAAAGCGAAGCGCATTTCAACCTAAAGGTTGTTAATTCATGTATAGATAATGGAAGGGAATATTTGTCAACTGATATGCAAGAATTCTGTGTCCAAAGAGGTATTAGTTACCATTTAACTGTACCATACACACCACAGTTAAATGGAGTTTCGGAGAGAATGATAAGAACACTCACCGAAAAAGCGCGTGCTATGGTAAATGGTGCCAAATTAGATAAAGCCTTCTGGGGTGAAGCTGTGTTGACAGCCACTTATCTGACTAACAGAATTCCAAGTAGAGCCCTTGGTAATTGCACAAAAACACCATATGAGATGTGGCATGACAGAAAGCCAAATTTAAAACATCTAAGAATATTTGGGTCAACAGTGTATGTTCATGATAAAACTAGAAAGAGAAAATTCGATGAAAAGTCATTTAAAACAATAATGGTTGGCTATGAACCAAATGGTTTTAAATTATGGGATTCAAATAATGAAAAATTTATTGTTGCAAGAGATGTAATAATAGATGAATCCAATATGGTAAATTCTAGAGCTGTGGTTAAGAATTTAGAACTCCTGAATGAGAGTAAGGATTGTGATCAATCGAACTGCCTGAATGATAGTAAGGGAAGTGAACATAAAGAAGTCCTGAATGAGAGTAAGGAAAATGATAAATCTGATGAATTGAACTTCCTGAATGATAGTACGGAAGATGACCAAACAGATGTTCTGAATGAGAGTAAGAATGGTGATCATGTAGAAGTCCTGAATGATAGTAAGGAAAAATATTGTGAAAATAGCCGGAATGAGAGTACGGAATCCAGTAACGAAAATCTCTTTAATATTAATGACAATGAACAACCTATTGAAAGTGCAACTAGAAAGAGTAATAGATTGAGGAACTTGCCAAAAGATCTTAATAATTATGTATTAAATGCTTACACCATCCTCAGCGATATTCCCAGCTCCTTTGATGAAATACAAAGTAGGAGTGATAAGCATTCATGGGAAGAAGCTGTCAGAATAGAATTAAATGCCCATGAATTAAATAACACCTGGTGTATAGTTAAAAGGCCCGAAAACAAAAACATTGTTGACAGCAAATGGGTATTTACTTTGAAAAATAATGAATTGGGAAATCCTGTAAAATATAAGGCAAGATTAGTTGCGCGTGGGTTTACGCAACAATATCAAATTGATTATGAAGTTGCCCGGATTTCAAGTTTTCGTTTTATAATGTCAATATCAAATCAATATGGTTTCAAAGTACATCACATGGATGTGAAAACTACCTTCCTGAATGGTATATTAAAGGAAGAAATATACATGAGAATTCCTGAAGGAGTGTCATGCAGTAAGGACAACGTATGTAAATTGAATAAAGCAATTTACGGACTTAAGCAAGCAGCAAGATGCTGGTTCGAAGTGTTCGAGAAAACACTTAAAGAATGGGGATTTGTAAATTCACCCGTTGACCGCTGCATATATATTCTTGATAAAAACGATATCAAGAAAAATATATATGTACTACTATACGTAGATGACTTGGTGATAACAACATCAGACATAGAGAGGATGAATAGTTTTAAAATATATTTAACAAACAAATTCAGAATGACTGATATGGACCAAATAAAGTATTTTATTGGAATGAGAATAGAGATTTGTAAAGATAAAATATATTTGAGTCAATCTGCATATATAAAAAAGGTTTTAAGTAAATTTAAAATGGAGGATTGTAAAGCAGTCAGTACTCCGCTCCCAACTAAACTTAATTATGAATTGTTAAATTCAGATAAAAATTATGATGCACCTTGTCGCAACTTAGTTGGTTGCCTAATGTACATCATGTTATGTACACGACCAGATATAACTACTGCAGTCAACATTTTAAGTCGTTACACTACTAAAAATAATGCCGAATTATGGCAATGTTTAAAAAGGATTTTAAGATACCTTAAAGGAACCATTGATTTAAAATTAGTCTACGAGAAAAATACGAATTATGAAAATATATTTACGGGATATGTTGACTCTGATTGGGGTGGGAATGAAAATGATGAGAGAGTGCAAGCGGGTTCATGTTTAAAATGTTTAACTCAAACTTAATCTGTTGGAATACAAGAAGGCAAAATTCAGTAGCAGCTTCATCAACTGAAGCAGAATACATGGCTTTGTTCGAAGCTGTAAGAGAAGCCTTATGGTTAAAGTCACTTTTAGAAAGCGTTAAAATTAAACTTGAAAGACCTATAAAAATTTATGAAGACAATCAAGGCTGTATAAGTATAGCTAGTAATCCCTCATGTCATAAAAGATCCAAGCATATTGATATAAAATATCATTTATCTAGGGAACAGATTGAAAATAATAACGTTTCCATTGAGTATATATCCACAGAAAATCAACTCGCTGACATTCTCACAAAGCCGTTGCCTGCAGGAAGATTCATTGCCCTAAGGAACCAGATGGGATTGATATAATTTTTTATTATTTGAAAACGTACCGATATTAGAAAACTTAAATGAAGTTTATACTTATAGTTTAACGTAATTTAAATAATCAATAATGAAGTCTGAAATTTATGTGATTTAAATGAAATGTTACCAAAATTGAATTATTAATTTTTAAATATTAATGGTAAACATATGATGTTATTATGTACATACATATATATTAAGAATGATCTGATTGGGTTTTTCTGGGTTTTCCCCATATCTACACAGCGAATGCTGGATCATTATATTGTAACTCCCCAGAATGCACACCAGTACTCGCTAAACTAGTTAATACTATTATGTAAGTTTTCTAAATGAATATGAATTTTTGTAATGTTATTTTTGAGGGGGCGTGTTGGAATATTGATCAAAATTAACATAACTGAATATGAATACGGTCACACTGCCCTGCTCTTTACTTGAGTTAAAGTTATCGATATATATATACCTATTCTTTTGCTGTTCTCTCCGAGGCTGGTTGTGCTAGTGCGAAAATATAAATTCTTATAAAAGAAATATAAAGCTGAATTAAAACTAAACAACATAAACGGACTTTTTATTTAAAACAATTTAGTTAAAATTACAATAGAAAGTAATACGAGCTGGATACTCCCAACTTTTCCACGCTAGGCCCCAAATTTTTTTTTAGAACTTCAATATAAACCTTATGGTCCATAACTCCTTCAGTAATTTCTAAGCTGCCGACGCCACTTGCAGCTATACAGCCCCAAACCATTACTCCCCCGCCGCCATGCTTAATTGTCTTTATTGTGTTTTTTGGGTTGAGGGCTTCTCCAGTTCTTCTCCATACCCGAATTCGTCCATCTGACCCAAAAATGTTAAATTTTGACTCGTCAGAGAATATGACATTACGCCAAAAGTCAGGAGACGCATTTTCATATTGTTTTGCGAACTCCAATCGTTTTTTTTCTGTTGACGGCATTGACGAATGGTTTTCTTCTTGGCGTGCGCGACTTATACCCGGCATCTACTATAGCCTTTCGAACAGTATCGGGGTGCACTTGCTTTTGACTTGATCGAACAAGCTCTGCACAAATATTTTGCGCGCTAATAAATGGATCCGAGGCCACCATTCGCTTAATAGCCAACTCATCCCTGCTCGTCAAACTTTTTGGCCGTCCAGATTTTGGCATATTCTCCACCCGTCCCTCTTATTTGAACCTCCCAATGACGGATTGGATAGTGGAACGGCTGCGGCATAAAATCTTAGCAATTTCTGAGTATGATTTTTGCTGCTTGACGTGCATGTTTAAAATATGCTTGCGCTCCTCAATACTCAAATATTTTCCTGGCATTTTGAAGCAAGATCTGCCTACTTGTAGCCTAATACACAACGAAATTTCTATAATTTGCCACCAACGGTTGTCTAGACATGCCTCTGCATACATTCAAAAACAACCGTTATCATTTTCGCATATGGTCTGCTGCTAGAGTCTGAGGCCAGTACGGTGTACGAAGACTTTATTGGAGCCCAAAACGTGCCTTTTCTTTGTTTTTTATTTATAACTTTTTTGTTAGCAAACATATCGGATTTGTTTTTTATGATTTATAAAGTTAAATAATAAATAAAAAAAACTGCATCAAAATTTTTTTTATATGACATTTATAAATATGTTTTTTTCGATAGCACTTTTCTCAAAAAATGTCCGTTTTTTTTTCATGATTTAAACGGCAAAAGAATGAGAAAAATAGGGCCTATATCCCCAACTACCGTGCAACTTGGGCCATTATCTTGGAAAAAATATAAAAGTAAGCAATGATTTTTGTTTTTCGATTAAAAAAGTGCCACCTAGTTGCATACATGCACATATGTTGCTTTGGCTGAAAAGTCAAAACGTACATAATGCTATTAACATAGAGAATGCGTGATAAATAGGTAAAGAATGTTTAAGTAATGACAATTATGAATCACAATAGTTAATATTAAGTAATTTTAATTGATAAAAGTCAATATTTTGTAAATATTTTTTTAGTATGGCAGCTCTTGTTTGCAATGGCGTGCATAGCGATATATATATGGATGTTTCACCTAAAATGAGAAAAACACATAAATGCACTTTTCTCAAAAAATGTACGATTTTTTTCATGATTTAAACGGCAAAAGCATGAAAAAATAGGGCCTATATCCCCAACTACCGTGCAACTTGGGCCATTATCTTGGAAAAAAGATAAAAGTTAGCAACGATTTTTGTTTTTCGATTAAAAAAGTGCCACCTAGTTGCATATATGCACATATGTTGCTTTGGCTGAAAAGTCAAAACGTACATAATGCTATTAACATAGAGAATGCGTGATAAATAGGTAAAGAATGTTTAAGTAATGACAATTATGCATCACTATAGTTAATATTAAATAATTTTAATTGATAAAAGTCAATAATTAGTTAGTTTTCTGTTAGTATGGCAGCTTTGGTTTGTATGTATGTATGGATGTTTCACCTAAAATGAGAAAAACACCGAAATGCACTTTTCTCAAAACCTGTCCGATTTTTTTTTATGATTTAAACGGCAAAAGAATGAGAAAAATAGGGCCTATATCCCCAACTACCGTGCAACTTGGGCCATTATCTTGGAAAAAAGATAAAAGTTAGCAACGATTTTAGTCTTTGAGCAAAAAAGTGCCACCTAGTTGCATATATGAACATATGTTGCTTTGGCTGAAAAGTCAAAAAGTACATAATGGTATTTACATGGATAATGCGTGATAAATAGCTGAAGAATTTTTAAGTAATGACAATTATGCATCACTATAGTTAATATTAAGTAATTTTAATTGATAAAAGTCAATAATTAGTAAGTATTTTGTCAGTATGGCAGCTCTTGTTTGCGATGGCGCGTATAGCGATGTGTATATGGATGTTTCACCTAAAATGAGAAAAACACATAAATGCACTTTTCTCAAAAACTGAATGGTCAATTTTTATGATTTAAACAGCAAAAGAATGGGAAAAATATGGCCTTTATCCTTAACTACCGTGCAACTTGGGCCATTATCTTGGAAAAAAGATAAAAGTTAGCAACGATTTTAGTTTTTCGATTAAAAAAGTGCCACCTAGTTGCATATATGCACATGTGTTGCTTTGGCTGAAAAGTCAAAACGTACATAATGCTATTTACATAGAGAATGCGTGATAAATAGGTAAAGAATGTTTAAGTAATGACAATTATGCATCACTATAGTTAATATTAAGTAATTTTAATTGATAAAAGTCAATAATTAGTAAGTATTTTGTTAGTATGGCAGCTCTTGTTTGCAATGGCGTGTATAGCGATGTATATATGCATTTTTCACTTAAAAAGAGAAAAACACATAAATGGACTTTTCTCAAAAACTGTCCGCTTTTTTTCATGATTTAAACGGCAAAAGAATGAAAAAAATAGGGGCTATATCCACAACTACCGTGCAACTTGGGCCATTATCTTGGAAAAAAGATAAAAGTTAGCAACGATTTTAGTCTTTGAGCAAAAAAGTGCCACCTAGTTGCATATATGAACATATGTTGCTTTGGCTGAAAAGTCAAAAAGTACATAATGGTATTTACATGGATAATGCGTGATAAATAGCTGAAGAATTTTTAAGTAATGACAATTATGCATCACTATAGTTAATATTAAGTAATTTTAATTGATAAAAGTCAATAATTAGTAAGTATTTTGTTAGTATGGCAGCTCTTGTTTGCAATGGCGTGTATAGCGATGTATATATGCATTTTTCACTTAAAATGAGAAAAACACTTAAATGCCCTTTTCTCAAAAACTGAATGGTCAATTTTTATGATTAAAACAGCAAAAGAATGAAAAAAATAGGGCCTTTATCCTTAACTACCGTGCATCTTGGGCCATTATCTTGGAAAAAAGATAAAAGTTAGCAACGATTTTAGTCTTTGAGCAAAAAAGTGCCACCTAGTTGCATATAGTTGCTTTGGCATATTAACCCCGCCATATCATCCAGCTTTCTGTTACGCAGTAGTTCACCTCATGCTGGAACTACTAACTCGATAGGCCTTTTTAATGAACAAAAAAGGTTGTCTAACATATAATTAATTTTCTCAAAATCTGTATGTTTGATCCCTCTCAATTTAATTGTTATAGCTTCCTGAAACATGTAGCTTTAATTTGGTATAGCGTGCATTTAGGGCCATTATCTCAGAAAAAAGTTATTAAGGCTTGAGAACCAAGCATTGATTTTGGCGGTCATTTTGTATGGGGCTGATTTCGAGGTGGCTGCACTAATTCGCAAATTACTCAAAAACTGAATGGACGATTTTCCTACAATTTATACCATAAAATAGGTGAAATTGTAGGCTTTTATCGTGTATAAGCCGTATTCGGGGCCATTATTTCTGAGTTGAGATATTTAAGATATGCTGGATATGCAATTTTTTATAGCTAATTTTACCCATTTCAAAAGCTTAAATATGCCAAACGGTGCATGAAAACAATAAATAATTCATTTTTTAACATTTCTGCATCAATTTTTATTTGATTCCATGCTGAAAAACGTACAAAAACACGAAATTGTTCGGTGGTCCCAACTCGTGATTCAATATCCGATATTCGTTGCTGGCGATAGTCGTTGCTAACTTGACGCACATAGCATAACGACAAACTTCACCACAACAAACTACCTTCTTCTTCTTTTTGTTCAATAAAGTTAAAACGCACAAATCTGATACTATAATTGCTCTCCTGCAATATTAAAACGCGACATATATGTTATTATCAAATATGACTAAAAAGGGTCGTCTTTTCAGCTTAAGTTTTTAATATGTATGA
>JARNME010000404.1:35635249-35697141 GCA_030179655.1 Scaptomyza flava | reverse complement strand
ATATCATATAATGTATAAAATTTCCTTAGAAGCTAAATTAACTTATTGGATTCTTCCTTGTGCTTAGAAAATATAGTTCAGTATGTGCATGCATAATCACAACACTGTTGAGATTTTTCACTTTCCTAATTGAAATGTAGCTAACAGTTATATAATCGTATCTATAATTATTTTCATAGGACTTATGTTAGGGGTATTTTATCTAGCGTTTCAATATCTTAATTTTATTTTTTACAATTAAATTGTATATTATGATCTGTTTGTATTTGGCTTCTAAATTTTAACTTATTTTGCTTTCGTTTTTTTGTGGTATGTGTGCTTAGCCTGCTAAGGGTTTCCTTGAGTATACCACTATTATGATAATAGTATTATCAAAAGTTTTCGCCTACCTTTGAAATTTTGATGTAGGTAAAAGAAAACACGTGTTTTAATTTAATATAAAAAATTAACATGTTTATAAACACAATTTTGGATCGACAAAATATGTTAAAGCGAAATCAATTTTGTATGAGATGCTCGTAAATGCGGAAGCCGTTAATTTTGTATTCATTTGCAATGTGTTGAAGTAAATAAACTGTTTATTTTTAAAATTATATTTATATCAAGGTTTTTACGAGGCAATTCAGGGATTGTTAAAAGTCCTATGTTATAATAAAATATTTTGGATACTAATACATTTTTTTTGTAATTTGATTGTTTAATATTTGTTTACTTATATATAGAACATGTAGTCATGATCGACTAAACTAAACAATTTTTTGTTTAAGACGTTGCTAGCCTTATTTTTTATATCGTGCTTAATTCTACATACACACATTCACGCTTTACTTTTACTTTAACTTAAGCGCATCGAAATGAAACGAAAATACAAAAAAGCTTTAGTTCTCGATTTTCTCTGCTTTGCTCAATTTTTAATCTTTTCGTACATACGAAACTTATATTCACACTTGCTATCAGCAGCATTAAAACCTTCATGCTAGATTCTGCACGGGTTCAATAATCAAAAGTTTTCCTATCTGCAGCTTCTGCTCTTGATCTCGATCTAGTTCCTGCTTGAGCTCCGATCAGGCAATTCTCAAGACTTGCTCTATTTGCTTGTAGAAGCCATAGCCGGTGGCAACATATCACACGGTGGTTTCCCGATCTACTTGTATGTACTCGACCGGCTGTAGTGGATGTCAGGACGCTAGATCAATGTAGACCGCCTCCTTCTTAAAGTCCGTCCTAAGAGTGCCAATGTTACAGGCAGCTGGCACATTGCTATTGCCATTCGTACCTGCATAATACAGCCACCACTCTTCTGCGCCAGCGACTTTTTTCGTTTGCGGATCAGTCCGAACATGCAGAAGATCAGGCAAGCAGTAAGGGCTGCGGCAATGCACCCCAATGCAGCAAAGACGCCGCCAGGCAGCTCTAGCAGCTTTCGAGCGGTTCCGCACTCCTCTTCGGACTCGTCAAAAACCACTGCGACAGTTGTGATGACCTGTAAATATAAATAACAAAACGGGGCAATGGTTTAAAACGAAATCTGCGGTCAGGTTACTAGTTCACTTTTATGATGACCAACCTTATCTAACCACCAGCGAGTAAACTTAAGTGCTCACTGGTTTATGGGTTTTTTGGTTAGCATGTATAACGCTCTTTATATATAAGCAACGCCTACTGGGCACCCTGGATTGGAAGTTATGAAATGGCCTTTCTAACAGTTCTAATAAAACAATAGGCAGGTATTTTTAAGTTTTTCGGTTGTTTGTTTATTTCCCCGATTGTCGACTATTAAATACTCATTTTTTTCTATTTAATTCAGTGCGTTATAATTTAATCCTTCTTATAAACAATACTTTATTATTATCTTTTAAATATTATATCATACATGAGAAGCGTACTTCATTAAACTTCAAAATGACTGGTAGAGGATATAATTACTTTAGAGTTTGACAATTTTTCCATTTTAGTTCTTACCGACCCTGGGATTTGTTCACTCTACGACGTGCGTTAACTGTATTTTTACTATTTACACAGGTGACTAAAATGCATATGCGTATTATTCACCGGAGTCACATGCGCTCTTTCTTTATTTAATTGATATTTCTTCAAATAAATTTCATGTCATGTTTAATGTGGTCACAATTCCAATTTTTGTACATTTTTGTACTAAATGGAATCTACTTTAAACACAGTTGGCACAAAATTAGTTTCATAGTTTTTGGTCTTGTGTGAAAGAGAACGTAACGTGATTTTTAACTGTGACTTAAACCTCGAAATTTGAATATGGCAGTGACAAAAATAAAGTATTCGTCTCCTATAAAGCTACACGTATGTATGTATATACATACGTATGTATTTATGAACATTTTACTTTGCCCAATTTTTTATATTTATTTAAGTATTTTTATTTAACCTAAGTCCCGTGTGTCAACAGGCAAGTATATTAATCTATGTAATTATTACTTGAAAACAATACTAAACTTTGCATTTTTAGTATTTTGTTTATATATATTTAAAACAACATGTCATGTTTTTATTCATATATTTAGGGTGTTCGCTTTGTGTTGCAAAAGTGTAAAAGTGCAAGCCATCCCAACAACAATTTGTACAGAATCGAGTTTACACTTTTTGCTAGACCCCCCTGCCTATGACTAAAATATCGTTGTACTTTTACAACGATTTCAGTGTTAAAAAATGATACAAAAGTGAAAATGTGTTGCACAATACAAGCAATTTTCTGGTATTTTTTTGGTGTAATTTTGTGCTTTAGGTGCTAAATCAAAACAAACAGCTGTTCATTGTGAAAAGGCGCTAAAAGTAAATTAGGGTTGGATTGCTAATTTTCTTAAATAAACCTGTTTATGGGATGCTGTCCGTTCTAGGAGTGATGCTTTCACGCTTTTAAAGGGCATTTTTAAATTTGTTTATTTATTGCAAGCAGCAAATTAAATATCACAAATGGCAAACTCAGCTCAAACGATAGCGAACAGCTGATTGTGTAAATTTATCAGACTTGTTTTGTTCGATTGGGTGTTCACGACGGCGGTGTTGCAAAGTTACAATTTTGCACATTTGCAAGACAAAGTGAACACCCTAATTGTAATTGTTTATGTGTGACAAATTAATCATCACTTATCTAAAAAATTGTACAAAGTGCACATTCTGACTTAAAAATGTATTGTTTTATGAAAAAATTAAATAAGTATATATTACAACTATGTTTATTTATTATTTCTAATTGCTTTCCCTTTTTACGATACTAGTACTTTGTATATGTTTTCATTACATTTTTTTGATTTAATTGATTTTGCTATGATTGATAAATTGTGCGTTTTATGAATTTCCAGTTCGGATACTAGAGCTGCAAAAGAATCGATACACTGGAAAAATCGATTCAGTTTGTGGGGAATCGATGCTTTGTATGGCTAGCATAACGAAAAACTTCACCAAACAAACTACCTTCTTCTTTTTGTTCAATAAAGTTAAAACGCACAAATCTGATACCATAATTGCTCTCCTGCAATATTAAAACGCGACATATATGCTATTATCCAATATGACTAAAAAGGGTCGCCTTTTCAGCTTAAGTTTTTAATAGCACTGGCTAACAATAATCAATAAAGTTTTTTATGTGCAGGGCTTATTCTGAAAAGTCTAGTCTGGTTATCTTGTTTGCCATCTTGTTGGTCTGTGTTGTTGGAAAATTAATAATAAAATCAACTGAAAGGTATCAAATTTACACTTCGATTTAAATAATTTGTCACCATCATCGATGGTTTTGCAGCACTTATTCACAAATTCTTATCACTTATTAGTACGTTGAAATAAAGTACATTCGTCTTATGCATTCCCTTAACTGTTTAGATTAACATATTTAAATTAAATTTAAATTACTCGCACTTAATTTCTAGTATTAAATATTCCCATCATACTATCGTATGACATCAAGCGTTTTTAATAGTATGATACCGAAGGTTAAACGTGCATAAATATGTATATTGGTTTTGTGCTATGTCCTTAGTGGTGTCTGTCTGTTAAACCGTCCACCAGTCAAAACTGATGGCATACCTCACAGACCTCACAGACATGCATCACCTGCCGCCACACAGACTCACAGACCTCTTAACAACCGTTTTCATACTGGTATCAGAGAATGCCTGAATCGGTTGCTTCCAACTGCAACGCTACTATTTTTTATTTTCTTCTTTTGATAAGTTAAACATATTTAGAATTTAATAACTAATCGAACAATTGAAAACTTTGCAGCCGGTCGCACCAACTACGGAATACACTCATAGCAGCATAAAAGTGGGTGGTAGCGTCTTTTTTTTTTGTTTTCGGCTGCTTAACGAAGCCTTACATATTAGGTTTTCAGCTCTATTAAACAAGTAAATTATGTTTATTTTCTTTGGTGTTCCTTACTGTGTGTGAGTATGTGTGCTGTATGAAAAACATACGTGCAATAATCATATAATCGTATAAAATTTCCTTAGAAGCTAAATAACTTATGGATTCTTCTTTTGCTTAGAAAATATAGTTCAGTATGTGCATGCATAATCGTATCTATAATTATTTTCATAGCCTTATGTTAGGGAGTATTTTATCTAGCGTTTCAATATCTTAATTTTATTTTTACAATTAAATTGTATATTATGATCTGTTTGTATTTGGCTTCTAAATTTTAACTTATTTTGCTTTCGTTTTTTTGTGGTATGTGTGCTTAGCCTGCTAAGGGTTTCCTTGAGTATACCACTATTATGATAATAGTATTATCAAAAGTTTTCGCCTACCTTTGAAATTTTGATGTAGGTAAAATGTAAATAACACAGTAAAAAAGTTTTAATTTTAATTATAAAAAGTATTTAAACATGTTTATAAACACAATTTTGGATCGACAAAATATGTTAAAGCGAAATCAATTTTGTATGACATTTTGTAAATGCGGAAGCCGTTAATTTTGTATTCATTTGCAATGTGTTGAAGTAAATAAACTGTTTATTTTTTAAAATTATATTAATATCAAGGTTTTTACGAGGCAATTCAGGGATTGTTAAAAGTCCTATGTTATAATAACATATTTTTGGATACTAATACATTTTTTTTGTAATTTGATTGTTTAATATTTGTTTACTTATATATAGAACATGTAGTCATGATCGACTAAACTAAACAATTTTTTGTTTAAGACGTTGCTAGCCTTATTTTTTATATCGTGCTTAATTCTACATACACACATTCACGCTTTACTTTTACTTTAACTTAAGCGCATCGAAATGAAACGAAAATACAAAAAAGCTTTAGTTCTCGATTTTCTCTGCTTTGCTCAATTTTTAATCTTTTCGTACATACGAAACTTATATTCAAACTTGCTATTAGCAGCATTAAAACCTTCATGCTAGATTCTGCACGGGTTCAATAATCAAAAGTTTTCCTATCTGCAGCTTCTGCTCTTGATCTCGATCTAGTTCCTGCTTGAGCTCCGATCAGGCAATTCTCAAGACTTGCTCTATTTGCTTGTAGAAGCCATAGCCGGTGGCAACATATCACACGGTGGTTTCCCGATCTACTTGTATGTACTCGACCGGCTGTAGTGGATGTCAGGACGCTAGATCAATGTAGACCGCCTCCTTCTTAAAGTCCGTCCTAAGAGTGCCAATGTTACAGGCAGCTGGCACATTGCTATTGCCATTCGTACCTGCATTAATACAGCCACCACTCTTCTGCGCCAGCGACTTTTTTCGTTTGCGGATCAGTCCGAACATGCAGAAGATCAGGCAAGCAGTAAGGGCTGCGGCAATGCACCCCAATGCAGCAAAGACGCCGCCAGGCAGCTCTAGCAGCTTTCGAGCGGTTCCGCACTCCTCTTCGGACTCGTCAAAACCACTGCGACAGTTGTGATGACCTGTAAATATAAATAACAAAACGGGGCAATGGTTAAAACGAAATCTGCGGTCAGGTTACTAGTTCACTTTTATGATGACCAACCTTATCTAACCACCAGCGAGTAAACTTTAAGTGCTCATGGTTTATGGGTTTTTTGGTTAGCATGTATAACGCTCTTTATATATAAAGCAACGCCTACTGGGCACCCTGGATTGGAAGTTATGAAAATGGCCTTTCTAACAGTTCTAATAAAACAATAGGCTGGTATTTTTAAAGTTTTCGGTTGTTTGTTTATTTCCCCGATTGTCGACTATTAAATACTCATTTTTTCTATTTAATTCAGTGCGTTATAATTTAATCATTCTTATAAACAATACTTTATTATTATCTTTTAAATATTATATCATACATGAGAAGCGTACTTCATTAAACTTCAAAATGACTGGTAGAGGATATAATTACTTTAGAGTTTGACAATTTTTCCATTTTAGTTCTTACCGACCCTGGGATTTGTTCACTCTACGACGTGCGTTAACTGTATTTTTACTATTTACACAGGTGACTAAAATGCATATGCGTATTATTCACCGGAGTCACATGCGCTCTTTCTTTATTTAATTGATATTTCTTCAAATAAATTTCATGTCATGTTTAATGTGGTCACAATTCCAATTTTTGTACATTTTTGTACTAAATGGAGTCTACTTTAAACACAGTTGGCACAAAATTTAGTTTCATAGTTTTTGGTCTTGTGTGAAAGAGAACGTAACGTGATTTTTAACTGTGACTTAACCTCGAAATTTGAATATGGCAGTGACAAAAATAAAGTATTCGTCTCCAATAAAGCTACACGTATGTATATGTACATACGTATGTATGTACATACATACGTATGTATTTATGAACATTTTACTTTGCCCAATTTTTTATATTATTTAAGTATTTTTATTTAACCTAAGTCCCGTGTGTCAACAGGCAAGTATATTAATTCTATGTAATTATTACTTGAAAACAATACTAAACTTTGCATTTTTAGTATTTTGTTTATATATATTTAAAACAACATGTCATGTTTTTATTCATATATTTAGGGTGTTCGCTTTGTGTTGCAAAAGTGTAAAAGTGCAAGCCATCCCAACAACAATTTGTACAGAATCGAGTTTACACTTTTTGCTAGACCCCCCTGCCTATGACTAAAATATCGTTGTACTTTTACAACGATTTCAGTGTTAAAAAATGATACAAAAGTGAAAATGTGTTGCACAATACAAGCAATTTTCTGGTATTTTTTGGTGTAATTTTGTGCTTTAGGTGCTAAATCAAAACAAACAGCTGTTCATTGTGAAAAGGCGCTAAAAGTAAATTAGGGTTGGATTGCTAATTTTCTTAAATAAACCTGTTTATGGGATGCTGTCCGTTCTAGGAGTGATGCTTTCACGCTTTTAAAGGGCATTTTTAAATTTGTTTATTTATTGCAAGCAGCAAATTAAATATCACAAATGGCAAACTCAGCTCAAACGATAGCGAACAGCTGATTGTGTAAATTTATCAGACTTGTTTTGTTCGATTGGGTGTTCACGACGGCGGTGTTGCAAAGTTACAATTTTGCACATTTGCAAGACAAAGTGAACACCCTAATTGTAATTGTTTATGTGTGACAAATTAATCATCACTTATCTAAAAAAATTGTACAAAGTGCACATTCTGACTTAAAAAATGTATTGTTTTATGAAAAAATTAAATAAGTATATATTACAACTATGTTTATTTATTATTTCTAATTGCTTTCCCTTTTTACGATACTAGTACTTTGTATATGTTTTCATTAAATTTTTTTGATTTAATTGATTTTGCTATGATTGATAAAATTGTGCGTTTCTATGAATTTCCAGTTCGGATACTAGAGCTGCAAAAGAATCGATACACTGAAAAAATCGATTCAGTTTGTGGGGAATCGATGCTTTGTATGGCTAGCATAACGAAAAACTTCACCACAACAAACTACCTTCTTCTTTTTGTTCAATAAAGTTAAAACGCACAAATCTGATACCATAATTGCTCTCCTGCAATATTAAAACGCGACATATATGCTATTATCAAATATGACTAAAGGGTCGTCTTTTCAGCTTAAGTTTTTAATAGCACTGGCTAACAATAATCAATAAAGTTTTTTATGTGCAGGGCTTATTCTGAAAAGTCTAGTCTGGTTATCTTGTTTGCCATCTTGTTGGTCTGTGTTGTTGGAAAATTAATAATAAAACCAACTGAAAGGTATCAAATTTACACTTCGATTTAAATAATTTGTCACCATCATCGATGGTTTTGCAGCACTTATTCACACATTCTTATCACTTATTTAGTACGTTGAAAATAAAGTACATTCGTCTTATGCATTCCCTTAACTGTTTAGATTAACATATTTAAATTAAATTTAAAATTACTCGCACTTAATTTCTAGTATTAAATATTCCCATCATACTATCGTATGACATCAAGCGTTTTTAATAGTATGATACCGAAGGTTAAACGTACATAAATATGTATATTGGTTTTGTGCTATGTCCTTAGTGGTGTCTGTCTGTTAAACCGTCCACCAGTCAAAACTGATGGCATACCTCACAGACCTCACAGACATACATCACCTGCCGCCACACAGACTCACAGACCTCTTAACAACCGTTTCATACTGGTATCAGAGAATGCCTGAATCGGTTGCTTCCAACTGCAACGCTACTATTTTTTATTTTCTTCTTTGATAAGTTAAACATATTTAGAATTTAATAACTAATCGAACAATTGAAAACTTTGCAGCCGGTCGCACCAACTACGGAATACACTCATAGCAGCATAAAAGTGGGTGGTAGCGTCTTTTTTTATTGTTTTCGGCTGCTTAACGAAGCCTTACATATTAGGTTTTCAGCTCTATTATAACAAGTAAATTATGTTTATTTTCTTTGGTGTTCCTAACTGTGTGTGAGTATGTGTGCTGTATGAAAAACATACGTGCAATATATCATATAATCGTATAAAAATTTCCTTAGAAGCTAAATAACTTATTGGATTCTTCTTTTGCTTAGAAAATATAGT
Organism: Scaptomyza flava; assembly: GCA_030179655.1. Taxonomy (NCBI): domain Eukaryota; kingdom Metazoa; phylum Arthropoda; class Insecta; order Diptera; family Drosophilidae; genus Scaptomyza; species Scaptomyza flava. Next base: position 35,688,183 of record JARNME010000404.1, on the reverse strand, counting down.
TCAGTATGTGCATGCATAATCACAACACTGTTGAGATTTTTCACTTTCCTAATTGAAATGTAGCTAACAGTTATATAATCGTATCTATAATTATTTTCATAGCCTTATGTTAGGGAGTATTTTATCTAGCGTTTCAATATCTTAATTTTAGTTTTTACAATTAAATTGTATATTATGATCTGTTTGTATTTGGCTTCTAAATTTTAACTTATTTTGCTTTCGTTTTTTTGTGGTATGTGTGCTTAGCCTGCTAAGGGTTTCCTTGAGTATACCACTATTATGATAATAGTATTATCAAAAGTTTTCGCCTACCTTTGAAATTTTGATGTAGGTAAAAATGTAAATAACACAGTAAAAAAGTTTTAATTTTAATTATAAAAAGTATTTAAACATGTTTATAAACACAATTTTGGATCGACAAAATATGTTAAAGCGAAATCAATTTTGTATGAGATGCTCGTAAATGCGGAAGCCGTTAATTTTGTATTCATTTGCAATGTGTTGAAGTAAATAAACTGTTTATTTTTTAAAATTATATTTAATATCAAGGTTTTTACGAGGCAATTCAGGGATTGTTAAAAGTCCTATGTTATAATAAAATATTTTTGGATACTAATACATTTTTTTTGTAATTTGATTGTTTAATATTTGTTTACTTATATATAGAACATATAGTCATGATCGACTAAACTAAACAATTTTTTGTTTAAGACGTTGCTAGCCTTATTTTTTATATCGTGCTTAATTCTACATACACACATTCACGCTTTACTTTTACTTTAACTTAAGCGCATCGAAATGAAACGAAAATACAAAAAAGCTTTAGTTCTCGATTTTCTCTGCTTTGCTAAATTTTTAATCTTTTCGTACATACGAAACTTATATTCACACTTGCTATCAGCAGCATTAAAACCTTCATGCTAGATTCTGCAGGGGTTCAATAATCAAAAGTTTTCCTATCTGCAGCTTCTGCTCTTGATCTCGATCTAGTTCCTGCTTGAGCTCCGATCAGGAAATTCTCAAGACTTGCTCTATTTGCTTGTAGAAGCCATAGCCGGTGGCAACATATCACACGGTGGTTTCCCGATCTACTTGTATGTTCTCGACCGGCTGTAGTGGATGTCAGGACGCTAGATCAATGTAGACCGCCTCCTTCTTAAAGTCCGTCCTAAGAGTGCCAATGTTACAGGCAGCTGGCACATTGCTATTGCCATTCGTACCTGCATTAATACAGCCACCACTCTTCTGCGCCAGCGACTTTTTTCGTTTGCGGATCAGTCCGAACATGCAGAAGATCAGGCAAGCAGCAAGGGCTGCGGCAATGCACCCCAATGCAGCAAAGACGCCGCCAGGCAGCTCTAGCAGCTTTCGAGCGGTTCCGCACTCCTCTTCGGACTCGTCAAAACCACTGCGACAGTTGTGATGACCTGTAAATATAAATAACAAAACGGGGCAATGGTTAAAACGAAATCTGCGGTCAGGTTACTAGTTCACTTTTATGATGACCAACCTTATCTAACCACCAGCGAGTAAACTTTAAGTGCTCACTGGTTTATGGGTTTTTTGGTTAGCATGTATAACGCTCTTTATATATAAAGCAACGCCTACTGGGCACCCTGGATTGGAAGTTATGAAAATGGCCTTTCTAACAGTTCTAATAAAACAATAGGCAGGTATTTTTAAATTTTTCGGTTGTTTGTTTATTTCCCCGATTGTCGACTATTAAATACTCATATTATTCTATTTAATTCAGTGCGTTATAATGTAATCATTCTTATAAACAATACTTTATTATTATCTTTTAAATATTATATCATACATGAGAAGCGTACTTCATTAAACTTCAAAATGACTGGTAGAGGATATAATTACTTTAGAGTTTGACAATTTTTCCATTTTAGTTCTTACCGACCCTGGGATTTGTTCACTCTACGACGTGCGTTAACTGTATTTTTACTATTTACACAGGTGACTAAAATGCATATGCGTATTATTCACCGGAGTCACATGCGCTCTTTCTTTATTTAATTGATATTTCTTCAAATAAATTTCATGTCATGTTTAATGTGGTCACAATTCCAATTTTTGTACATTTTTGTACTAAATGGAGTCTACTTTAAACACAGTTGGCACAAAATTTAGTTTCATAGTTTTTGGTCTTGTGTGAAAGAGAACGTAACGTGATTTTTAACTGTGACTTAAACCTCGAAATTTGAATATGGCAGTGACAAAAATAAAGTATTCGTCTCCAATAAAGCTACACGTATGTATATGTACATACGTATGTATGTACATACATACGTATGTATTTATGAACATTTTACTTTGCCCCATTTCTTATATTTATTTAAGTATTTTTTATTTAACCTAAGTCCCGTGTGTCAACAGGCAAGTATATTAATTCTATGTAATTATTACTTGAAAACAATACTAAACTTTGCATTTTTAGTTTTTTGTTTATTTATATTTAAAACAACATGTCATGTTTTATTCATATATTTAGGGTGTTCGCTTTGTGTTGCAAAAGTGTAAAAGTGCAAGCCATCCCAACAACAATTTGTACAGAATCGAGTTTACACTTTTTGCTAGACCCCTGCCTATGACAAAAATATCGTTGTGCTTTTACAACGATTTCAGTGTTAAAAAATGATACAAATGTGAAAATGTGTTGCACAATACAAGCAATTTTCTGGTATTTTTTTGGTGTAATTTTGTGCTTTAGGTGCTAAATCAAAACAAACAGCTGTTCATTGTGAAAAGGCGCTAAAAGTAAATTAGGGTTGGATTGCTAATTTTCTTAAATAAACCTGTTTATGGGATGCTGTCCGTTCTAGGAGTGATGCTTTCACGCTTTTAAAGGGCATTTTTAAATTTGTTTATTTATTGCAAGCAGCAAATTAAATATCACAAATGGCAAACTCAGCTCAAACGATAGCGAACAGCTGATTGTGTAAATTTATCAGACTTGTTTTGTTCGATTGGGTGTTCACGACGGCGGTGTTGCAAAGTTACAATTTTGCACATTTGCAAGACAAAGTGAACACCCTAATTGTAATTGTTTATGTGTGACAAATTAATCATCACTTATCTAAAAAATTGTACAAAGTGCACATTCTGACTTAAAAAATGTATTGTTTTATGAAAAAATTAAATAAGTATATATTACAACTATGTTTATTTATTATTTCTAATTGCTTTCCCTTTTTACGATACTAGTACTTTGTATATGTTTTCATTACATTTTTTTGATTTAATTGATTTTGCTATGATTGATAAAATTGTGCGTTTTTATGAATTTCCAGTTCGGATACTAGAGCTGCAAAAGAATCGATACACTGGAAAAATCGATTCAGTTTGTGGGGAATCGATGCTTTGTATGGCTAGCATAACGAAAAACTTCACCAAAACAAACTACCTTCTTCTTTTTGTTCAATAAAGTTAAAACGCACAAATCTGATACCATAATTGCTCTCCTGCAATATTAAAACGCGACATATATGCTATTATCCAATATGACTAAAAAGGGTCGCCTTTTCAGCTTAAGTTTTTAATAGCACTGGCTAACAATAATCAATAAAGTTTTTTATGTGCAGGGCTTATTCTGAAAAGTCTAGTCTGGTTATCTTGTTTGCCATCTTGTTGGTCTGTGTTGTTGGAAAATTAATAATAAAATCAACTGAAAGGTATCAAATTTACACTTCGATTTAAATAATTTGTCACCATCATCGATGGTTTTGCAGCACTTATTCACAAATTCTTATCACTTATTTAGTACGTTGAAAATAAAGTACATTCGTCTTATGCATTCCCTTAACTGTTTAGATTAACATATTTAAATTAAATTTAAAATTACTCGCACTTAATTTCTAGTATTAAATATTCCCATCATACTATCGTATGACATCAAGCGTTTTTAATAGTATGATACCGAAGGTTAAACGTGCATAAATATGTATATTGGTTTTGTGCTATGTCCTTAGTGGTGTCTGTCTGTTAAACCGTCCACCAGTCAAAACTGATGGCATACCTCACAGACCTCACAGACATGCATCACCTGCCGCCACACAGACTCACAGACCTCTTAACAACCGTTTTCATACTGGTATCAGAGAATGCCTGAATCGGTTGCTTCCAACTGCAACGCTACTATTTTTTATTTTCTTCTTTTGATAAGTTAAACATATTTAGAATTTAATAACTAATCGAACAATTGAAAACTTTGCAGCCGGTCGCACCAACTACGGAATACACTCATAGCAGCATAAAAGTGGGTGGTAGCGTCTTTTTTTTTTGTTTTCGGCTGCTTAACGAAGCCTTACATATTAGGTTTTCAGCTCTATTATAACAAGTAAATTATGTTTATTTTCTTTGGTGTTCCTTACTGTGTGTGAGTATGTGTGCTGTATGAAAAACATACGTGCAATATATCATATAATCGTATAAAAATTTCCTTAGAAGCTAAATAACTTATTGGATTCTTCTTTTGCTTAGAAAATATAGTTCAGTATGTGCATGCATAATCGTATCTATAATTATTTTCATAGCCTTATGTTAGGGAGTATTTTATCTAGCGTTTCAATATCTTAATTTTATTTTTTACAATTAAATTGTATATTATGATCTGTTTGTATTTGGCTTCTAAATTTTAACTTATTTTGCTTTCGTTTTTTTGTGGTATGTGTGCTTAGCCTGCTAAGGGTTTCCTTGAGTATACCACTATTATGATAATAGTATTATCAAAAGTTTTCGCCTACCTTTGAAATTTTGATGTAGGTAAAAATGTAAATAACACAGTAAAAAAGTTTTAATTTTAATTATAAAAAGTATTTAAACATGTTTATAAACACAATTTTGGATCGACAAAATATGTTAAAGCGAAATCAATTTTGTATGAGATGCTCGTAAATGCGGAAGCCGTTAATTTTGTATTCATTTGCAATGTGTTGAAGTAAATAAACTGTTTATTTTTTAAAATTATATTTAATATCAAGGTTTTTACGAGGCAATTCAGGGATTGTTAAAAGTCCTATGTTATAATAACATATTTTTGGATACTAATACATTTTTTTTGTAATTTGATTGTTTAATATTTGTTTACTTATATATAGAACATGTAGTCATGATCGACTAAACTAAACAATTTTTTGTTTAAGACGTTGCTAGCCTTATTTTTTATATCGTGCTTAATTCTACATACACACATTCACGCTTTACTTTTACTTTAACTTAAGCGCATCGAAATGAAACGAAAATACAAAAAAGCTTTAGTTCTCGATTTTCTCTGCTTTGCTCAATTTTTAATCTTTTCGTACATACGAAACTTATATTCAAACTTGCTATTAGCAGCATTAAAACCTTCATGCTAGATTCTGCACGGGTTCAATAATCAAAAGTTTTCCTATCTGCAGCTTCTGCTCTTGATCTCGATCTAGTTCCTGCTTGAGCTCCGATCAGGCAATTCTCAAGACTTGCTCTATTTGCTTGTAGAAGCCATAGCCGGTGGCAACATATCACACGGTGGTTTCCCGATCTACTTGTATGTACTCGACCGGCTGTAGTGGATGTCAGGACGCTAGATCAATGTAGACCGCCTCCTTCTTAAAGTCCGTCCTAAGAGTGCCAATGTTACAGGCAGCTGGCACATTGCTATTGCCATTCGTACCTGCATTAATACAGCCACCACTCTTCTGCGCCAGCGACTTTTTTCGTTTGCGGATCAGTCCGAACATGCAGAAGATCAGGCAAGCAGTAAGGGCTGCGGCAATGCACCCCAATGCAGCAAAGACGCCGCCAGGCAGCTCTAGCAGCTTTCGAGCGGTTCCGCACTCCTCTTCGGACTCGTCAAAACCACTGCGACAGTTGTGATGACCTGTAAATATAAATAACAAAACGGGGCAATGGTTAAAACGAAATCTGCGGTCAGGTTACTAGTTCACTTTTATGATGACCAACCTTATCTAACCACCAGCGAGTAAACTTTAAGTGCTCACTGGTTTATGGGTTTTTTGGTTAGCATGTATAACGCTCTTTATATATAAAGCAACGCCTACTGGGCACCCTGGATTGGAAGTTATGAAAATGGCCTTTCTAACAGTTCTAATAAAACAATAGGCTGGTATTTTTAAAGTTTTCGGTTGTTTGTTTATTTCCCCGATTGTCGACTATTAAATACTCATTTTTTTCTATTTAATTCAGTGCGTTATAATTTAATCATTCTTATAAACAATACTTTATTATTATCTTTTAAATATTATATCATACATGAGAAGCGTACTTCATTAAACTTCAAAATGACTGGTAGAGGATATAATTACTTTAGAGTTTGACAATTTTTCCATTTTAGTTCTTACCGACCCTGGGATTTGTTCACTCTACGACGTGCGTTAACTGTATTTTTACTATTTACACAGGTGACTAAAATGCATATGCGTATTATTCACCGGAGTCACATGCGCTCTTTCTTTATTTAATTGATATTTCTTCAAATAAATTTCATGTCATGTTTAATGTGGTCACAATTCCAATTTTTGTACATTTTTGTACTAAATGGAGTCTACTTTAAACACAGTTGGCACAAAATTTAGTTTCATAGTTTTTGGTCTTGTGTGAAAGAGAACGTAACGTGATTTTTAACTGTGACTTAAACCTCGAAATTTGAATATGGCAGTGACAAAAATAAAGTATTCGTCTCCAATAAAGCTACACGTATGTATATGTACATACGTATGTATGTACATACATACGTATGTATTTATGAACATTTTACTTTGCCCAATTTTTTATATTTATTTAAGTATTTTTTATTTAACCTAAGTCCCGTGTGTCAACAGGCAAGTATATTAATTCTATGTAATTATTACTTGAAAACAATACTAAACTTTGCATTTTTAGTATTTTGTTTATATATATTTAAAACAACATGTCATGTTTTTATTCATATATTTAGGGTGTTCGCTTTGTGTTGCAAAAGTGTAAAAGTGCAAGCCATCCCAACAACAATTTGTACAGAATCGAGTTTACACTTTTTGCTAGACCCCCCTGCCTATGACTAAAATATCGTTGTACTTTTACAACGATTTCAGTGTTAAAAAATGATACAAAAGTGAAAATGTGTTGCACAATACAAGCAATTTTCTGGTATTTTTTTGGTGTAATTTTGTGCTTTAGGTGCTAAATCAAAACAAACAGCTGTTCATTGTGAAAAGGCGCTAAAAGTAAATTAGGGTTGGATTGCTAATTTTCTTAAATAAACCTGTTTATGGGATGCTGTCCGTTCTAGGAGTGATGCTTTCACGCTTTTAAAGGGCATTTTTAAATTTGTTTATTTATTGCAAGCAGCAAATTAAATATCACAAATGGCAAACTCAGCTCAAACGATAGCGAACAGCTGATTGTGTAAATTTATCAGACTTGTTTTGTTCGATTGGGTGTTCACGACGGCGGTGTTGCAAAGTTACAATTTTGCACATTTGCAAGACAAAGTGAACACCCTAATTGTAATTGTTTATGTGTGACAAATTAATCATCACTTATCTAAAAAAATTGTACAAAGTGCACATTCTGACTTAAAAAATGTATTGTTTTATGAAAAAATTAAATAAGTATATATTACAACTATGTTATTTATTATTTCTAATTGCTTTCCCTTTTTACGATACTAGTACTTTGTATATGTTTTCATTACATTTTTTTGATTTAATTGATTTTGCTATGATTGATAAAATTGTGCGTTTTTATGAATTTCCAGTTCGGATACTAGAGCTGCAAAAGAATCGATACACTGGAAAAATCGATTCAGTTTGTGGGGAATCGATGCTTTGTATGGCTAGCATAACGAAAAACTTCACCACAACAAACTACCTTCTTCTTTTTGTTCAATAAAGTTAAAACGCACAAATCTGATACCATAATTGCTCTCCTGCAATATTAAAACGCGACATATATGCTATTATCAAATATGACTAAAGGGTCGTCTTTTCAGCTTAAGTTTTTAATAGCACTGGCTAACAATAATCAATAAAGTTTTTTATGTGCAGGGCTTATTCTGAAAAGTCTAGTCTGGTTATCTTGTTTGCCATCTTGTTGGTCTGTGTTGTTGGAAAATTAATAATAAAACCAACTGAAAGGTATCAAATTTACACTTCGATTTAAATAATTTGTCACCATCATCGATGGTTTTGCAGCACTTATTCACACATTCTTATCACTTATTTAGTACGTTGAAAATAAAGTACATTCGTCTTATGCATTCCCTTAACTGTTTAGATTAACATATTTAAATTAAATTTAAAATTACTCGCACTTAATTTCTAGTATTAAATATTCCCATCATACTATCGTATGACATCAAGCGTTTTTAATAGTATGATACCGAAGGTTAAACGTGCATAAATATGTATATTGGTTTTGTGCTATGTCCTTAGTGGTGTCTGTCTGTTAAACCGTCCACCAGTCAAAACTGATGGCATACCTCACAGACCTCACAGACATACATCACCTGCCGCCACACAGACTCACAGACCTCTTAACAACCGTTTTCATACTGGTATCAGAGAATGCCTGAATCGGTTGCTTCCAACTGCAACGCTACTATTTTTATTTTCTTCTTTTGATAAGTTAAACATATTTAGAATTTAATAACTAATCGAACAATTGAAAACTTTGCAGCCGGTCGCACCAACTACGGAATACACTCATAGCAGCATAAAAGTGGGTGGTAGCGTCTTTTTTTTTTGTTTTCGGCTGCTTAACGAAGCCTTACATATTAGGTTTTCAGCTCTATTATAACAAGTAAATTATGTTTATTTTCTTTGGTGTTCCTTACTGTGTGTGAGTATGTGTGCTGTATGAAAAACATACGTGCAATATATCATATAATCGTATAAAAATTTCCTTAGAAGCTAAATAACTTATTGGATTCTTCTTTTGCTTAGAAAATATAGTTCAGTATGTGCATGCATAATCGTATCTATAATTATTTTCATAGCCTTATGTTAGGGAGTATTTTATCTAGCGTTTCAATATCTTAATTTTATTTTTTACAATGTTATAGTCCGGCTTGATTTTCCCAACACTGTATCGATAGCCAGCTAGCAAATCGGTTACCCAAGGATGGATACGACCTCGATACAGCGTTAGCCGGGTTAACAAAAATTTATAATTTTACGAAAACAAAACAACTATCGGACTTGCAGCTACTTTAAAGGCATTATTTTCGCGATCGGACAATTTAGGATATATAAGGTAAACAGGTGTTAATATTTACCCCAATGCGTGCCCTCCCTACCTATGAATTGGCCTTATAAAACCATGTGGCCGACTCCCTGAACATATTTCACGACAACAACAACAACTTACCCCGACATCAGCACATCTTCATCCCACCCACACATAAATCTCTACTCACACATGTTTACATAAACACTAATAACAATTATTTATTTAAATTTTAAATTTAACATTTTATTTTCTTATAAATTAAATTTACTTTACATAAATTGTAATAAAGAACGATAAAAAAAAAATAAATTAAATAAATAATAACGAAAAATAAACAAAAACTAATAAACGAGAAACAAAATAAACATTAAACAAAAACGAAGAAAGAATAAATAAATATATAAATAATAAATAAAGGATAAATAAATAATAAATTAAATACTAATAAATAAGTAAAGAGTAGGGCAGAAATAAATAACTGGGCGGGGTGAATAAATATTTAAATAATTATTTCTGCAGCTGCTGCTGGGCTGCGATGTTGAAGCCCACTGTGCCTGTGGCGGCGGCTTAGGGTGTACGTATGTGTGTGTGTGTGTGCGCTGCAACTTTTGCGCTGACGCAACTGTTGCGCTTTGGCGCAAAGTAAATGGGGGTAAGGGGGCAGCTATGGGCAAAGACTATAAAGTCAAACAAACTTGAAGACCACCCAGACGGGTTGGCCAATCCTCGTCCGGTGGTCTGGTTCCTTCCCTCGGCCTTGCAGAACTCGCAAGTGGTGAGCGTCTCGCTCTGCTGCTATAAAACGAACACTTCTATTAAACCCTTCGCTTCTCACCGCTTATTCACTTGCTCATACCTGCTTTGCTGCCAGCGCCTCACAAATCACTATATTTTCTTCCACTTGCACTTCTTTATAATTTTTTCCTTATCGGCGCACTTTTCGCTGCCGCTGCAATTTTCTGCCTACTCACGGCCTCTTCTTCTTTCCAGGCTATTCCCCCCATCACGCAGTCAGACAATCGGTATCGGATGCCAGCACGACTCGCCACCCCTCGCTCAATAACCAAAACCATCGATAGTGTGCCGCCGACCATAACAACAATTAAATTGTATATTATGATCTGTTTGTATTTGGCTTCTAAATTTTAACTTATTTTGCTTTCGTTTTTTTGTGGTATGCGTGCTTAGCCTGCTAAGGGTTTCCTTGAGTATACCACTATTATGATAATAGTATTATCAAAAGTTTTCGCCTACCTTTGAAATTTTGATGTAGGTAAAAATGTAAATAACACAGTAAAAAAGTTTTAATTTTAATTATAAAAAGTATTTAAACATGTTTATAAACACAATTTTGGATCGACAAAATATGTTAAAGCGAAATCAATTTTGTATGAGATGCTCGTAAATGCGGAAGCCGTTAATTTTGTATTCATTTGCAATGTGTTGAAGTAAATAAACTGTTTATTTTTTAAAATTATATTTAATATCAAGGTTTTTACGAGGCAATTCAGGGATTGTTAAAAGTCCTATGTTATAATAAAATATTTTGGATACTAATACATTTTTTTTGTAATTTGATTGTTTAATATTTGTTTACTTATATATAGAACATGTAGTCATGATCGACTTAACTAAACAATTTTTTGTTTAAGACGTTGCTAGCCTTATTTTTTATATCGTGCTTAACTCTACATACACACATTCACGCTTTACTTTTACTTTAACTTAAGCGCATCGAAATGAAACGAAAATACAAAAAAGCTTTAGTTCTCGATTTTCTCTGCTTTGCTCAATTTTTAATCTTTTCGTACATACGAAACTTATATTCACACTTGCTATCAGCAGCATTAAAACCTTCATGCTAGATTCTGCACGGGTTCAATAATCAAAAGTTTTCCTATCTGCAGCTTCTGCTCTTGATCTCGATCTAGTTCCTGCTTGAGCTCCGATCAGGCAATTCTCAAGACTTGCTCTATTTGCTTGTAGAAGCCATAGCCGGTGGCAACATATCACACGGTGGTTTCCCGATCTACTTGTATGTACTCGACCGGCTGTAGTGGATGTCAGGACGCTAGATCAATGTAGACCGCCTCCTTCTTAAAGTCCGTCCTAAGAGTGCCAATGTTACAGGCAGCTGGCACATTGCTATTGCCATTCGTACCTGCATTAATACAGCCACCACTCTTCTGCGCCAGCGACTTTTTTCGTTTGCGGATCAGTCCGAACATGCAGAAGATCAGGCAAGCAGTAAGGGCTGCGGCAATGCACCCCAATGCAGCAAAGACGCCGCCAGGCAGCTCTAGCAGCTTTCGAGCGGTTCCGCACTCCTCTTCGGACTCGTCAAAACCACTGCGACAGTTATGATGACCTGTAAATATAAATAACAAAACGGGGCAATGGTTAAAACGAAATCTGCGGTCAGGTTACTAGTTCACTTTTATGATGACCAACCTTATCTAACCACCAGCGAGTAAACTTTAAGTGCTCACTGGTTTATGGGTTTTTTGGTTAGCATGTATAACGCTCTTTATATATAAAGCAACGCCTACTGGGCACCCTGGATTGGAAGTTATGAAAATGGCCTTTCTAACAGTTCTAATAAAACAATAGGCAGGAATTTTTAAAATTTTCGGTTGTTTGTTTATTTCCCCGATTGTCGACTATTAAATACTCATTTTTTTCTATTTAATTCAGTGCGTTATAATTTAATCATTCTTATAAACAATACTTTATTATTATCTTTTAAATATTATATCATACATGAGAAGCGTACTTCATTAAACTTCAAAATGACTGGTAGAGGATATAATTACTTTAGAGTTTGACAATTTTTCCATTTTAGTTCTTACCGACCCTGGGATTTGTTCACTCTACGACGTGCGTTAACTGTATTTTTACTATTTACACAGGTGACTAAAATGCATATGCGTATTATTCACCGGAGTCACATGCGCTCTTTCTTTATTTAATTGATATTTCTTCAAATAAATTTCATGTCATGTTTAATGTGGTCACAATTCCAATTTTTGTACATTTTTGTACTAAATGGAGTCTACTTTAAACACAGTTGGCACAAAATTTAGTTTCATAGTTTTTGGTCTTGTGTGAAAGAGAACGTAACGTGATTTTTAACTGTGACTTAAACCTCGAAATTTGAATATGGCAGTGACAAAAATAAAGTATTCGTCTCCAATAAAGCTACACGTATGTATATGTACATACGTATGTATGTACATACATACGTATGTATTTATGAACATTTTACTTTGCCCCATTTCTTATATTTATTTAAGTATTTTTTATTTAACCTAAGTCCCGTGTGTCAACAGGCAAGTATATTAATTCTATGTAATTATTACTTGAAAACAATACTAAACTTTGCATTTTTAGTTTTTTGTTTATTTATATTTAAAACAACATGTCATGTTTTTATTCATATATTTAGGGTGTTCGCTTTGTGTTGCAAAAGTGTAAAAGTGCAAGCCATCCCAACAACAATTTGTACAGAATCGAGTTTACACTTTTTGCTAGACCCCTGCCTATGACAAAAATATCGTTGTGCTTTTACATAGAGCTTGGAAAACATCGGGTTTTGCAAACATCGATGTTTTTCAACATCGTTGTTTGAATCCATCGATGTTTCCGATGTTCTGATATGAAAACATCGATTCAATCGATACAATCGTTTTTAATGAAACATTTTAAAAATAAACCAAATTATTTTATTCAAATCCTCTTTAAAGGAAAAACTAAAAAGAAGCATGTAATAAAGGAAGAAAGTTTAATTTATAATTGACAACACAAATTACTGATTACTTTCAGTTCAAATTAGTTTCAAATTCAGTTCAAATTAATTTTTATTAAAACATAAAATATAACAAATTATCCATCAATATATAAGTCCAGCTCTTCTTGCATGGGATCAAAATACTTATAAAATACAAATAACGAACTTATTCTTCAATATATAAGTCCAGCTCTTCTTGCATGGGATCAAAATACTTATAAAACACAAATAACAAACTTATTCATCAATAAACAGTCGACGGCATAACTATTTTAACAGCATTTAAAGTTAAATCTACTCGATGTTTAAACTTACTTTATCAAAAGTTTGGTATCAATGAATGTCATTTAAATTCCGTTTAAAGTTTAAACAACGAGTAGATTTAACTTTAAATGCTTTAAAAATAGTTATGCCGTCGACTGTATGACGTCGACTGTATGACTTCTTCTTCTGAGATCATTTAAAAACTTTACTTAAAAATTAAACTATTCCGTTGTAAGAATAGTAGCTTGTCGACGACTGTGGACTTAAGCGCGCATCTGCGATCCGAAATCAGCTGTCCTGCCTTGCTGAACATACGTTCTGATTCGCATGATGTTGCAGGTACACACATATATTTTTGTGCCACGTTTTTAAGAACTTGTTCGTCAGTATTCTGAAAAAAAATATGAATAAACTTTTAAAATTACAGTGTTATACTGTGTTACCTTCCAATAATTTAATGGATCCACGTCCTCATCGGCATTTGGTTTGGCCAAATACTGCCTTAGCATAAAAATTGCTTCAGATCTATTGGTGCTATGCTTAGCTGCAAGTTTGTCCTTTAAAAACTCAAACCGTGTTCTTTTAGGTGGTTCTGGCTGTATACATGACATTTGAGGCGATTTCACGGATAAACATTTAGATACTTCTTCTTCCAAAGCTTTTGCTGCTTCGTCCGCGTTGAAACTATGCAAAAAACCATCCTTTTTAAAGCGTGCATCAAGCAATGTTGCTATTCGAGGAATAGTTCTTTTTTCGTAACCACCAAATCTCAGTGGCAACCGAGTGCAAATTAGGTTGTGTGCTTCCAAAACGCTATAAGATTTTATTTTATTGCGCATCATATTCACTTTTTGATGGAGCTCGCAAATAATTGGAATTGCTAGGGAAACAGTAACAGTCTCGTTTGCAGAAATTTGCTGTGTTGCGTCATAAAATGGTTTTAATAAATCAACTAGTTCTGTTATGATTGTTATATCGTCAGCCAAAAGCGGAAGTGGAGCTTTGTGCGTAATGAGAAGCACTTTTGCGATAACAGAATTTAACATGATTATTCGTTGCATCATTAAAAAAGCGCTGTTCCACCGGGTAGGAACTTCCTGAATTAGGCCCAATGGGCTATCCACTTGCTGCTCCTCTTTTAGTTTGGCGTTAGCAATTGTACTTGACTTAAAAAAAGATACAATGCGTTTGCATTTACAAATTATTTCCTTAAGGCAATCCAATCTTAAAGATTCCTGGACAACTAAGTTTAATGTGTGTGAGAAGCAAGGGAGGTTCTTCAGCTCTAATAATTCGCACGATTTTTTTATGGTCGCGTCATTATCTGTCACTATACACACAACTTTTTTAAAAACGCCCCACTCATTTATGATATCCCGCAATGTATCTGCAATATTTTGTGCATTATGGTTTGTGGGATTCAGGAGTTTACGTGTTGCCAACACTGCCGTTTTAAGTTCGAAGTTGTTATTTACAAAATGACAAGTTACTGTAATATATCCTTCAAGAGCCTTTGATGTCCAGCAATCCGTTGTAAGCGCAACATAAGCAACATTTTGTAAAACCGATTCGCGACTATTTTTCATTACTGTATACTCATTAAGAAGTAGCTCATTGCGAAAAAATTTTTTGCTTGGTAATTTGTATCGAGCATCTAACAAATTAACTAAATGCCGAAAACCTTTGTCTTCCAGTATACTGAATGGCTGCATATCAATAGCTATCATTCGCAGTATCGCTCGATCAATTTCTGTTTTTCGAGCTGTGCCGTTATCATAATGCTTAGGTTTGTTTAGAAAATTGTCCATTATTGTTGGCAAAACTGGGTTTGATGCCTTTAATTGATCATTATGCTTATGTACGTTTCTTAAGTGCTGCATAAGATTCGAGGTGTTACCTTTAGTTCTTAATTTAGATCCGCAATGGTTGCATATGGCCTCTTGGTTTCCTGCACATTTTTTAAAATGGTTCCATACAATTGACGAATCTCGTTTTTTAAAGGTCGCGTCTTCTTTGGGCTCTTCAATATGTTTTTCCTGTCTGTTTTGTTCTACAAGTAGAATAAAATAATTTAAGATTATTAATACTTCTTACGCGAAATAAACGTAAGTTGAATCAGTAAATAGCAGCAACACCGACGCTCACAGACGCTATGTGCGCGCCAAAATTTCATATGTAGATATAAAAATACATATGTACATAGACTGATCTAAACTTACCTTTAAGGTATTTATCCATTTCTCGCCGACTCGCCATTGGCAACCACCAAACAACCGCTTATTTTGAAATATATTCTATAGCGATAATATATATAAATATTTATATACAAAATATTATTCTACTTTTCAACTTACGCTTTTGCCGGCTTCCTTTGCAGTAATTAGAGAAGGTAATATATTATGAAAAACATCGATGTCGAAAGGCAAACATCGATGGCATCGCCGATGTTGTAAAATATACATCGATGTTTGAATATTTTAACAAAACACCGATACATCGTCGATACATCGATGCATCGTCCAACCTCTACTTTTACAACGATTTCAGTGTTAAAAAATGATACAAAAGTGAAAATGTGTTGCACAATACAAGCAATTTTCTGGTATTTTTTTGGTGTAATTTGTGCTTTAGGTGCTTTAGGTGCTAAATCAAAACAAACAGCTGTTCATTGTGAAAAGGCGCTAAAAGTAAATTAGGGTTGGATTGCTAATTTTCTTAAATAAACCTGTTTATGGGATGCTGTGCGTTCTAGGAGTGATGCTTTCACGCTTTTAAAGGGCATTTTTAAATTTGTTTATTTATTGCAAGCAGCAAATTAAATATCACAAATGGCAAACTCAGCTCAAACGATAGCGAACAGCTGATTGTGTAAATTTATCAGACTTGTTTTGTTCGATTGGGTGTTCACGACGGCGGTGTTGCAAAGTTACAATTTTGCACATTTGCAAGACAAAGTGAACACCCTAATTGTAATTGTTTATGTGTGACAAATTAATCATCACTTATCTAAAAAAATTGTACAAAGTGCACATTCTGACTTAAAAAATGTATTGTTTTATGAAAAAATTAAATAAGTATATATTACAATGTAAAGTATTTATTTTGTGCAACATTTATATTTAATTTCTATCGATTGTTTATATTATGTTATGCTCGTGTATACCGATATATTGTAAGCTAGTATTAAGGTATCGATGTTAGTATTAAGATTTATCAGAAAGTGTGGTTCGGCCACACTGATCTTGCCTCTGTCTCTTTTCCGGTTAACCTTACGCTGACAACATGTATATGTAACAGCTGCCGAAAAGAATAGATTAAACTATTAACCATCCTAGATATTTAAATAAATAATTAAGAGTGTTACAACTCAGAAGTGGGATACGCCCAACGCCCAACCTGTATTTAACGCCCAATCAACAAAGATGGGCTTGAATAAGGAAGAGATGTTAAATTTGCTGAAGGCAAATAACGTTACAGTGCCGCCGCTAGCGAACCTTGTGCAGATACGCAAATTAGTATCAGAGGTGACAACATCTGCTGCCGCCTCGCCACCTGCTGTCCCAGCGCCCCTTGCACCTGCTGCTGCCGCAAAATCTGCTGCTCAAGTGTCAACGCTGCCGTCGACGAATTCCGCTGCCACCCAGTTGACTGCCGTTTCAGCAACAATTCTGCCATCAACCTCTTCCACTGCCGCCCCATTGTCTGCTGTGCCATCAGCAACACCGCCGTCAACCGTTCTTGCTGCCGCCCCGCTGTCTTCTGTTTCAGCGCCAAATCTGCCGTCCACCGCTCTTGCTGCCGCCCCGCTGTCTGCTGTTTCAGCAACAATTCTGCCGTCAACCGATCCTGCTGCCGCCCTGCTGTCTGCTGTTTCAGCAACAATTCTGCCGTCAACCGATCCTGCTGCCGCCCCGCTGTCTGCTGTTTCAGCAACAATTCTGCCGTCAACCGATTCTGCTGCCGCCTCGCTGTTTGCCGTTTTAGCGCCAATTCCGCCGTCGACTTCTTCCGTTGCTGCACTTGTGTCTGCTGCGCCACCTGCAACCCTGCCGTCGAACGTTCTTGCTGCCGCCCCGCTGTGTGCTGTTTCCGAAACAATTCTGCCGTCAACCGATCCTGCTGCCGCCCCGCTGTCTGCCGTTTTAGCGCCAATTCTGCCGTCGACTTCTTCCGCTGCTGCACTTGTGTCTGCTGCGCCACCAGCAACCCTGCCGTCAACCGTTCTTGCTGCCGCCCCGCTGTCTGCCGTTTTCGAAACAATTCTGACGTCAACCGCTGCTGCTGCCGCCTCACTGTCTGCTGTTGCCGAACCACTTTTGCTGTCAACTGTTCCGGCTGCCGCCATGCTGCCTGCTGTCCAAGCGGTAACCCCGCTGCCCACTGCGCCTGTTGCTGGCCCGCTGTCTGCTGTTCCAGTGTCAACCTTGCAGTCAACTGCTTCTGCTGATGCCTCGCTGTTTGCTGTTCTAGCGTCATCTCTGCCGCCAACCGCTTCTGATGCCGCCTCGCTGTCTGCTGTTCCAGTGTCAACCTTGCAGTCAACTGCTTCTGCTGTTCCAACGTTAACGCCGCCGTCAACTGCTTCTGCTGATAACGCCGCCGTCAACTGCTTCTGCTGATGACCCGCCGTCTGCTGTTCCAACGTTAGCCCCGCCGTCAACTGCTTCTGCTTATGTCTGCTGTTCCAACGTGAACCCCGCTGTTAACTGCTCCCGCTGCCGCCTTGCTGTCTGCTGACTAAGTGCTAAGCTTACCATCAACTGTTCAAGCTGCTGCCCCGCCGTCTGCTGTTCTAGCGATAACCCAGCTTCCAGTGTTGTTGAATCTAGACAAACAAGTGGCTGCCGTGAACCAGCCTCTGCCTCGACAACCTGCCGCTACAAGTGTTTCCCTTCCGTCCACGAATGCCTTCCCTGCTGTAAGGATGTGCGGTGCTTTAATTGTTTTGGATCTGGACACTATAAGTCCCAGTGCCCGAAGCCAATCAGACCAGCGAATTCCTGCTTTAAATGCGGCAAACTGGACCATATATACAAGAACTGCCCGTCCAAGATTGGAACTTCCGGTGCCACCAACGCCGCCGCTGCCAACGCAGTCACTCTTCCCCATTGCGGAGACGCCTTGATAGATAAAAAAGATCATCTACAAATGGTGAGTGTTGCCTTTATGTCAAATCAAGTGAAAAGCAGTGAGTTTACGAATATTTTTTCCCTTCTCGACTCTGGTAGTCCTAGAAGTTTCATTCGGCAATCAGAAGTGCCATCTTCATATAGCCTGAAGCCAACCCTGCTGAACTGCCGTGGTCTAGGTAACGACCAACTTACGTCTTTAGGAAAAATTCAGTGTGAAATTAGAATATTCCAACAAACAGTATCCCATCAATTTGATGTACTGCCTAGCAGTGCCACAAATTTGCCTATGATCTTGGGTAGAGACTTTTTTGTTAAAACAAATTTGAAATTATGTAAAATAAAAGTGTCTTATACAAAAAGTAAATTACTGAAGTTAGATAAATATAAAATGAATTGTAACAAGAAACTCACTGCTGTCCTTAATTCACTTGATTTGTTTAGGAAAGATGTCAAACGCACAATGACCAAAAATGAGTCAACCCGGTCGCTTAATGAAAATGACTTTATACCTGCCAAATCACAGTCGTGTACCACTAAAATAGAGTGTTCCGTCATGTCTGAGTATTCGTTGAGTGATGCCCTAGCAGCCATTAATGCAATCGAGTTACCTGCTGTTAGTGAAAATGAGTTTAATATAGAGCCTACTCTGCCGTTAGAACAATCTACAAAGTTGCAGTCTGTTATTTCCGCCACCTATGTTGATGTCCCTTCCGAACTGATTAAACCGACCAATTACGAAATGAAAATCGAATTGACAAGTCAGACCCCTATTTTCTGCCGACCCCGCCGATTATCACATCACGAGCGTAACGAAGTGCGCCAAATATGTGATGACTTATTAACTGCCGGTATTATCCGTCATAGTAGTTCCCCTTACGCTTCCGCTATAGTGCCCGTTAGAAAAAAAGATAATACCTTAAGGAAGTGTGTTGATTATCGCCCGCTGAATAAAATAACTGTCCGTGACCACTTTCCAATTCCGCTGTTAGAGGATTGTGTTGAACATCTGGGGGGTAAATCGTACTTCACTGTACTAGATTTAGAAAGTGGATTTCACCATGTCAAAATGCATCCTGATTCGATTAAATACCCAGCCTTTGTAACACCTGATGGTCAATTTGAGTACGTACGCATGCCGTTTGGCTTATGTAATGGTCCTCCAGTTTTTGCTAGATTTGTATACTTTGTGCTGAAGGACTTGATCAATAGAGGTCAATTAGTGATTTATATGGACGACATATTATTCGCGTCGAGTGATTTTAAAACCCATCTGCAAGTGTTGAAAGAGGCACTTTATATCTTACGAGTGAATGGGTTACGCCTTAAACTGTCTAAGTGTCGTTTTGCGCACAAAGAGTTGGAGTATTTGGGGTATTTAGCGAATTCTTCCGGTATCACCCCGAAACCAGGTCACCTTCAAGCCATAAAAAGTCTGCCGGAACCCCGGGATAGGAAAGAATTTGAACGTTGTTTGGGTCTCTATTCTTACTTCCGCCGCTTTGTACCCAACTTTGCCAAAATTGCTTATCCGATGTCGCTCCTGCTGAAAAAAGATGCCTCTAACGTTTTTTCTGATGAGTGTCTTAAATCATTCCGAACACTGCAGTCCAAACTGATCGAGTCACCGGTGCTGTCTATTTATAACCCGAAGTCTGAAACTGAATTACATTGTGATGCTAGTTCCGCCGGTTTTGGAGCGATGCTCCTGCAGAAACAAACTGATGATAAATTTCATCCTGTGTGTTATTTTTCGAAAGACCGCTTCCGTCCCAGAATCCAAATTGCATAGCTATGAATTGGAAACCCTGGCTATTGTGTACGCCTTAAAGCGTTTTGAGACATACCTGAAGTTCATTCCGTTTAAGATAATAACAGATTGTAATTCATTAGCGTTAACCCTTAAGAATGGTGGATCTTCCGCGAAAATTGCCCGCTGGGCATTACTTTTAGAAAATTATAGCTTTACCATTGTACATCGGTCCGGTATTTGTATGCCGCATGTTGATGCACTTAGTAGAATAGACACGTCTGCATATGTGGATGATGTGAACCTGGATTTCCTACTACAACTGACGCAAAACCGTGATCCAGAAATTGTCAAACTTCGGAGTGTCCTGGAGAACCAAGAGGTTGCTGGTTTTGAGCTGCAAGATGGTGTCGTGTATCGCCGATCACCGACTGATGTACCTCAGCTTTATGTCCCTGCCGAAATGATTAACAGTGTCATACGAAGAATGCATGAGAAGCTAGGCCATCTGGCCACTGAAAAGTGTTGTACACAGATTAAAAAACATTATTGGTTTCAGTATATGAAATCTTACGTTAACAACTTTATTAAAAACTGCCTCAAATGTATTTACTATTCCCCTTCCGCTTATAATGGTAATGCTACCCTGCATAGTATTCCGAAAACCCCTCTGCCATTTGATACTCTTCATATTGACCACTTAGGACCCCTTCCGTCCACGCCGTCTAGTAACTACTACTACAACTAATTCCCGAGAAGTATGTCACACTTTAGAGACGCAGTATTTCCCCAACTATAGTCGACCTCGCCGAATTGTTAGCGATCGAGGTACGTGCTTCACTTCCGCCGAATTCGCTGATTTTCTGCAGTCCCACCATATAATCCATGTCCAGAATGCCACTGCCTCCCCCCGTGCTAATGGGCAAGTGGAACGTGTCAATCGTGTCTTAAGTCCCATGATTGCTAAATTGGCCGAGCCATCGGATCATGCCAATTGGGTGAAGCAACTTTCGAAAATTGAGTTCGCCTTGAATAATTCAATCCACTCCACAACTAAATTTGCAGCCTCCGTCCTCCTTTTTGGTGTCGAACAGCGCGGTGCTGTTATAGATGAGTTAACTGAGCGTTTAGATGATAGGCTTATTAGTGAAGTGCCCTTAGTAGACACCCGTAAGATTGCCCTGCAGAACATTGTCAAATCTCAAGAGTATAACACAGAGTACTTTAGCAAATATCATCGCCCTGCCGTTAATTTTGAAGAAGGTGATTTCGTCGTCATCAAGAATGTTGATACGACGGCCGGCATAAACAAAAAACTCATTAAGCGATACCGCGGTCCCTATGTCATTCACAAGAAACTTCCGAATGATCGTTATGTCATCCGAGATGTTGAAGGCTCCCAGCTCACATAGCTTCCGTATGATGGTGTGCTGGAGTCCTCTAAACTAAAATTGTGGCTCACGTCTGTTTGAAATTGTGCTTTTGATGTCTGACCGCAGGCAACACCCGCCGTTTGGTAAGATTTCAAGCCTTCTATGATCTAGAGTAGGTGGAATCGAGGTCGATTCCCTGTCAGGACGGCCGAGTTGTAAAGTATTTATTTTGTGCAACATTTATATTTAATTTCTATCGATTGTTTATCGTGTATACCGATATATTGTAAGCTAGTATTAAGGTATCGATGTTAGTATTAAGATTTATCAGAAAGTGTGGTTCGGCCACACTGATCTTGCCTCTGTCTCTTTTCCGGTTAACCTTACGCTGACAACATGTATATGTAACAGCTGCCGAAAAGAATAGATTAAACTATTAACCATCCTAGATATTTAAATAAATAATTAAGAGTGTTACAACAACTATGTTTATTTATTATTTCTAATTGCTTTCCCTTTTTACGATACTAGTACTTTGTATATGTTTTCATTACATCTTTTTGATTTAATTGATTTTGCTATGATTGATAAAATTGTGCGTTTCTATGAATTTCCAGTTCGGATACTAGAGCTGCAAAAGAATCGATACACTGAAAAAATCGATTCAGTTTGTGGGGAATCGATGCTTTGTATGGCTAGCATAACGAAAAACTTCACCACAACAAACTACCTTCTTCTTTTTGTTCAATAAAGTTAAAACGCACAAATCTGATACCATAATTGCTCTCCTGCAATATTAAAACGCGAAATATATGTTATTATCAAATATGACTAAAAAGGGTCGCCTTTTCAGCTTAAGTTTTTAATAGCACTGGCTAACAATAATCAATAAAGTTTTTTATGTGCAGGGCTTATTCTGAAAAGTCTAGTCTGGTTATCTTGTTTGCCATCTTGTTGGTCTGTGTTGTTGGAAAATTAATAATAAAATCAACTGAAAGGTATCAAATTTACACTTCGATTTAAATAATTTGTCACCATCATCGATGGTTTTGCAGCACTTATTCACACATTCTTATCACTTATTTAGTACGTTGAAAATAAAGTACATTCGTCTTATGCATTCCCTTAACTGTTTAGATTAACATATTTAAATTAAATTTAAAATTACTCGCACTTAGTTTCTAGCATTAAATATTCCCATCATACTATCGTATGACATCAAGCGTTTTTAATGGTATGATACCGAAGGTTAAACGTACATAAATATGTATATTGGTTTTGTGCTATGTCCTTAGTGGTGTCTGTCTGTTAAACCGTCCACCAGTCAAAACTGATGGCATACCTCACAGACCTCACAGACATACATCACCTGCCGCCACACAGACTCACAGACCTCTTAACAACCGTTTTCATACTGGTATCAGAGAATGCCTGAATCGGTTGCTTCCAACTGCAACGCTACTATTTTTTATTTTCTTCTTTTGATAAGTTAAACATATTTAGAATTTAATAACTAATCGAACAATTGAAAACTTTGCAGCCGGTCGCACCAACTACGGAATACACTCATAGCAGCATAAAAGTGGGTGGTAGCGTCTTTTTTTTTTGTTTTCGGCTGCTTAACGAAGCCTTACATATTAGGTTTTCAGCTCTATTATAACAAGTAAATTATGTTTATTTTCTTTGGTGTTCCTTACTGTGTGTGAGTATGTGTGCTGTATGAAAAACATACGTGCAATATATCATATAATCGTATAAAAATTTCCTTAGAAGCTAAATAACTTATTGGATTCTTCTTTTGCTTAGAAAATATAGTTCAGTATGTGCATGCATAATCACAACACTGTTGAGATTTTTCACTTTCCTAATTGAAATGTAGCTAACAGTTATATAATCGTATCTATAATTATTTTCATAGCCTTATGTTAGGGAGTATTTTATCTAGCGTTTCAATATCTTAATTTTATTTATTACAATTAAATTGTATATTATGATCTGTTTGTATTTGGCTTCTAAATTTTAACTTATTTTGCTTTCGTTTTTTTGTGGTATGTGTGCTTAGCCTGCTAAGGGTTTCCTTGAGTATACCACTATTATGATAATAGTATTATCAAAAGTTTTCGCCTACCTTTGAAATAGTGATGTAGGTAAAAATGTAAATAACACAGTAAAAAAGTTTTAATTTTAATTATAAAAAGTATTTAAACATGTTTATAAACACAATTTTGGATCGACAAAAAATGTTAAAGCGAAATCAATTTTGTATGAGATGCTCGTAAATGCGGAAGCCGTTAATTTTGTATTCATTTGCAATGTGTTGAAGTAAATAAACTGTTTATTTAATATCAAGGTTTTTACGGGGCAATTCAGGGATTGTTAAAAGTCCTATGTTATAATAAAATATTTTTGAATACTAATATATTTTTTTTGTAATTTGATTGTTTAATATTTGTTTACTTATATATAGAACATGTAGTCATGATCGACTAAACTAAACAATTTTTTGTTTAAAACGTTGCTAGCCTTATTTTTTATATCGTGCTTAATTCTACATACACACATTCACGCTTTACTTTTACTTTAACTTAAGCGCATCGAAATGAAACGAAAATACAAAAAAGCTTTAGTTCTCGATTTTCTCTGCTTTGCTCAATTTTTAATCTTTTCGTACATACGAAACTTATATTCACACTTGCTATCAGCAGCATTAAAACCTTCATGCTAGATTCTGCACGGGTTCAATAATCAAAAGTTTTCCTATCTGCAGCTTCTGCTCTTGATCTCGATCTAGTTCCTGCTTGAGCTCCGATCAGGCAATGCTCAAAACTTGCTCTATTTGCTTGTAGAAGCCATAGCCGGTGGCAACATATCACACGGTGGTTTCCCGATCTACTTGTATGTACTCGACCGGCTGTAGTGGATGTCAGGACGCTGGATCAATGTAGACCGCCTCCTTCTTAAAGTCCGTCCTAAGAGTGCCAATGTTACAGGCAGCTGGCACATTGCTATTGCCATTCGTACCTGCATTAATAAAGCCACCACTCTTCTGCGCCAGCGCCTTTTTTCGTTTGCGGACCAGTCCGAACATGCAAAAGATCAGGCAAGCAGTAACGGCTGCGGCAATGCACCCCAATGCAGCAAAGACGCCGCCAGGCAGCTCTAGCAGCTTTCGAGTGGCTCCGCACTCCTCTTCGGACTCGTCAAAACCACTGGGACAGTTATGATGACCTGTAAATATAAATAACAAAACGGGGCAATGGTTAAAACGAAATCTGCGGTCAGGTTACTTGTTCACTTTTATGATGACCAACCTTATATAACCACCAGCGAGTAAACTTTAAGTGCTCACTGGTTTATGGGTTTTTTGGTTAGCATGTATAACGCTCTTTATATATAAAGCAACGCCTACTGGGCACCCTGGATTGGAAGTATGAAAATGGCCTTTCTAACAGTTCTAATAAAACAATAGGCAGGTATTTTTAAATTTTTCGGTTGATTGTTTATTTCAAAGATTGTCGACTATTAAATACTCATTTTTTTTTATTTAATTCAGTGCGTTATAATTTAATCATTCTTATAAACAATACTTTATTATTATCTTTTAAATATTATATCGTACATGAGAAGCGTACTTCATTAAACTTCAAAATGACTGGTAGAGGATATAATTACTTTAGAGTTTGACAATTTTTCCATTTTATCTTCATAACATAATCCCGTCACACCAATTTGGCTTTCGTGAAAAGCATGGAACAATTGAGCAGGTTAACAGAATAACATCAGAGATACGAAGCGCGTTCGAAAATAGAGAATACTGCACTGCAATATTTCTGGATGTTTCTCAGGCATTCGACAAAGTTTGGTTGGAAGGTCTAATGCATAAGATCAAAGCAATGCTCCCAAACAACACACATAAGCTGCTTAAGTCGTACCTATACGACAGGAAGTTCGCAGTAAGATGTTACACTGCAATGTCTGACGAACACAGTATCGAAGCTGGTGTTCCACAGGGCAGCGTACTGGGACCAACACTGTACGTGCTTTTCACAGCAGACATCCCAATAAGCAGCCGATTGACAACATCTACCTTTGCTGATGATACAGCTATTCTCAGCCGCTCCAGATGCCCAATACAAGCAACAGCGCAACTAGCCCTTCATCTGGTCAACGTGGAAAAATGGTTATCAGATTGGCGAATTAAGGTAAACGAACAAAAATGTAAGCAAGTAACTTTCACCCTTAACAGGCAAGATTGTCCACCGCTCACGTTAAACAACACCACACTTCCAAAAACAAACGATGTAACGTATCTGGGCGTACACTTAGACAGAAGACTAACATGGCGGGGACACATTGAAGCTAAAAGAACACATCTCAAACTGAAAGCCAATAGCCTCCACTGGCTCATCAATGCTCGCTCTTCCATTAGTTTGGACTACAAGTATAACGCTCTTTATATATAAAGCAACGCCTACTGGGCACCCTGGATTGGAAGTATGAAAATGGCCTTTCTAACAGTTCTAATAAAACAATAGGCAGTTATTTTTAAATTTTTCGGTTGATTGTTTATTTCAAAGATTGTCGACTATTAAATACTCATTTTTTTCTATTTAATTCAGTGCGTTATAATTTAATCATTCTTATAAACAATACTTTATTATTATCTTTTAAATATTATATCGTACATGAGAAGCGTACTTCATTAAACTTCAAAATGACTGGTAGAGGATATAATTACTTTAGAGTTTGACAATTTTTCCATTTTAGTTCTTACCGACCCTGGGATTTGTTCACTCTACGACGTGCGTTAACTGTATTTTTACTATTTACACAGGTGACTAAAATGCATATGCGTATTATTCACCGGAGTCACATGCGCTCTTTCTTTATTTAATTGATATTTCTTCAAATAAATTTCATGTCATGTTTAATGTGTGCAACTGTCGTCGAATGCAGACGTGTTTTCTCATCGTGGTCCGGTTAATTAATTCCCAAACGCAAAAGTGCAGTGATATAGAAGCTTATAAAATATATATTTTATGCGAAAAGACGCTAAGTGCAATGTATCTGCACAAATTGCTTTTTAAAAAATCTGCAATTCAAACAAAACAATTGACTTTTAACAAATAATAACATATAAAACAAAAGGCACTAACAAATTCTTCACCTCGCTTAAGACAATGAGTCAACGCGAGAATTGTGGCCAGCGACAACGCGAGCAAGACGAGCGTCGTCGGCTGAGCAACGCTTACTTTTCCGTAGTTTCAGAGCAGCCCGAGCGGTCAATTACCCCCAACCCGCAAATGGAACTCTCTTACACAGCGCGTGCCAGAGAACGTTCTTGCTCACCGTCTCCGTCCCTGTTATCTATCGAGTCAACGCAATCCGACCGCGCGCGGTCGGCAACACCCAATCCGACAAATGAAGTATTGCACACAGCACGCGACCGAAAGTTTTCGTGCTCCCCGTCTCTCTTAGCAACGACTGCAAGTGCCGCGGCCTCTCTAGGTACCGCAACAGTGACTACAACCACAACTGCACCGATACCTACTTCCCGTTCAACAAGCACAACGACTGCTGCGCCGTCAGCAAATCAAACTGCAAACAGCAAAAATGTTAAGCCGGCTACGCAGACTGGTATGGATCGCTACATTTATATCAAAAGAAAGCTAAGTCCGCAAAATTCTACGAATAAACCAAAAATGACCCGTAGCAATTTAAATATACCCTCGAATGATACTACATACAATAGCAATAGATTTCACATCTTGGCAGAATACACAGATGATCTACCTTCTGAAGCCGTTGGGGTTGTCACGAAAAAGCCGAAGCCACCCCCAATATATATACGCGAGAAAAGCTCCAGTGCTTTTGTTAACAAAGTTATCGAGCTCATAGGCAAAGATAGTTTCTACATAGTCCCTCTGGTACAGGGTAAAATTCAAGAAATTAAAGTCCAGACAAAGTCGGAAGATAATTATAGAGTTCTCATAAAGTATCTAAACGAAAAAAAAATTAATTATTATACGTATCAATTAAAAAGCTGCAAGGGCCTGCAGGTCGTAATAAAAGGCATAGAACCTGATGTAACACCAGAAGAAATAAAACAGGCGCTGCAGGAAAAAGGATTTCGAGCAAAAACCGTCATAAACATCTTAAACAGGAATAGGATGCCGCAACCACTTTTTAAAATAGAACTTGAACCAGAAACGAAGATGCTTAAAAAAAACGAGGTGCACTCAATATACAAACTTCAGCTTTTACTTCACCGAAGAATCACCGTAGAAGAACCGCACAAACGAAACGGTCCGGTACAATGTATGAACTGCCAAGAGTACGGCCATACAAAAGCCTACTGTACACTGCGCTCGGTATGCGTATACTGTGGGGAACTGCACAGCTCCGCAAGTTGCCCAGTAAGCAAAGAAGACTCTAGCAAATAATTCTGCAACAACTGCGGCAAAGGCAAGCATACAGCCAACTACAGAGGCTGCCAAGTCTACAAGGAACTTAAAAATCGTATCCATCAGCGCTGTACCACTGCACGCTCGCAACACGCATCGACTACCTTCACTCCATCGAATGGAATTCACTCCGCCTCAAGCACCACTACTATAAAGAGTTTGCTGAAAACTTTCTACAGGCCACATCTCTAAAAATACATTTAACCAGTGGGAACCAACTTACTCTTGCCGCTGTATACTGCCCTCCGCGTTATACCATATCTGAAGACCAATTTATGGAATTTTTTAACTCACTTGGAGAATGCTTTATAGCGGCAGGAGACTACAATGTCAAGCACACACACTGGGGATCTCGTATAGTGAATCCAAAAGGAAAGCAGCTCTACAATGCAATTATAAAAGCTAACAACAAGCTCGACTACGTTTCTCTTGGCAGACCAACATACTGGCCGACAGATCCCAAAAAACTACCCGATTTGATTGACTTTGCAGTTACCAAAAACATTTCGCGTAGACTGATAAGTGCAGAGTGCCTTTCGGATCTATCATCCGATCACTCCCCAGTCCTAATAAATCTGCAACGACACCCTGAATACATAAATCGACCCAGTAAGTTAACTTCACATAAAACTAACTGGCTCAGATACAAAAAATATATAAGCTCACACATTGAGCTTAAGCCACGTCTCGTTGATGTAGCTGACATTGACAGTTTTGTTAACACTCTGGAGACTGTCTTCGTCGCCGCAGCTCGCACCGCTACGCCTCAAATACCAAAAACAATACACAACCAAAGGACAACAAATCTACAAATTGAACAGCTCGTTCTTGAAAAGCGGCGCTTACGACGTGATTGGCAATCGAACAGATCGCCATCGGCAAAGCAAAAACTAAAAGACGCCACACGTAAACTCACCAAAGCGTTAAAAATCGAGGACGAGTGCGCTCAACGCCGTTACATCGAGCAATTATCAACCACCAGTACGAAAAACTCATTGTGGAGAGCTCACCCAACTCTAAGCTCACCAACAGAAACAGTAATGCCTATAAGAAACTTCGCAGGCGGCTGGGCTCGCAGCGATGAAGAAAGAGCTAACACATTTGCTACTCATCTCCAAAAAGTGTTCCAACCTAACCCTGCAACAAATACGTTTGCACTACCGACTTCTTCAAACGGCTCTCAGCTTCAAGATGATCCAATCAAGTTTCGCCCGAATGAAATCGTTAGAATCATTAAAGAGCAACTGAACCCAAAAAAATCTCCAGGAGGTGACCAAATAACCCCAAAGATGATTATTGAGCTTCCTTACTGTGCAATCTGCATAATTGCCCAGCTCTTCAATGCTATCACCAAACTTGGCCACTATCCAGACAGATGGAAAAAGTCAATTATCATTATGATACCAAAGCCTGGAAAAGATCACACAGTTCCCACGTCGTATAGACCTATAAGCTTATTACCGTGTCTATCAAAACTTTTTGAAAAATGTTTGCTGTCCCGGATAAATCCATTCCTGAATCTTCATAACATAATCCCGTCACACCAATTTGGCTTTCGTGAAAAGCATGGAACAATTGAGCAGGTTAACAGAATAACATCAGAGATACGAAGCGCGTTCGAAAATAGAGAATACTGCACTGCAATATTTCTGGATGTTTCTCAGGCATTCGACAAAGTTTGGTTGGAAGGCTTAATGCATAAGATCAAAGCAATGCTCCCAAACAACACACATAAGCTGCTTAAGTCGTACCTATACGACAGGAAGTTCGCAGTAAGATGTTACACTGCAATGTCTGACGAACACAGTATCGAAGCTGGTGTTCCACAGGGCAGCGTACTGGGACCAACACTGTACGTGCTTTTCACAGCAGACATCCCAATAAGCAGCCGATTGACAACATCTACCTTTGCTGATGATACAGCTATTCTCAGCCGCTCCAGATGCCAATACAAGCAACAGCGCAACTAGCCCTTCATCTGGTCAACGTGGAAAAATGGTTATCAGATTGGCGAATTAAGGTAACGAACAAAAATGTAAGCAAGTAACTTTCACCCTTAACAGGCAAGATTGTCCACCGCTCACGTTAAACAACACCACACTTCCAAAAACAAACGATGTAACGTATCTGGGCGTACACTTAGACAGAAGACTAACATGGCGGGGACACATTGAAGCTAAAAGAACACATCTCAAACTGAAAGCCAATAGCCTCCACTGGCTCATCAATGCTCGCTCTTCCATTAGTTTGGACTACAAGGTCCTGCTTTACAACTCTGTTCTAAAACCAATCTGGACCTATGGTTTCCAGTTATGGGGGAACGCTAGCAACAGCAGCATCGACATTGTCCAGAGAGCCCAGTCAAAAATATTGAGAACCATTACCGGGGCACCGTGGTATGTTCGAAACGAAATATTCATAAAGACTTAAACATCTCAACAGTCAAGGAGGAAATAGAGGAACAAAAAGTAAAATATCTTATCAAGCTCTCATCGCACACAAATCATCTCGCGAGAGGTCTCACAAGGCTGCGCAGCCGATCCCGTCTTCGTCGTAACGACTTACCAACCCAGCGATGATTTTTAGGGACGCGCACTCAGAATACAGTCAAAAACAAAAATGAACTGTTAGCTAAGATTTATTTATAAGATTTGTATACTTATTGCTAGTTTTCTAATTCACTAGAAAAGATTCAATAAATAAGACCAGCAATTTAAAAAAAAAAAAAAAAAATGTTTAATGTGGTCACAATTCCAATTTTTGTACATTTTTGTACTAAATGGAATCTACTTTAAACACAGCTGGCACAAAATTTAGTTTCATAGTTTTTGGTCTTGTGTGAAAGAGAACGTAACGTGATTTTAACTGTGACTTATGCCATGTTCACACTATGAAAAATTAATCTCGTGATTACGATAATCTACCAGCGATAATCTTATGCGTTCACACAACAATCAGCTGATTCGCATAAGATTAAGTTTGACATTTGTTTGTTTACATTTATAAATGAACAAAATTAAATAACAAACTGCAGAAAAAATTTAAATTAACCATTAGTGAATAAATATTAACCAATAGTGAATAAAAACGCCGCCAAATATTATTAATATTATTTTTGTTATGATAAAAATGATGGATATGGCGAAAATAATGGAGGATCTATTCAATACTTCAAGAGCACAAAGGAATCTTGTGCTAACGAAATATGAAATGCACCTCACGTTATGTACAGCCATATCTGAGGCATCTGTGATGAAAAAGTGCTGGAGAAAAGTATGTATTAACTTATAATTATGTGTATATATGTATGTATATAAAAGTGTTTTTCTTTTAGGAACGTTCACAATTTTTCTGGGAAATTGATTGCCAAAACTGCTCAGATGCTTTTTTTAAGAGCAATTTGCGCATGAATCGCAAATCTTTCAACAAGCTTTGTGAGCTGGTAAAAAGTATAGAAAAAAAAGATACCACTTATAGAAAGGCAATTCCTCTACAAAAACGTGTTTCAATAGCAATGTACGCGCTAGGTTCATCAGCTGAGTACCGGACCATAGAAAATATGTTCGGAGTTGGAAAGTCGACAGTGTGCACAATAGTGTTGGACTTTTGTAGAGAGACTTGGAAGCAATTACGACCTCTGTATCTTTAAAAATTTCCATTGACAGCTGGAAAAGTTTAAGAGTGCGTACGTGGATTTGAAGGTATGGGATTTCTGCAATGCCTTGGCGCTATTGGTAAGATTTTTTTTCAATACTTTTAAATTTGTATAATATCACTCCACATTTTCAGATGGATGTCATATAGCAATTCACCCATCTTCAGAAGACGCTGTAGATTATCATAATTACAAAGGATGGTAATCTACAGTTTTGCTAGCTTTAGTAGATGCAAGGTTTGTAAACAATTACTATTGCTTATAGAATGTATAACATAATAAGTCTTCTTCAGGTGTCGTTTCATTTACGTAAATGTTGGTAGCCCAGGTCGCTGTCATGATTCTAACATTTATGAAAAATCATTGCTCAAGCGAGAACTCAAAAACTGTGAGCTTTTAAATGATATGGCAAGAAACATGAACAACACAAGAGTACCGGTTTTCATAATAGGAGACTCTGCATTTAGACTTGGTGATGAGCTTATGAAACCGTACCCTTTCACTGTTGCACAACCAGCGGATAAAAAAGCGTTCAATTATCGCCTTTCTAAATGCAGGAGGGTAGTTGAAAACGCATTTGGCCACTTGAAAGCTCGATTTAGGAGAATCGGAAAGGGTATCGATAACCAAGTGGACAATGCTACACTGATCATCAAGGCGTGTTGTGCACTGCACAATTTTCTTAACAACGAAAATGACGAGGTTAATGAAAGTTGGTTGGCATCACAGCAAATGATCGACCATGCAAGACATTCACCAGACATAACAATTATTACTCAAATGTTGGTAGAGCAGAGGATATACGTAAAGCATTGACATCTTTCATTTGTAAGTACATATTTTATTATATTAATTATTGTTTTTTTAAAAATGACACCATAGCGTCTTTCAGTTCACTAAAATCTGAAACGCAGCGTTCCAAAAGTACCACCTTCTTCTCCTCTATTTCTTTATTCTCTTTAAGAGCTTCTTTAAAATCCTTAGAGGACTGCTCCATATAATCGCATATCTTCGCCTGAAAGCTTTGTTTTTTCTTTTTAGATGAGCGCTCACATTCGGAATCTGATGTTGCTGAAGCTGGCGTTTCATTAAATAGCATTCTTGGCGATTTTGGAGAAGGCGATATTGGAGTTGCAGTTGCAGAATATGTTGATGAATCCACATTCAACGAATCATTACTTTCTTCTATGGATAATAATTCTTTTTAGTACTTAATATATTAAACAATAAAATATTATATTTACCCATATTACTGTGCACTTAAACTTTTATTTCTGCGCCCGTGAAGTGAAAGCCAAAGTTCCGCATCTCTACCGCCATTTCCTCATATATATGCGAGTTTTTCCTAGCAGATCGCAGTTGTTGCAATCTGCTCTGCCATATCTCGATGAGGCAGATTTCTGCCCCATCGCACCAATTTATTCTTTTCTTTTTTGCTGCCATGTTTTCTTACAAATTGCAAATAAAACAACAATAACAAATAACAGCTGTTCTCATATGCAAATAACAGCGCCATCTGTTATGTTTATGTTAGACAAAAACAGGGTTGCATTGACGCTAATCAACTAGATTAGCAGGTAAACTCGTCAATGAGAGGATTACGTTTGACAGTTTTTGTATGAGTTAATCGCGCGATTATATGTAGATAAGTGCTTTAATCTCGTTAATGACCCTAATCGCGCGATTAAGTGCTATATCAGAACATTGCATTAAACCTCGAAATTTGAATATGGCAGTGACAAAAATAAAGTATTCGTCTCCAATAAAGCTACACGTATGTATATGTACATACGTATGTATGTACATACATACGTATGTATTTATGAACATTTTACTTTGCCCCATTTTTTATATTTATTTAAGTATTTTTTATTTAACCTAAGTCCCGTGTGTCAACAGGCAAGTATATTAATTCTATGTAATTATTACTTGAAAACAATACTAAACTTTGCATTTTTAGTTTTTTGTTTATTTATATTTAAAACAACATGTCATGTTTTTATTCATATATTTAGGGTGTTCGCTTTGTGTTGCAAAGTGCAAAAGTGTAAGAGTGCAAGCCATCCCAACAACAATTTGTACAGAATCGAGTTTACACTTTTTGCTAGACCCCTGCCTATGACAAAAATATCGTTGTACTTTTACAACGATTTCAGTGTTAAAAAATGATAAAAAAGTGAAAATGTGTTGCACAATACAAGCAATTTTCTGGTATTTTTTTGGTGTAATTTTGTGCTTTAGGTGCTAAATCAAAACAAACAGCTGTTCATTGTGAAAAGGCGCTAAAAGTAAATTAGGGTTGGATTGCTAATTTTCTTAAATAAACCTGTTTATGGGATGGTGTCCGTTCTAGGAGTGATGCTTTCACGCTTTTAAAGGGCATTTTTAAATTTGTTTATTTATTGCAAGCAGCAAATGAAATATCACAAATGGCAAACTCAGCTCAAACGATAGCAAACAGCTGATTGTGTAAATTTATCAGACTTGTTTTGTTCGATTGGGTGTTCACGACGGCGGTGTTGCAAAGTTACAATTTTGCACATTTGCAAGACAAAGTGAACACCCTAATTGTAATTGTTTATGTGTGAAAAATTAATCATCACTTATCTAAAAAAATTGTACAAAGTGCACATTCTGACTTAAAAAATGTATTGTTTTATGAAAAAATTAAATAAGTATATATTACAACTATGTTTATTTATTATTCCTAATTGCTTTCCCTTTTTACGATACTAGTACTTTGTATATGTTTTCATTACATCTATTTGATTTAATTGATTTTGCTATGATTGATAAAATTGTGCGTTTCTATGAATTCCAGTTCGGATACTAGAGCTGCAAAAGAATCGATACACTGTGTTGTGGTAGAGGGTTGCTTTTCCTGATGTGACGATATGGTGTTCGTGGGATTCCGTCGCACTTCGCTGAAAACTGCCTTTTTTCAGGAACCAAAAAGAACTCGCGCGTCTGTTCACTTTCAAAGGTTTATTCAGATTAAAAATACATGTTTTGAGAGTACCTTAGAACTAGCCTTAATGTTACATGTTGCCAACGTGTGGTGAGTTTACGACCACTGCAGAGAGAGTAATATATAAAACGGCAACTCCCTGTTCACTGCCTGCTTTTAGGCATGAACATACCGCCCCCCTTGCAGCGTCATGCAAAAAGAAAGGATAATAATTATTTACAAAAAGAATGGAATTCCGCTACGGAGCCCATGCTTCTATTGGTGGGCGCATGAGCCGGACAACATCCAGCCGAACACCGTGTTTTGCGCCAACGGACCTCCTTGACTCGGAATCACCCCC
Organism: Scaptomyza flava; assembly: GCA_030179655.1. Taxonomy (NCBI): domain Eukaryota; kingdom Metazoa; phylum Arthropoda; class Insecta; order Diptera; family Drosophilidae; genus Scaptomyza; species Scaptomyza flava. Next base: position 35,653,234 of record JARNME010000404.1, on the reverse strand, counting down.
GACAGGATGATCTCTGAATAGATGTCAGCCCCCAACACCAGGCTAGTCGTGATTGACCGGAACCAGCGGTCGTCTGCCAGAGTAATATTCGCCGTGTTGGCGCAATGCTGCTCCGCTATGTCCTTGATGGGGGTAAGGATTTTGGTTGGCATCGCCTGAAGAATGACCTCCTTCTGGAATTCGGAGGAGCGCGACTTGATCACGGCCGTGCACGCTCTGTCGTTACCGACCCGAGTGACGGAAAGCCCGAGGGCCGTTGCCAAGGGCGTGTCGATACGACTGAGCGGACAGCACGGGTCGACTACAGCTCGCATGTCGAATATCTTGGACCCCGTGTCAAGTCTCACAATCGCTGTCGGCAGCACTGTTGTCCGCTGCCGCTCCATGATTGACGAAAGCGACAACGGTCGTACCGAAGGTGATGGAGATGGTGAAACGGAAGGCTGTGGGGAGCCAGGTCGAGCCCGGGGTGCCGGTCGTGTGGGTGCCAACGAGCGTGGCTGTGCCTCGTGCATGTGTAGGAGGGTGTGGTGGTCGCCCTGGCACACGTGGCATCGGTCTTTACGACGGCACGTCGCTCCCGAGTGCTGGTGAGCGAGGCATTTTGGGCAGTATTTGTTAATTAGTACGGCCCGTAATCTCTTTTCGGCCGCCAAACGCATGAAACGCTGGCATTTCCGCAACGCGTGAATACCGCGGCACACGCGGCATCGGAAGGATGCCGTTCCTTTTGGGCCCTTCTTGAATTGTACCTTCTGGGGTGCCATCCTGCTGCGTAATGAAAAAAGAGAACGAGACGGAAATTAGACATGGTAGGATTAGAAGGTATTTTTCGACTGGTTTCCAGTCTCTGCGGGAAGCAATATCAGCTTCGCTATTGGACGCTTAATAACGCCTCGGGCAGTTAAGACGTCGACTACTCGGACTTTGAGATCGACGCCAGGATATGTATTCTGGATTCGCCCTAGGCGCCATTCATTCGGTGGAAGATTATCTTCTTTGATAATCACGAGATCATTTGGTTGGAGATCTCGAGATGGCAACTGCCATTTATTCCTTTTGTGGAGCTCCTTGAGGTATTCCTCTTTCCACCGGAGACAGAAATGTTGATGGAGCGACTTAAGGCGCTGCCAGCGATTCAAAATAGACGCTGCGTCTGCTCCAATTTCTGGCTCGGCGTTAGATAGGAGTGGTCCCCGACAAGGAAGTGACCCGGGCTCAAGGCCAGCATATCGGTCGGGTCTTCGGACATTGGCGAAATTGGACGCGAGTTCAAGCATGCCTCTACTTTGGACAGCAGAGTTGACAACTCCTCGAAGGTATACTTGAACGTGGACGTGGATTTATAAAACAGAGTTTTAAAACTTTTTACCCCTGCTTCCCATAAGCCACCCATATGTGGGGCACTAGGAGGGTTGAAGTGCCAGGATAACTCGTGATGGCTAAACTTGGAAAGCACTAGGTTTCTCGTGGACTCCAGGAATTCACGGGAAAGGACCTTGGCAGCTCCGACAAATGTCTTCCCATTATCGGAGTGCATCGTCGCTGGACATCCACGTCTTGCAATGAATCTTGCAAATGCCGCAAGAAATTTCTCGGTAGTGAGGTCTGAGGTGGCTTCCAAATGTACAGCTTTAGTGCTAAAACACACAAAGACACACACGTACCCCTGGTTATTAAACACGCTCGGCCTGTATAATTCTTCACATCGAAGGGGCCGGCGAAGTCAACACCTGTGTGTGTGAAAGGCCGCGAAAAAGAGATGCGTTGCGCAGGAAGCTCTCCATGAGTTGAGTCTGGAGCCTCTTGCGATGGACCACGCATATCTTGCAGGAGTGGATCGTGGATTTTACCAACACCTTGAGTTTTGGAATCCAGTACTTTGCACGGATGAGGCGCATCATCAGTTGATTGCCCCCATGCAAAGAGATTTGATGCGTAAAGCTTACCAGAAGGCGAGAATACGGACATGAGTAGGGCAGTAGAATTGGGTGCCGCTCATCATAACTGAGAGTCTCGCAGGATCGGATGCGACCACAGGCCCGAATGACTCCATTCTTGTCTAAGAACGGGTTAAGGTTACGAAGACTGCTTGTGCGCGGGTGGATTTCCCTTGAAGCAATCTCTTATACTCTAACGGGTATTCGGCTCTTTGTGTGAGGATGACTAGATTTTCTTGAGCTTGGAAAGTTCCTTATGGTGCAGATCTATTGACCCTGGATGTGAGCTTCCTTTCGAGCGCGATACAAAGCGTAGAACGTACGCAAACACGCGCATCGCCCGATCGAACTTAGAGAATCGTTCGAGAAAACGGAATGCGGAACTGGTGCTCACCATATTGACCTTGATAGGGCGGTGTTCCAGTTCCGTGTCGAGAGGAAGCTCAGTAGAAGCTGGCCAATGCTGCTGCGCTACCTTCAACCATTCTGGTCCGTGCCACCACAGTGAACTGCTAAGTAGCTCAACTGCTGACACCCCACGGCTCGCGAGGTCTGCTGGGTTGGACTCAGATCGTACGTGGCGCCACTGTTTGGAGTCTGTGGCCTGAGTAATTCTTGTTACCCTGTTCGCCACAAATGTGGACCACGCACATGGAGGCTTATTAGCCATGCTAGAACTATTGTGGAGTCAGTCCAGTAGTAGAGCTCACAGTCTTGAAGGGGAAGTTGTGGAATTACAGCTGCTGACAATTCGGCAAGTAATACGGCTCCGCACAACTCTAGTCGTGGGATGGACACCGTTTTTGTGGGAGCGACTCTAGTTTTTGCTGTAAGGAGGTGGACAGAGATTCCACAGCGGGTTTCCGTGCGGACATAAAGCGCTGCACCGTATGCGTACTGAGACGCATCACAGAAACCATGGATTTGGAGTCGCAGCGTTGGCTGGGTTTCTACCCATCGTGGAATGCGCACCTTGCCGAGACTGGAAAAGTGGTCGAGGAACTCTTGCCACTTTGAAGCGAGATCATCGGGTAACGGATCATCCCACCCTAACTCCCTGAGCCATGTCTCTTGCATGAACATCTTTGTCCGGACAATGACTGGGCTAACCACCCGGCTGGATCAAACAGCTTCGCAATCTGCGAAAGCACTTCTCGCTTGGATACTGACGTTTGCGACACCTGGGAAGGAGTAAAGAAAAACTCATCGGAATCTGCTTTCCATCGGATTCCGAGGGTTTTTGCTGCACTGGCTTCCTCTAGTTCAAGGAAGTCAGAACTAAGCCGATGTTGCTCAGGAATGACCTTAAGCAAGTCTTTTTTATTAGAAGTCCACTTGCGTAATGGAAACCCTGCGGATTCAAGTGCCTCACGGAGCTCTGAAATACATTGCACTGCACGACTCTTAGTGTGAGCTCCTGCTAACACATCGTCAACGTACATGTAATTCAATATAACGTCACTTGCAAGGGGGTAGCGACACTGCACATCTTTCGCTAGTTGCTGCAGTACTCTTATAGCTAGGAATGGGGCACAGTTTACTCCGAAGGTAACTGTGTTCAGTTCGAAATCGCGGACCTCATTGTCCTTTGTTCGGAAAAGGATTCTTTGGTATGGAGTGTGTTTGGGATCTACCAGTATTTGCCTATACATTTTTGTAATGTCTGCATTAAACACGTACTCAAAGAATCGCCATTTAAGGATCTGCATGGTCAGATCTGATTGGAGAACGGGTCCCGGATGCAGGACGTCGTTAAGACTTTTGCCGTTTGAAGACGGACTGGAGGCGTTGAAAACAACGCGAAGCTTTGTTGTAGTACTGTCTGGCTTGTAGACAGCATGATGCGGCAGGTAGAAATTGCCTGATCCGTTTGTAGCGGGGACTGGCCGCATATGACCAAGGTCCGAATACTCCTGAAGGACCTTATCGTACTGCTCTTTTAGTGCTGCGTTTTTATTCAAACGATTTTCACTACGAAGGAGTTGAGCCAGTGCGATAGATCTCGAATGCCCCAAGTTGATGGCTTCAGGGTTCTTGAAAGGGAGGGAGACAACATATCTACCACTTACGGTTTTGGTGGTTGTCTGCTGAAACAACTTCTCACAGGCTGTGTCGGACTCCCTTACCAGCTTTGCTGGTATATCCTCCACCTCCCAAAACTTTGTGAGAAGTTTCTCTAATCCTGCTTCTGGGCTTAGCAAGATTTGAGTCGAGAAGGCCGAAATGACTTTGGCATTGGAGTTGCAAACGGGACCCGTGATGGTCCAACCAAAAATCGTCTCTTGACCCAAGAGGGTACCACATATATTGGCATAGGACCCCTTTAACAAAATGGATGGAATTATGTCAGCTCCCAACAAGACATCTATCTGGGAACTCTTGTAAAAGCTTGGATCTGCCAATTGCAGATTAGGGAGCCCTTCCAAAGAACTTTGAGGGATTGTGTAGGAGGGCAGGTTTCCTGCCAACTTTGGAAGAACGAAAGCCGAGGTTTCAATTTGAACTCTTGGATTGAGCGGAGAGCAATGTGGAAATGGCATAAACGTTGAGGCTGGGCTGCAATAGCTCCATTGAGCCCAGAAACTTGAGCATCAACCGATTGAGACTGGGGTCGTATCAATTTAAACAGCCGCTCAGATATGAAGGTTGCTTCTGATCCAGAGTCTATCAAGGCACGTGCTGGATATTTTGTTCCCAAGGAACATACTTGGATATTGCCGTGCCGAGAAGGACGCTCTGTGCCTGCCGAGAAATAATTTTGGACCGTCGGTTGTGAAGGAGAAGTGGACTGTAGGTTGGGGGACGGATCCAAATCTGTTCCACCTGCTTGGGAGTTCGTCGGACGATGGAGGAGAGTGTTATGACGCCCTTGCAGGTGTAACAAGTGTGCACACTAGTGCAATCCTTTAGGATGTGACCTCTGGCGAAACAATTTAAACATAACTTGTGCTGCTTTATCGTGTTGCATCGCTCTTGCACAGACATATGTAAAAATTTTGGACATAAACGAATCGGATGATTTTCCTTCGCGCAAAGTTTGCAAGTCTGAATCTTGGCAGTGACCTTGGCTTCAAAGGAGTTACTCTTTTAGAAATGGGCTCTCTTCTGGACGCCTGTGTGGATGTACAAGGTCGTACATCTTCGATTGCCTCTAATGTTCTATACCGCTCTAATAGGAAATTATTTAGCTCACTCCAAGTCGGAATATCTACTTTGTTCTGGAGAGATTGCTCCCATAATGATAATGTGAGTTTTGGGAGCTTTGACGAACACATAAAAACAAGGAGGCAATCCCAATTCGCAATAGAAATGTTGGATAATTCTAAAGCCGATAGGCACCTTGGATGGTGCTCTGTAGTTCTTTTAACGCGGCTCCAGACTCATGAGAAATGACTTGCACACTGAACAGAATTCGAAGTTGACTGTTGACTAACAGTCTTTTGTTTTCGAATCTGCTGACAAGTGCTTGCCATGCTGTCGCAAAACCATCATTTGTGAGGGGGAACTTTGACACGATAGCCTTAGCATCGCCACTTGTTTTAGAATTTAGATGGAACAGCCTTTCAACTGGGGTGAGACTTGGATTATTGATGTAGACAGCTGTAAAAATGTCTCGGAATGTAGGCCATTTTAAATAATCTCCGGAAAAGACTTCGGTGTCAACAGGCGGTAAGCGGCAGCCTCTTGGCTGATAGGCACCACTGGAACTCGTTATGGGAACCGTAGCCTTCTCAATTTGCTCGCTGAGCATGGATGCGCAGCGTACATAAGCCACATAGCAGTGGTCATATTTCGCACGCAGGATTTCTGTGTCGGATTCGACACCATGACCAACGGCTTCGGAGAGTGCTCGTGAGCACCGTTCGAATTCCTGCTCGACCTTGTCCCACAAACTTCGAACCTGATCTTGATGGACCTTGAGCGTATGCAGTGACACTTCGGAATTGGATATAAATTTCGCCTCAAACTGAACGAGACGATCGGACACCGCGATAAAATTGGTTAAGGCAAACAGACTGGTCATCTTTAGATGTTGACTGGTTGACCTCGTAATGGGCTGTGTGACCGGAAGTTTTGCAGAGGTGGGGGCACTAGGCTTAGTTTGTTCCTTGCTTGTTGAGAGACTACGTCTTACGGATGGGATTGGATCGGAACTTGCTCTCTTGTGTTGCCCAGTGGAACAGAAAGGAGATTCTTCTTATCCCTGGCAGCTTCCGTTGGCATGCTAGGATCTTAGCCGCCAGAAAATAAATAATTATTCGTTGTTGCAGACGCTAGGCACAGGACCAATGCAGTTTGGAACAGCGGAATGGAACACACGGATAATAAATAATTACGACGAATTATTAACTAAAGGCGCAGCAGTGTCTCAAAAAAAAAAAAAAATAAAAAAAAATAATAAAATTAATTAATTAATTAATAACAAGAACGTACAAAACAAAGGATTTCTTTACGAATTGTTAATAAATTTGCGCTTGATAAAGAATATAAATCAGAGAAGAAAAAATAACACAATGGTGATTGATTTTGATCGCCTTATGAGGGACGCAGAAACGATGCTTAAACGTTAGGACCGTTTTCTGTCTTCTACTCTATGATTTTGTGTCAGTATGAACTTATCGATATCGAGCTAACCGATAGTTTGCACATATCTTTGTGGACGGAAAACACAAATGCTTATATTGTTTTAGTAATAAATGTGACAATAATGTTAAATATTGTGTTATGTGATCGTGTTTATTTTTTTGTTATGCCGCTTAATTGAAAATGTGTATATTTATTTATCTCTTTGTGTGGTAGCGGCCGAAAATTATTTGGTTATAAATGTGTTATATTTTTTTTTTTATGAGCATATGTTTGTGTATTGTGTGTTCTTTTTGTGTGTAGAAATATGAAAATAAAAATAGTTAACAAGTACAATGCTGGTAGGGAGCAAGTGTTTGCATATTGTTAAATATGCAAGTTTGTCGGCAGTGCGTACTGAGTATGTACCTTTTATATGTGCATATGTATATCGTACGCTTGACTTGGCCGACAATGTGTGTACATATGGATGTGCAGATGTAGGTAAATTTGTTGTAATTTATATAATTAATGTGCGCATATATTTTGTGTATTTTTAATAGCGAAATTAATAATATTCAGTGGTTTAAATTATTCAATTGCTCTGGTGTATTGTTGTGTCATATGACTTACATATGTCGGCAGCTATGTACATATGTATGTATGTAGACTTGAGCCTAAGTGCCGGCATATGCTTTAGATTTGTATGTATGTATATTAACACAGTTTTCGTTTATGTCGTTAGACAATATTATTATTGTTTGAAGACAATGAGGATTAACAATAATTCATGAGGTTAATGTTGTACATAGTTATGGATTTGCTCGTGGAAAATAATGCCGGCATACATATGAGTGTAGGTGTTTTTTAATGTAAGAATGGAAAAAGAAACATTTAACAATAAATGATTTGATTCTTACACCGCAAATAAACTTGGGTCTTTTTATTTGGGAATGGAAATATTTAAATTACAGGCATAAATTTTCACAAATATGGCGGCTGATGTACAAGGTTATGTATGGCCTTTTATATATCTATGAAACAGTATGGCGGCTGAATTTTATCGGACGTAGATGAAGAATATATTAATATAATTCTGGAATTGCCTTTCTTGTAGGCATTAACGAGTGAAGACGGAATGTACTGGCGGGTAAGTACCAGTACGATAAGTATATATTTTGCACAGGAGTTGCCACTTGGCAATGTACATGAATATAGGAGAAATATAACTTATCTGATTTTTTAAAGGAAATCCAACGATGCTATGATGCTGGGGCGAAATATTCTGTTGATTATCCGGCTCGAAGGACCAATGTTGTGGTAGAGGGTTGCTTTTCCTGATGTACGATATGGTGTTCGTGGGATTCCGTCGCACTTCGCTGAAAACTGCCTTTTTTCAGGAACCAAAAAGAACTCGCGCGTCTGTTCACTTTCAAAGGTTTATTCAGATTAAAAAATACATGTTTTGAGAGTACCTTAGAACTAGCCTTAATGTTACATGTTGCCAACGTGTGGTGAGTTTACGACCACTGCAGAGAGAGTAATATATAAACGGCAACTCCCTGTTCACTGCCTGCTTTTAGGCATGAACACACTGAAAAAATCGATTCAGTTTGTGGGGAATCGATGCTTTGTATGGCTAGCATAACGAAAAACTTCACCACAACAAACTACCTTCTTCTTTTTGTTCAATAAAGTTAAAACGCACAAATCTGATACCATAATTGCTCTACTGCAATATTAAAACGCGACATATATGCTATTATCAAATATGACTAAAAAGGGTCGTCTTTTCAGCTTAAGTTTTTAATAGCACTGGCTAACAATAATCAATAAAGTTTTTTATGTGCAGGGCTTATTCTTGTTTGCCATCTTGTTGGTCTGTGTTGTTGGAAAATTAATAATAAAATCAACTGAAAGGTATCAAATTTACACTTCGATTTAAATAATTTGTCACCATCATCGATGGTTTTGCAGCACTTATTCACACATTCTTATCACTTATTTAGTACGTTGAAAATAAAGTACATTCGTCTTATGCATTCCCTTAACTGTTTAGATTAACATATTTAAATTAAATTTAAAATTACTCGCACTTAATTTCTAGCATTAAATATTCCCATCATACTATCGTATGACATCAAGCGTTTTTAATAGTATGATACCGAAGGTTAAACGTACATAAATATGTATATTGGTTTTGTGCTATGTCCTTAGTGGTGTCTGTCTGTTAAACCGTCCACCAGTCAAAACTGATGGCATACCTCACAGACCTCACAGACATACATCACCTGCCGCCACACAGACTCACAGACCTCTTAACAACCGTTTTCATACTGGTATCAGAGAATGCCTGAATCGGTTGCTTCCAACTGCAACGCTACTATTTTTATACTGTATATTGGGTTTGTGCTATGTCCGTCATGGTGTCTGTCCGTCTGTCCGTCTGTATGAACGCAACTTTTTTCCACACCCTTCAAGCTAGAGACTTGAAACTTTCCAATTATCTTTATCTATGGGATAGTAAATTAAAGTGTCAAGATGGGGGTTCTACGATAACTGGGGGGCTCGCAAATCGATAAGTTCGATACCTCAAAACCGATAAATCCACATATTTCGCACATCCTGACAGCTAGAACTACCAAATTTGGTGAGAAGATAGCTACTAGCAACCCCCAAAAAACTGCATCAAAAATTTTGGAGCCCCGCCCACCCATTCCGCCCCCAGCCCCCCCGCAATTTAAAGTCAAAAAAGCGTATATCTCCCACAGTTTTTGAGCTATAGCCACCAAATTTGGTGCCAAGATAGGTGATGATGACCCCCCAAAAACTGCATCCAAAGTTTGGATGCCACGCCCACCAATACCGCCCTAGCCACCCCCATCTGCCCCAACGCTTCGTCAAAAACGGGAATGCGTGTATCTTCCAGAGTAGTGGAGCTAGAGCCACCAAATTTGGTAGGAAGATAGCTACTAGCAACCCCCAAAAAACTGCATCTTGGAGCCACGCCCACCCATTCCGCCCCCAGCCCCCCCGCATTTTAAAGTCAAAAAAGCCTATATCTCCCACAGTTTTTGAGCTGCACCAAAAGTTTGGATGCCACGCCTACCAATACCACCCTAGCCTTCTCCAGCTGCCCCAACGCTTCGTCAAAAACGAGAATGCGTGTATCTTCCAGCTTTGTGGAGCTAGAGCCACCAAATTTGGCAGGAAATTTGTTTGCAACGACACCCAAAAACTGCATCAAAGTTTTGGAGCCACGCGCACCCCTTCCACCCCCTTTCCACACCTTATACAAACTTTGAGCTAGAGTCACCAAATTTGGTATGAAGGTAGCATTTGACATTCCACAAGGATCTGCAGCAAAAATTTGGATGCCACGCACAACCATACCGCCCCCAGCCCCCCTTTCCCCACTTTATACAAACTTCGAGCTAGAGTCACCAAATTTGGTATGAAGGTAGCATTTGACATTCCACAAGGATCTGCAGCAAAAATTTTGATGCCACGCCCAACCATACCGCCCCCAGCCCCCCTTTCCCCACTTTATACAAACTTTGAGCTAGAGTCACCAAATTTGGTATGAAGGTAGCATTTGACATTCCACAAGGATCTGCAGCAAAAATTTGGATTCCACGCCCAACCATACCGCCCCCAGCCCCCCTTTCCCCACTTTATACAAACTTCGAGCTAGAGTCACCAAATTTGGTATGAAGGTAGCATTTGACATTCCACAAGGATCTGCAGCAAAAATTTGAATGCCACGCCCAACCATACCACCCCCAGCCCCCCTTTCCCCAATTTACAAAAACTACGAGCTAGAGTCACCAAATTTGGTATGAAGATAGCAATTGACATCCCACATAGATCTGCACCAAAAACTTGAATGCCACCCCCAACCATACCGCCCACAGCCCCCATTTCCCTCTATTACAAACTTTGAGCTAGAGTCACCAAATTTGGTATGAAGATAGCAATTGACATTCCACAAAGATCTGCATCAAAAATTTGGATGCAATTCCACCCATACCGCCCCCAGCCCCCCTTTCCCCACTTTATACAAACTTCGAGCTAGAGTCACCAAATTTGGTATGAAGATAGCAATTGACATTCCACAAAGATCTGCCTCAAAAATTTGGATGCAATTCCACCCATACCGCCCCCAGCCTCCCTTTCCCCACTTTATACAAACTTCGAGCTAGAGTCACCAAATTTGGTATGAAGATAGCAATTGGCATCCCACATGGATGGGCATCAAAATTTTTAATATTGGTATCGAGTATACCGCAGTCGGTTGCGTCCGACTGCAACGTTTCCACTTGTTTATTTTCTTCTTTTGATAAGTTAAACATATTTAGAATTTAATAACTAATCGAACAATTGAAAACTTTGCAGCCGGTCGCACCAACTACGGAATACACTCATAGCAGCATAAAAGTGGGTGGTAGCGTCTTTTTTTTTTTGTTTTCGGCTGCTTAACGAAGCCTTACATATTAGGTTTTCAGCTCTATTATAACAAGTAAAATATGTTTATTTTCTTTGGTGTTCCTTACTGTGTGTGAGTATGTGTGCTGTATGAAAAACATACGTGCAATATATCATATAATCGTATAAAAATTTCCTTAGAAGCTAAATAACTTATTGGATTCTTCTTTTGCTTAGAAAATATAGTTCAGTATGTGCATGCATAATCGTATCTATAATTATTTTCATAGCCTTATGTTAGGGAGTATTTTATCTAGCGTTTCAATATCTTAATTTTATTTTTTACAATTAAATTGTATATTATGATCTGTTTGTATTTGGCTTCTAAATTTTAACTTATTTTGCTTTCGTTTTTTTGTGGTATGTGTGCTTAGCCTGCTAAGGGTTTCCTTGAGTATACCACTATTATGATAATAGTATTATCAAAGTTTTCGCCTACCTTTGAAATAGTGATGTAGGTAAAAATGTAAATAACACAGTAAAAAAGTTTTAATTTTAATTATAAAAAGTATTTAAACACGTTTATAAACACAATTTTGGATCGACAAAAATGTTAAAGCGAAATCAATTTTGTATGAGATGCTCGTAAATGCGGAAGCCGTTAATTTTTATTCATTTGCAATGTGTTGAAGTAAATAAACTGTTTATTTAATATCAAGGTTTTTACGGGGCAATTCAGGGATTGTTAAAAGTCCTATGTTATAATAAAATATTTTGGATACTAATACATATTTTTTTGTAATTTGATTGTTTAATATTTGTTTACTTATATATAGAACATGTAGTCATGATCGACTAAACTAAACAATTTTTTGTTTAAAACGTTGCTAGCCTTATTTTTTATATCGTGCTTAATTCTACATGCACACATTCACGCTTTACTTTTACTTTAACTTAAGCGCATCGAAATGAAACGAAAATACAAAAAGCTTTAGTTCTCGATTTCTCTGCTTTGCTCAATTTTTAATCTTTTCGTACATACGAAACTTATATTCACACTTGCTATCAGCAGCATTAAAACCTTCATGCTAGATTCTGCACGGGTTCAATAATCAAAAGTTTTCCTATCTGCAGCTTCTGCTCTTGATCTCGATCTAGTTCCTGCTTGAGCTCCGATCAGGCAATGCTCAAGACTTGCTCTATTTGCTTGTAGAAGCCATAGCCGGTGGCAACATATCACACGGTGGTTTCCCGATCTACTTGTATGTACTCGACCGGCTGTAGTGGATGTCAGGACGCTGGATCAATGTAGACCGCCTCCTTCTTAAAGTCCGTCCTAAGAGTACCAATGTTACAGGCAGCTGGCACATTGCTATTGCCATTCGTACCTGCATTAATACAGCCACCACTCTTCTGCGCCAGCGACTTTTTTCGTTTGCGGATCAGTCCGAACATGCAGAAGATCAGGCAAGCAGTAAGGGCTGCGGCAATGCACACCAATGCAGCTCGGACTCGTCAAAACCACTGCGACAGTTATGATGACCTGTAAATATAAATAACAAAACGGGGCAATGGTTAAAACGAAATCTGCGGTCAGGTTACTAGTTCACTTTTATGATGACCAACCTTATATAACCACCAGCGAGTAAACTTTAAGTGCTCACTGGTTTATGGGTCTTTTGGTTAGCATGTATAACGCTCTTTATATATAAAGCAACGCCTACTGGGCACCCTGGATTGAAGTTATGAAAATTGCCTTTCTAACAGTTCTAATAAAACAATAGGCAGGTATTTTTAAATTTTTCGGTTGTTTGTTTATTTCCCCGATTGTCGACTATTAAATACTCATTTTTTTCTATTTAATTCAGTGCGTTATAATGTAATCATTCTTATAAACAATACTTTATTATTATCTTTTAAATATTATATCATACATGAGAAGCGTACTTCATTAAACTTCAAAATGACTGGTAGAGGATATAATTACTTTAGAGTTTGACAATTTTTCCATTTTAGTTCTTACCGACCCTGGGATTTGTTCACTCTACGACGTGCGTTAACTGTATTTTTACTATTTACACAGGTGACTAAAATGCATATGCGTATTATTCACCGGAGTCACATGCGCTCTTTCTTTATTTAATTGATATTTCTTCAAATAAATTTCATGTCATGTTTAATGTGGTCACAATTCCAATTTTTGTACATTTTTGTACTAAATGGAATCTACTTTAAACACAGTTGGCACACAATTTAGTTTCATAGTTTTTGGTCTTGTGTGAAAGAGAACGTAACGTGATTTTTAACTGTGACTTAAACCTCGAAATTTGAATATGGCAGTGACAAAAATAAAGTATTCGTCTCCAATAAAGCTACACGTATGTATATGTACATACGTATATATGTATGTACATACATACGTATGTATTTATGAACATTTTACTTTGCTCCATTTTTTATATTTATTTAAGTATTTTTTATTTAACCTAAGTCCCGTGTGTCAACAGGCAAGTATATTAATTCTATGTAATTATTACTTGAAAACAATACTAAACTTTGCATTTTTAGTTTTTTGTTTATTTATATTTAAAACAACATGTCATGTTTTTATTCATATATTTAGGGTGTTCGCTTTGTGTTGCAAAAGTGTAAAAGTGCAAGCCATCCCAACAACAATTTGTACAGAATCGAGTTTACACTTTTTGCTAGACTCCCCTGCCTATGACTAAAATATCGTTGTTTCAGTGTTAAAAAATGATACAAAAGTGAAAATGTGTTGCACAATACAAGCAATTTTCTGGTATTTTTTTGGTGTAATTTTGTGCTTTAGGTGCTAAATCAAAACAAACAGCTGTTCATTGTGAAAAGGCGCTAAAAGTAAATTAGGGTTGGATTGCTAATTTTCTTAAATAAACCTGTTTATGGGATGCTGTCCGTTCTAGGAGTGATGCTTTCACGCTTTTAAAGGGCATTTTTAAATTTGTTTATTTATTGCAAGCAGCAAATTAAATATCACAAATGGCAAACTCAGCTCAAACGATAGCGAACAGCTGATTGTGTAAATTTATCAGACTTGTTTTGTTCGATTGGGTGTTCACGACGGCGGTGTTGCAAAGTTACAATTTTGCACATTTGCAAGACAAAGTGAACACCCTAATTGTAATTGTTTATGTGTGACAAATTAATCATCACTTATCTAAAAAATGTATTGTTTTATGAAAAAATTAAATAAGTATATATTACAACTATGTTTATTTATTATTACTAATTGCTTTCCCTTTTTACGATACTAGTACTTTGTATATGTTTTCATTACATTTTTTTGATTTAATTGATTTTGCTATGATTGATAAAATTGTGCGTTTCTATGAATTTCCAGTTCGGATACTAGAACTGCAAAAGAATCGATACACTGAAAAAATCGATTCAGTTTGTGGGGAATCGATGCTTTGCATGGCTAGCATAACGAAAAACTTCACCACAACAAACTACCTTCTTCTTTTTGTTCAATAAAGTTAAAACGCACAAATCTGATACCATAATTGCTCTCCTGCAATATTAAAACGCGACATATATGCTATTATCAAATATGACTAAAGGGTCGTCTTTTCAGCTTAAGTTTTTAATAGCACTGGCTAACAATAATCAATAAAGTTTTTTATGTGCAGGGCTTATTCTGAAAAGTCTAGTCTGGTTATCTTGTTTGCCATCTTGTTGGTCTGTGTTTTTGGAAAATTAATAATAAAATCAACTGAAAGGTATCAAATTTACACTTCGATTTAAATAATTTGTCACCATCATCGATGGTTTTGCAGCACTTATTCACACATTCTTATCACTTATTTAGTACGTTGAAAATAAGTACATTCGTCTTATGCATTCCCTTAACTGTTTAGATTAACATATTTAAATTAAATTTAAAATTACTCGCACTTAATTTCTAGCATTAAATATTCCCATCATACTATCGTATGACATCAAGCGTTTTTAATAGTATGATACCGAAGGTTAAACGTACATAAATATGTATATTGGTTTTGTGCTATGTCCTTAGTGGTGTCTGTCTGTTAAACCGTCCACCAGTCAAAACTGATGGCATACCTCACAGACCTCACAGACATACATCACCTGCCGCCACACAGACTCACAGACCTCTTAACAACCGTTTTCATACTGGTATCAGAGAATGCCTGAATCGGTTGCTTCCAACTGCAACGCTACTATTTATACTCGATACCGAAGGTAAAGAGTATATTGGGTTTGTGCAATGTCCGTCATGGTGTCCGTCCGTCTGTCCGTCTGTATGTTCGCAACTTTTTTCCACACCCTTCAAGCTAGAGACTTGAAACTTTCCAATTATCTTTATCTATGGGATAGTAAATTAAAGTGTCAAGATGGGGGTTCTACGATAACTGGGGGGCTGGCAAATCGATAAATTCGATAACTCAAAACCGATAAATCCTCATATTTCGCACATCCTTACAGCTAGAACTACCAAATTTGGTGGGCAGATAGCTACTAGCAACCCCCAAAAAACTGCATCAAAATTTTGGAGCCACGCCCACCCATTCCGCCCCCAGCCCCCCCGCATTTAAAGTCAAAAAAGCGTATATCTCCCACAGTTTTTGAGCTAGAGCCACCAAATTTGGTGCCAAGATAGGTGATGATGACCCCCCAAAAACTGCATCAAAAGTTTGGATGCCACGCCCACCGATACTGCTCTAGCCGCCCCCATCCACCCCAACGCTTCGTCAAAAACGGGAATGCGTGTATCTATCAGAGTTGTGGAGCTAGAGCCTCCAAATTTGGTAGAAAGCTAGCTGGCAACGACCCCCAAAAAACTGCATCAAAATTTTGGAGCCACGCCCACCCATTCCGCCCCCAGCCCCCCCGCATTTTGAAATCAGAAATGGCTATATCTCCCACAGTTTTTGAGCTAGAGCCACCAAATTTGGTGCCAAGATAGGTGATGATGACCCCCCAAAAACTGCATCAAAAGTTTGGATGCCACGCCCACCAATACCACCCTAGCCGCCCCCATCCACCCCAACGCTTCGTCAAAAACGGGAATGCGTGTATCTTCCAGAGTTGTGGAGCTAGAGCCACCAAATTTGGCAGGAAGATAGCTTGCAACGACCCCCGAAAAACTGCATCAAAGTTTTGGAGCCACGCGCACCCCTTCCACCCCCCTTTCCCCACCTTTTACAAACTTTGAGCTAGAGTCACCAAATTTTGTATGAAGATAGCAATTGACATTCCACATAGATCTGCATCAAAAATTTGGATGCCACGCCCACCCATACCGCCCCCAGCCCCACTTTCCCCACTTTATACAAACTTCGAGCTAGAGTCACCAAATTTGGTATGAAGATAGCAATTGACATCCCACATGGATCGGCAGCAAAAATTTGAATGCCACGCCCACCCATACCGCCCCAAGCCCCATAGCCCCCCTCTCACCACCTTTTACATGCTTCGAGCTAGAGTCACCAAATTTGGTATGAAGGTAGCATTTGACATTCCACAAGGATCTGCAGCAAAAATTTGGATGCCACGCCCAACCATACCGCCCCCAGCCCCATAGCCCCCCTCTCCCCACCTTATACAAACTTTGAGCTAGAGTCACCAAATTTGGTATGAAGGTAGCATTTGACATTCCACAAGGATCTGCAGCAAAAATTTGAATGCCACGCCCAACCATACCGCCCACAGCCCCCCTTTCCCCACTTTTACAAACTTTGAGCTAGAGTCACCAAATTTGTTATGAAGATAGCAATTGACATTCCACAAGATCTGCATCAAAATTTGGATGCAATTCCACCCATACCGCCCCCAGCCCCCCTTTCCCCACTTTATACAAACTTTGAGCTAGAGTCACCAAATTTGGTATGAAGGTAGCATTTGACATTCCACAAGGATCTGCAGCAAAAATTTGAATGCCACGCCCAACCATACCGCCCCCAGCCCCCATTTCCCCACTTTTACAAACTTTGAGCTAGAGTCACCAAATTTGTTATGAAGATAGCATTGACATTCCACAAAGATCTGCATCAAAATTTGGATGCAATTCCACCCATACCGCCCCCAGCCCCCCTTTCCCCACTTTTACAAACTTTGAGCTAGAGTCACCAAATTTGTTATGAAGATAGCAATTGACATTCCACAAAGATCTGCATCAAAAATGTGGATGCAATTCCACCATACCGCCCCCAGCCCCCCTTTCCCCACTTTATACAAACTTCGAGCTAGAGTCACCAAATTTGGTATGAAGAAAGCAATTAAAATCCCACATGGATGGGCATCAAAATTTTTAATACTGGTATCGAGTATACCGCATTCGGTTGCGTCCGACTGCAACGTTTCCACTTGTTTTTATTTTCTTCTTTTGATAAGTTAAACATATTTAGAATTTAATAACTAATCGAACAATTGAAAACTTTGCAGCCGGTCGCACCAACTACGGAATACACTCATAGAGCATATAAGTGGGTGGTAGCGTCTTTTTTTTTTTGTTTTCGGCTGCTTAACGAAGCCTTACATATTAGGTTTTCAGCTCTATTATAACAAGTAAATTATGTTTATTTTCTTTGGTGTTCCTTACTGTGTGTGAGTATGTGTGCTGCATGAAAAACATACGTGCAATATATCATATAATCGTATAAAAATTTCCTTAGAAGCTAAATAACTTATTGGATTCTTCTTTTGCTTAGAAAATATAGTTCAGTATGTGCATGCATAATCGTATCTATAATTATTTTCATAGCCTTATGTTAGGGAGTATGTATCTAGCGTTTCAATATCTTATTTTATTTTTTACAATTAATTGTATATTATGATCTGTTTGTATTTGGCTTCTAAATTTAACTTATTTGCTTTCGTTTTTTTGTGGTATGTGTGCTTAGCCTGCTAAGGGTTTCCTTGAGTATACCACTATTATGATAATAGTATTATCAAAAGTTTTCGCCTACCTTTGAAATTTTGATGTAGGTAAAAATGTAAATAACACAGTAAAAAAGTTTTAATTTTAATTATAAAAAGTATTTAACATGTTTTAAAC
>JARNME010000404.1:35552126-35625412 GCA_030179655.1 Scaptomyza flava | reverse complement strand
ACAATTTTGGATCGACAAAACATGTTAAAGCGAAATCAATTTTGTATGAGATGCTCGTAAATGCGGAAGCCGTTAATTTTGTATTCATTTGCAATGTGTTGAAGTAAATAAACTGTTTATTTTTAAAAATTATATTTAATATCAAGGTTTTTACGGGGCAATTCAGGGATTGTTAAAAGTCCTATGTTATAATAAAATATTTTTGGATACTAATACATATTTTTTTTGTAATTTGATTGTTTAATATTTGTTTACTTATATATAGAACATGTAGTCATGATCGACTAAACTAAACAATTTTTTGTTTAAGACGTTGCTAGCCTTATTTTTTATATCGTGCTTAATTCTACATACACACATTCACGCTTTACTTTTACTTTTACTTAAGCGCATCGAAATGAAACGAAAATACAAAAAAGCTTTAGTTCTCGATTTTCTCTGCTTTGCTCAATTTTTAATCTTTTCGTACATACGAAACTTATATTCTTCACTTGCTATCAGCAGCATTAAAACCTTCATGCTAGATTCTGCACGGGTTCAATAATCAAAAGTTTTCCTATCTGCAGACTTGCTCTATTTGCTTGTAGAAGCCATAGCCGGTGGCAACATATCACACGGTGGTTTCCCGATCTACTTGTATGTACTCGACCGGCTGTAGTGGATGTCAGGACGCTGGATCAATGTAGACCGCCTCCTTCTTAAAGTCCGTCCTAAGAGTGCCAATGTTACAGGCAGCTGGCACATTGCTATTGCCATTCGTACCTGCATTAATAAAGCCACCACTCTTCTGCGATAGCGACTTTTTTCGTTTGCGAATCAGTCCGAACATGCAGAAGATCAGGCAAGCAGTAAGGGCTGCGGCAATGCACCCCAATGCAGCAAAGACGCCGCCAGGCAGCTCTAGCAGCTTTCGAGCGGTTCCGCACTCCTCTTCGGACTCGTCAAAACCACTGCGACAGTTGTGATGACCTGTAAATATAAATAACAAAACGGGGCAATGGTTAAAACGAAATCTGCGGTCAGGTTACTAGTTCACTTTTATGATGACCAACCTTATCTAACCACCAGCGAGTAAACTTTAAGTGCTCACTGGTTTATGGGTTTTTTGGTTAGCATGTATAACGCTCTTTATATATAAAGCAACGCCTACTGGGCACCCTGGATTGGAAGTTATGAAAATGGCCTTTCTAACAGTTCTAATAAAACAATAGGCTGGTATTTTTAAAGTTTTCGGTTGTTTGTTTATTTCCCCGATTGTCGACTATTAAATACTCATTTTTTTCTATTTAATTCAGTGCGTTATAATTTAATCATTCTTATAAACAATACTTTATTATTATCTTTTAAATATTATATCATACATGAGAAGCGTACTTCATTAAACTTCAAAATGACTGGTAGAGGATATAATTACTTTAGAGTTTGACAATTTTTCCATTTTAGTTCTTACCGACCCTGGGATTTGTTCACTCTACGACGTGCTTTAACTGTATTTTTATACTCGATACCGAAGGTAAAGAGTATATTGGGTTTGTGCAATGTCCGTCATGGTGTCCGTCCGTCTGTCCGTCTGTATGTTCGCAACTTTTTTCCACACCCTTCAAGCTAGAGACTTGAAACTTTCCAATTCTCTTTATCTATGGCATAGTAAATTAAAGTGTCAAGATGGGGGTTCTACGATAACTGGGGGGCTGGCAAATCGATAAACTCGATAACTCAAAACCGATAAATGCTCATATTTCGCACATCCTTACAGCTAGAACTACCAAATTTGGTGGGCAGATAGCTACTAGCAACCCCCAAAAAACTGCATCAAAATTTTGGAGCCACGCCCACCCATTCCGCCCCCAGCCCCCCCGCAATTTAAAGTCAAAAAAGAGTATATCTCCCACAGTTTTTGAGCTAGAGCCACCAAATTTTGTGCCAAGATAGGTGATGAAGACCCCCCAAAAACTGCATCAAAAGTTTGGATGCCCCGCCCACCGATACTGCTCTAGCCGCCCCCATCCATCCCAACGCTTCGTCAAAAACGGGAATGCGTGTATCTATCAGAGTTGTGGAGCTAGAGCCTCCAAATTTGGTAGAAAGCTAGCTGGTAACGACCCCCAAAAAACTGCATCAAAATTTTGAGCCAAGCCCACCCATTCCGCCCCCAGCCCCCCCGCATTTTGAAATCAGAAATGGCTATATCTCCCACAGTTTTTGAGCTAGAGCCACCAAATTTGGTGCCAAGATAGGTGATGATGACCCCCCAAAAACTGCATCAAAAGTTTGGATGCCACGCCCACCAATACCACCCTAGCCGCCCCCATCCACCCCAACGCTTCGTCAAAAACGGGAATGCGTGTATCTTCCAGAGTTGTGGAGCTAGAGCCACCAAATTTGGCAGGAAGATAGCTTGCAACGACCCCCGAAAAACTGCATCAAAGTTTTGGAGCCACGCGCACCCCTTCCACCCCCCTTTCCCCACCTTTTACAAACTTTGAGCTAGAGTCACCAAATTTTGTATGAAGATAGCAATTGACATTCCACATAGATCTGCTTCAAAAATTTGGATGCCACGCCCACCCATACCGCCCCCAGCCCCCCTTTCCCCACTTTATACAAACTTCGAGCTAGAGTCACCAAATTTGGTATGAAGATAGCAATTGACATCCCACATGGATCGGCAGCAAAAATTTGAATGCCACGCCCACCCATACCGCCCCAAGCCCCATAGCCCCCCTTTCACCACCTTTTACATGCTTCGAGCTAGAGTCACCAAATTTGGTATGAAGGTAGCATTTGACATTCCACAAGGATCTGCAGCAAAAATTTGAATGCCACGCCCAACCATACCGCCCCCAGCCCCCATTTCCCCACTTTTACAAACTTTGAGCTAGAGTCACCAAATTTGTTATGAAGATAGCAATTGACATCCCACATGGATCGGCAGCAAAAATTTGAATGCCACGCCCACCCATACCGCCCCAAGCCCCATAGCCCCCCTTTCACCACCTTTTACATGCTTCGAGCTAGAGTCACCAAATTTGGTATGAAGGTAGCATTTGACATTCCACAAGGATCTGCAGCAAAAATTTGGATGCCACGCCCAACCATACCGCCCCCAGCCCCATAGCCCCCCTCTCCCCACCTTTTACAAACTTTGAGCTAGAGTCACCAAATTTTGTATGAAGATAGCAATTGACATTCCACATAGATCTGCTTCAAAAATTTGGATGCCACGCCCACCCATACCGCCCCCAGCCCCCCTTTCCCCACTTTATACAAACTTCGAGCTAGAGTCACCAAATTTGGTATGAAGATAGCAATTGACATCCCACATGGATCGGCAGCAAAAATTTGAATGCCACGCCCACCCATACCGCCCCAAGCCCCATAGCCCCCCTTTCACCACCTTTACATGCTTCGAGCTAGAGTCACCAAATTTGGTATGAAGGTAGCATTTGACATTCCACAAGGATCTGCAGCAAAAATTTGGATGCCACGCCCAACCATACCGCCCCCAGCCCCATAGCCCCCTCTCCCCACCTTATACAAACTTTGAGCTAGAGTCACCAAATTTGGTATGAAGGTAGCATTTGACATTCCACAAGGATCTGCAGCAAAAATTTGAATGCCACGCCCAACCATACCGCCCCCAGCCCCCATATCCCCAGTTTTACAAACTTTGAGCTAGAGTCAGCAAATTTGTTATGAAGATAGCAATTGACATTCCACAAAGATCTGCATCAAAAATTTGGATGCAATTCCACCCATACCGCCCCCAGCCCCCCTTTCCCCACTTTATACAAACTTTATGCTAGAGTCACCAAATTTGGTATGAAGGTAGCATTTGACATTCCACAAGGATCTGAAGCAAAAATTTGAATGCCACGCCCAACCATACCGCCCCCAGCCCCTCTTTCCCACTTTTACAAACTTTGAGCTAGAGTCACCAAATTTGGTATGAAGATAGCAATTGACATTTCACAAAGATCTGCAGCAAAAATTTGGATGCCACGCCCAACCATACCGCTCCCAGCCCCCCTTTTCCACTTTATACAAACTTTGAGCTAGAGTCACCAAATTTTGTATGAAGGTAGCATTTGACATTCCACAAGGATCTGCAGCAAAAATTTGGATGCCACGCCCAACCATACCGCCCCCAGCCCCCCTTTCCCCACTTTATACAAACTTCGAGCTAGAGTCACCAAATTTAGTATGAAGATAGCAATTGACATCCCACATAAATCTGCACCAAAAATTTGAATGCCACGCCCAACCAAACCGCCCCCAGCCCCCCTTTCCCCACTTTTACAAACTTTGAGCTAGAGTCACCAAATTTGTTATGAAGATACCAATTGACATTCCACAAAGATCTGCATCAAAAATTTGGATGCAATTCAACCCATACCGCCCCCAGCCGCCCTTTCCCCACTTTATACAAACTTCGAGCTAGAGTCACCAAACTTGGTATGCAGATAGCAATTGACATCCCACATGGATGGGCATCAAAATTTTTATTACTGGTATCGAGTATACCGCAGTCGGTTGCGTCCGACTGCAACGTTTCCACTTGTTACTATTTACACAGGTGACTAAAATGCATATGCGTATTATTCACCGGAGTCACATGCGCTCTTTCTTTATTTAATTGATATTTCTTCAAATAAATTTCATGTCATGTTTAATGTGGTCACAATTCCAATTTTTGTACATTTTTGTACTAAATGGAGTCTACTTTAAACACAGTTGGCACAAAATTTAGTTTCATAGTTTTTGGTCTTGTGTGAAAGAGAACGTAACGTGATTTTTAACTGTGACTTAAACCTCGAAATTTGAATATGGCAGTGACAAAAATAAAGTATTCGTCTCCAATAAAGCTACACGTATGTATGTATCTACGTATGTATGTACATACATACGTATGTATTTATGAACATTTTACTTTGCTCCATTTTTTATATTTATTTAAGTATTTTTTATTTAACCTAAGTCCCGTGTGTCAACAGGCAAGTATATTAATTCTATGTAATTATTACTTGAAAACAATACTAAACTTTGCATTTTTAGTTTTTGTTTATTTATATTTAAAACAACATGTCATGTTTTTATTCATATATTTAGGGTGTTCGCTTTGTGTTGCAAAAGTGTAAAAGTGCAAGCCATCCCAACAACAATTTGTACAGAATCGAGTTTACACTTTTTGCTAGACCCCCCTGCCTATGACTAAAATATCGTTGTTTCAGTGTTAAAAAATGATACAAAAGTGAAAATGTGTTGCACAATACAAGCAATTTTCTGGTATTTTTTTGGTGTAATTTTGTGCTTTAGGTGCTAAATCAAAACAAACAGCTGTTCATTGTGAAAAGGCGCTAAAAGTAAATTAGGGTTGGATTGCTAATTTTCTTAAATAAACCTGTTTATGGGATGCTGTCCGTT
This sequence comes from Scaptomyza flava, assembly GCA_030179655.1. Classification (NCBI taxonomy): domain Eukaryota; kingdom Metazoa; phylum Arthropoda; class Insecta; order Diptera; family Drosophilidae; genus Scaptomyza; species Scaptomyza flava. The sequence goes on along the minus strand of JARNME010000404.1, from coordinate 35,619,988 downwards.
CTAGGAGTGATGCTTTCACGCTTTTAAAGGGCATTTTTAAATTTGTTTATTTATTGCAAGCAGCAAATTAAATATCACAAATGGCAAACTCAGCTCAAACGATAGCGAACAGCTGATTGTGTAAATTTATCAGACTTGTTTTGTTCGATTGGGTGTTCACGACGGCGGTGTTGCAAAGTTACAATTTTGCACATTTGCAAGACAAAGTGAACACCCTAATTGTAATTGTTTATGTGTGACAAATTAATCATCACTTATCTAAAAAAATTGTACAAAGTGCACATTCTGACTTAAAAAATGTATTGTTTTATGAAAAAATTAAATAAGTATATATTACAACTATGTTTATTTATTATTTCTAATTGCTTTCCCTTTTTACGATACTAGTACTTTGTATATGTTTTCATTACATCTATTTGATTTAATTGATTTTGCTATGATTGATAAAATTGTGCGTTTCTATGAATTTCCAGTTCGGATACTAGAGCTGCAAAAGAATCGATACACTGAAAAAATCGATTCAGTTTGTGGGGAATCGATGCTTTGTATGGCTAGCATAACGAAAAACTTCACCACAACAAACTACCTTCTTCTTTTTGTTCAATAAAGTTAAAACGCACAAATCTGATACCATAATTGCTCTACTGCAATATTAAAACGCGACATATATGTTATTATCAAATATGACTAAAAAGGGTCGTCTTTTCAGCTTAAGTTTTTAATAGCACTGGCTAACAATAATCAATAAAGTTTTTTATGTGCAGGGCTTATTCTGAAAAGTCTAGTCTGGCTATCTTGTTTAACATCTTGTTGGTCTGTGTTGTTGGAAAATTAATAATAAAATCAACTGAAAGGTATCAAATTTACACTTCGATTTAAATAATTTGTCACCATCATCGATGGTTTTGCAGCACTTATTCACACATTCTTATCACTTATTTAGTACGTTGAAAATAAAGTACATTCGTCTTATGCATTCCCTTAACTGTTTAGATTAACATATTTAAATTAAATTTAAAATTACTCGCACTTAATTTCTAGCATTAAATATTCCCATCATACTATCGTATGACATCAAGCGTTTTTAATAGTATGATACCGAAGGTTAAACGTACATAAATATGTATATTGGTTTTGTGCTATGTCCTTAGTGGTGTCTGTCTGTTAAACCGTCCACCAGTCAAAACTGATGGCATACCTCACAGACCTCACAGACATACATCACCTGCCGCCACACAGACTCACAGACCTCTTAACAACCGTTTTCATACTGGTATCAGAGAATGCCTGAATCGGTTGCTTCCAACTGCAACGCTACTATTTTTTATTTTCTTCTTTTGATAAGTTAAACATATTTAGAATTTAATAACTAATCGAACAATTGAAAACTTTGCAGCCGGTCGCACCAACTACGGAATACACTCATAGCAGCATAAAAGTGGGTGGTAGCGTCTTTTTTTTTTTGTTTTCGGCTGCTTAACGAAGCCTTACATATTAGGTTTTCAGCTCTATTATAACAAGTAAATTATGTTCATTTTCTTTGGTGTTCCTTACTGTGTGTGAGTATGTGTGCTGTATGAAAAACATACGTGCAATATATCATATAATCGTATAAAAATTTCCTTAGAAGCTAAATAACTTATTGGATTCTTCTTTTGCTTAGAAAATAAAGTTCAGAATGTGCATAATCACAACACTGTTGAGATTTTTCACTTTCCTAATTGAAATGTAGCTAACAGTTATATAATCGTATCTATAATTATTTTCATAGCCTTATGTTAGGGAGTATTTTATCTAGCGTTTCAATATCTTAATTTTATTTTTTACAATTAAATTGTATATTATGATCTGTTTGTATTTGGCTTCTAAATTTTAACTTATTTTGCTTTCGTTTTTTTGTGGTATGTGTGCTAAGCCTGCTAAGGGTTTCCTTGAGTATACCACTATTATGATAATAGTATTATCAAAAGTTTTCGCCTACCTTTGAAATTTTGATGTAGGTAAAAATGTAAATAACACAGTAAAAAAGTTTTAATTTTAATTATAAAAAGTATTTAAACATGTTTATAAACACAATTTTGGATCGACAAAAAATGTTAAAGCGAAATCAATTTTGTATGAGATGCTCGTAAATGCGGAAGCCGTTAATTTTGTATTCATTTGCAATGTGTTGAAGTAAATAAACTGTTTATTTTTTAAAATTATATTTAATATCAAGGTTTTTACGGGGCAATTCAGGGATTGTTAAAAGTCCTATGTTATAATAAAATATTTTTGGATACTAATACATTTTTTTTTTGTAATTTGATTGTTTAATATTTGTTTACTAATATATAGAACATGTAGTCATGATCGACTAAACTAAACAATTTTTTGTTTAAAACGTTGCTAGCCTTATTTTTTATATCGTGCTTAATTCTACATACACACATTCACGCTTTACTTTTACTTTAACTTAAGCGCATCGAAATGAAACGAAAATACAAAAAAGCTTTAGTTCTCGATTTTCTCTGCTTTGCTCAATTTTTAATCTTTTCGTACATACGAAACTTATATTCACACTTGCTATCAGCAGCATTAAAACCTTCATGCTAGATTCTGCACGGGTTCAATAATCAAAAGTTTTCCTATCTGCAGCTTCTGCTCTTGATCTCGATCTAGTTCCTGCTTGAGCTCCGATCAGGCAATGCTCAAAACTTGCTCTATTTGCTTGTAGAAGCCATAGCCGGTGGCAACATATCACACGGTGGTTTCCCGATCTACTTGTATGTACTCGACCGGCTGTAGTGGATGTCAGGACGCTGGATCAATGTAGACCGCCTCCTTCTTAAAGTCCGTCCTAAGAGTGCCAATGTTACAGGCAGCTGGCACATTGCTATTGCCATTCGTACCTGCATTAATAAAGCCACCACTCTTCTGCGATAGCGACTTTTTTCGTTTGCGGATCAGTCCGAACATGCAGAAGATAAGGCAAGCAGTAAGGGCTGCGGCAATGCACCCCAATGCAGCAAAGACGCCGCCAGGCAGCTCTAGCAGCTTTCGAGCGGTTCCGCACTCCTCTTCGGACTCGTCAAAACCACTTGGACAGTTATGATGACCTGAAAATATAAATAACAAAACGGGGCAATGATTAAAACGAAATCTGCGGTCAGGTTACTAGTTCACTTTTATGATGACCAACCTTATATAACCACCAGCGAGTAAACTTTAAGTGCTCACTGGTTTATGGGTTTTTGGTTAGCATGTATAATGCTCTTTATAAATATTTTATAATATTTTTTTTTTCTAAGAGCTCAATTGAATAAATAAAATAACAAAACTTTTGTAGTAGAAACACAACTGCTTAGTTAATGATTGCAGGACAAAGCCGCAGCTTTGTGCATCTGTCAGCAGAAGTCCTGCCTGATTACATAAAGTGTTAGTGTATTGGTAACTCTTTCTGCAAAATTGTTAGAAAGAAATACAGATTTGCAAAGCTTACAGGCGGAAATGAGCGTGGTCGTCGAATAATTTCCGATTAAGTTTTTTGTAAAATACCTTTCAAATTCAAGGAGTGTAAAAACAAACAAAATACCCTCCTTACCCAAATCAAGTAATAAAATTGCGGCTTTGGAATGAAATTAACTCTAGGGGTCAGACAGTTGGACAGCTAATGCAACAATAATCAGTCTCAAATGAAAAGCACATAATGAGAGTCCATTTGTTGCTTTTCTCATTAAATTTAGAGTGAAAAAATATTTTGGTTTGCAATCAGCCGTACAGTACCGATATCATAACAATAAAAATGTAGTAGGCTGATGGTGGTTGGTGGAAGTAAGGTATACTTAACTAGGTAGCATTAGTCGGTCGGTCGTCCTCTTTCTTTTGCCTTACATTTCACTCTCGAGCCGAACGTTGTCTGCGACGCATGTGTTCAAGATATTCGTTATGCTTCCATTTATTCAATGATATTGGTCTTAGTTCCAGGAAATAAAAGGCTTTACATATTTTAATATGTGTGGGAAATGTTCTAGTGGTGGCCACCCCATTTGTTTTTTTTTTTTGACATTAAAGGCCTGTACGCCTGTGGTAAGTCGTTACGACGAAGACGGGATCGGCTGCGCAGCCTTGTGAGACCTCTCGCGAGATGATTTGTGTGCGATGAAAGCTTACTAAAATATTTTACTTTTTTTTCCGCTATTTCCTCCTTGACTGTTAAGATGTTTAAGTCTTTATGAATGTTTTCGTTTCGAACATACCACGGTGCCCCGGTAATGGTTCTCAATATTTTTGACTGGGCTCTCTGGACAATATCAACGCTGCTGTTGCAAGCGTTCCCCCATAACTGGGAGCCATAGGTCCAGATTGGTCTTAGAACAGAGTTGTAAAGCAGGACCTTGTAGTCCAAACTAATGGAAGAGCGAGCATTGATGAGCCAATGTAGGCTATTGGCTTTCAGTTTAGATGTGTTCTTTTAGCTTCAATGTTTCGCCACCATGTTGGTCTTATGTCTAAGTGTACGCCCAGATACGTTACATCGTTTGCTTTTGGAAGTGTGGCGTTGTTTAACGTGAGCGGTGGACAATCTTGCCTGTTAAGGGTGAAAGTTACTTGCTTACATTTTTGTTCGTTTACCTTAATTCGCCAATCTGATAACCATTTTTCCACGTTGACCAGATGAAGGGCTAGTTGCGCTGTTGCTTGTATTGGGCATCTGGAGCGGCTGAGAATAGCTGTATCATCAGCAAAGGTAGATGTTGTCAATCGGCTGCTTAGGGATCATTCAAGTATTACGTAACGCAATTTATTGGGGAGGGGGGGTCTCGTAAAACTTTACGATGCGTTACAGGGGCGGGAGGGGTTCTTTCTTACAAGACGTTACGCAACATTTTTCTTTTTTTTAAATAAAAATTAGGGTAAAAATTGCCACTTTAGTATTACGTAACGTTAAGAGAGGGGGGTACAGAAAAACGTTACGGTGGGTTACAAGGGGGGGAGGGGGAGTCTAAAATCTACAAAAATTGCGTTACGTATTACTTGAATGGTCCCTTATTGGGATGTCTGCTGTGAATAGCACGTACAGTGTTGGTCCAAGTACGCTGCCCTGTGGAACACCAGCTTCGATACTGTGTTCGTCAGACATGGCAGTGTTACATCTTACTGCGAACTTCCTGTCGTATAGGTACGACTTAAGCAGCTTATGTGTGTTGTTTGGGAGCATTGCTTTGATCTTATGCATTAGACCTTCCAACCAAACTTTGTCGAATGCCTGAGAAACATCCAGAAATACTGCAGTGCAGTATTCTCTATTTTCGAACGCGCTTCGTATCTCTGATGTTATTCTGTTGTCTGGATAGTGGCCAAGTTTGGTGATAGTATTGAAGAGCTGGGCAATTATGCAGATCGCACAGTAAGGAAGCTCAATAATCATATTTGTGGTTATTTGGTCACCTCCTGGAGATTTTTTTGGGTTCAGTTGCTCTTTAATGATTCTAACATTTCATTCGGGCAAAACTTGATTGGATCATGTTGAAGCTGAGAGCCGTTTGAAGCAGTCGGTAGTGCAAACGTATCTGTTGCAGGGTTAGGTTGGAACACTTTTTGAAGATGAGTAGCAAATGTGTTAGCTCTTTCTTCATCGCTGCGGGCCCAGCCGCCTGCGAAGTTTCTTATAGGCATTACTGTTTCTGTTGGGGAGCTTTGAGTTGGGTGAGCTCTCCACAATGAATTTTTCGTACTGGTGGTTGATAATTGCTCGATGTAACGGCGTTGAGCGCGTTCGTCCTCGATTTTTAACGCTTTGGTGAGTTTACGTGTGGCGTCTTTTAGTTTTTGCTTTGCCGATGGCGATCTGTTCGATTGCCAGTCACGTCGTAAGCGCCGTTTTTCAAGAACGAGCTGTTCAATTTGTAGATTTGTTGTCCTTTGGTTGTGTATTGTTTTTGGTGTTTGAGGCGTAGCGGTGCGAGCTGCGGCGACGAAGACAGTCTCCAGAGTGTTAACAAAACTATCAATGTCAGCTACATCAACGAGACGTCGCTTAAGCTCAATGTGTGAGCTTATATATTTTTTGTATCTGAGCCAGTTAGTTTTATGTGAAGTTAACTTACCGGGTCGATTTATGAATTCAGGGTGTCGTTGCAGATTTATTAGGACTGGCGAGTTATCGGAGGATAGATCCGAAAGGCACTCTGCACTTATCAGTCTACGCGAAATGTTTTTGGTAACTGCAAAGTCAATCAGATCGGGTCATTTTTTGGGATGTATGTTGGTCTGCCAGGAGAAACGTGGTCGAGCTTGTTGTTAGCTTTTATAATTGCATTGTAGAGCTGCTTTCCTTTTGGATTCACGAGTCGAGATCCCCAGTGTGTGTGCTTGACATTGTAGTCTCCTGCTGCTATAAAGCATTCTAGTGAGTTAAAAAATTCCATAAATTGGTCTTCAGATATGGTATAACGCGGAGGGCAGTATACAGCGGCAAGAGTAAGTTGGTTCCCACTGTCCAAATGTATTTTTAGAAATGTGGCCTGTAGAAAGTTTTCAGCAAACTCTTTATAGTAGTGGCGGCTTCTGATCAAAATACCAGTTCCACCGTGTGCTTTACCATCGGGATGATTTGTACCATAGAATAAGTATCCACTTATGTTAAAGCTATATTTGTTTGTAAGGTGTGTTTCGGAAAGTAATGCTGTGAGACGCCATTAGCGTTCCACGTAGATATTTGTATCTCAGCCATTTGTATCAAGAGATTTTGATTACGCATTAGTTCCTGCATAGTTGTTTTCATGAATGACATAAGCTCGTTCATGGTCTGCTGCAGGGTACATATGAGTGCTTCGAGGTTACTTTGTTGCTGCTCCTGTGCACTATGGGAAATTTTGCCAAAAAACTGGCATTTATTAATAACTGGAGAACCACGCAAGATATTTTGGTTTGGTTTTTTGCGTTAAGTTTTTAAGTACGAAAGGAAAATGTTTTTTATAAAATGGGCGTGTCACCGCCCCTTTTAAAAAAGATAGGTTATGGATTTTAGCTTGTTTTTATAATACAAATATTATTGCAAAAAATTATCGCCATTGGTCAATCACAGAATTTAGCTCCCTTAGAAAAAATCGGTAAAAATGTGATTTCTCGTATGAAAATTTTTTTTTGGAATTCCAACATATCTGAACTAAACTTTCTTTCTTTCTTTGGTTCTTGTCTTTTCTGGGCTTTATGGATAATGTTTTGAGAACAGCAGCAGGATCCACAAGTCCACGCTTACGGGCAGCCATGCTGGATTTTTTTTATTAATTTTTTTATTTTTTTCAAATGTGACAAGGAACGTGTACACAATAATGTTGAACTTTATAATGATTTTACTTTAACTATTTAAAATTTAAAATACTAAATAACATTGTTGAAATCATTTTCACAGAATTCAAAATCTTCACTATATAAATGGTCAAGGCAATCTTCATCTTCGAATTCTGGTGAATCTAAAGAATTTTCTGTGCATGCAAAATTGCATTCCAGCAGCTGTATTACTTCCGGTGGAAGCGAAAGACTTTTATGTTTTTGTATGCGCCTCTGCAGATTTATTGATGATATAATTGGATCTGATGTATCCATAGCCCTCTGATAAACGTCGGTGAAATTACTAAGTCGGGTGTGCTTTCTAGCATGGTGTAGTCTATCAGACTTATAAACTTTATTGCGGGCTTCAGCTGCCTCTTCACCAAAATACCCGACTGGTAGCACTGTGTTTTCAATAATGTACCTCGAATGCACTAAAATTTTATGCACTGTTGCAGTCGTAGGAAGCCAAGGATAAATTTCAACTAAGAGTTCACCGGTTTTGTGACAAAATGCTTCAAATTTCGTCAGACTTATTGGAAACTGACAAGTCAAACATATAAGGATGGTTTTCATATTGAAAATAAGTTGCTCATCTATACCAGTTACTTCGGCAAATATTTTATAGTTATTAAATGCACGGCGTGCAGTGTTCCCAATATTCGTATTTCCGAAACCCGCCTGCTTTGGCTGATCGACATGTAATGAAATTTTTTCCCAAAACATCCGCTGCATGCATGCTTTTCTGTGTGCAACTATAATTTTGTCGGCTGCACTTGAAACTTTCCATTTTTTTATGCCAATCTTATATCCAGCATGGATCACGAATTAAAAAAACTTTATCCAGCAATGTAACGGACTCACTCCATACCTTAAATTATCTATTAATGGCAAAAATTTCAAGCATTTAAAATTTTTTTCTCCAAGAAAATCTTTTGGTTTTGCATTGCATATAGGACAGGCTTGGTAGAATTGGGTTTTTGTTAGGGCATTGAGTACTTTACTATCTATTACAGTCAGGTAAAGACTAAACTTTACATAAATGCATTTACTATTTTTCAAATAGACCTGACAGCATCCCAAGCTGTCTATTTCTTTTTGAATGTTTAACCTCTCTTTGAAGATGGCTTATTTAGACTCCTTCAAAAATTCCAACTTTAATGGCCAACAAAACCTAATTGACTGTGGAGTTATATTGTTCCACAAAATACTCTCAGATGCGTCAACCAGACGAAGAGGCATAACTGTTGTGGCAAAGAGACAAGAGTCCGCATTCATTAATTGATTCCCTGTATTATTACTAGGGCCTTGTTGCACTGCGACCAGATGTTAGGTCTTTTGTTCCCTGTATACATTTGGCTATAATTTGCCTGTCCCGTGCTTCCATCAAACCCATAGCTCAATATCAATTCAGCAGATACGAAATCTGTCTGCTGACTTTCAATAACCTTTAAAATATTCTCCTCTTGCAAAGGGTCGGCAATCTTTTTTCTTTTCTGTAATATCGCGATATATGGGATAAATGTCAGCCTTTCTTCGTTTCGCGTCTTCTCTATAAGCACAATACTGCTCCTTTGTAAGCACGTAGTCCAAAATTAACGCAAGCACCTCCTCTGTGGGACATCGAATGGGCTTTTGGTATGCATTTGTTAACACGTTTCTAAGGGCTTTGGCTTTTCTGGGATTAAGGGATAAGGTTTTAAGCACAGCAGCAAGATGCACAAGTCCACGTTTACGGGCAGCCATGCTGGCTGCTTGAACAAGCAAACGCAAGTTTGTTCCATGCGATTTGGCCAGATCGCCTGCTTCATTTCTTTGCCCTCTTGCGCCTTTTAAAACAAACAAGATCTTTGGCCGACCCGGTGATTTCACTTTTGAAGGGCTTTTTATACTTTTTGCATTGAAGGTTAAGCACGGTTTACCTTCCAGCCAGTTCTTATGCTTGCTAACAAACAATTTTGTATTTCTTTTACATTTAACCCAGTTTGTTAATAAATTTCTGCAAAACATTCGGACTCTTTACTCCAAAAAGCTTTCATTACTTTCGATAATGCTTTTATCAACATATCCACTTATATAGTCAAATACCGCCTTATTTTTATTCAAACGGCACTTCATGCGTTGCCACACGGCAAACAAGTCCGCATGGGGAATCGCGAGGTTGGTTCCTATAAAATCAAATATCTTGAAAAGTGCGCAAAAGTGCACAATGAGACTACACGCATTGGATTAGGAATTAATAGATCTTTAAAACGACATCAAACTTACAACAAACACTTGCAAACATTTATGTTAAAGTCTATGCAAAGTTAGATTTACTTTCTAAAAATTGCCGATGGACACCACCTCCTAAAAACACATAAAACAACAAAGACACGCACAAAAACATAAAACAAATGATGCAAAACATATAATAAATACCTGTACTATTAATATCCATCGTCAATTTTAATATTAAACGTAATAAACTTTAATAGTTGTATATATTACTTTCAATTTGAAATTTGCAATTAAACAGCGTCAGTGTTGTTCGGTGCAAACAGCTGACTTCAAGTGTAAATAACATAACAGAGGTCTGTTAACTTAACATTTTATTTTGAGAACATAAAAGTGCAATGTTTTAAGAACAGAATTACATTAACAAAATGTTAAAGTAAGCATATGTAATAAATGAATAAATGCCAGTTTTTTGGCAAAATTTCCAATAGTGCTGTGCAGCGTTTGTGCTCACTTGTTTTGGCTGTAAGTACGGTGTGTCAGAGGCAGGAAGAGCCAGTCCAGATCTTAGGGCGCTTGCATAAGTTGCGTTATTGGTTGAGAACTCGGGGCCAAGTGAGGATCTGGCTGCAGATGAAAAGAAGACGTCTGGGTTGTGTTTTGATGGAGTGAAGGTAGTCGGTGCGTGTTGCGAGCGTACAGTAGTACAGAGCTGATGGATACGATTTTTAAGTTCCTTGTAGACTTGGCAGCCTCTGTAGTTGGCTGTGTGCTTGCCTTCGCAGTTGTTGCCAAATTTTTTTGCTAGAGTCTTCTGTCCTTACTGGGCAACTTCCGGAGCTATGCAGTTCCCCACAATATACGCATACCGAGCGCAGTGTATGGCCGTACTCTTGGCAGTTCATACATTGTACCGGACCGTTTCGTTTGTGCGGTTCTTCTACGGTGATTCTTCGGTGAAGTAAAAGCTGAAGTTTGTATATTGAGTGCATCTAAGCATCTTCTTGCATATTTAAGCATCTTCGTTTCTGGTTCAAGTTCTATTTTAAAAAGTGGTTGCGGCATCCTGTTCCTGTTTAAGATGTTTATGACGATTTTTGCTCGAAATCCTTTCTCCTGCAGCGCCTGTTTTATTTCTCCTGGTGTGACATCAGGTTCTATGCCTTTTATTACGACCTGCAGGCCCTTGCAGCTTTTTAATTGATACGTATAATAATTAATTTTTTTTTCGTTTAGATACTTTATGAGAACTCTGTAATTATCTTCCGACTTTGTCTGGACTTTAATTTCTTGAATTTTACCCTGTACGAGAGGAACTATGTAGAAACTATCTTTGCCTATGAGCTCGATAACTTTGTTAACAAAAGCACTGGAGCTTTTCTCGCGTATATATATTGGGGGTGGCTTTGGCTTTTTCGTGACAACCCCAACGGCTTCAGAAGGCAGATCATCTGTGTTTTCTGTCAAGATGTGAAATCTATTGCTATTGTATGTAGTATCATTCGAGGGTATATTTAAATTGCTACGGGTCATTTTTGGTTTATTCGTAGAATTTTGCGGACTAAGCTTTCTTTTGATATAAATGTAGCGATCCATACCAGTCTGCGTAGCCGGCTTAACATTTTTGCTGTTTGCAGTTTGATTTGCTGACGGCGCAGCAGTCGTTGTGCTTGTTGAACGGGAAGTAGGTATCGGTGCAGTTATGGTTGTAGTCGCTGTTGCGGTACCTAGAGAGGGCGCAGCACTTGCAGTCGTTGCTAAAAGAGACGGGGAGCACGAAAACTTTCGGTCGCGTGCTGTGTGCAATACTTCATTGGTCGGGTTGGGTGTTGCCGACCGCGCGCGGTCGGATTTCGTTGACTCGATAGATAACAGGGACGGAGACGGTGAGCAAGAACGTTCTCTGGCACGCACTGTGTAAGAGAGTTCGATTTGCGGGTTGGGGGTAATTGGCCGCTCGGGCTGCTCTGAAACTACGGAGAAGAACGCATTGCTCTGCCGACGACGCTCGTCTTGCTCGCGTTGTCACTGGCCACAATTCTCGCTTTGACTCATTGTCTTAAGCGAGGTGAAGAATTTGTTAGTGCCTTTTGTTTTATATGTTATTATTTGTTAAAAGTCAATTGTTTTCTTTGAATTGCAGATTTTTAAAAAGCAATTTGTGCAGATACATAGCACTTAGCGTCTTTTCGCATAAAATATATATTTTATAAGCTTCTATATCACTGCACTTTTGCGTTTGGGAATTAATTAACCGGACCACGATGAGAAAACACGTCTGCATTCGACGACAGTTGACAGTCTTCCAAAGTCTTACATAAATTTAATATATTTATTGCATCTGGGTTCAGGGTATCTTCTAGTCGGGCTCTCCCGACTAGAGCTTTCTTACTTCTTCTTATTTATATTCTGCAATAAAACAATTATTTTCTCCCAATATTTTGGGTAAGATCGAATAAAATACAACAACTAAAATATAAACAATGACTCTGCATTTATTTTATTTTATTGGCTAGATTTTCCCATGATGAAGGGGATACAAAATTGGTACACTTTTTTGAAAATCGTGATTAAATATTTTTCATTAAATGTTATAGATCTCTCAAGATGAAAGGTAAACATTGCCTTTGATAGATCGATTGAACTAGCTCTCCGACGAAACCCACAGTTAAGCTTGATGTTGATTTTTGACAGTTTTATGTTCCACTCCGTTTTTAGCAACACGCGCGCTTACGTGAACGCCCTTTGCTTATTCGAAATTGTATTAATAATATATCAATAATGTTAGTGTGTTACGTTTTGTCTAAGTTAAGTAATTAGGCGAATCCACCCCCATAACATATTCTGGTGTGGGAAATTTTTCTGGACGCACCAAGTTTTGTTATATTGTTGTTGTTTTTTAAAATCAATGACACCAACAAAAAGTCGTAAATCAATTGTCAAAGGCATACAAATTTGAAAAAAAAAAATGTGCACTGTGCGAAGTGATACATGTACATAAAATTATAAAAATTATTTTCAAGCGCATTGTTCACTTAATTGTGTATGCACTTATTCATTAAGAAGCGGAAATCCGTTTCTCTTTTGCAAGTGAACAAACCTTTCTTTATGACTTTGCTTGTGCGCCGCGAAGGCGTCACTGCGCATTAGTTTTGTTTTTGTATTCTCGCTCGCGATAAAACCCTCAGCTTGTGCGACAATCAGGCGGCAGATGTAGAATGGGTAATGTGTTTAGTTTTTGGAATGGGTCAAAGTATGGGAGGTACTCGAAGGAGTTGTCCAAAATAAAATTCCTTTCTTAGTGCTCACTTACTACCTGCATGGAAAATTGTGTGAAAATTTCAGCCTTCTAGCTCTTTTCGTTTAGGCAGTGGCTCTTCCATTCTAGTCAGGACAAACTCTTTTATATATATATAGATTAGTTAATGCTTTTACTTTTTGTGAAATGGAATTATTAACTCTTTCGTTTAAATGTTTTGGAGATAATTTTTCTAATATAAACTGTGCAATTGCCTCTTCTGATTTTTTGTTGCTCCAAACATCAATTAGCTCAGAATGGCTAAACACGAGCTTTTTGTTTAATGGAATGGGTAACTTGCCTTAACAAGATTGAATTTAAGCCTTTTTGCAACTCTTTGCCATACAAAAGTACCAGTTCACGAAACACAAGACAATTAATTAGTAGTTATCTAAACAAAACACATAACAACCTATTAAAATAACAATGACAAAAGGACTCAACAATAACAAAAGCTTTATTATACTAGATTTTTAACTACCTGGACTTGCGTTTTCCATATCTACACATTTTGTTTGGCTTTTATTTGTTGAATTGTGCCTAAGTACACACAGACAATATTTTCAGCTGATTTGTATGGCCCACAAAAAAAAGGTGGCAAACCCATGTAAAACCGTTGGTAATTTCTTTTAATTTAAATATGTAGATGATATTAAAAAAATAATATTTCAATTCCGAACAATGAAAATATTTGAATTTATGTCAAAAAAAGCCCAAAAAAAACCATAGTTCGTTGGTCAAGAGCAACAAAAGCGGGAGAGGTGCTGGAGAGCGAGAGTGAGGGCCAGATAATAGACAAGCTGCTTGTTGTAAGTTTCTATATTGTTAGGCACTGCAGAGTCAGTTCGACTGCAACTTAAAATCAGTAATTTTTTGGCAAAACGGCACATGTAAATTTATACCACGTATATTTGCGATCAGTTGCGATAACTAACCAAATAAACTAAGTTATATTGTACAGAAACACAATAAAAATAACAATTTGTTAAGGGCACGCAAAAACAAAACCGTCACCAACGAGGGACAAACGATTATTGATACTTATGTAACTCCATTAGGAAAATTTGAGTTCTTAAGAATGCCAATGGGTCTGAAAAATGCCCCTGAAATCTTTCAACGACTTATAAATAGCATATTTGTAGACATGATGAGAGAAAATAAGGTTATAAACTATATAATATACATATACAATATATATAACTTATAATTAGTATGGATAACATTATGACAGCGAAAAAATTTTTGAAAGAATATTTAGAAATTTTGAGGGAAGTATTTAAGAGGTTAGTGGATAATTGGCATTAGACAAGTGTGAATTCTTGCAAGATAAAATTTAATACTTAGGATTTCTTACATATGAAGAAGGAATTAAGGCAGATGACAAAGGTTAAGATGGGGTAAGGAATTTTCCAACACCAGTTATGGCTCAAGGAGTGCAACGTTTTCTTGGGTTGTGTTCATTATTTAGGAGGTTTATTAAATATTTTTCAATAGTCTCAAAAATGTAGGATGGTTTAAAAAGAAAGGACAAAAAATTTAAATTTGAAGAAGAAGAATTAAATAGTTTTCTGAATTTGCAAGAGAAACGGTTAGAAACACCTGTACTATCAATTTATAATTATAAGAATGACATTGAGTTGCATTGTAATGCAAGCGTTTTAGGATATTCAGCAGTTTAGTGGGAAAAAAGAAGATACGGAATTGCATCCAATATTTTATTATTCGTAGCGTACAACAGAATCTGAAGCAAAGTTTCACAGTTTTTAATTGGAGACGATAGCAATTATATATGCCTCAGGCAGGTTTAAAATTTACGGACAGGGTCAACGGCTAACAAGCGAAAACGTTGCAGTCGGACGCAACCGACTGCGGCATACTCGATACCAGTATTAAAACCGGATGCGGCAGGGAAGACGCTGCCTTAAAGATTCTCCGATGCAGATGAGGATGCCACCAGCTATTTTCCTTCCAAATTTGGGGACTCTAGCTCAAAGTTTGTACAAGGTAGGGGAAGGAGGGTTAGGGACAGTTTGGGTGGCAGTGGCATCCAAGTTTTTGATGCAGATCCTTATAAGATGCTAACTGCTATGTATATATGTAAATAAATTGGTGACTGTGGCGGTATGGGTGGGCTTGGAAACCAAAATTTTTTACGAAAGTAATTATTAAAAGAGAACAAGTAAGAAGGCTCTAGTCGAGAGAGCCCGACTAGAAGATACCCTGAACCCAGTTGCAATAAATAAATTAAATTTATAATTGACTTTGGTATAAGGACTTAACTTCAATCGATTCAACTCGATATTTCCGGTGTTTCTCAAATGATTTGGACAAAATTTTCAGAAAAGTTCTATCATTACCCATTTCTTCAACCCTCATTTTTATATTTTCCAAATTCTATATTTTTTTTATCGATATCATGTTTATACCGGAAACCAGAATAGTTATCGATAATTTGAAGCAAACTTGTTCTGCTCATGGTATAGGAGAACTTATATACAAAATCAGAAGTCTCTAGCTCTTGTAGTCTCTGAGCTCCACGCGTTCATACAGACGGACATGGCTATATCGTATCGGCTGTTGATGCTGATCAAGAATTTATATACTTTATGGGGTCGGAGATGCTTCCTTCTGCCTGTTACATACTTTTGCACAAAACCATTATACCCTTATTTACCCATTTCATGGGTTAAGGGTATCAAAAAAACTCCAAAGCAATACATGCCAGGAGACTATAGTATGGTAAAGAATTTTGACAGTACAGCAGAAAACTTAAGGAAACTAATACCGAAGAGCAAGGGTCCATCCCTAATGGATAAAGTTTTATAAAATGAAAGATGTTAATTTAAAGACATTGAGGGTTTTCAATTAGCCCGAAACCCTTATCAGAAAGTATTGCGTGCACAAAATATTAGGCATTGGTTTATGAAATGTAATTAGTAATTAGTTTGTATGTTAAAATACAAAAATCTGTGATATAAACTTTATGTTATAGATTAAGCAAAATTTTAAGAATTTGTTGGAGATAGAGGACTTTCTCAATGCAGAATGGCCGAGTTGCAGTCGGCTGATAGTGTTAGTTAAACCGATCGATACACTATCGAGTAGATGTAAGTGACGCGATAATGATATAGCGCACCCAACTTCACTTGAATTGGTAAAAGTGACGCGAGCAGATCGACGAAATAAGAAATTATACTATAAAATACATTAAAAGAACCGGCTACAAAAACAATAAAGTCTTACTCGCTCTATCGCCCTTTTTACTGTTGCCTTACATTTCAGTCTCGAGTCAAATGTTGTGACTCACAACTTGTGAGTGACGCATCTCTGCGGACGAAATTTTCTTACACACATGTGTAAATGTATGGAAAGTCTTTATGTCAACGGACAACTCAAAAGGCTAGAAAGATACATTGACTATTTTGGTTCGCTGCAATGGGTACTATATGTTCGATCCAAACGCCTCAGTACCTTGCTAAACACGCTGGAATTGATAAATAACATTGCTTTGGAGTTTTTTAAAGATACAGAAATTAGGTAATTTTGCATATATTATTTTAGGAGAAAATACAAATGCTTATCAATTTGTTATGTTGGGCCGTTTCAATTCCGATGGTTTACAAAACTTCTTTTAAATTTTCTGCTCAAAACTGGGAAATAATACAAAACTCTTACGTCCATGAAACGGGCAGTATAACAGCCCGAAAAACATCAATGAAATAAGTTTCAAGCTCTTACTTTTGCAAAAGCAACTGTGAAGAGGACGGAGATGAACAACTCAAACACCTGGAAGAGATATACGCAGAGGAGGACGAAGAGTTTTCTTGGCTCTGTTTCAGAACAAGCGACATTGCGGTACTTTATTGGTAATGGAAATCAGGCAGAGCTTAAAAAAAAAATAATAAAATATATAAAAATAAATAATATTTATTTATTTATTTATTTATAGTCAGCTAAGAGCAGCTGACATTAAAATGAATCAAAATTTAATTTAAATTAAAAATAATTGAAATAATTAAATTAAGTAAAATATAGAATAATATATAAATCTGAAAAAATAATTAAAAGTTAAAGTTAAAGCTAAGGTTAATATGCGAGATATGCGACGTGATTCTAAGGAAGCTAGAAGATCTGAAACTTGAATCTTAACAGTTCATTCGGTTTAAAAGTTATGGCGGTCATGAAGATTCAATTCTTCCAGCTTCTTTACGTTGTAAATCGAATTTTTTGAGATTTGTCAAGAGCAGCTCAAAAATTTTGCTACATATTTCGAAGACCATTGGCACGAAAAGAAATCATTAAACTGTATTGTTGACTTTGATTGATTTTAATGCTATAAAACAACAAACAAGACCAAACCGACCTTGTACGAGTCTTCATCATCCTGCCACGAACCATAGAGTAATGGTATTAAAACGCTTAATGCTGGTTTTGTTGTGAAAATCTGCGCGTTGGTAAATTGAAAAAGAAAAAAAAAAAACAGTAAATAGTCCATAAAAAAACGAATCTGATGAAAGACACAGCTCGAACTTTAAAGAAGTGGAAACGTTGCAGCCGGAAGCAACCGACTGCAGTATATTCGATACCTGTTTTAAAACCGGTAAAAAGAGGCTGATTTCAAAGGGGTACGAATGCGGCAGGGATGTATGCTGCCTCAAAAATTGTCAGATGCAGATGGGGATGCCACCAGCTTTTTCCTGCCAAATTTGGGGACTCTAGCTCAAAGTTTGTAAAAGGTTGATTAAGGGTGGCTGGGGGCGGTTTGGGTGGACGTGGCATCAACATTTTTGATGAAAATCTTTGTGGGCTGTTAGTTTTTAACTTCAAACTCAATTTGGTGATTCTAGCGTAAACAAGTGGAAGTGGGAAGGCGTGACATAAAGTATATACATTCTTGATCAGCATCAACAGCCGCGTCGATATAGCCATGGCCGTCTGTCCCTCCGTCTCTCCATCTGTTCGTCTGTGCGTCTGTATGAACGCGTGGATCTCAGAGACTACATGAGCTAGAGACTTCAGATTTTATACATAAGTTCTCCTGTACCATAAGAAGAACAAGTTTGCTTCAAATTATCAATAACTATTCTGGTTTCCGATATACACATAATATCGATAACAATAAAATATCGAATTTGAAAAATCTAAAAATGAGGGTTGAAGTAATGGATAATGATAGAACTTTTCTGAAAATTTCGTCCAAATCGGTTAAGAAACACCGGAGATATTGAACTTAATCGATGGAAGCTAAGCCAGTATACCAAAGTCTTACATAAATTTAATATATTTATTGCATCTGGGTTCAGGGTATCTTCTAGTCGGACTCTCCCGACTAGAGCTTTCTTACTTCTTCTTATTCATATTCTGCAATAAAACAATTATTTTCTCCTAATATTTTGGGTAAGATCGAATAAAATACAAAAACTAAACTATAAAAACAATGACTCTGCATTTATTTTACTTTATTGGCTAGATTTTTCCAAGATGAAGGGGATACAAAATTGGTACACTTTTTTGAAAATCGTGATTAAATATTTTTCATTAAATGTTATAGATCTCTCAAGAAAATAATGAAAGGTAAATATTGCCTTTGATAGATCGATTGAACTAGCTCTCCGACGAAAAACACAGTTAAGCTTGATGTTGATTTTTGACAGTTTTATGTTCCACTCCGTTTTTAAAGTAACATGTGCGTGATAAAAACCAAGAACTTGGTACTTCCGAACCCGGCTTTGAGGTGGTTTTTTATACCCTGAACCCATAAAATGGGTAAAAGGGTATATTGGTTTTGTGCAAAAGTATGTAACAGACATAAGGAATCATCTCCGACCCCATAAAGTATATATTTTCCTGATCAGCATCAACAGCCGCTTCGATATAGCCATGGCCGTCTGTCCGGCCGTGTGTCTGGCTGACCGTCTGTCCGTCTGTCTGTCTTACCGTCTGTCTGTCTTACCGTCTGTCCGTCTGTACGAACGCGTCGATCTCAGAGCCTGCAAGAGCTAGATACTTCAGGTTTTCAATATAAGTTCTCCTAAACCATAAGCAGAACAAGTTTGTTTCAAATAATCGATAACTTTTCTGGTTTCCGATATACGCATGGAATTGATAACAAAAAATATCGAATTTTGAAAATCTAAAAATGAAGGTTGAAGTAATGGGCGATAGAACTTTTCTGCAAATTTCGTCCAAATCGGTTAAGACACAGAAGATATTGCATTTAATCGATTGAAGTTAAGTCAGTATACCAAAGTCTCATATCTATAAACTTAATATATTTGTTACAACACACCAACAAACAGGTGTTAAAACGTCGTCCGTGAATTCCAACACTCAATGATTTTTCTTAGAGCTTTTTATACTCGATACCGAAGGTAAAGAGTATATTGGGTTTGTGCAATAATCGTCTGTATGAACACAATTTTTTCCACACCCTTCAAGCTTATAACTTCAAACTTTCCAAATATCTTTAAAGATGGCCGTGACAGATAAAGTGTCAAGAGTGGGGCGCTACGATAACCATGTGGCTGGCAAATCTATTCGATAACTCAAAATCGACGTATCCTCATGTTTCGCACATCCTTACAGCTAGAACTACCGAGCTTGGTGAGAAGAAAACCCAAAATTCAGCCACCTCGCAGCTTAAAATCAGAAACGCCTCTAACTTCCTGAGTTTTTGAGACACTGCCTTAAATTTGGTGCCAAAATAGGTGATGATGATCTCCAAAAAACGGGAATGCGTATATCTTTCATTTTGTTCTAGCTATAGCCACCAAATTTTGTAGAAAGAAAGCTGGTAGCAGCCCCCAAAGAATAACATACAAGTTTTGGAGCAATGCCCACCCATTCCGCCCCAGCTCCCGCATTGTGAAATCAGAAACGCCTATGAATTCCACGGTTTTGGAGCTAGAGCTACCAAATTTGGTATGAAGATAAATATTAACGACCCCCAAAAAGCTGCATAAAAAACTTTGATGCCACGCCCAACTATAGCGCCCCAGCCTTCCTTCCCCTTTTTTTTTTAAACTACCAAGTATGAGTGTATATACTAGAATTTTTTAACCAGAACAACCAAATTTGTGCCAAGTTAAGTGATGACATCCCTCAAATAACTGCATAAAAATGTTGATAGGCATGCCCAACCATACCACCCTTTCCCCAGCGACCCACCGGCTGTTCAAAAACAGAAATAAGTGTATCCTAATTAGTTTTTAAGCAAGAGTCACCAAATATGGTAGGAATTAACATCCCAAAAAGATCTACAGCAAAAATTTGGATACCACACCCACCCATGCTGCGCCCAGCCCTCTTTCCCCCACATTTTACAAACTTTGAGCAAGAGTCACCAAATATGGAAGGAAGATAGCTGATAGCCATCTGCATCTGACAATCTTTGAGGCAGTATGCACTCCTGCCGCATCCGTACCCCTTTGCAATCAGGCCTCTTTTTACCGGTTTTAATACCTGTAACGAGTATACCGCAGTCAGTTGCGTTCGACTGCAAGGTTTCCTTTTATTTTTATATGAAAAATTTATAAAGAATATATAAAAATATAGAACAAATTTAAACAAACGGACTTCAGATACAGTTTGAGCGACCGTAAATCATGTAAAATGCTTATGTTATTAATTTGTTTTTTAAGAACAATAGGTAAAATTCGTTAGCTTCAATTTTGACTAACTCGATCACGCTAACATACAAATAACACATGAATGTAGACGCGTGTAATGGAAAAAAAGAAGTTTAAACCGTCTTTTTACACTATTTTAACAGACGCAGCCTACATTTTTGTTCATCTTGTGCAAATCTCAATTCGTATGCCATTTGGAATCTGGAACTTACCATCACACCATAGAATAGCCGTTATGCATGCATCAATTTCAGGACATTTGTACTCGCAATCCACCTCATTTTGATAGAACCCAAATTCGTTCAGCGTTTCGTTAGCTGCTGTACTGGGTGTTATACCTTGAGCGCCATCGACACCGGAGCTACCAAATCCACCCAATTCAGCACCAGGAGCACCACCCACATTACCAGCGCCAGGAGCACCACGAGGTGCGCCCATGCCAGTGGTAACACTTAAATTTACATGCAGGTCCAGTTGCTGCAGCAGTGCATCCTTAGTGCGATGTATCTCTAGCCATGTAAAGCCGATGTTACCTGGCTCCTTAAGTATGGGCTCCAACACCAAGGTAATGGGCCTGAAAACAAGAACAAACGGTTAGTAAAGTTGCAAACTTTTCCGGCTGTCGTGGCTTTCATGTTTCATCTAACTTTGAGGCGAATCATTTAAAGCACTAGATTTTCACTCAATGTAAGTGGAAAAGTCAGTTTCGTGCAGCTTACTAATAACTAATAAACCGTCTCTTTAGTGGGTCAAGTATGTTTCTCCACTTAACTCTGTTAATGCGTTTTAATGTCCATTGTCGCAATAGGACAATGGGCGACCGCAATTCTTCTAGGCATCACTAGCATACATAGTCTATATTTAATTATAAGGCGTCGGCTTTCATGTTTCATCAACTTGAGGAATCATTAAGCACTAGATTTCACTCATGTAAGTGGAAAGTCGTTTCGTGCAGCTTAACTAATACTAATGCCGCTGTCAGTATGAATTAAAGAAACGCTGCTTTGTGATTAATTTTCGATGTTGTAAAAAAAAATAGGCAAACCGCAAGTATACTCGATACCCGTTTAAAAACGGGTAAGACGATGCCTGATTGGAAGGAGGTACGGGCGTGGAACCCAAAGTTTTGACGCAGATCTTTGGAGATGGCTCCAACATTTCTTATGCAGTTAACTTTGGGAATGCCATAAGCTTTCTTTCAACCAAATTCGGTAATTCCAACTATGAGGGTGTGGGAAATATAACGATTTAGGCCGGCTGCATACCGGAGCCAACAAAAAGTTTTTTGTTTGTCTTTGTTGGTCCGACAAAAAACTAATAGTATTATGTGTTTTTGTTTGTCGGTCTTGGTGTGCGGCCGGCTATAAGAAGGAAAGGATTAATGTTCGGTTCGACATAAAAAAAGTCTAAAGATGTTTTGTTGGCTCCGGTGTGCAGCCGGATTTATATATTTTGAGTTTCCGAATTTATCGAGTATAAAAACCGAAATATATTTTTATTTTATGCCGTAAAAAAAGTTTTCTTATAAACTCTTATATAGATCATAAAATATGAGTTTGAATTTTAAAAGACGTCCATTAAACATAAATAAGACATGAATATGAAGTTTATTATTCTCATTAAGAAAATTAACAATTAAGAAGGCTCTAGTCAAGAAACCGCGACTGGGAGATACCCTGAACCCAAGACATGACAAAATTTTAATCATCAAAATCTGCATTATTTCTCAACTGGTTCCTTTAACCTGTTAAATGCGTAAGACGAGTCAACTCATCTAAGCAAAACCTTTTCGTCTTGCGTAAGACGAGATAACTCGTCCTGGAAAGTTAAGAATTCGGAGGAGACATAAGGACTAAATTTTTTTTAATAAGTTCCGGTGCAGTTGTCATTAAGTCATAAAATTTTTTTTTATTTTTATTAAATGGGCTCAAAAAATGTACAAAATAAGAGTAGATTCTGTTTTATTGTGGTATTTGTTTTAGTTTTCCTTTTTGTGAAAAACATAAATAACAAGAAAGCAATACAAGTTAATTGTTGTGGTTCAAATAAGCGAAACTTAACTTGGGCTATAAAGTATATGCAAAATTAATGTACCTAAATAACCAACAAAATAAACGTTTCAATAAATCATGTTTTGGGTAACTAGTTGCAAGGGGATTTATAGACTTAAAAGTTTTGCAAATTATTGGGTGGGTGTGGCTCCAAAATTTTCTATGCAGATTGTTGGTAATTTTCAGTAGATATCTTCTCACCAAATTTGGTAGTTCTTACTGTAAGGATGTGCGAAATAGGTGGATTTATCGATTTTGAGCTATCGAATTTATTGATTTTCCAGCGCCTCAGTTGTCGTAAAACCCCAACCTTGATGCTTTATTTTTCCCGGCCATTGAAAAAGATATTTGGAAATTTTTCAAGTCTCTAGCTTGTAGGGTGTGGAAAAAAGTTGCGAACATGCAGACGGACGGACGGACAGACACCATGCCGGAAATGGCACAAACCCAATATACTCTCAACCTTCGGCACCGAGTATAAATAGCGAGAAGCAATATATGCATGTTTTGAAACATGAAAGGAGAATCCTCGTTGTACGTAAGATCAAAATGCGTCAGGAATAGGAACAGTTTTCTATGAAAACCTGTTATCCAATTTTGGGATCTAGAATTTTTCGACCCATAAATTATACTTGCGTTCATCCAAGACCTGAGTTTGACGGTATAGTTATAGGCCAAGAAGGGCGTCTTATGTCGCAGTGCATTCATTCTCAAATATAATAATAATATTAATTATAATCAAAACAATTTTATTTTTTATTTTTGGATTGGGAGGGGAAAAAGCTTTATGCACTGCCTGCTTCCGTCGCGACGCGTCGTAGTGAGGGTGTGTGGGATTCTCTACAGAGTAGCATACCCACTAACAACCCCTCCCCGTTGGGCCTGTGTCCTCTTCGGAAACGCTTGCGCAATACTTCGAAGTGGGGCCTCTGCGCGCCAAGCGCCTTCTTCTTAAATAAGCATGAGCCCTTATTGTAAGATGATCCAAGTGGGACCCTCTACGCAATAAGCGCGTATCTACGTCCAGATACCCAATTCCGACCTCTCATCTTATTCTTTTTCGTGATTTTTTTTTTAGTCCAGATTATTTTACATCCTCTCCTCTAAGTCTTTCTTTTTGCGTCTCAAAATGTCGCCAATGAAAATAGATACTTTTCTCCACGAATCCTCGCTGTCTATCAGCTTAGCTACGATGTTCTCCGGTGTGAGAGAGCCCATTGTGTGCTCGACTTGTCGCCTTTCATTTCTGAAACTCTCGCAGTTGAATATTCTATGTTCCACATTGTTGATTTCTGCATCTCCATGCACAGCTAGTTTCCGTGCTTTTTCCTATTATATTTAGGAAAACACTAAAGTAGCCATGTCCCGACATCATTTGTGTGACGTAGTAGTCTACGTCTCTAAGTTTTCTTAAAGTCCAATCCTTAATACATGGCAGTAGTCTTGCTGTCCATTTTCCATCTCGTTAATTTGTCCATCTCTCCTGCCATAAGGCGATCGTCTCTTGCTTACATGTGCTAAGGTTTTGTATGGTGGCTTCCCTTTGTTGTCTCAGCTCATAGATTGTTTTACGTTCCCTTGCTTGGAGGTCGATTGGTATCAAGCCCGCAATAGCAAGCGATGCCGCGCCTGATACAGTTCGGTATGCTCTTGTTATTCTTAGCGCGGCTGTTCTCTGAACCGCCTATAGGGGCCTCATTCTGCATTTAACTTTAAGCGTATCTGCCCATATCTCGCATCCATATAAAAGGATGGCGTTGTTGATCTCCATAAGAAGTTTACGCTTAGATTGGTACGGGCCGCCAACATTTGCCATAAGTCTGCTAAGTGATTTTGTTCCTCTACTGCCTACGCTTTTGCGTATTGGATATGCGCTTTAAATGTCATCTTTGGGTTAAGCCTTATTCCTAGGCAATTGATTACTTTCAGCGTATTCAGTGTCTCCGACACTCATATTTATCTGCAGTGGTATCTGTCGTCCGGTTATCATAAGTAGCTCCGTCTTTTCCAGTGGAGCCCTGCGCTGCTCTATGCACTTGTCAGGCAAAGAACGTGCATATTAGTTTTCGGTATTTATTATTATTATTTTAGCTGCCTATAAGCTGCAAGAGAACTGCAGGTACCCGAAACCGTCTCTTTAGTGGGTCAAGTATGTTTCTCCACTTAACTCTGTTAAATGCGTTTTTAATGTCCATTGTCGCCAATAGGACAATGGGCAGACCGCAATTTCTTTCTATGGCATCCACTAGCATACATTAAGGTCTATATGCGGATGATTTTGTAGTATCGCCATTTCCTTTGCTCATTAAGACCAGTCGTTGAATTTTCCACTGGTCGGGAAAAATTCCGTTTTGAAGGCATGCGTTCTACATTTTTAGCAGTATGTGGGGTCTGCACTCAGCTATTATCTTATGGACTTCTGAAGGAACGTTGTCCGGACCTGGAGCTATCCTGTTTTTTTAGACTTTTTGCAGCCTTTACGAGTTCTTCTTGGGAGAATGGCTCGCCGCTGTCTGCGGATTTTCAGTCTGATGTGCTGGTTGTCCTAAGTTCAGACGGAAACAGAGCATTGACTACATCGTCTATCTGAATTTTTTTCAGGTTTGGTACCGCACTTTTGGATCCGAGCTACTTTATGACAATTTTGTATCACAGGCCCTTAGGGGTTATTGTTTATGTCGTCCAAGAGATTTCAATTTTTCACGTTTGCTCTTCTTGATAGCTGTGTTTAATTTTGTTTCCCTTCCAGTACTGCTCATCCTTTGTGATAAAGTCGCCTCCCCGCCTAGTTCTAGTAAGAAGTCGTCTTCTTCTTATGCAGGTCTCTCTCAGAGTTCTTATTTCGTCCGTCCGTCAGTATACTTCCTGTCCTGGCCTACGTGGGTTTCCTGTTGTTGGCATTGCTACTTGGCATGCTCTTCGTATGTTCTTCATTGTTCTGTGGAGTACGTTGTCGGCGCTCTCTAAGTAAAGCTCTTCATTGTCCCTCTTGTCAATTTCGTCAGTAAATTTTAATTTATTAAGGCGGCTTACGTTCCATCTTCGGAGTGTGGGCCAGGCTGGGGCATTTGCCATCCTTGTGTAATTCATGGAGTAGTTAATGTACTCATGGTCGCTTCCATTGTAAATGTCCAGAACTTTCCATCCTGTTATCTTATGTACCAACGATTCTGACACCATAGTTAAAGGTAGTTGACGATCCTACGTTGCGAGACCGAGTCTTGCGGCCATGTTTAGGACGTCTGGAGTTGGTTGCAGACATTCCCCACTCCAGATCAGAGGAGTTTAAGTCTCCGTCTACAATTAGCTTTCCCTTTCACTGTAGTGCTCGAAATCGTCTAATTTTTCTTGGAATGTTTGGATGTTGTCACTTGGTGTCAAATAGGCGGTTTGTGCAGCTCGTCATTTTGTGGCCTTTCTCCCCGCATCTAATGCATAGCTCCTTGCGGTCCGGACCCGTGCAATGCATTTGCAGGTGTCCTGAGCTGAAGGATCTGTAGCATCGCAGAGTATTTATACACCGCTTAACACGGCATCGGGTCCATCCTATTTTAACTCTAGACTCTTTTAGGATTTTATTTGCGTCCTCTGTGCTCAGCGTGACAAAAGCTCGCTTTTGTTCCATGCTGTTTACCTTTGTCAATTGGATTTGGATGTCACAGGGGTTTCCTACTATATTTTTCATAGCAGCTAGCACCTCTTGTTCGTATACGAGACTGTCCAGATTGCGAATCTGAATTTTGGTTTGCGGCTTAATAAGCTTCAATTTTGCGTTTTACTTTAGCGAGTCTCTGATGGAGATGCGCAGCGAGTAAGCTTCGCTTTCTTTGACCACTTCCAATAGCATATCTCCGGACTTTGTCTTTCTGACTGATCGGATCTCCACCTCTCCAGGTTTCATTCCCGTTCTTAGCTCTTTCAGCACGACCACATAGCTTTCACCCTCTGCTGGATTTACTAGCACCACGACGGCCGCGTCATTGTTCTTATCTTTATAGGATGTACTTTGTTTCCTAAATTGCCATTGTTTCTCTGACCTTTAGTCTCCTTTGTCTTTTCAGATTTTTTCTGTTTCTTTTGTTCACCACAGTTTGAAATCCGTCTGGTTCCTTGCTTCTGACTTTTTTCGCTAAGTTGAGTGCCGCTGAACTGGAAGCTATTCTTTTTTTGGATAGACGAAACAGAATTATCGTTATTTTCTCTTGCTTTAGCTGTTCTGTTAGTTTCTTCTGCTTTTCCTTTTTCAGCGAATTCTCAACTTCTCCTATAACTCGTGAATACGTCAAAAAGCTCACCCAACTCTGAAACACCGTCTTTGACGTCCATACTTATATATCTCTGTTTTGTCATTACGTGTTTCATCGTGCGAAGTATAGACTTGCACTGACCTATTGCTTCCTCCTCTAAAGCGCGCATCTTGAAAATCAGCTCTTGCCGTGGAGTGCTTTTTACGTGTGCCTTATGCTGGTGCAGATTTGGTGCTGTCAGACTAGTAGACGAGGACTCTACGTAAGTTAGCACTTTATCGGGTCACCCTCAGTTGCTGTGGGCCTTTGTTGGTTTGGCACTGTTGTATCTCCACTTTGCATTGGGGACCTGGACATTAGGCCGCTCCTCCTAAAAATTTATCTTCCCTCCTTTTGTTGTTGTTGTTGACTGTTCATTCTGTATGGGTCCAAACTTTAAGCTGCTATCTCCTTTCATACGTACAGTTGCCAGTAGTGTCCCTTTGCATGCAGTGAGGTCCACGCAAGGGTTGACAAAAGACTTTCTTAATACTTATGTTCAGAGCCAGGATGGCCTCTAAGCAGGAGTTCTCTCAACTGCACGTGTGCCACCAATTTAATGGTTATGTGATTTGAACGTACTTAAAGACTCGCTAGGTTTTAATAGGACGTTGGTAACTGCAACATTAGCCCAACAGCCATTTCGCCAGGGTTTCAATCTTGGTATTCAGGTGTTGGAATGCCTTGGTAATCAGCGGTTGGCTCTTCTTTTCCGTCTGCCGAACCAGAGAAAGACTTTGATAATTAGCCGTCCACTATGGAACAGACGCTAACCGGAAAGCCGCCCGATCCGGGTGCAGTCATTTCCTGGATTTCTTATCCCGAATACTTTTCTTTCGTCATGTAACAACCAGGGTGCCTTCTCACCTTAACCAGCTTCCTTTCGTTCGACAGAGGATCTGTTTCCAGGGTCGCCACGTGGAGGCGGTGAGATGCTTGAAATTTGTAATTTTATGGATCACGCTGTGTGTTTTTGTAAAATTGTTTTTTAAGCATTCTATAAATAAACAGACTGCTAAAAAGGCGTCGCAACTAGCACTTGTAACTAGTTGGACAACGGAGGGGGAATTTTTTGGCGATGACTTTATTCCTGGGAACCGTTGATTGCACAGTCCATAGGCGTTTCTTTCGCATTGCATAGGCACACAGCATTATGATGGAGGCAGCATACGATGCTATATGATTATGTAGGACTGAACTTGATTGGTTAGGCAACTCTAGATTGTTCAGTGTTGCCAACTTCTGCTGTAAGTCGTCCAGATCCTTGTCTTCTTCAACCTTGTAGTCTGAGATGTTGATATTTGACGCAGGTACATGGGTGATGTTTGGCTTGATTAATTCGCCAAAGTGTGCGTAACTTGGCCTCACTTGACTTATGATAGTGCCAAACGTACTGAAGCTAATACCAAGTTGCGTGCAGTACAACCAGATGATAATGAGAGTATTCCGGTGTTTTCTTGCTGTATTGTGGATGGTGTTCCGTTGCATACGGCTTGCAGTGCCATTGCAGAATGTGTTGCTAAGGCTGGTGTGTCCTTTCCCAAACCATCTTGGTGGAGCTGAAACTCACAACAATTTTTTACATTGAACACAGCTTGATGGTCAAAAAGTATGTATTCTTCATTTGGTAGTATGAAGCAGCGTCGTAGATCATCTTGAGTCAATCCCATGAATTGATCCCTGTGGTTGTTAACTTATATTAAAGTTATCTTAAGCTCACACAATCTCCAACTTGTTGAGTCCCACACCGGAATTGGCACAATATTAAACAGCTCTAATATTGATGTTGACCCTAGCGGTAATATAACTCTGAATATTACCAAAGTGTCGGTAGCTGTTCCTTCTGCTCGCATTATTCTGTATAGTTGAATTACGTTGGATGATGTCACAGGCAGCGTTTGATCTGGTGGCAAATAATTCGGTATTTTATCCAATTTAGTTGATTAAGGGAAATCAATGTTGGGCTGATTGAATGGTGGTGACTTTCAGAACGTCCACTATTTCTGATTGCATGCGCTGAAGAGTGGCTGCCTAAAGTGTTAGTTGAGTTGTCACTGCCAGGTAATTCTCGGTAAGATGTGCGCCTGTGTACCTTTCTCTGCTTTGGCTAAGGATAGCCACTTGTTGTTCAAGTAGTTTTAGCCGTTTGTCCGATGTAGATCTGGTCTTCTTGACAACGTTGATAGTTGAATCAAGTACTGATGTTTGATTTTTCAGTAAGTGCAGTAGAAATGCTTCGTTGGTTTTTACCTCCTCTATGACTTTGGTCATTTTACTGGCGTAGTCCGACTCTAAAACTCCAAATAGACTGCTTGCAATGTTGCCAACTGCATCAAATGGTGATCGACGTTTTCGTGTGTGTTGCAAGGGTGCGTTTGCCATGTAATTCGTCGAATAGGTGCCGAAAGTGCTGTGATATGGAATCACATGTGTGCACATTATTTAGTTCTGGACATATGTATTTGAACTCCTTTATTCCCAAATCGAATGTCTTCATATCGCGCCAGTAAGGTTCCAATTCATAATATTTAATTATGGTCCAATTGGAAAATGCTCTCTTTGCTGTTCCCATTTGTTCATAAAATATTCCCGGATTTGTGCCGAACTTTTCCACGGACACCGACTGTGTCAGCACCAAGGGCAACATGAGAAGAAGAACTAGAATGGATGATGTGATTGTTGGCGACATAAGTTGTTTCCGCTGTACGGGTGGCGCATCATGTTTTTCTGTGTCCTCTGTTTCGTTGATGGTTCGTTTTTTGGCTTGTCTTCTGGAAATAGTGGCACAAGTCTGCTAATAGGGCGCTTGTAGGTGCCTGAGACAGTTTTAACGTCAACTACCCTGCCATGATTGTCTTGTCCTGGGTATGTTTTGACAATGCGTCCCATTGGCAAACTCATCACAGGTATGTTGTCTTCCTTGACTAGCACCAGCATGCCTTCCTTTATGTTGGAATTGACGGATTTCCATTTGTGCCTGGCTTGCAGTTCTTGCAAGTATTCTTCCGGCCATTTATTCCAGAATCCTAGCTATAGTCTGGATACTAAATCCCAGCGCTTTACCAAGGATTTTTCATTGGGGACCGTGTTTGCATTAGGGGGAGCACTCAACGTTTCCCCAATCAAAATGTGTGCTGGAGTGAGGGCGGTTGTGTCCGTTGGATCATTTGACATAGGTGTAATTGGTCGAGAATTGAGGATTGCTTCAATTTCGATAATCACCGTGTTTAATTCTTAGAGATGTGGTATTGATTGTGGTGACCAAAAGTCTTTTTTCAGACTTGACCGCAGCCTCCCATAATTTTCCAAACGATGGCGCGCGTGGTGGAATATATTAGAAGGCAACTTGTTTTTTGTTGCACTGATTGATGATCTCGGCTTGGCTCTGTGACAGGATGTCTTATTAATTTATTTTAGTGCTCGATCAGTACGTCTGATCAGTAGTTATTTCATACCAAGACTGCCTGCTGAAAACGCATCGTCTTTTACATTTTTCCTCTTAACATTTCATCATGAGTCTAACATTGTTCTTAAAACTAGTGTGACCATGTCACTTATTGCTAAGTTTGGTATGCTGCTTATGTGTATAATTATGGTGGCCTGCTACAACTCGGCCATCCTGACGTTTTGGATCACCTGATCACGTTTAATTTGACTTACAATGCTTATTCTATAACACAATTTTATTTATTTTATATATTTATCATTATTATTTTTTTTTTTATATATTTTTTTAAACTTATTCTAGATTGTATTTTTAACAATGTTAATTTACTAAGTGTGTTTTTGTTTTGTTTTTTGTCTTTCAACAAAAACCTGTCGTTCCTTAATACCTTTGATATCATATATGGTTATTTATTTTTTGATATTAATTAACACCGATTAACATTGTACTTGTCATTTGCTTAATGCTTCTGTCTTGTGTATTGTTAATTGCATACTCTATGTCATCTAAAACCATGTGCCAGTGTAAGCCTTTATTTGGTTCTTTAATTCTTGCGATCATTGGCCCAATACTTCTGTTGATTCTCTCAACTTGTCCGTTAGCCTGTGGTGAACCTGTTGCTATTTTCATGTGTTTAACCCCGCTTTCATTTAGAAATTCATCGAACTCCTTTGACGTGAAACAAGAGCCACGATCTGAAATAATGTATTTCGGTCTACTATATGCCCTGAAATAGTCTTTAAGTGCGATTATTACTTCTTTTGTGTTTGTTGTCTTTGTTGCATAAAGTCGCACAAATTTTGTGAAACCGTCTATTATCACGAAAATGTGTTTTTTTTTTTTTTTATCTGCCTGAGCCGACAGGTCCATAATGGTCGATGTGCACAAGTTCAAATGGCTTGCTGCCCTTTGGAATGCAGTTTAAAAACCCTTCCCCTTTTCCTGTTTTTGGTGAGAAGACAATGCACTTTAAACAATTTTCAATGTGAGATTAGCATTTTTCTTTCATTTTGGGAAACCAGTAATTTTTGTTTATCAAGTTTGTCATCTTGTCTCTGCCTATATGTCCTACTCCATTATGTTATTTGTATAAGACATGGTCCTCCATTCCTTCTGGTACATAAAATAATATTCTTCCATCGTTCGCATTTCGAATAGTTTGTGCTCATTCGATTCTAACAGGTTTTTGAGACTTTGTATACTTTGATCCTTAGCTTGGCAAATAACTAAATTGTCTTCAAAACTATTTGTTTCTTTTATTAGAATATTATTAGATCTGCTTAATGCGTCTACATGTTGCATCTTAGATCCTGCTCTGTGCACCAATTCATAGTCATAATCTTGTAGTTCTAAGGCCCATCGGGCAATCCGAGGGTTAAGCTCGACCTTGTTTAGCGTTAAAGTAAGCGAATTGCAGTCGTTGATAATCTTAAAACGTTTTCCCTGAAGATATATTCGGAATCTACGTAAAGCATAATGTATTGCTATAGTTTCTAGTTCAAAACTGTGGTATTTGGCTTCTGTCTCTGAGGTGCGTTTGGAAAAGTTAAAATTGGATGAAGCTTTCCGTCTTGTTTTCTTTGAAGTAACACCGCACCAAATCCCAAAGCACTAGCATCGCAGTGTAACTTGATCTCATTCTTGTGGTTGTATATTTCTAAAACTATTGATTGAATCAACTTTTCTTTAAGATGTAAAAAACAGTTAAATTCTTTTTCGGTAAATTCAAAAAGTTTATATTTTTTCAGTAAGTCATATAATGGTTTGGCTATTGTTGAATAATCTTTTATAAATCTGCGGAAGTGCAAACATAACCCGAGGAAACTATGAACGGCGTGTGTCTTTTTAGGTATTAGAAAATTTTGCACTGCCTCTATGCCCTTGTTATCAGCGCGAATGCCTTCCTTCGTTATTAAGAATCCTAGGTAATTAATACTTGATTGCAAGAATTCGCACTTGTCCATTCGCAACTCTAACTTGTTCTGCACTTGCCTTTTAAAAACTTCTTTAAGCGTTTCTAAATGTTCGCTTATACTATTGCTAGCAACCATAATATCGTCCATGTATACTGTGACTTTGTTTTCTGTAATCATGTCGGAAAAAATTCTTTTTACGAACCGCTGATATACGGCTGGACGTGGTTTTCAACCCCATTGGCATTCTGAGAAACTCATACTGTCCTAGGTGAGAGGCATATTCCGAATTGCTTGGTTGAATAATACCGTCTTTCAAATATTCGTCTATCAGTTGTTGCAGTTTGTCCTTTTCTGTATAGGATAGCCGTCTGGGGTTGCAGATAAATGGTTTAGATTTTTCTAAATTTAGTTTTATCTCGCATTTTACTATTGGTTCGATTGGTTTTTCTGCATTTATGTAAAAGTTTTCAATGATTTGCTTAAATGTGCACCGTGTTGCGTAGTCTACATTGTCTCCGATATTGTACTCAATCGTCCTGTCTTCTGTAAAGTTGATTTCGAACATTTCATTATAAAAATTTTCCCTGTCGGTGCTGTCTGTGCTTTTATTATTTTTAAATTGACTTCCACTTTAGATCATTGATTGATTGGTAGATGTCTTGATTTCTGTTTCGCCTAAGTCAATCGTTTTGATAACTGTATTTTCAATAACTGGGTCAACTGGGGACTTGATTGTTGTATAAGCTTCAGGCCTAACTGTTGGCACTACCGATATATTAACTTCCGGACTAAACGTTGAAATCATTGTTGTGTTGGTTTTGGGACTAACTGTTGGCATATTTGTTTCGTTGGTCGACTTATAATTTTGCGCATTATTATTGTTTTTATAGCTTGTACGTCGCGTTTCCAACTTCTCCACCGTAACCATCTTCAAGGTGCTTAAATCTAAATTAAGATCACATGCTTACATGAAATCTCTCCCCAGAACTACATCATGACTCATAGACTCATTTGCGACCACGTTTAAATGAAAATAACATTTCTTTAATTTATTTTTTAAAAGCTAACAAATTGATTTTCCAAAAATTTTTAGTTGGCTTTGATTTAGGCCGAAATAAGAACTTAAAACTGGTTGTAGTGCAATTTCATTTGGCACACGATGATTTTTGATAAATGATATGGGGCTACCCGAGTCTATGAGGCAGTCTGCAAAGAATGGGGTTTTAAAAGCGTCTGCAAAATATAATTTAAATTGTCTTACATAATTGTTGTTGATGTTGCTCTTTCTTTCCGGACATTGTCTCACGGAGTGGTTTGCGACATTCCTTCATCACATGTCCCCTTGATTTACAATTCAGGCAGCGTATTATCTTGTTGCTTTCCGGTTTTTTGTATGTATGTGCCACACTGCCCTTCTCGTTCTTTGGCAACTGTATTTCGGCGAATGCCTTTAACATTTGGGCTGGCTCCTGGAAACATTGTATGCGAGCCTGGTTACGCAAATTGGCCGACTGAATGCCTTCAATTATATTTTCCAACAACTTATCCTTGTCAATGTTGATTTTGCTGGCCAACATTAACTTTTCCTCGTAATAAGACACGAAATTTTCCTCCCATTTCCGAGCTGCCGCTTTTGATGTCCTTTCTCCGA
Organism: Scaptomyza flava; assembly: GCA_030179655.1. Classification (NCBI taxonomy): domain Eukaryota; kingdom Metazoa; phylum Arthropoda; class Insecta; order Diptera; family Drosophilidae; genus Scaptomyza; species Scaptomyza flava. The sequence goes on along the minus strand of JARNME010000404.1, from coordinate 35,586,182 downwards.
ATGCCATGATCAAATGCTCTTGTAGCTGCTCAAACGGTTCTATAATGCGTGCAGTTCCATGTAACCACTGATGCGCCTTTTCCTTCAATTTTGCCAGGATTAGCAGACGGAGAAATGTGTCGTTTAAATCGTAAATTTGCGCGATGTTGTTTACTTGTTTGACCCAGTTGAGTGCGCAAGATTCTCCATCGTAGTCCATTGTCACCTCCTTTGCTAAACTAAAAGCTGCCGTTGTAGTTCCGCAGACTTTGTTTACAATTGCGCTTTGGTGTTGTAAAACGACAATACTTAACGCACCACTGTTAATCATTCTGTTAACATTGCTGTTAATAACATCAGAATCGTTGCTGTTATTGCGCGCGATCGAACTGCTGTTAGTTTTGTCGCTGACGCCGTTGTCGCTGTCGTCGCCATTGCCATCGTTTCTGCCGTTGTCGCTGTTTCCACCGTTGTCGTTACTTCTACCGCTGTCGCCGTTTTCACCGTTGTCGCTGATTCCACCGTTGCCGCTGTTTCTACCGTTGTCGTTGTTTCTACCGTTGTCGCTGTTTCCACCGTTGTCGTTACTTCTACCGCTGTCGCCGTTTTCACCGTTGTCGCTGATTCCACCGTTGTCGCTGCTGCTACCGTTGTCGCTGTTTCCGCCATTTTTTGTCTGTGCTACGATTAATATATTGCCGCGTAGCTGCTGAAACAGCTTTTTGCTGGTTTCAACTTTTCTAGCTCGTCACGCGCATTGTCCCGAAAGAAACCAAAGAAACCGCTACCGAGTGCACAGCTGCGGCACCGTCTTGAACCAGGTCTTCGCGTGGCAAACACCTTGGTTGTTCGCCGATGGCGTCTTCCTCTGACTCCGAGTCCAGCTGAAAGATACGATTCAACTCCGGCGTTGCATTGATTCGGGCTATCAGCTCTGCCTTGGTGCCAGCGGTTGGCAACTTCAGCGCAGCTAGCCATTTTTTTAATTGCCCCACCTTAACTTCATTTAAATTTAGGTCTTTCATTGTGAGTAATCCCACTTCTGAATTTGTGACAGGATGTCTTATTTATTTTTTTTTAGTGCTCGATCTTTACGTCTGATCAGTAGTTATTTCATACCAAGACTGCCTGCTGAAAACGCATCGTCTTTTACATTTTTCCTCTTAACATTTCATCGTGAGTCTAACATTGTTCTTAAAACTAGTGTGACCATGTCACTTATTGCTAATTTTGATATGCTGCTTATGTGTATAATTATGGTGGCCTGCTACAGCTCTTTTCGCCAAATATTGATCCTTCCACTTCCTTCAGCTGGTTGTTTGCTCCAACGAAGTTTTTGGCATTGACACAATGAATTGTTTGACACTTGCATCGACGGCTTAAGAAGCGTCATAAGGCTTCCAAAAATGCGTCTGCTGTTAGATCACTAACCAGCTCAAGGTGTACCGCCTTGGTGGAGAAGCAACAGAAAACAGCTATGTATGCTTTGTCTGGTCGCTTTCCTCGAAGTTTATGATGAGTCCATATTGGTCTCGATCGGCAGGCAAGTTGCCCATAATTTGGTTCATTAACTTTGGCTTTGCCTAGTTGCACTTCACGCGGTTGTGAATGTGTTTCATGACATGGTTTTGTCGTTCAGGATCAAATATTGTTGTCTTGTCGTTGCTCGTAATGCTTGAGCGCCGCAATGCATGTTATCTTCATGCAATTCACGCAAAAGCATTTTTACAATTGGATTATTGTAAGGCAATAAAATCTGATGTTTCGCTGTATTTTTTATGACATAAGCGCAACATGTAAGCCACGATGCGTTGCAACTTGTGAGACTGGAATGACTGTGTCTGCAAGTGTACAATTCTTCACCTATTGTAGATGGGGATATTGCCAGGCCTTTATGTTTTGTTTTCCTTTCCAGGTTGCTCGGAATTATGTTGGGTATGGTTGCCCATTTATCTGGAGACCCATGCTGGAACAGTGGTCCTTATAACCATAGATTATGCACAGGTAATCTTTGTGCAGATATTCCTCTAGAAAGAACATCCGCTGCGTTGTTAGCGGATGAAACATGGCGCCATTGATTTTGGCTCGTCAATGCTTGGATCTTAGCTATACAGTTGGCCACAAATGAATGGAATTTGGAGGCAGCTGCATTTATCTATGAATCTGACCAAAAGTATACTGGTACTGTGTTGGAGTTCAAGTTAAGGTCCCGTCGAATTGTGTCCGCGAGCTCAGAACTCAATAGTGCAGCACAATGTTCTAGTCGCGGGAGTGACTGCTTTGCCGTTGGGGCTACTCAAGATTTTGAGCATACACAGAGATAACAAGTGGAAACGTTGCAGTCGGACGCAACCGACTGCGGTATACTCGATACCAATATTAAAAATTTTGATGCCCATCCATGTGGGATGTCAATTGCTATCTTCATACCAAATTTGGTGACTCTAGCTCGAAGTTTGTATAAAGTGGGGAAAGGGAGGCTGGGGGCGGTATGGGTGGAATTGCATCCAAATTTTTGATGCAGATCTTTGTGGAATGTCAATTGCTATCTTCATACCAAATTTGGTGACTCTAGCTCGAAGTTTGTATAAAGTGGGGAAAGGAGGGCTGGGGGCGGTATGGGTGGAATTGCATCCAAATTTTTGATGCAGATCTTTGTGGAATGTCAATTGCTATCTTCATACCAAATTTGGTGACTCTAGCTCAAAGTTTGTAAAAGAGGGAAATGGGGGCTGGGGGCGGTATGGTTGGGGGTGGCATTCAAATTTTTGGTGCAGATCTATGTGGGATGTCAATTGCTATCTTCATACCAAATTTGGTGACTCTAGCTCGAAGTTTGTATAAAGTGGGGAAAGGGGGGCTGGGGGCGGTATGGTTGGGCGTGGCATCCAAATTTTTGCTGCAGATCCTTTTAGAATGTCAAATGCTACCTTCATACCAAATTTGGTGACTCTAGCTCAAAGTTTGTATAAGGTGGGGAAAGGGGGGCTGGGGGCGGTATGGTTGGGCGTGGCATCAAAATTTTTGCTGCAGATCCTTGTGGAATGTCAAATGCTACCTTCATACCAAATTTGGTGACTCTAGCTCGAAGTTTGTATAAAGTGGGGAAAGGGGGGCTGGGGGCGGTATGGTTGGGCGTGGCATCCAAATATTTGCTGCAGATCCTTTTAGAATGTCAAATGCTACCTTCAAACCAAATTTGGTGACTCTAGCTCAAAGTTTGTAAAAGGTGGGGAAAGGGGGTGGAAGGGGTGCGCGTGGCTCCAAAACTTTGATGCAGTTTTTGGGGGTCGTTGCAAACAAATTTCCTGCCAAATTTGGTGGCTCTAGCTCCACAAATAAGGAAGATACACGCATTTTCGTTTTTGACGAAGCGTTGGGGCAGCTGGAGGCGGCTAGGGTGGTATTGGTGGGCGTGGCATCCAAACTTTTGATGCAGTATTTGGGGGGTCATCATCACCTATCTTGGCACCAAATTTGGTGGCTCTAGCTCAAAAACTGTGGGAGATATAGGCTTTTTTGACTTTATAATGCGTGGGGGCTGGGGGCGGGATGGGTGTGCGTGGCTCCAAAACTTTGATGCAGTTCTTTTGGGGTCGTTACCAGCTATCTTCCTACCAAATTTGGTGGCTCTAGCTCCACTACTCTGGAAGATACACGCATTCCCGTTATTGAGGAAGCGTTGGGGCAGATGGGGGTGGCTAGGGCGGTATTGGTAGGCGTGGCATCCAAACTTTTGGTGCAGTTTTTGGGGGGTCATCATCACCTATCTTGGCACCAAATTTGGAGGCTATAGCTCAGAAACTGTGGGAGATATAGGCTTTTTTGACTTTATAATGCGGGGGGGCTGGGGGCGGAATGGGTGGGCGTGGCTCCAAAATTTTTGATGCAGTTTTTTGGGGGTTGCTAGTAGCTATCTTCCTACCAAATTTGGTGGCTCTAGCTCCACTACTCTGGAAGATACACGCATTCCCGTTTTTGACGAAGCGTTGGGGCAGATGGGGGTGGCTAGTGCGGTATTGGTGGGCGTGGCATCCAAACTTTGGATGCAGTTTTTGGGGGGTCATCATCACCTATCTTGGCACCAAATTTGGTGGCTATAGCTCAAAAACTGTGGGAGGTATAGACTTTTTTGACTTTAAAATGCGGGGGGGCTGGGGGCGGAATGGGTAGGCGGGGCTCCAAAATTTTTGATGCAGTTTTTTGGGGGTTGCTAGTAGCTATCTTCTCACTAAATTTGGTAGTTCTAGCTGTCAGGATGTGCGAAATATGTGGATTTATCGGTTTTGAGGTATCGAACCGAAGATAAAGAGAATATTGGGTTTGTGCAATGTCCGTCATGCTGTCTGTCAGTCCGTCTGTATGAACACAATTTTTACCACACCCTTCATGCTAGAGACTTGAAACTTTCCAATTCTCGTTAGCTATGGGATGGTAAATTAAAGTGTCAAGATGGGGGTTTTACGATAACCGGGAGGCTGGCAAATCGATAAATTCGATGACTCAAAACGTATAATCTACATATTTCGCACATCCTTACAGCTAGAACTACCAAATTTGGTGAGAAGATAGCTTCTAGCAACCCCCAAAAAATGCATCAAAAATTTGGGAGCCACGCCCACCCATTCCGCCCCCAGCCCCCCCGCAATTTTAAGTCAAAAAAGCTTATATCTCCCACAGTTTTTGAGCTAGAGCCATTAAATTTGGTGCCAAGATAGGTGATGATGACTCCCAAACACTGCATCAAAATTTTGGATGCCACGCCCACCAATACTGCCCTAGCCGCCCCCAACTGCCTCAACGCTTCGTCAAAAACGAGAATGCGTGTATCTTCCAGAGAAGAGGAGCTAGAGCCTGCAAATTTGGTAGGAAAATAGCTAGTAACGACGTCTAAAGAACTGCATAAAAGTTTTGGAGCAACGCCTACCCGTTCCACCCCCAGCCCCCCGCATTTTAAAGTCAAAAAAGCCTATATCTCCCACAGTTTTTTAGCTAGAGCCACCAAATTTGGTGCCAAGATAGGTGATGATGACCCCCCAAACATTTAATTCGATAGTTCAAATTTTAGAAATCAGTACGAATCGATTAAGAGTTAAAGTTCAAACTTTTATAACTCGTAATTTACTATTTTTAATTTGAAGAAATCAGAAAAATTATGAAATGCAAAATGTAAATTTTACATTTTATATTGAAAAATATTGTTTTAAGGCTTTTTAATTTTTGAAGCTAAGTGCTTAATTTATACTACTCGAACTTCAAATGAAAAATTTTAAATTTAGTAATTTGCCCTATTAAAAAAACATATTTACAACGAGCAAATATAATTTGATAATTAAAATTTCAGAAATCAGTACGAATTGCTTTAGAATTACGCTTAACAGAGAGAGAGAGAGAGAGAGAGGCGCTCTTATTTTTCGAGAGAACATGTGCGAAAAAAAGAGAGACAAAACAGAATATCTATTATTACTGATGAAAAATAACAGAGGTTTCCAGCGAATTCGGTTTGAGGAATTAAAATATTTTTATTCAACGATTTACTTCATGCGAAGGTTGAAGACGAACTAACTAAAAATCAAAAAAATATGTAAGACATACGCCCAATAGTGTATTCTCCTTTTTATACCCTTAACCCATAAAATGGGTAAATAAGGGTATAATGGTTTTGTGCAAAAGTATGTAACAGGCAGAAGGAAGCATCTCCGACCCTATAAAGTATATATATTCTTGATCAGCATCATCAGCCGAGACGATATAGCCATGTCCGTCTGTCCGTCTGTCTGTCCGTCTGTATGAACGCGTGGATCTCAGAGACTACAAGAGCTAGAGACTTCTGATTTTGTATTTAAGTTCTCCTATACCATGAGCAGAACAAGTTTGCTTCAAATTATCAATAACTATTCTGGTTTCCGATATACACATAATATCGATAACAATAAAATATCGAATTTGAAAAATCTAAAAATGAGGGTTGAAGTAATGGATAATGATAGAACTTTTCTGAAAATTTCGTCCAAATCGGTTAAGAAACACCGGAGATATTGAACTTAATCGATGGAAGCTAAGCCAGTATACCAAAGTCTTATATAAATTAAATATATTTATTGCAACTGGGTTCAGGGTATCTTCTAGTCGGGCTCTCCCGACTAGAGCCTTCTTACTTGTTATAGTTATAAATATGCTCTTTTTCATTTAGGGAATCAATGTATACACACTAACATTAGATCAAATTCAACAATGTATACACACTAACAATAAATAAAATTCAACACCCTTTCTCAATGTGAGTCAGTATACATTGTCACAATCATATTAAATTCATTATATTTACAAAATGAAAGTGTTTCTGCTTTGACAGGTTTTTTGTGAGTACATCGGCAATCATATCATTTGTTGAAACGTACTTTAACTCCACGTCGCCTTTCTGGATGACTTCACGAACGAAATGATACCTGATGTCGATGTGCTTCGACCTTGCATGGTAAACCGGATTTCTAGCCAAATCCTGTGCACTGAGATTGTCTCCGTAGACCACCGTGGGAGTATCTTCTCGACCACATCCAATCTCAATTAACAACCGCCTTAAATAAAGTGCTTCTTTTGTAGCCGCTGACAGAGCCATGTACTTAGCCTCAGTACTACTCAACGCTACGCAGTCCTGTTTTTCTGACTTCCATGAAATGGGGCCTCCTGTTAAAAGGAACACATAGCCTGTGAATGATCGACGATTACTGATATCGCCGCCCCAGTCTGCATACACGAATCCTTTGAGCCCTTGGCCACCTGCACAATAGTGTTGTTTTTTGTCTATTGTGCCCGCTAAATATCTCATCACATGTTTGACTCCACAAACATGTTCCCCGTGGGTGTCCTTGTTGCGCTGCGCCAACTTTACAACGGAATGATAGATATCTGGCCTAGATGTTAATGCTAGCCACATTAACTCGCAAATTGCTGACTGATATGTCGTTGCATCTTTAGACACGCAATTCTCGTTGCTGCACGCCACCTGGAATCCTGCATCCAAAGGCGTTGCTACTGGCCTGCATTGCTGCATATTATGCCGCTGCAGCATATCCTTGATGTACAACGCCTGGTTCATCTTTATGTTACCAGTTTCACCATCTCGCTCGATCTGCATGCCCAAGAACTTTTTCATAGGACCCATGTCGACACATTCGAACTTAATTGATATCATAGACTTAATACGCAATAAGTCTGTCTTCTTCTGGCATGCTATAAGTAGATCATCAACATAGATTATTGTTACATCTATTGATATCATAGACTTAATACGCAATAAGTCTGTCTTCTTCTGGCATGCTATAAGTAGATCATCAACATAGATTAGGCACGGCTCATTTTTGCATGGGATGAAACCGATTTCTTATAGTACAGAGTCTAACTTCTGGTTCCACTCCCTTCCCGCTTGCTTTAGCCCATAGATTGCCTTTTTGAGCCGCAATACTTTCTCTTTGTTGCCCATGTCCTTCTGGCTGTTTCATATAGACTACATCGCTTAACTCGCTGTTAAGATACGCCGTGCAGACGTCCATTTGGTGCAGATACAATTCCATGTCAACAGCCAGAGCTAAAACCAGTCGAATCGTTTCATATCGGCACACTGGTGAGAATGTCTCCTTGTAATTCACACCGAATATCTGGGAGCATCCTTTAGCTACCAGCCGGGCTTTGTAGCGCTCAGGTTCGCCGTTGCTATCCCTCTTAATTGTGTATACCCACCTGCAACCAATAACCTGTTGCGCTTTGGGTAAATCTACCAATGTCCACGTTCCATTCTCCACTAATGCATTATACTCAGCATTCATGGCTGCCTTATTACTGCTGCGGGCTTCTTTGTAAGTCTGTGGCAATGAAACTTCTACTCCTAACATTGCGTTAATAACATTGTAGCGTTTCTTTGGTCGCCCTGGTTTGCCTGTGCGAACCAAACTTGGTCTTCCTGGACCAATCCTAACAGCTTCGGATTGTGGTTGCTCCACATCCTGCGACTCCTCCTGCTCGCTCAGGTTATTGTCCTCATCTTGCTCGGATTCGTCTGCGCTGACATACTCTTCACTAAGTACTTCTTCTGGTAATTCGTCTTGCCTGCATTGCAACTGCAACTTGACCACATACCGCTTTGATGTGTCCGACGATATTTTAGCAACTGGAATCGTAACTTTAATCGGCACACATCGCGTTTTATAACGACCTCCTCTTTCTTTTCATCATACAGCCTGTATGCCTTAGAAACACGTGAATATCCAACAAAGCGATATTCTTGCCCCTTGGGCTTAAATTTGCCATGGCGTGTCTTATCTAGACCAACTGCCAGCGACCCAAATATCCTCATATGCTGCACGTTGGCCTTCCTGCCACTCATGTGGAGTGTTACCTTCCAGAGCCGTAGATGGTGACCTGTTACGAATGTACCACCCTGTCTCCACTGCCTCTGCCCATAAGTATTCCGGCATCTTTGTATGCACAAGCATACTCCTAGCCATCTCAATTAGAGTTCGATTAGCCCGTTTTGCCACACCATTCTGCTGTGGACTATATAGTACCGTAAGCTGACGTTCAATGCCATGTTGCTTGAACAATGCGTCAAACCGTGCGTTAACGTATTTGCGCACATTGTCGCTACGTACAGCTTTTATCTTATGTCCAGTCTGGCGCTCTGCCATATTTTTTATTTATTTATTTATTTATTTATAGTCAGCTAAGAGCAGCTGACATTAAAATGAATCAAAATTTAATTCAAATTAAAAATAATTAAAATAATTAAGTTAATTAAGTTAAGTAAAATATAGAATAATATATAAATCTGAAAAAATAATTAAAAGTTAACGTTAAAGCTCCGGGAAATTCAATAAAAAATTGAGCAGTCCAACATTTGTTGCGAGGATTGGGAAAAACCCAGAAAAACCCAATCAGACCAGCGTTAGATTAGTAGTTAGTGGTTACGATAAGATAAAGCAAAAAAGATCGATCTGGAGTAGAGGCCTCCAAGGAGACAAGAGAATAAAGTTTGTTATAGTCAGAACATATAACACGAAATGGTTCATGAATTAAATAGTTGCTGAAGCAACGATCAAGGCTAAGGGGTAAAAAGTTACGTGAAGATCTAACCGGGACACAAAATTTAATTCGACTCAAAAGAACTGATGAGTCGATTTCACCATTAAGTAGGTTAGTAATAAATAATACTCCATGCATAGTTCTACGGTTTAACGGGGAGGGAAGATTTATTAAAAGGAGTCTACTTGAATACGGGGGTAAGTCAACTCCAGCAACCCAGTTAAAACTTCTAAGGGCAAATAGAAGAAATTTCTTCTGCACAGATGCAATTCTGTCCTGGTGAATCGAGTATTGTGGGGACCACACACAAGATCCATACTCCAGCATCAAGCAAGTAGTGAGCAGTATGAGGGGTACTTGTACAAAAAGACATGACTTTACATTTTGAACAATTTAAATTTAGTAAGTTAGTACGGCACCAGGCTGACAAAGCACCCAAATCCGACTGTAGTAAATTACACAGGGAAGCGTCATTATATTTGAAACATAGCTTTACATCATCAGCAAACATATACACAAAAGAGTTAGTAATAACTGCTGGAAGATCGTTAATAAACAAATTAAATAGCAAAGGTCCAAGGTGACAACCCTGGGGTACACCAGAGGTAACCAAAATTGGTTTAGATACAGACGATTTAAAAACAACTTTTTGTGTTCGGCCACACAAGTACTCCGAAAGCCACAATTCGAGTTTTGATGGAAATCCAATAATATTTAATTTATGAAGCAACATAGAATGACTAACAGAATCAAATGCCTTACTAAAATCGGTGTAAGCAACGTCAGTTTGCATTTTTTCCTTGATAACAAGCGAAGTGAATTCAAGAAGGTTAGTGGTAGTAGATCTACGCATAACAAAACCGTGTTGATAAGGCGATATAATCGAACTACATCCGTGTTGCAGTTGAGAACATATAATTTTTTCAAATACTTTTGGTATGGCAGACAACTTGGATATGCCCCTAAAATTTTTAACGTTTGAGTTAAAATATTATTTAATTATATTATTTAATGGCGCACAAAGAGAATCCGCGCAGTATCTAAGAATACAACCTGGCACTTCATCAGGACCGGGCAAGTAGCCAGGTTTAATAGAGTTAAATTCACTCAGGAGCGTAGAATCAGTAACTACTGGGACATATATGCAATTTGCCTTTTGAACATGAAAAGGATAGGAATTACTACTTCTATACATATTCGATGAGTATACTGATTGAAAATACTCAGCAAATAGATCGGCTACTGCCTGATCAAGACTTGCTTTTGTATCATCTAGGTATACTGAGGATGGCAAGCAAGAAGTCTTACGTTTAGAGTTAACAAATTTATAAAACTCTTTAGGGTCACGTGAAAAGTTTAGTCTGCAACGATTAAGATAATTATTATAACAAGATGTGTTAACGGAAATAAAACTAGATTTTGCTACGAAGATAAATCTAAAGTAGTTCCCGATTTTTAAAATTTTTAATATGATCTTGTCGTTGCGTTTTTCAATTTCGATAGTTGTCTCGTAAACCAAGGTGGTTTATTGTCACTTGAAGAACAAGTGAGGGGAACACAAATATCCAAAAGCGAATTCAAGGTCCTATAAAATATGGCTATGGCAGTTTCTATATCACTACAAGAATAAAGGCGCGACCAATTAGTATGTTGAAGAAGATAATTTAATTTAGTAAAGTTAGTTTTACGAAAGCAACGGGTTTTTAAAGCATTGCTTTAAAGCCAGCATGAGTCTGCCTCATGAACTTGGTCGATTCTTTCACAGCTAAATTAAGGCCTGTATCTGCAATTAGGAAGTCCCTGATTTTGGGAGTGAAGCCAGCACATTTCAAGTGGATCATGTTGTCACACAATCCACACAAAATAAAATCTTGGTTGGTGGTTCCAACCACTTTGCAATTGGTGCTACAGCATGCAAACATTTTCAAATTGATTTAAGGTTTTATCTGGCAACTAATATGCTAGCACAAAACAAATAAGGCGACGGCAAGTATAAGTAAAACGTATCACTGCAAGAGCAATAAGGGTATTCAGTAGCTATGCTATGTGCGTAAAGTGTTAGCTAGGGAGTGCACTTTTTAAAGTTTAGCTAGGGAGTGCACTTTTGACGTTTCTTTTGTCGTATAAGTGCTAAGTCGCTGTTTGCCAGTTCGATGACAATACAATCGATAGTTCAGTGGCGTAGCGACGGGGGGGCGGAGGGGGCGGTCCGCCCCCGGCGGCAAATTTTTAGTGGCGGCACATTTGTGGTGCGGCAAAAAAGTATTCATTTCTCTCTTGAAATTATATATTTGCATTCATTTTACATTAATGTTTAGGGACACACTGAAAATTTCATTGGCCAGCGTATTAATAACTTAGCAAAATCTGGCCACACTGGTGACATAAGTGTACAGTAATTTTAAAAGCGTTGCAACGTAGTGATAATATAAAGTGAATATCATTATTAAGCGCAGTGCTCGTTCATCTGTCGTTTATTTAAGTTTAACTTCTTCATACTGCCAAATAACTTGAGGTTTGTACATGTTTACTAGTTTTTGTTTACATGTTTGTGTCAGTGTGTTATGTTTTTCATTTTATTTATGTGTGTGTCCGTCCAAAAACTTGCTTGGAGGGTAAGAGGTAATACTGCATTTTTTTAATCTAGCATTCATCATGAAACGACTAAAAGAAAGCGGAACCTTTTATCGAAATAAGAAAAAAGCTAGGGAAGAGAGTGAACGGAAAAATGAAGGAGCTATGCTTAAATATGTTAAGGCTGGCACAATGGTTGCGCCTTGCTCTTCGTTGGACATAAACGTACAAAGTGCTGCAGCGAGCCCAGAAAATGATGAATCTGTAGAGGAACATAAAACTGTTACTCTGGAACACGATTTCGATGTGGATCCTAAAGACGAAACTCTGGAAACACCTGCTGCTAATCTTATGAATCCGGAAGATTTCGGGACGGAGACCAATGCTTTAGAAAGTGAGAGCTTAGATGACATCGGTAAGTGGCCCGAGCACATAAATGATACACTGCGCTTATTTCTCATTAAACAAGGCCAGAAAACTGTTCAGCAAATCGATTTTAGCTTTGGACCATCCATTAAACGTCCAGAGTCGTCATCACATGCTCTGAAAGGCGAAACGAGGAGTTTTACCCGAGACTGGTTTTTTCGAACATTGGCTAATGGTGAAAAAGTTCAACGCACTTGGATGGCTTATTCTCCTTTTAAATCATCATTATTCTGCTTCTGCTGTCGGTTATTTGAGCAACCAAATGCTCCAAATGGGTCAAAGTTTTGCTCATCCAGCGGATTTAATACTTGGTGGAAACTAAACCCTAAGGTTTTAAACCACGAATCAAGTCCTCTTCACTACCAAAATTATTTTAAGTGGAAAGAGCTGGAGACTAGAATTAAAAAAGGACAGCTTATAGACAAAAAAGAGCAGGAAGTTATGGAAAAAGAATCGAAAAGATTCCAAGAAATTCTCGGCAGAACTTTTAACATTATAAAATGTTTTGCAAACCAAAATTTGGCCATACGTGGTCACCGAGAAGATGCGACCAGCAGCAATAGGGGAAACTTTTTAGAATTAGTCAACCTTATTGCTAAGTATGACCCTGTTCTGCGTGAACATCTTGTTCGAACCAATTTGAGTAACAAACTTTCAGTTACATATTTGTCACCTCAAATACAAAACGAATTTATTGCAACTTTGGGAAATGCAGTTCGCCAAAAGATAATTGAACGGGTAAAGAAAGCGAAATATTATGCCATGATATTTGACAGCACACCAGACGTTTCTCACAAGGACCAAACAAGCCAAGTATTGAGATATGTAGTCATAGAAAATCAAGAAGTTCAAGTGGTTGAATCATTTATAGACTTTATTGAAAGCTATGATAAAACCGCAGAAGGGATTTCAAAAATGATTTTGGACAAGCTTGAAGCCGATGGCTTAGATATTTTAAATTGTAGAGGCCAGGCGTATGACGTATGCTGCTGTTATGGCTGGAAAACATTCAGGCGTTCAGCAAAGAATAAAATAAATAAATCCTAAAGCCGTTTTCGTGCCATGCTCAAACCATTCCTTAAACCTGGCCTGTTTGCACGCCGCGTCAGTTGAGGCTGGTGCAGTAACTTTTTTTGGTACCTTGGAACGTTGCTATGCATTTTTTGCCATGTCTACGCATCGCTGGAATATTTTGATATCGACTACTGGGAAAAGTTTAAAAAGGGTACAAGACTGTGACTTGTGACTCGAAATCACTACAAAGATATATTGGCCACTTTGGAAAAATTGACTGACACGGATGAAAGTTTAAGCACCAGAACAGACGCTGGAACATTGGTTGTTGCAATGGAGTCATTTTCCTTCCTTTGTTTTTTAGGCCTTTGGCATCCAGTGCTGGTTGAAGTAGAAGATGCCCAAAAGTACCTGCAAAAAAAGGGACTTAACATAACTTTGTGTGCTCAAAAAATATGCGCCTTGAAAACGACGCTATTAGAAAAACGTGAGGAATGGACTGAAGGCGCTCTTCGATATGCTAAAGATATATCTGATGACCTTGGCATATCCATGGAACCCCCCAGGCGAAGAGTAAAGAAATTAATTTTTAAAGATGGCAGTAAAGGCGTAAACTTGACGTACGAAAACGAAATACGGCGAAAACTTTTCGAATCGTTGGACAAAATCATCGCAGAAATAAGAAAAAGGTTTCGGCAATTGCAAGACTTGGCGAGCAAATTTGCTTACCTTTCTCCTTCTATCTTGCTGGCTTCTGAAGACACCAAGTGGCTAAGTTTAGTGCATTCAGCAGGCAACATTCTTGACGAAGTTAGTGTTGAGGAACTTCAGACAGAGCGCTTACGTCTTCGAGCCTTTGTAGCTGCCGCAGGAAACAGCGATCAAATAAAAAACGAGGACGCGCTTGCTTTACTTAACTTCATAATAAGCTCGAAATTAGAAGATTCAGTTTCTAATTTAATTGTGATGCTCAGAATTTTTCTCACGATTGCTATAAGCAAAGCCAGCTGTGAGAGGAGCTTTTCAAAATTAAAATTAATAAAAAACTACCTTAGATCGACCATGACTACATTTAGGCTAACAAATCTAAGTATATTATCAATTGAGGAAGAAATATGTGATTCCTTAGATATAGATTCCATTATTAAGGAGTTTTCAATGCTGAAAATAAGAAAAATTAGATTATAATAATGAAAACAGAGTTGAAAATTAATAATGATGGACAATTGTTTTGGGTGGGATGATAGGGGGGGGGGGGGGGGGGGGGCTGGCGGCGAATTTGGCTTCCGCCCCCGGCGGCACAACCATACGCTACGCCACTGCGATAGTTAAATTGAATTGAGCAATTGTTAAGCATCTTAGCTCCAGCGTTTTATTTCATTCTCCTGCACTCTTTTTGCTTTTGTCGCTTCTGCCACTGTTAAAAACATCAGTTTAGTTTTTTAAATTAATATTTAATAAAATTTACTTACTTTTACAACCAAAACTCGCCTAGTGTGACCTAATTTCACTAATTCAATAATCTCGAAAGCAGCTGTTTTTATAAATAGTCTGGCAACCACTCAATAACACATATGCATTGTACAATAGTAGCAAACATACCCAGAGGCAAGGCATACTTATATAGGTAGCCTAATGCGTCGCGTCGCCCTCGTTCTTTGGCCTTTTATTTCAGTCTCGAGCCGAGCGTTGTGTGCGAAGCATCTCCGCGGACGATTATTTTGCGTTCTACTTAGTGAGTTTGCTCGAGACTTTTCGATATGCCTCCTCCATATGAATATGTATATGCATGCACGCACACATTTCATTGTGTTGACGCAAGCCAGAAATTCAACGCTCTCTCGCTCTCGCTCTCTTTCGTTCTCATTTTGTGTACACTTTTTAAGGCAAGACGCGAGTGCGAATGCGGCTACCTGCTTAAGTATGCCTTGCCCAGAGGCATGTTTGCTGTGTTAAAAATGCTTCTATGTGTTTGTTGTAAAGCTTTCATATAACACTTTAGTACTTTACGCACATAGCATAGCTACTGAATACCCTAAATATAAAACAGTAAATATCAAATGAGCGCTTAAATGAGAGAGCGTAAGCGCGTAGGCAGATAGAACCGCAAGTGCGACGGATAATAGCGGATAAGAGCGGGAGAGCTGTAAAGCGAGAGCAAAAAAACTGGCAAACTGTTTGTTGTTAGTAATCACACAGAATATGCAAATATGCAAATGTAAATATATGTATGTAAGTATGAACGTATGTTTACTTTATGTTTACTTTATGTTCAGGCAGAGCAGTCTCAGTTAAACTGCTAATTCAAGTGAGTATAAACGCGGCAAACTCTTTTATGTAAACGTAAATATATACACATATATTTGCAATCACTGCTAAAACTGTTTACCAGATTAAACAGAGTAAAAACACCGTTCACAAACACAAGAGAACAATAAATAATCAATAGCACGCAAAAACACGGCCGTCACCAACGAAAGACAAGTTGTTGATAAATTCAATAAATTTCTCGTACACCTTGTCTTTGGACTTAAGAAAGAATGTGAATATGCGCCGAGTCATGTCATCGATGAATGTGCAAAAATATGCTGACCCGCCAAGTGATCGCGTCTGAAATGGCCCACATAAATCTGTATGTACTAATTCTAGTAGGTGCCCTGCGCGATTTTCCGATACTGGAAATCGCTGAGTATGAATCTTACTTTTCATACATGTTCGACATTGCAACTTATTTGAAAAATCCACATTATCAATACCTTGCACCATATTATTTTTCACTAATTTCATCAGACTTGCATTATTTAGATGGCCATACCTATTGTGCCAAGTATGTGCACTAATCTGCGCGGCGCCCAAGCATACGTTTCCTCTGTTCTCGAACAAAAATAGTTTATTTTTCTTCTGGGCTTCTAATACTTTTTCGCCGTCCTGACGCACAATTGGTTTGTCGACCCGGTCCCGGCCCCGGTCGACTGCACGACTCACTGACATAAAATTTCACGTTATGTCTGGTACATGCAAAACATTTTCCAGCGTAAGAACGCAAAACCACGTTTCAAAACATTTAACAGTGTAAGAACGCAAAACCCCGTTTCAAGCCTTACGCTGCCTTTGCCAACTGCTCGCATTACGTTATTGTCAGCCAACACAACATCTTCTATATGTGCCGTCTCGCCAATATCCAGACAACAGCCGGTTAAATCCAAATCGCTCGGCTTGTTTACCGTTCGAACTGTATACGAGCGCTGCTGCTGCGTTGTTGTTTCTTCCTTGCGTTTGCTTTTGCATTCACTTTTGTAATGACCACAACGCCCGCAGTTGTAGCATTCGACGTCCACTTTGTCGAACTTCTTTTTGCGCGTTTTTTCTGGTGCCGCTCTGGCATTAAATGCCTGCTGCTCATAATTTACTTTGATCCCTTCGCAGCCCCTGCGCTCTCCTTCCTCTAGCAACTTAATTTTGAGTGCATCTAGAGAGGGCAAACTATCGCGCGTTTCCATGGCTATGACGAAATTTTCAAATTCCTTGTTCAAACTTGAAAGCAATATAATCACTGTTAACTCCTTAGCTTACTTTATATCGACCTCTGCAAGCTGATCCACAATGTGGCAAAATGCATTTATATGCGCACTCATATCGTCATCCTCTACCATACGCAGTCCCAGTAGCTTCCGATATAGAAAAACTTTTCTTACCGGGCCAGTCGGACGGTGTACATCACTGAGTTTTTTTCAGGCCGCTGCCGCCGTTATACAGCCTTTGATATAACACAACTGTGTCACCTTGACGCTTAGAGTAATCGTCGCTAGCGCTTTCTGATGGAGTCCGTCCCAGGCTACATCACCGTCACCTTCAGGTCACGTCCCATCAATAACTTTCCACAGATCTGCGTGCACCAACACGCTGCGCATTTGTATGCTCCATGAATCATAATTCCCTATGTCCAACTTTTAAATTTGGTACATAGAACTCATTTTTAAATATTTTAACTGCGTAACTCGCGTTATCCCGCAGACTCAAAACCAACAAATTTTATTTGTGCAGAACAACGATTCCTGATGAAAAATAACAGAGCTTTTCAGCGAATTCGGTTTGAGAAATTAAAATATTTTTATTTAACGATTTACTTCATGCGAAGGTTGGAGACGAACTAACTAAAAATCAAAAAAATGTGTAAGACATACGCTCAATAGCGTATTCTCTTTTTTCTTCTCTTCTCTTCTTATAGCTGCAAATATGCTCTTTTTCATTTTGAGCATCAATGTATACACACTAACATTAGATCAAATTCAACAATGTATACACACTAACATTAAATAAAATTCAAATTTCCTTGCAACAGTTGCTCGTTGTTCGAGCACTATTTTCGCAAGTTAAATCTATAGGGACGCAGGATCTTTAACAACTCTTCTCGAATTTGGACCGCTTCTTGGACTGAGTCTGCTCTTGTGAAGCAGTCGTCTACGTAGAAGTCATTTATTAATGCAGTGGCTCCTAATGGTGATTTGTCCATATGTCTTGCGCCCAAGTGATTCAGACACTTTGTTGCTAAAAATGGAGTTGAGGCCGTGCCGTATGTAACTGTTTTAAGTCTATAATACCTTAGCTGCTCCTTGGGATTGTTTCTCCAAACAATCATCTGGTGAAATTGTATTTCTGGATTGATCCAAATCTGGCGGTAAATTTTTTTAAAATCCGCAGTAAACACGTATTTATGTGTTCTAAATCTTAACAATATTGACATTAGGCCACTTTGCACAGTGGGTCCTACTTGCAATAAGTCGTAAAGTGACTTTCCTGTAACCGTCTTGCAGGATGCATCACAAACTATTCGTAGCTTTGTAGTGCTGCAATCTGGTTTTTAAACACAATGATGAGGGATGAAGTAATGACTTCTGGGAATCTGTTGTGGTGACACTTCTTTCATGTGACCTAGATCCTCATATTCTGACATGAAGCTGCATATTGCTTCCACGCATCTGCAGAAGCTCTGCGCTTTAAAGAAAATGGAAGCTTCACAATAAGTCGGCCGTCCACTGCAAACTGCAAATTCGAAAAAAAGGCTTTTCGCAATGAGCCTCAACAGGAGTTTGGTGTCTGCTGATTTCAAATTGTCCAGCGCACTATAGGCAAAAACGCGGAAATTTTTGCATAAAGTATATTTTTATATGTTTTAAAAACTCAAAATTTAATGTTTTTTCTAACTATGCATACTCTAGAGAATATAAAAATGTTTCGAAACAATTTTTAAGGTTTTCGGCTTGAAATTGCCGCGCTCGACTTGTCGAAATACAACCTTAATTTTTCATAAACTTTGTGCTATTGTTGCGGCTTGTTCTTTAAAGTGAAAACAATTTGGAAAAATGGAAAATAGTCGTACAGGTATGTAGATTCAATGTTGTATGTTGGTTTATATGTGCTTTGTATGTTTTGCCGTATATCGTCAATTGTTGTTGGAGTATTTTTACAGCTGAAATTTTGCAAATGTAGTTGTGTTCTGTGGAGTGTAACTTATTCGCAGCGCGCGCTTGCGAGCAACGAAATATGGTATGTTTTTCGTTAAAGTATTACGATTAGGGTGATATTAACATCTTTTGCCCCTTTCTGCCCCTTTTCGAAAAAAATGGCATATTGCAGCCGGGTATGAGTTTCGACGATTAACATTGCTGGAGGTTTGGGACAACAACGGACGTGATGACTCTGCCGTAACGAAGTGGGTGTTGGAAAAATTAACAAAAATGAAGTCAGCAACTCACACGTTGATCAAATTGAGGAAACTGTGCGCAATTTCATAGCAAACGTTAAGAAATATTTGCCTTAATGCAACCGTATGTTGTCAAGGTTTAAGGTTACGCATTCAATGTGGTTTTCTTATGCGATTATTATAACCTTAGATGCAAAGCTTACCGATCCATCTCCCTCTATAATGGGTAGACCAACCATAAGTTATTCCCAGGCTGGAATGCGTTTTAAACATAAATTAGCAAGTGATCTTGCATCCGCAACAGATTTTTCAACGCAGCACTTATTACATGCTGCTTTTGTTTCTGCGAAAAAATCTAAAAAGGCTGATTTGTTTAACGAGTTACGAAATTTTCCGGTGTTTATTCCCCTTACCCCTGAAGAAGCATTGGCATTTTTGTTGGAAAATTGACTTACGAAACAGCAGTATATCAATATGCACCATCTCAATAAAGCTCATGGTCAAGTAGTGAAAACGATTTGCAGACCAACTCAAGCAGAAATCTCTGAAAATATTGCTCAGGTTTCGATGCAAAACCTTTTGGACCATACAGTCGAAAGAATATTGGTCTCGCAAACAGAGGTTATATCTCAAATGAGAAATGTTTCACGTTGCACGCTAATAGTAAGCTACGGATTCGATGGATCTACTGGTCAAAGCTTATATAAGCAGAAGTTTCGAACAAAAGAACCTGCTTCCCTGAATCAATCTCTCTGTAAGGTTCTGTAAGGTTCTGCAGGCCACTTAAAATTGAGAACGCAAAAGAAAGTTTTGAAAAAATATTAAAAGAGAAAGAATGTTTGGACATGCAAGTCGCCGGTCTAAGGGATTTCATATATCTAGAAAGGAAGGGAAAAAAATTGTCATTACCTATAAACCATTATTGACACATATTGATGGTAAAATACTTAACGCTATAACTGGTACGCCATCAACTCAGTGTTGTCAAATATGTGGGGTCAAACCTAAATAACTTCTCGAAACCACTGATTTTTACTCCGAATGTTTTAAGCCAAGGCCTTCGACTCTAAAATATGGTGTCAGACCCTTGCATGCCTGGATTCGATTTTTATACTCGATACCGAAGGTAAAGAGTAAGTTTTTTCCACACCCTTCAAGCTAGGGACTTGAAACTTTCCACTTCTCTTTGTCTATGGGATAGTAAATTAAAGTGTCAATATTGGGGTTCTACGATAACTGGAGGGCTGGGAAATCGATAAATTCGATAACTCAAAAACGATAAATCCTCATATTTCACACACCCTTACAGCTAGAACTACCAAATTTGGTAAGAAGATAGCTACTAGCAACCCCCAAAAAACTGAATCAAAAATTTCGGAGCCACGCCCTCCCCATTCCGCCCCAGCCCACCGAATTTTAAAGTCTAAAAAAAACCTATAATTTCCCACAGTTTTTGAGCTAGAGCCACCAAATTGTGTGCCAATTTAGCTGATGATGACCCCCCCAAAAACAACACCAAAAATTTGGATGCCACGCCCACCAATACCGCCCTAGCCGCCCCCAGATGCCCCAACGCTTCGTAAAAAACGGGAATGCGA
Organism: Scaptomyza flava; assembly: GCA_030179655.1. Taxonomy (NCBI): domain Eukaryota; kingdom Metazoa; phylum Arthropoda; class Insecta; order Diptera; family Drosophilidae; genus Scaptomyza; species Scaptomyza flava. The sequence continues at coordinate 35,565,809 of JARNME010000404.1, read as the reverse complement.
GTATCTTCCAGAGTAGTGGAGCTAGAGCCACCAAATTTGGTAGGAAGATAGCTGGCAACGACCCCAAGATATGTGCATCAATGATTTGGAGCCACGCCCCCTTATTCCGCCACCCTTTCCCCACCTTTTACAAACTCTGAGCTTGAGTCACCAAATTTGGTATTAAGATAGCAATTGACATTTCACAAAGATCTGCATCAAAAATTTGGGTGCCACGCCTACCCATACCGCCCCGAGCCTTCCCCCTTTTCCCACTTTTTACAAACTTCGAGCTAGAGTCACCAAATTTGGTATGAAGATAGCAATTGACATTCCTCATATGTCTGCATCAAAAACTTGGATGCCACAACCACCCATACTGCTCCCAGCCCCCCTCTCCACACCTTTTACAAACTTCGAGCTAGAGTCACCAAATTTGGTATGAAGACAGCTATTGACATTCCACAAAGATTCCCAGCAAATATGTGGATGCCACACTCCCCCATACCGCCCCCAGCCCCCCCTCTCCTCGCCTTTTACAAACTTCGAGCTAGAGTCACCAAATGTGGTATGAAGATAGCAATTGACATTCCATAAAGATCTGCATCACAAATTTGGATGCCACATCCACCCAATCCGCCCCAACCCCCCTCTCCTCACCTTTTACAAACTTTGAGCTAGAGTCACCAAATTTGGTATGACGATTGCTGGTTGCATGCCCATCTGCATCAGAAAATCTTTAAGACAGCGTACACCCCAGTCGCACTCGCTACCCTTTGCAATCAGGCCTGTTTTTACCGGTTTTAATACTGGTATCAAGTATACCGCAGTCGGTTGCGTCAGACTGCAACGTTTCCACTTGTTTGAATTTGTATTAAACGCATCCTATAGGCTTCAAATTCAAAAGTGGCACGTTACCCAGGCCTACAAAATCGAAATGATGTCTCGAAAAAAGGAAATTCAGGATATGATGTGGACAAAATTGGGTCTACATTTAAGCATTCCTAAAAAAGCTTAAGTGGTAATAGTAATGATGGAATCACGGCTAGAAGAGCATTTGCGAATTACCAATTTTTTTCCTTAATTACAAGCTTTGATTAACAAATTGTATTCAATTTGTATGTAGTTTTGATAACTATTTCATGCAAGCACTCTGTTGATGTTTATAAGATCAAGGCATTTTGTAAGGAAACATTTTAATTATATGTTAGTACTTATTCTTGGTATCCAATGTCACCGACGATACATAACATATTAATACACGGCTGGCAAATAATAAACTCCTCTTTGGTTCCGGTTGGATGTTTAGGAGAAAATGCTTCAGAAGCAAGAATTAAGTACTATAAAAACGATAGAAAATCACACGCCCGAAAAAATAGCCGTTAAGGCAATATGGCTGATGTTTTTAATAGAGCTATGGATACTTCTGATGCACTTATATCCAGCATATGTTTGAATGAAAGGCAACATAAAATAAAGAAGAAAACCTTGCCGGCAGAAGTAATAAATCTTTTAAAATAATGAAACAATTACGTCAGCTACGGGAAATGAAGATTCGGACTCCGCGGACGATTCTGATGGTAATCTACAATTTGAGTTAGACGATGAAGAACAATAAACATATCTTTTAATAAAATTTTGAACTAATACATTATTTTTATATTTTTTTTTCTTGGGGGTGGGGAGGAGTTGTTGAAGGTGTGGTTTGATTGAAAAATAAAAATATACATAATTCTATATTATTAATTCACACTTTTGTGCAAAATTTAAATGCTCTAGCTTTAAAACTGGACTTTATGCAAAAGTTTCGGACTTTTTGCCAATAGTGCAGCGTCCAAAATCGATCTAATAGTTCATTAGTTTCCTCTTTAGTTGCTGCCGCACAAATGACTCATGATTCATTTGCTGCCTTAACTTTTCCTGCAACAATCTAACCGATTTCGGTCTTTTGCATAATTGGTCCAGAATGTAATATTCTGTGTTGCTGAGGGAGCAGTATTGAGTAATAATGCTCTACTCCAAGTAGAAGTACGGATTGTTGATCGCTTGGGCACGTCGATCCGATACTATACTATTAAGTAGTACAAATGCTTCTTTTCGAGCTTTGCTGATCCTTGTATTTCCTCCGATGCCTTCGATCCGGAGAGCTGTGTCATGACGTTTTAGTGCCAGCATTATCATTAGCCTTTCAGAAATGATGTTGATATGCCTCGAATGTTGCCTACTGTCCACTATTTACTTGTACAATTACCTTGGCTGTTGCAAGTAAGTTGTAATTTTGGTTGTTAGCGGATGCCACAACTTGTGCGTGTGGCTCTGTTGCTGAAGCGATAGCATTCTCCAAATGTAGCAAAGTGCGTTTATTTTTTGTTGCATTTAAAACAACTGAACTTGCTAGGGCAAGCATTCGTCTTATGGTCATAATAAAATAGATGACGCATAACTTTTGTCGTTGCACCCAATTAAGACGTTCGCTAACTGTTTTAGCGCAAAAGTCGTCACATTTGGATAAATAGTGACCTGTCTTTTTACATTAAATACATCCTTTGGGTGCACTTGAAGACGAGGCACATGTTATATTTTTAGGCTCCTTCTTATAAGTCGCAGATGCCTTTTTCCAGAAGCCATGACTCGAACTCTCTGTTCTAGGAACTGGAGCATGGTGTCCAGTGGCTGGATTTCCTTTGTACTACCCAATGATTGTTCATAAAGTGTTTTGTTTGTGCCATCCAGCTTGTTTCTGAGGATGGCAATGATGATTGGATCCCAAGTTGAGACATCAATCCCGAGTCCCTTCAGTGAGGCTAATGACTCTATGGTGCTGATGTGGAGCTCATTTAAGGACTTCACATCGTCGCTGCAGGTTTGTTGCAGTAAGAGACGATTTAAAACCCTAGATGCGATGTTTCTAGGATTTTACTAAAATTTCCCATGCGTAGAGATAGTTCTCCTTTCTTAGATCGATGTGACGGATTAATCTTTCCGCCTCTCCGACTACGATGGTTTTTATACTCGATACCGAAGGTGAAGAGTATATTGGTTTTGTGCAATGTCTGTCATGGTGTCTGTCTGTCTGTCCGTCTGTCCGTCCGCATGGTTGCAAGTTTTTTCCACACCCTTCAAGCTAGAGACTTGAAACTTTCCAATTCTCTTTATCTATGGGATAGTAAATTAAAGTGTCAAGATGGGGGTTCTACGATAACTGGGGGGCTGGCAAATCGATAAATTCGATAACTCAAAACCGATAAATCCACATATTTCGCACATCCTTACAGCTAGAACTACCAAATTTGGTAAGAAGATAGCTACTAGCAACCCCCAAAAAACTGCATAAAAAATTTTGGAGCCACGCCCCCCATTCCGCCCCCAGCCCCACGGCATTTTAAAGTCAAAAACGCCTATATCTCCCACAGTTTTTGAGCAATAGCCATCAAATTTGGTGCCAAGATAGGTGATGAGGACCCCCCAAAAACTGCATCAAAAGTTTGGATGCCACGCCCACCAATACTGCCCTAGCCACCCCCATCCGCTCCAACGCTTCGTCAAAAACGGGAATGCGTGTATCTTCCAGAGTTGTGGAGCTAGAGCCAGCGAATTTGGTAGGAAGATAGCTGGTAACGACCCCCAAAAAACTGCATCAAAGTTTTGGAGCCACGCCCACCCATTACGCCCCCAGCCCCCCAACATTTTGAAATGGCTATATCTCCCACAGTTTATGAGCTAGAGCCACCAAATTTGGTGCCAAGATAAGTGATAATGACCCCCTAAAAACTGCATCAAAAGTTTGGATGCCACGTCCACCAATACTGCCCTAGCCGCCCCCATCCACCCCAACGCTTCGTCAAAAACGGGAATGCGTGTATCTTCCAGAGTTGTGGAGCTAGAGCCTCCAAATTTGGTGGGACGATAGCTGGTAACGACCCCCAAAAATCTGCATCAAAGTTTTGGAGCCACTCCCACCCATTTCGCCCCCCTTTCCCCACTTTTTACAATTTTCGAGCTAGAGCCACCAAATTTGTTATGAAAATAGCAATTGACATTTCACAAAGATCTGCATCAAAAATTGGGATGCCACGCCCACCTATACCGCCCCCAGCCCCCCTTTCCCCACTCTTTACAAACTTCGAGATAGAGTTACCAAATTTGGTATGAAGATAGCAATTGACATCCCACATGGATCGGCAACAAAAATTTGAATGCCACGCCCACCCATACCGCCCCAAGCCCCATAGCCCCCCTCTCACCACCTTTTACATTCTTCGAGCTAGAGTCACCAAATTTGGTATGAAGGTAGCATTTGACATTCAACAAGGATCTGTAGCAAAAATTTAGATGCCAAGCCCAAGCATACCGCCCCCAGCCCCCCTTTCCCCACTTTATACATACTTTGAGCTAGAGTCACCAAATTTGGTATGAAGGTAGCATTTGACATTCCACAAGGATCTGCAGCAAAAATTTGGATGCCACGCCCAACCGTACCGCCCCCAGCCCCCCTTTCCCCACTTTATACAAACTTGGAGCTAGAGTCACCAAATTTGGTATGAAGGTAGCATTTGACATTCCACAAAGATCTGCAGCAAAAATTTGGATGCCACGCCCAACCATACCGCCCCCAGCCCCCCTTTCCCCACTTTATACAAACTTTGAGCTAGAGTCACCAAATTTGGTATGAAGATAGCAATTGACATCCCACAAAGATCTGCATCAAAAATTTGGATGCAATTCCACCCATACCACCCCCAGCCCCCCTTTCCCCACTTTATACAAACTTCGAGCTAGAGTCACCAAATTTGGTATGCAGATAGCAATTGACATCCCACATGGATGGGCATCAAAATTTTTAATACTGGTATCGAGTATACCGCAGTCGGTTGCGTCCGACTGCAACGTTTTCACTTGTTAAATACCACATCTTGCGTATGGTTTGCAACTTTGTTTCATGTATCATACATCGAAAAATTGCGTCCATTTGAGCGTATCACCATCAAATTTTGGAATGGAAATACGTGGTAAGCTGATGTTATCGGTGCACTCACTGCTTGAATTGCTGGTAAGCGCATTCCAAACATCAGCCTCTGCCCTTAAATACTCGGTGGCGTTGTAGCCACACTCTTCTGGGTCCTCAAATTCCTCGCATATTTGGAAAGAGGCCTCTTGAGTTTTTGTCCATAATGACTTGATAATGTCCGCATTAACAGACTTGTGTTGCAGGGCGCGATTGATTGACGCAATCATCGCCTTTTTCCGACGGCACAATGCAACTAGCTTGGCATTTGTGTTCTCTTTGGCATAAACATTTCCTACAGCAATGGCCATTTTTGGTTCCGTCCTATTGCTTCTAGACAGATCTGCAAATCAGCTTGTTCTTTGAAGTAAGATCTGGTTTCTTCAACCAAAGCGTGAACTTCTTCGAAGAACTTGTAGTATTGGTGAGACTCCTCTAACTTAGAGTTTTTGATCAAGACAATTTTGTTCTTGAAAAAAGTCCACTTTTCCTCTAGGATTGTGGCCTTGGCGTGGTAATAGCCAGGTTTTGCCATGCAATCTGCTGGGTCCTTTTTTGTGTTCCTTATAAGTCTTGGTATCTCCTGGCTCGTTACTTCCTGATCGTCTAGGACCTCTTCCAGGTTCTTTGATTTTCAATGCTCACTTTGTCTTTTGTCTGACACTTAGTGAGTTTATATATGATAAATTTTTATTCTCTTTGATCTCAGAACTGTTTGTATTGTCACTCTTGTCTATTCCTTACCCGTTGGAAGTGATTTATTAGCTCCTTGGTGGGCTGGCTTACGCTTCGATTCGCAAACGTTATGCGGTAATTTTGTTGTTGTGTAGTTGAAGAATCCTTGTGTGGAATCCTTCGTCGGGGTCACCAAAATGTTTGTGTATAATTGTTTTGTAAGCATACAGTTCATAAACTGACTGCTAAAAGGTCGTCGCAACTAGCACTTGTAACTAGGTGGGGGAATTCCTTGGTGATGAGTAAAATACTTGGTTTGTTGGTACAAAGTAAAGAACTGATCTTTTATTCATGAAAGTACCAATATTTATAGGAAAAAATAGCTTAGTTTGAATCAGTGTAATATCAATACAAATTGGGTTATTGTGAACGCAACAATTGCTTGCCAATGCAGAATTGCATATAGGCAATTTCCGCGTTGACTGACCGCTGTTTTGGTAACTCGTTATGTGTGTCGGTTCCGCTGTGATCAGCAGTTTTTGTACTTAAGACAATAATACGTATGGTGTTGCATTTAATTGACCTCGTTAAATTATAATTGTCTGTCATATATTGTGTGTGCTGTTACTTAAATGTAAATATAAAAAAAAAACATAGGTCAGTATTTAATATAGCTAAATTGTACTTATTATTGTGTGTCATTTATGTGGGTTGTGACTTAGATGTATATACGCCTAAGCGCTGAGCTTTACCAAGCTAAAGCCGATCAGACGCTTTGCCTTACAGACATAACTACCAACCCCAATCAAAATCAAAATAATTATAACAATAATAAATGTAATAATAATAATAATTATATATTTATTTATTTTTTTTGTGTTGGGAGGGGATAATGCGCTTACGCACTTTCTCTCTACAGAGTAGAATACCCACTGTAACAACCCCTCCCCGTTAGGCTTATCTCCGATTCGGAAACGCTTTTGCTATTATTCGAAGTGGGGCCTTTAAGCGCGAGGCACCTTCTTCTTGGTGAAGCAGCCCCCAGTGAATAGATGATCCTAGTGGAAACATCTATGCGCCAAGCGCTAATCTGCGTCCAAAAACCCAATTACGACATCTCATCTAGGTCTGTTTTCTTGCTTCTGAGTATTTCGCTACTATTCCGTGTTGCGTGCCGTGATCACTGCTACTATGACGTCTGCGTACCCCACCAGAAAAGTGTTATTAGGTATTTATATACCTATTTCATCGTAGTTTATGTTCGAGAGTTCCGGCCCCAGAATGTGGGCACTTTCGGAAATTAGTATGGTATATTAATTTACTGTTGCTGAGGTAGCTTTCAATAATACACATCAGGTATTCCGGGATGTGAGATCGTCTCTCAAGTGCTGCCATTATATCTGTCCATCTGACGCTGTTGAACGCGTTTTTCACATCCAACGTTGCTAGCAGGGCTATGGGTCTCGAGTATTGGTTTCCTCGTTGTGTCTTAAGCGCCTCATGAGCCACCTCTTGGATAGCTCCTATTGTAGACCTGCCTGGTCTAAAGCAGTATTGCCTAGGAGAGAGGCCTCCAGCAATTTATACTACCGCTGCTAATCTGGGCTTAATATTAATAAGCTTTTCAAAAGTTTCCCTGCTGTGTCTAGCATGCAAAGAGGGCGGTATGCGGATGGAATCGTAGGATATCCTTGTCCTCTTCCTATCAGTACCAGTCGCTGTACTTTCCAGGTATTGTGAAAACTCCCATTTAATATGCAAGCGTTGTACATGTCAAGCAGTATATTTGGCTGAAGTTCTGCAATCACTTTCAGAAGTTCCGAAGGGATGTTATTGGGTCCTGGGGCTTTCTTGTTCTTTAAGCTATTCGCTGCCCCAGCCAGTTTCTCATTGGTAAAAAGCTCTATTTGCGCTTTCGTCGTGCGTCGTATTGTCTTAACGGGTCTTGCAACATGCAAGGGAAACAGTGTTTTGACTATAGTGTCCATCTGTCTTTCTTCCATATCTGGCGTAGCGCTTTTATTCCGTAGTTTTTTCATAACGATTTTGTATTCCAGCCCAAACGGGTCGATATTAACGTCATCGCATCGTGCTTCTTACTGTTGCGTATAGCAATGTGGTTAGAAATATGGTAGAATAGTAGCCTAAGCTAACAGCTGTTCTTGAGACTACCGATCTGGTAGCCCCCAACAGACGATGTATAAGTTGGATCGATAGATCGATCATTGTTCGCAATGCACTTGTGATGAGAAGAAGAAGAGTGTGTGCAAAAAAGAAGTGTAATAATTGAGCAGCGTGTTAGAAAATAAAGATAAAACCCTACAAAAAAGATAATTACAGTCCACTCTTTTACATTCCAAAACATTTTGGTCCTTCGAGCCGGATGCGTAGCAGATGATCAATTGGATCTACGGATCAAGACGGCTGGAGATCGGCATTCTTTATTTTCTTGTTGTCTCTGGGTATTTTCACACGCGGGTGAAAATTCGTATCTAACCTCACAATGCAGGCAATCTATTCACAACGTCGTTATTGCAAAGGGCAAATAACCCGCGCTCACGTGGCAGCTTTGGATTTGACTACAATTTCTTTGGAGACTCTGGAATATCGACTTCGATGTTTGACAGACATATTCGAGAAATTTACGCAACATACTGCAGAACTGTACAACTATTCTGAGGAAGCGAATTGGGCGGAACCAGAGGATGTGCAGGAGTACGAAGCAAAATTCTACGAGACACATGCCAAATTGTCTGCTGCTGTGTCTGCGGCTAAGACGGCGCAGATGCACACTTCGACACTTAACGCAATACAAGATCACTTGGAACGGCTTGTTACATCACAAACGGAGTTCTTGCAGCATGTGCGCAGCGCAAACAACGGGGATTTTCGATACGATAAAATAAAGATTCCCACGTTCAGCGGCAATTATGAGGATTGGCCACAATTTTGTGATCTGTTTGAGGGATCTATCGGCAATCGTGAAAGCTTTACGAGGTGCCAAAAATTTCATTATTTGAAGTCGTACTTGGCTGGAGACGCGCTCAGTCTGGTAAAACACATCGCAGTGACTGATGAAAACTTTGTGGAGGCATGGGAAAGACTTGTTGCACAATATGATAAGAAGCATTTAATCGCCAGATCATTCATTAATAAGTTCTTAGCTATGCAGACCGGGTCTGGACCAATTACAACTTCTCTTCGAAAACTGGCAGACGGAGCAGATGAAACTATAAGAGGATTGCGAGCGCTTGACTGCAATGGCCGTGACTTGTGGGTCATCAACATTTTATTGAACAAACTGGATATTGAAACACGACAATCCTGGGCAGAGCGTGAAGAGGCTACCTCAACCAACGTGAGCGTTGAGACCTTCTTACAATTTCTCTTCCACCGATGTGATGCAATAGAATCGTGCCAACCATTTCGACAGACACTGAGCAAGCGTGCAGCCACCGTGAATCTTGCCAACGAGGAATCAACTCCTAATGGAAAGCAATGTATATTGTGTAAGCTACCACACACAATCTTGTCTTGTACACAATTTAAGGCTATGGAGCTTCTGGAACGCAGGGCATTTGTACGCAACCATAATCTGTGCTTCAATTGTTTGGGTCAAAGTCATACGGCCAGACAATGTTCATCAAAGTATACATGTCGTGAATGTCAAGGCACACATCATACTCTTCTTCATCAGACGCAAAATACACAACGATCGGAAAAGGCGAATCAACGCACAACTACTCAAAGTCCGGCTTCTGCAACCGATACAACGGATTCACATCAAACGATGGCAGGCATTTCAAACTTCTCGACAGGAACGGTTCTTCTGGCTCGAGCCCAGACGTTGATGCCAACAATACTTGCGAATGTAATCAACAAGTGGGGCAAACTTACAACTTGTCGCCTACTTTTGGATTCAGGATCTACGATTACGATGGCTAGCGAAGCATTTGTACGACGCATCGGAGCCACTCGCTCACATGCACGAATTTCTGTAGTTGGGCTCTCAGCCAATTACGCAGGCACCACACGGGGATGCACCAAACTGCACCTACTATCACGTGTCAATGAGGATTCTGTTGAAATTTACACCTTTATTATGAATTCATTAACCTCATCTGTTCCCTCTCAGGAAGTCAACACCTGTGCTTGGGAAGCTCTAGCTGAACTGACTTTGGCAGACCCTACGTTTCTTACACCAGGTCCGATAGATGTCATTATTGGGTCTGATCAACTATGGAATTTGTACTCAGGCGAACGTATACCTATAGGAAACGGTAGCCTTCAAGCAGTCAATACACTATTTGGCTGGGTCATTGTTGGCTCTTGTCCCTACAGTAATGAATCAAGGATTACTCATCAAGCCCATCATCAAACCATGCTCAATTGGATTTGGATTCAATGGTGCGAGCATTTATGGAAATGGAGAACGTGCATCCAAGCAAGATGACGATCGACGCGAGCGACCCAATAGAACAACATTTCGTAAGCACTCACCAGCGTATTAGTGAAGGCGCGTACATTGTAAACTACCCCTTCAAAGACGACGCACCACCTTTTCATGACTCGACGCTTACACAAGCTGTTAAACGTTTTACATCTCAGGAAAGCAAATTTCGGCGTTGCCCAGATATACGAAGGCAGTATATTGATTTCAAGAAGGACTATCATGCACGAGGACATTTGGAAGAAATCGATTTGGAGCAGGAAAGCAAGAGTCTTGACAAGCGCGTTTACCTGGCTCACCATGCTGTTTTGAAACCGGAAAGTTCGACCACCAAGTGTCGCGTGGTCTTCGACGGATCAGTAAAGGACGCTACAGGCGTCTCACTTAACGACCGATTGCACATCGGTCCGCCTATTCAACGGGATTTGATAGGAGTGTGCCTACGGTTTCGCCAACATCAGTATGTGGTATGTGCTGACATAGAGAAGATGTTTCGGGGCATACTAATAACGAAGGCTCACACGGATTATCAACGTATAGTGTGGCGTGAGGAGGAAGGAGATTCTCTTCGACACTATCGCTTGTTGACGGTCACCTATGGATTAGCACCGTCACCCTTTTTGGCAGTTCGAGTTCTACAGCAGCTTGCTGAAGATTATCAACAGCAGCACCCATTGGCTGCCCATGCTTTGTTATACGATACTTACGTGGATGACATATCTTCAGGAGCCGACGCGATCGAGGATGTACTCAAACTCAAGGCCATTTAATTGGATTACTGGCCAAAGCGAAATTCAATCTTCGGAAATGGAGCTCGAATTGTAAAGAATTAATGAGAATGTTGCCTCAACAAGACTGTGAATACAAGCCACTTGCGGATGAAGACCAGCATGTATCTCACTTCGTCAAAACATTGGAATTACTATGGAATCCAAAGTCTGATGAGCTAGGCATCAAACTGAACAACATTGACCTCAAGCGGGAACCAACCAAGCGCACACTTTTATCGGAATTATCAAAGATTTACGACCCCCTGGGAGTGGTTGCACCAACAACTGTACTACTCAAGATACTATTCCAGGAATGCTGGCTAACGTCTTTAGATTGGGAAGAAGCATTAACTGGAACTATACTAAGGCGATGGCTCATTCTAGCCAAGGAGCTTCCGTTGTTATCCAATTGTCGTGTTCCTCGACACATTGGTTGGGCAACTCGAACCATCGAACTTCATGGATTTGCGGATGCATCATCACAAGCATTTGGAGCTGTGGTTTATAGTCGCGTCGTAACAGAATCGGACATCGTTGTCACTTTGATTGCTGCCAAAACACGTGTAGCCCCTATTAAACCTATTACGATACCACGACTTGAACTGAATGCTGCTCATCTTTTAACCAAGTTATTAATACTCATCAAGGATTCGTTAACTATTCCAATCGCTAGCATGCACTGTTGGAGTGATTCGGAAATCGTGTTACATTGGCTATCAGCACCACCTCGCAAATGGAATACCTATGTTTGCAACAGGACAGCGGAAATCTTACAGTATTATCCAAGGAGCTGTTGGCATCATGTACGTTCGGAAGACAACCCAGCTGATTGTGCATCGCGCGGATTGTCGCCATCCATGTTACTTGAGCACACTCTTTGGTGGACAGGACCATCATGGCTATCACTGCCTCGCCCAGAATGGCCAACTGAAAAGATAAGATCTGAATTTGTAGCATTTTCCGAGGATGTATTGGAATCAAAGCCGCAGCAACTGGTTCTTGTTGCACAAAGGTCTGACGTAATCAGGATATTTTCAACATATTGAGCAACAAGTTCTCATCTTGGAGCCATCTTGTGCGGGTTCTAAGCTATGTATTTCGCTTCATTCATCAACATTGCCACAGACACAAAGGTTGTAAATTTGTCCGGATTGGATACAAGGCAGCGTTTTGACAGCACCGGAATTGCGCTATGCTCGAACTCGACTTCTGCAGCATATGCAACACACGGAGTTCGAGCAAGACTATAAGTCACTCCTGAAGAACACGATGTTACCAAGCAGATCGAATTTATTGAAGCTTTCACCTTTCTGTGATTCAGCTGGGTTGATGCGAGTTGGAGGGCGCATTGACAACTCTAGTTTGAATTTCAATGCAAACCACCCCGTTTTAGTGGCTAAGTCATCACCATTGGCGAGTTTATTAATTCGATATTTTCAACTAATTTTCATCCTGGCGTTGAAGCAACCTTCCACATCATTCGTCAGCAATTTTGGATACTGGGAGCGCGCAACTTAATACGGAAGGAAGTCTTTCGTTGTAAGCAATGTTTTATGCAACGGCGCTGTACAAGTCAGCAAATATTGGCTGATTTACCTGTACCGCGAGTTCATCAGAATCCCTGCTTTCAACACACTGGTCTTGATTACGCTGGACCTATCTCAATAAAGGAGTCGAAAGGTCACAGCCCAAGGATTGGCAAGGCATGGTTTGCAATTTTTGTATGTTTGGCAACAAAAGCCATACATCTTGAAGTCGTTAGCGACTTAACCACGAATGCATTCATTGCTGCATTCAAGCGTTTCTGCTCAAGAAGGACGACCCCTACTGATCTCTATTCGGATAATGGAACTACCTTTCATGGAGCGAAACGTGAACTGGATACTATGCGAGAAGTTGCTCGATCGCATAGAGAGGATAAACACTTGGCTGAATTTTTCGCTACGAAAGGATTGACTTGGCACTAAATACCCCCTTCTGCACCACATTTTGGCGGATTGTGGCAATCGGGAGTGCGTTCTATTAAGCTACATCTGCGCCGAGTTGTAGGAGGAGCAGCCCTTACGTTCGAGGAGTTGTACACTGTCTTAGCACCTCTTAGCTCTCCTCCATTCACGCCCCTTGTCACCATCTGGTGATGACAGCCTGGATCCATTGACGCCTGCACATTTCCTAGTGGGCCAACCGTATACTGCCTTGGCTGAGCCAACGCATTTGAATACCAACATAAATCGATTGGATCGTTGGAATCAACTTCAAGCTATGGTGCAGGGTTTCTGGAAGCGCTGGCATACAGAATACCTAACAAGTCTACAGGAGCGCAAGAAATGGCAAGTGAAGACGCCCAATCTAAGCGTGGGTATGCTCGTGGTTCTAAAGGAGCCAAATCTACCTCCTGCCAAATGGATAATGGGACGCATCATTGAAGTTCACCCAGGAGAGGACAATAACGTTCGAGTCGTCACTATTCAAACTGCGCATGGGCAGTATAAGCGTCCTATTACCAAAATAGCAGTTTTACCAATTAACTGAACGCGGCGATCAGGGGGGCCGGTATGGTTAGAAATATGGTAGAATAGTAGCCAAAGCTAACAGCTGTTCTTGAGACTACCGATCTGGTAGCCCCCAACAGACGATGTATAAGTTGGATCGATAGATCGATCATTGTTCGCAATGCACTTGTGATGAGAAGAGGAAGAGTGTGTGCAAAAAAGAAGTGTAAAAATTGAGCAGCGTGTTAGAAAAAAAAGATAAAACCCTACAAAAAAGATAATTACAGTCCACTCTTTTACATTCCAAAACAC
>JARNME010000404.1:35181159-35550167 GCA_030179655.1 Scaptomyza flava | reverse complement strand
TCATCTTACTTATCAGAGCCTGCCGGGGTGAGCTGTGAGCTGGCAGCTCCTTTGGCTCCGCGAAGGTGATTCCACATATACTAGCATTGCACTTGGTGAAGCCTGGCTAACTAGCGCTTGTAAAGTTAAGTCCCCGTGAGTCCTTTTGCAAGCAGTAAGGTCCACACAAGGGTTGACAAAGGAACTTATGAGTGCCTTTGTTCAGAGCCAGGATGGACACTAAGCCGGAGAGTTGTGTCATGACGTTCTAGTGCCAGCATTGTCATTAGCCTTTCAGAAATGATGTTGATCTGTGATCCAGAGTACAGGAATGAATGTTGCCTGCTGTTCATTATTTGCTTGTACAATTACCTTGGCTGTTGCAAGTAAGTTGTAATTTTGGTTGTTAGCGGATGCCACAACTTGTGCGTGTGGCTCTGTTGCTGAAGCGATAGCATTCTCCAAATGTAGCAAAGTGCGTTTATTTTTTGTTGCATTTAAAACAACTAAACTTGCTAGGACAAGCATTCGTCTTATGGTCATTTTAAAATAGATGACGCATAACTTTTGTCGTTGCAACCAATTAAGACGTTCGCTAACTGTTTTAGCGCAAAAGTCGTCACATTTGGATAAATAGTGACCTGTCTTTTTACATTAAATACATCCTTTGGGTGCACTTGAAGACGAGGCACATGTTATATTTTTAGGCTCCTTCTTATAAGTCGCAGATGCCTTTTTCCAGAAGCCATGACTCGAACTCTCTGTTCTAGGAACTGGAGCATGGTGTCCAGTGGCTGGATTTCCTTTGTACTACCCAATGATTGTTCATAAAGTGTTTAGTCCAGCTTGTTTCTGAGGATGGCAATGATGATTGTATCCCAAGTTGAAATATCAATCCCGAGTCTCTCAGTGAGGCTAATGACTCTATGGTGGTGATGTGGAGCTCCTTTAAGGACTTCATATCGTTGCTGCAGGTTTGTTGCAGTAAGAGACGATTTAAAACCCTAGATGCGATGTTTCTAGGATTTTACTAAAATTTCCCATGCGTAGAGATAGTTCTCCTTTCTTAGATCGATGTGACGGATTAATCTTTCCGCCTCTCCGACTACGATGGTTTTTAAATACCACATCTTGCGTATGGTTGGCAACTTTGTTTCATGTATCATACATACATCGAAAAATTGCGTCCATTTGAGCGTATCACCATCAAATTTTGGAATGGAAATACGTGGTAAGCTGATGTTATCGGTGCACTCACTGCTTGAATTGCTGGTAAGCGCATTCCGAACATCAGCCTCTGCCCTTAAATACTCGGTGGCGTTGTAGCCACACTCTTCTGGGTCCTCAAATTCCTCGCATATTTGGAAAGAGGCCTCTTGAGTTTTTGTTCATGATGACTTGATAATGTCCGCATTAACAGACTTGTGTTGCAGGGCGCAATTGATTGACGCAATCACCGCCTTTTGCCGACGGCACAATGCAACTAGCTTGGCATTTGTGTTCTCTTTGGCATCAACAAATCCTGCAGCAATGGCGGTTTTTGGTTCCTTCCTATTGCTGCTAGACTGATTTGCAATATCAGCTTGTTCTTTAAAGTAAGTTCTGGTTTCTTCAACCAAAGAGTGAACTTCTTCGAAGAACTTGTAGTATTGGTGAGACTCCTCTAGCTTAGAGTTTTTGATCAAGGCATTGTTGTTCTTGAAAAAAGTCCACTTTTCCTCTAGGATTGTGGCCTTGGCTTTGTAGTAGCCAGGTTTTGCCATCCGATCTGCTGGGTCCTTTTTTGTGTTCCTTATAAGCCTTGATATCTCCTGGCTTATTTCTTTCTGATCGTCTAGGACCTCTTCCAGATTCTTTGATCTTTCGTCGGGGTCACCAAAATGTTTGTGTATAATTGTTTTGTAAGCATACAGTACATAAACTGACTGCTAAAAGGTCGTCGCAACTAGCACTTGTAACTAGGTGGGGGAATTCCTGGTGATGAGTAAAATACTTGGTTTGTTGGTACAAAGTAAAGAACTGATCTTTTATTCATGAAAGTACCAATATTTATAGGAAAAAATAGCTTAGTTTGAATCAGTGTAATATCAATACAAATTGGGTTATTGTGAACGCAACAATTGCTTGCCAATGCAGAATTGCATATAGGCAATTTCCGCGTTGACTGACCGCAGTTTTGTAACTCCTTATGTGTGTCGGTTCCGCTGTGATCAGCAGTTTTTGTACTTAAGACAATAATACGCATGGTGTTGCATTTAATTGACCTCGTTTAATTATAATTGTCTGTCATATATTGTGTGTGCTGTAACTTAAATGACATAACTCCCAACCCCAATCAAAATCAAAATAATTATAACAATAATAAATGTAATAATAATAATAATTATATATTTATTTATTTTTTTGTGTTGGGAGGGGATAATGCGCTTACGCACTTTCTCTCTACAGAGTAGAATACCCACTGTAACAACCCCTCCCCGTTAGGCTTATCTCCGATTCGGAAACGCTTTTGCTATTATTCGAAGTGGGGCCTTTAAGCGCGAGGCACCTTCTTCTTGGTGAAGCAGCCCCCAGTGAATAGATGATCCTAGTGGAAACATCTATACGCCAAGCGCTAATCTGCGTCCAAAAACCCAATTACGACATCTCATCTAGGTCTGTTTTCTTGCTTCTCAGTATTTCGCTACTATTCCGTGTTGCGTGCCGTGATCACTGCTACTATGACGTCTGCGTACCCCACCAGAAAAGTGTTATCAGGTATTTATATACCTATTTCATCGTAGTTTATGTTCGAGAGTTCCGGCCCCAGAATTTGGGCACTTTCGGAAATTAGTATGGTATATTAATTTACTGTTGCTGAGGTAGCTTTCAATAATACACATCAGGTATTCCGGGATGTGAGATCGTCTCTCAAGTGCTGCCATTATATCTGTCCATCTGACGCTGTTGAACGCGTTTTTCACATCCAACGTTGCTAGCAGGGCTATGGGTCTCGAGTATTGGTTTCCTCGTTGTGTCTTAAGCGCCTCATGAGCCACCTCTTGGATAGCTCCTATTGTAGACCTGCCTGGTCTAAAGCAGTATTGCCTAGGAGAGAGGCCTCCAGCAATTTATACTACCGCTGCAAATCTGGGCTTAATAAGCTTTTCAAAAGTTTCCCTGCTGTGTCTAGCATGCAAAGAGGGCGGTATGCGGATGGAATCGTAGGATATCCTTGTCCTCTTCCTATCAGTACCAGTCGCTGTACTTTCCAGGTATTGTGAAAACTCCCATTTAATATGCAAGCGTTGTACATGTCAAGCAGTATATTTGGCTGAAGTTCTGCAATCACTTTCAGAAGTTCCGAAGGGATGTTATTGGGTCCTGGGGCTTTCTTGTTCTTTAAGCTATTCGCTGCCACAGCCAGTTTCTCATTGGTAAAAAGCTCTATTTGCGCTTTCGTCGTGCGTTGTATTGTCTTAACGGGTCTTGCAACATGCGAGGGAAACAGTGTTTTGACTATAGTGTCCATCTGTCTTTCTTCCATATCTGGCGTAGCGCTTTTATTCCGTAGTTTTTTCATAACGATTTTGTATTCCAGCCCAAATGGGTCGATATTAACGTCATCGCATCGTGCTTTCCATTTTTCTTTCTTACTGTTGCGTATAGCAATGTTAAGGTCTTTCTCGTATTTCTTAAACTGTACCTCCTCTATTGCAAAATTTCCTCTTCAACTTGCCCTGGTGAGCTTGCGCCTTTTCTTCATCCGTCCACCAATAGAATTTTTTTCCCGCTCTGTATGGATTGCCTGTTCTAGGCATTGCGACATCGCAGGCTTTTCTTATAATGGACATTGTTTTGTTTACAATGTCTACCTCACGTGCTACCTTTGCTCGCCTATCTGTTTCATTAATAAGGATCATTTTATTGAGCCGATTGACATTCCACCTGCGTCTCCCAATCATTTTATTGACGTTGAGTGTTCGTTTTTCTTTGAGTACGAAGGAGATATACTCATGATCGCTTCCATTGTAGGTATCTAGGAGCTTCGAATCTGCGATTTGTCCTGCGAGTCCTTCCAAAACAGGCGTGATATCACGGATTGTACCAATGGTTCCTGACTGTCTAAATGTTGGTGCTGAAGCGACATTCACGACCAAAAATTCCAATCTTGCCGCCATATCTAGAACTCTACGGCTTCTTGAGTTGGTCGAGGGCATGTCCCACTCTTCTGCTCTTGAGTTAAAGTCACCTGCTGTGACAAGATTTCCATTAATTTTCAACGCCGTGTCCCAAATGTCTTCTATTTTCTCTACGAAGGTGTTGATGTCATCGCTTGGCGTTAGGTCATTATATTGTATTTCTCAATCCGTGCATTAACGAAGCATATTCCTTTCGTGGTTCTATGGACAGCCGACTTGATTGTGCCCGGGAGCCATATTGCGGCCGTCTACGATTCATCGTGTAGCCAGCATCCGTTTGGTTTATTCCTGTACTGCTTACTGATTATAGCCAGATCAGATTGCTGTTCGAGGTCTGTTTGGGTTAGCAAACCATCTGCTGTTCGGCTTCTGTGTAGGTTTGGCCTTTCCGGGTCTGGCTTTGCAGTAAGTCCTTCCTGGTAGGTGGTTCGTCTGTTAATGAACTTTCTGTGTGCATAAAAAACACTTTGGCGCTTTCGTGCAGCTCTTCATTTTATGTGCACTTTCTGAGCATCTCATGCATGCATCTCTCCGGTCTGGTCCACTGCAGTCCTTCTGTAGGTGTCCCACTCCATGGCATTTGAAGCATTGTTTGATGTCAGGGCATGGCTTAACTCGACATCTTATCCACCCAACTTTGATTCTCCGATACTTTAGAATTTTTGATGCGTCTTCCGTTGACATGGTGATGAAGGCGCGTTTTTGCTCTGAACTATTGACCTTCGTCAGCTGTACTTGAATCTCCTGACATGCATCGCCTACCGCCGCATTGATTGCGGCAATGACTTCCTCCTCTTCTGTCAGGCTGTCCAAGTCGCGTATTTCTAACTTGGTCGTTGGTTTGATTGGTTGTCGGCTTCTTCTGTCATCATCAGGTTTTTTCGTAATTCTTTAAGTACTTCAACGCATGTTTGACTTCCGCATGTTTGACTAACAGTGCATCGGGCCTGGGCAGTGCTCTTTTCTTTGGATTCGCCAAGCTTTGAGCAGTTGCCCTATTGCTCAATAATGCGGCTTCCTTCGGCTTATTGCTATTATTCTTTCCCTTTTTGTTCGACACAATCTGAAATCTAGCGTCATCCTTCTTAATTTTTTCTTTGTGCTCGAGTCTTGCGCTGCTGGGCTAGTAGCGACTCTCTTAGGTACTGACACCGAAGTTTCGTTTCTCTCAACTGGTTTCTTGATCGGAACCTTGTTGGCCTCCACCAATCTATCCTTTTCGGCAATAATCCAACTTTTCCTGTAATTTGCATCACATCTAAAAGCTCGCTAAGCTCTGAGGCGCCGTCTTTGACACCCATGCTTATGTTTCGGTGCCTTAGAATTGCGTGTTTCATCTTTATAAGTACTGATCTGCACTGTGCCAGTGTCTCATCCTCTAGCGTTCTCATCTTACTTATCAGAGCCTGCCGGGGAGAGCTGTGAGCTGGCTTTGGCTCCGCGAAGGTGATTCCACATATACTAGCATTGCACTTGGTGAAGCCTGGCTAACTAGCGCTTGTAAAGTTAGGTCCCCGTGAGTCCTTTTGCAAGCAGTAAGGTCCACACAAGGGTTGACAAAGGAACTTATGAGTGCCTTTGTTCAGAGCCAGGATGGACACTAAGCCGGAGAGTTGTGTCATGACGTTCTAGTGCCAGCACTGTCATTAGCCTTTCAGAAATGATGTTGATCTGTGATCCAGAGTACAGGAATGAATGTTGCCTGCTGTTCATTATTTGCTTGTACAATTACCTTGGCTGTTGCAAGTAAGTTGTAATTTTGGTTGTTAGCGGATGCGTGTGGCTCTGCT
Source organism: Scaptomyza flava (assembly GCA_030179655.1). Classification (NCBI taxonomy): domain Eukaryota; kingdom Metazoa; phylum Arthropoda; class Insecta; order Diptera; family Drosophilidae; genus Scaptomyza; species Scaptomyza flava. The sequence continues at coordinate 35,544,217 of JARNME010000404.1, read as the reverse complement.
GCTGAAGCGATAGCGTTCTCCAAATGTAGCAAAGTGTGTTTTTTTTGTGGCATTCAAAATAACTGAACTTGCTAGGACAAGCATTCGTCTTATGGTCATTTTAAAATAGATGACGCATAACTTTTGTCGTTGCAACCAATTAAGACGTTCGCTAACTGTTTTAGCGCAAAAGTCGTCACATTTGGATAAATAGTGACCTGTCTTTTTACATTAAATACATCCTTTGGGTGCACTTGAAGACGAGGCACATGTTATATTTTTTGGCTCCTTCTTATAAGTCGCAGATGCCTTTTTCCAGAAGCCATGACTCGAACTCTCTGTTCTAGGAACTGGAGCATGGTGTCCAGTGGCTGGATTTCCTTTGTACTACCCAATGATTGTTCATAAAGTGTTTAGTCCAGCTTGTTTCTGAGGATGGCAATGATGATTGTATCCCAAGTTGAAATATCTATCCCGAGTCTCTCAGTGAGGCTAATGACTCTATGGTGGTGATGTGGAGCTCCTTTAAGGACTTCATATCGTTGCTGCAGGTTTGTTGCAGTAAGAGACGATTTAAAACCCTAGATGCGATGTTTCTAGGATTTTACTAAAATTTCCCATGCGTAGAGATAGTTCTCCTTTCTTAGATCGATGCGACGGATTAATCTTTCCGCCTCTCCGACTACGATGGTTTTTAAATACCACATCTTGCGTATGGTTGGCAACTTTGTTTCATGTATCATACATCGAAAAATTGCGTCCATTTGAGCGTATCACCATCAAATTTTGGAATGGAAATACGTGGTAAGCTGATGTTATCGGTGCACTCACTGCTTGAATTGCTGGTAAGCGCATTCCGAACATCAGCCTCTGCCCTTAAATACTCGGTGGCGTTGTAGCCACACTCTTCTGGGTCCTCAAATTCCTCGCATATTTGGAAAGAGGCCTCTTGAGTTTTTGTTCATGATGACTTGATAATGTCCGCATTAACAGACTTGTGTTGCAGGGCGCGATTGATTGACGCAATCACCGCCTTTTGCCGACGGCACAATGCAACTAGCTTGGCATTTGTGTTCTCTTTGGCATCAACAAATCCTGCAGCAATGGCGGTTTTTGGTTCCTTCCTATTGCTGCTAGACTGATTTGCAATATCAGCTTGTTCTTTAAAGTAAGTTCTGGTTTCTTCAACCAAAGCGTGAACTTCTTCGAAGAACTTGTAGTATTGGTGAGACTCCTCTAGCTTAGAGTTTTTGATCAAGGCATTGTTATTCTTGAAAAAAGTCCACTTTTCCTCTAGGATTGTGGCCTTGGCTTTGTAGTAGCCAGGTTTTGCCATCCGATCTGCTGGGTCCTTTTTTGTGTTCCTTATAAGCCTTGATATCTCCTGGCTTATTTCTTTCTGATCGTCTAGGACCTCTTCCAGATTCTTTGATCTTTCGTCGGGGTCACCAAAATGTTTGTGTATAATTGTTTTGTAAGCATACAGTACATAAACTGACTGCTAAAAGGTCGTCGCAACTAGCACTTGTAACTAGGTGGGGGAATTCCTTGGTGATGAGTAAAATACTTGGTTTGTTGGTACAAAGTAAAGAACTGATCTTTTATTCATGAAAGTACCAATATTTATAGGAAAAAATAGCTTAGTTTGAATCAGTGTAATATCAATACAAATTGGGTTATTGTGAACGCAACAATTGCTTGCCAATGCAGAATTGCATATAGGCAATTTCCGCGTTGACTGACCGCAGTTTTGTAACTCCTTATGTGTGTCGGTTCCGCTGTGATCAGCAGTTTTTGTACTTAAGACAATAATACGCATGGTGTTGCATTTAATTGACCTCGTTTAATTATAATTGTCTGTCATATATTGTGTGTGCTGTAACTTAAATGACATAACTCCCAACCCCAATCAAAATCAAAATAATTATAACAATAATAAATGTAATAATAATAATAATTATATATTTATTTATTTTTTTTGTGTTGGGAGGGGATAATGCGCTTACGCACTTTCTCTCTACAGAGTAGAATACCCACTGTAACAACCCCTCCCCGTTAGGCTTATCTCCGATTCGGAAACGCTTTTGCTATTATTCGAAGTGGGGCCTTTAAGCGCGAGGCACCTTCTTCTTGGTGAAGCAGCCCCCAGTGAATAGATGATCCTAGTGGAAACATCTATACGCCAAGCGCTAATCTGCGTCCAAAAACCCAATTACGACATCTCATCTAGGTCTGTTTTCTTGCTTCTCAGTATTTCGCTACTATTCCGTGTTGCGTGCCGTGATCACTGCTACTATGACGTCTGCGTACCCCACCAGAAAAGTGTTATCAGGTATTTATATACCTATTTCATCGTAGTTTATGTTCGAGAGTTCCGGCCCCAGAATTTGGGCACTTTCGGAAATTAGTATGGTATATTAATTTACTGTTGCTGAGGTAGCTTTCAATAATACACATCAGGTATTCCGGGATGTGAGATCGTCTCTCAAGTGCTGCCATTATATCTGTCCATCTGACGCTGTTGAACGCGTTTTTCACATCCAACGTTGCTAGCAGGGCTATGGGTCTCGAGTATTGGTTTCCTCGTTGTGTCTTAAGCGCCTCATGAGCCACCTCTTGGATAGCTCCTATTGTAGACCTGCCTGGTCTAAAGCAGTATTGCCTAGGAGAGAGGCCTCCAGCAATTTATACTACCGCTGCAAATCTGGGCTTAATAAGCTTTTCAAAAGTTTCCCTGCTGTGTCTAGCATGCAAAGAGGGCGGTATGCGGATGGAATCGTAGGATATCCTTGTCCTCTTCCTATCAGTACCAGTCGCTGTACTTTCCAGGTATTGTGAAAACTCCCATTTAATATGCAAGCGTTGTACATGTCAAGCAGTATATTTGGCTGAAGTTCTGCAATCACTTTCAGAAGTTCCGAAGGGATGTTATTGGGTCCTGGGGCTTTCTTGTTCTTTAAGCTATTCGCTGCCACAGCCAGTTTCTCATTGGTAAAAAGCTCTATTTGCGCTTTCGTCGTGCGTCGTATTGTCTTAACGGGTCTTGCAACATGCGAGGGAAACAGTGTTTTGACTATAGTGTCCATCTGTCTTTCTTCCATATCTGGCGTAGCGCTTTTATTCCGTAGTTTTTTCATAACGATTTTGTATTCCAGCCCAAATGGGTCGATATTAACGTCATCGCATCGTGCTTTCCATTTTTCTTTCTTACTGTTGCGTATAGCAATGTTAAGGTCTTTCTCGTATTTCTTAAACTGTACCTCCTCTATTGCAAAATTTCCTCTTCAACTTGCCCTGGTGAGCTTGCGCCTTTTCTTCATCCGTCCACCAATAGAATTTTTTTCCCGCTCTGTATGGATTGCCTGTTCTAGGCATTGCGACATCGCAGGCTTTTCTTATAATGGACATTGTTTTGTTTACAATGTCTACCTCACGTGCTACCTTTGCTCGCCTATCTGTTTCATTAATAAGGATCATTTTATTGAGCCGATTGACATTCCACCTGCGTCTCCCAATCATTTGATTGACGTTGAGTGTTCGTTTTTCTTTGAGTACGAAGGAGATATACTCATGATCGCTTCCATTGTAGGTATCTAGGAGCTTCGAATCTGCGATTTGTCCTGCGAGTCCTTCCAAAACAGGCGTGATATCACGGATTGTACCAATGGTTCCTGACCGTCTAAATGTTGGTGCTGAAGCGACATTCACGACCAAAAATTCCAATCTTGCCGCCATATCTAGAACTCTACGGCTTCTTGAGTTGGTCGAGGGCATGTCCCACTCTTCTGCTCTTGAGTTAAAGTCACCTGCTGTGACAAGATTTCCATTAATTTTCAACGCCGTGTCCCAAATGTCTTCTATTTTCTCTACGAAGGTGTTGATGTCATCGCTTGGCGTTAGGTCATTATATTGTATTTCTCAATCCGTGCATTAACGAAGCATATTCCTTTCGTGGTTCTATGGACAGCCGACTTGATTGTGCCCGGGAGCCATATTGCGGCCGTCTACGATTCATCGTGTAGCCAGCATCCGTTTGGTTTATTCCTGTACTGCTTACTGATTATAGCCAGATCAGATTGCTGTTCGAGGTCTGTTTGGGTTAGCAAACCATCTGCTGTTCGGCTTCTGTGTAGGTTTGGCCTTTCCGGGTCTGGCTTTGCAGTAAGTCCTTCCTGGTAGGTGGTTCGTCTGTTAATGAACTTTCTGTGTGCATAAAAAACACTTTGGCGCTTTCGTGCAGCTCTTCATTTTATGTGCACTTTCTGAGCATCTCATGCATGCATCTCTCCGGTCTGGTCCACTGCAGTCCTTCTGTAGGTGTCCCACTCCATGGCATTTGAAGCATTGTTTGATGTCAGGGCATGGCTTAACTCGACATCTTATCCACCCAACTTTGATTCTCCGATACTTTAGAATTTTTGATGCGTCTTCCGTTGACATGGTGATGAAGGCGCGTTTTTGCTCTGAACTATTGACCTTCGTCAGCTGTACTTGAATCTCCTGACATGCATCGCCTACCGCCGCATTGATTGCGGCAATGACTTCCTCCTCTTCTGTCAGGCTGTCCAAGTCGCGTATTTCTAACTTGGTCGTTGGTTTGATTGGTTGTCGGCTTCTTCTGTCATCATCAGGTTTTTTCGTAATTCTTTAAGTACTTCAACGCATGTTTGACTTCCGCATGTTTGACTAACAGTCCATCGGGCCTGGGCAGTGCTCTTTTCTTTGGATTCGCCAAGCTTTGAGCAGTTGCCCTATTGCTCAATAATGCGGCTTCCTTCGGCTTATTGCTATTATTCTTTCCCTTTTTGTTCGACACAATCTGAAATCTAGCGTCATCCTTCTTAATTTTTTCTTTGTGCTCGAGTCTTGCGCTGCTGGGCTAGTAGCGACTCTCTTAGGTACTGACACCGAAGTTTCGTTTCTCTCAACTGGTTTCTTGATCGGAACCTTGTTGGCCTCCACCAATCTATCCTTTTCGGCAATAATCCAACTTTTCCTGTAATTTTGCATCACATCTAAAAGCTCGCTAAGCTCTGAGGCGCCGTCTTTGACACCCATGCTTATGTTTCGGTGCCTTAGAATTGCGTGTTTCATCTTTATAAGTACTGATCTGCACTGTGCCAGTGTCTCATCCTCTAGCGTTCTCATCTTACTTATCAGAGCCTGCCGGGGAGAGCTTTGAGCTGGCTTTGGCTCCGCGAAGGTGATTCCACATATACTAGCATTGCACTTGGTGAAGCCTGGCTAACTAGCGCTTGTAAAGTTAGGTCCCCGTGAGTCCTTTTGCAAGCAGTAAGGTCCACACAAGGGTTGACAAAGGAACTTATGAGTGCCTTTGTTCAGAGCCAGGATGGACACTAAGCCGGAGAGTTGTGTCATGACGTTCTAGTGCCAGCACTGTCATTAGCCTTTCAGAAATGATGTTGATCTGTGATCCAGAGTACAGGAATGAATGTTGCCTGCTGTTCATTATTTGCTTGTACAATTACCTTGGCTGTTGCAAGTAAGTTGTAATTTTGGTTGTTAGCGGATGCGTGTGGCTCTGCTGCTGAAGCGATAGCGTTCTCCAAATGTAGCAAAGTGTGTTTTTTTTGTGGCATTCAAAATAACTGAACTTGCTAGGACAAGCATTCGTCTTATGGTCATTTTAAAATAGATGACGCATAACTTTTGTCGTTGCAACCAATTAAGACGTTCGCAAACTGTTTTAGCGCAAAAGTCGTCACATTTGGATAAATAGTGACCTGTCTTTTTACATTAAATACATCCTTTGGGTGCACTTGAAGACGAGGCACATGTTATATTTTTTGGCTCCTTCTTATAAGTCGCAGATGCCTTTTTCCAGAAGCCATGACTCGAACTCTCTGTTCTAGGAACTGGAGCATGGTGTCCAGTGGCTGGATTTCCTTTGTACTACCCAATGATTGTTCATAAAGTGTTTAGTCCAGCTTGTTTCTGAGGATGGCAATGATGATTGTATCCCAAGTTGAAATATCTATCCCGAGTCTCTCAGTGAGGCTAATGACTCTATGGTGGTGATGTGGAGCTCCTTTAAGGACTTCATATCGTTGCTGCAGGTTTGTTGCAGTAAGAGACGATTTAAAACCCTAGATGCGATGTTTCTAGGATTTTACTAAAATTTCCCATGCGTAGAGATAGTTCTCCTTTCTTAGATCGATGCGACGGATTAATCTTTCCGCCTCTCCGACTACGATGGTTTTTAAATACCACATCTTGCGTATGGTTGGCAACTTTGTTTCATGTATCATACATCGAAAAATTGCGTCCATTTGAGCGTATCACCATCAAATTTTGGAATGGAAATACGTGGTAAGCTGATGTTATCGGTGCACTCACTGCTTGAATTGCTGGTAAGCGCATTCCGAACATCAGCCTCTGCCCTTAAATACTCGGTGGCGTTGTAGCCACACTCTTCTGGGTCCTCAAATTCCTCGCATATTTGGAAAGAGGCCTCTTGAGTTTTTGTTCATGATGACTTGATAATGTCCGCATTAACAGACTTGTGTTGCAGGGCGCGATTGATTGACGCAATCACCGCCTTTTGCCGACGGCAAAATGCAACTAGCTTGGCATTTGTGTTCTCTTTGGCATCAACAAATCCTGCAGCAATGGCGGTTTTTGGTTCCTTCCTATTGCTGCTAGACTGATTTGCAATATCAGCTTGTTCTTTAAAGTAAGTTCTGGTTTCTTCAACCAAAGCGTGAACTTCTTCGAAGAACTTGTAGTATTGGTGAGACTCCTCTAGCTTAGAGTTTTTGATCAAGGCATTGTTATTCTTGAAAAAAGTCCACTTTTCCTCTAGGATTGTGGCCTTGGCTTTGTAGTAGCCAGGTTTTGCCATCCGATCTGCTGGGTCCTTTTTTGTGTTCCTTATAAGCCTTGATATCTCCTGGCTTATTTCTTTCTGATCGTCTAGGACCTCTTCCAGATTCTTTGATCTTTCGTCGGGGTCACCAAAATGTTTGTGTATAATTGTTTTGTAAGCATACAGTACATAAACTGACTGCTAAAAGGTCGTCGCAACTAGCACTTGTAACTAGGTGGGGGAATTCCTTGGTGATGAGTAAAATACTTGGTTTGTTGGTACAAAGTAAAGAACTGATCTTTTATTCATGAAAGTACCAATATTTATAGGAAAAAATAGCTTAGTTTGAATCAGTGTAATATCAATACAAATTGGGTTATTGTGAACGCAACAATTGCTTGCCAATGCAGAATTGCATATAGGCAATTTCCGCGTTGACTGACCGCAGTTTTGGTAACTCCTTATGTGTGTCGGTTCCGCTGTGATCAGCAGTTTTTGTACTTAAGACAATAATACGCATGGTGTTGCATTTAATTGACCTCGTTTAATTATAATTGTCTGTCATATATTGTGTGTGCTGTAACTTAAATGACATAACTCCCAACCCCAATCAAAATCAAAATAATTATAACAATAATAAATGTAATAATAATAATAATTATATATTTATTTATTTTTTTTGTGTTGGGAGGGGATAATGCGCTTACGCACTTTCTCTCTACAGAGTAGAATACCCACTGTAACAACCCCTCCCCGTTAGGCTTATCTCCGATTCGGAAACGCTTTTGCTATTATTCGAAGTGGGGCCTTTAAGCGCGAGGCACCTTCTTCTTGGTGAAGCAGCCCCCAGTGAATAGATGATCCTAGTGGAAACATCTATGCGCCAAAAGCTAATCTGCGTCCAAAAACCCAATTACGACATCTCATCTAGGTCTGTTTTCTTGCTTCTGAGTATTTCGCTACTATTCCGTGTTGCGTGCCGTGATCACTGCTACTATGACGTCTGCGTACCCCACCAGAAAAGTGTTATTAGGTATTTATATACCTATTTCATCGTAGTTTATGTTCGAGAGTTCCGGCCCCAGAATTTGGGCACTTTCGGAAATTAGTATGGTATATTAATTTAATGTTGCTGAGGTAGCTTTCAATAATACACATCAGGTATTCCGGGATGTGAGATCGTCTCTCAAGTGCTGCCATTATATCTGTCCATCTGACGCTGTTGAACGCGTTTTTCACATCCAACGTTGCTAGCAGGGCTATGGGTCTCGAGTATTGGTTTCCTCGTTGTGTCTTCAGCGCCTCATGAGCCACCTCTTGGATAGCTCCTATTGTAGACCTGCCTGGTCTAAAGCAGGATTGCCTAGGAGAGAGGCCTCCAGCAATTTATACTACCGCTGCAAATCTGGGCTTAATAAGCTTTTCAAAAGTTTCCCTGCTGTGTCTAGCATGCAAAGAGGGCGGTATGCGGATGGAATCGTAGGATATCCTTGTCCTCTTCCTATCAGTACCAGTCGCTGTACTTTCCAGGTATTGTGAAAACTCCCATTTAATATGCAAGCGTTGTACATGTCAAGCAGTATATTTGGCTGAAGTTCTGCAATCACTTTCAGAAGTTCCGAAGGGATGTTATTGGGTCCTGGGGCTTTCTTGTTCTTTAAGCTATTCGCTGCCCCAGCCAGTTTCTCATTGGTAAAAAGCTCTATTGGCGCTTTCGTCGTGCGTCGTATTGTCTTAACGGGTCTTGCAACATGCGAGGGAAACAGTGTTTTGACTATAGTGTCCATCTGTCTTTCTTCCATATCTGGCGTAGCGCTTTTATTCCGTAGTTTTTTCATAACGATTTTGTATTCCAGCCCAAATGGGTCGATATTAACGTCATCGCATCGTGCTTTCCATTTTTCTTTCTTACTGTTGCGTATAGCAATGTTAAGGTCTTTCTCGTATTTCTTAAACTGTACCTCCTCTATTGCAAAATTTCCTCTTCAACTTGCCCTGGTGAGCTTGCGCCTTTTCTTCATCCGTCCACCAATAGAATTTTTTTCCCGCTCTGTATGGATTGCCTGTTCTAGGCATTGCGACATCGCAGGCTTTTCTTATAATGGACATTGTTTTGTTTACAATGTCTACCTCACGTGCTACCTTTGCTCGCCTATCTGTTTCATTAATAAGGATCATTTTATTGAGCCGATTGACATTCCACCTGCGTCTCCCAATCATTTTATTGACGTTGAGTGTTCGTTTTTCTTTGAGTACGAAGGAGATATACTCATGATCGCTTCCATTGTAGGTATCTAGGAGCTTCGAATCTGCGATTTGTCCTGCGAGTCCTTCCAAAACAGGCGTGATATCACGGATTGTACCAATGGTTCCTGACCGTCTAAATGTTGGTGCTGAAGCGACATTCACGACCAAAAATTCCAATCTTGTCGCCATATCTAGAACTCTACGGCTTCTTGAGTTGGTCGAGGGCATGTCCCACTCTTCTGCTCTTGAGTTAAAGTCACCTGCTATGACAAGATTTCCATTAATTTTCAACGCCGTGTCCCAAATGTCTTCTATTTTCTCTACGAAGGTGTTGATGTCATCGCTTGGCGTTAGGTCATTATATTGTATTTCTCAATCCGTGCATTAACGAAGCATATTCCTTTCGTGGTTCTATGGACAGCCGACTTGATTGTGCCCGGGAGCCATATTGCGGCCGTCTACGATTCATCGTGTAGCCAGCATCCGTTTGGTTTATTCCTGTACTGCTTACTGATTATAGCCAGATCAGATTGCTGTTCGAGGTCTGTTTGGGTTAGCAAACCATCTGCTGTTCGGCTTCTGTGTAGGTTTGGCCTTTCCGGGTCTGGCTTTGCAGTAAGTCCTTCCTGGTAGGTGGTTCGTCTGTTAATGAACTTTCTGTGTGCATAAAAAACACTTTGGAGCTTTCGTGCAGCTCTTCATTTTATGTGCACTTTCTGAGCATCTCATGCATGCATCTCTCCGGTCTGGTACACTGCAGTCCTTCTGTAGGTGTCCCACTCCATGGCATTTGAAGCATTGTTTGATGTCAGGGCATGGCTTAACTCGACATCTTATCCACCCAACTTTGATTCTCCGATACTTTAGAATTTTTGATGCGTCTTCCGTTGACATGGTGATGAAGGCGCGTTTTTGCTCTGAACTATTGACCTTCGTCAGCCGTACTTGAATCTCCTGACATGCATCGCCTACCGCCGCATTGATTGCGGCAATGACTTCCTCCTCTTCTGTCAGGCTGTCCAAGTCGCGTATTTCTAACTTGGTCGTTGGTTTGATTGGTTGTCGGCTTCTTCTGTCATCATCAGGTATTTTCGTAATTCTTTAAGTACTTCAACGCATGTTTGACTTCCGCATGTTTCACTTACAGTGCGTCGGGCCTGGGCAGTGCTCTTTTCTTTGGATTCGCCAAGCTTTGAGCAGTTGCCCTATTGCTCAATAATGCGGCTTCCTTCGGCTTATTGCTATTATTCTTTCCCTTTTTGTTCGACACAATCTGAAATCTAGCGTCATCCTTCTTAATTTTTTCTTTGTGTTCGAGTCTTGCGCTGTTGGGCTAGTAGCGACTCTCTTAGGTACTGACACCGAAGTTTCGTTTCCCTCAACTGGTTTCTTGATCGGAACCTTGTTGGCCTCCACCAATCTATCCTTCTCGGCAATAATCCAACTTTTCCTGTAATTTTGCATCACATCTAAAAGCTCGCTAAGCTCTGAGGCGCCGTCTTTGACACCCATGCTTATGTTTCGGTGCCTTAGAATTGCGTGTTTCATCTTTATAAGTACTGATCTGCACTGTGCCAGTGTCTCATCCTCTAGCGTTCTCATCTTACTTATCAGAGCCTGCCGGGGTGAGCTGTGAGCTGGCAGCTCCCTTTGGCTCCGCGAAGGTGATTCCACATATACTAGCATTGCACTTGGTGAAGCCTGGCTAACTAGCGCTTGTAAAGTTAAGTCCCCGTGAGTCCTTTTGCAAGCAGTAAGGTCCACACAAGGGTTGACAAAGGAACTTATGAGTGCCTTTGTTCAGAGCCAGGATGGACACTAAGCCGGAGAGTTGTGTCATGACGTTCTAGTGCCAGCATTGTCATTAGCCTTTCAGAAATGATGTTGATCTGTGATCCAGAGTACAGGAATGAATGTTGCCTGCTGTTCATTATTTGCTTGTACAATTACCTTGGCTGTTGCAAGTAAGTTGTAATTTTGGTTGTTAGCGGATGCGTGTGGCTCTGCTGCTGAAGCGATAGCGTTCTCCAAATGTAGCAAAGTGTGTTTTTTTTTTGTGGCATTCAAAATAACTGAACTTGCTAGGACAAGCATTCGTCTTATGGTCATTTTAAAATAGATGACGCATTACTTTTGTCGTTGCAACCAATTAAGACGTTCGCAAACTGTTTTAGCGCAAAAGTCGTCACATTTGGATAAATAGTGACCTGTCTTTTTACATTAAATACATCCTTTGGGTGCACTTGAAGACGAGGCACATGTTATATTTTTAGGCTCCTTCTTATAAGTCGCAGATGCCTTTTTCCAGAAGCCATGACTCGAACTCTCTGTTCTAGGAACTGGAGCATGGTGTCCAGTGGCTGGATTTCCTTTGTACTACCCAATGATTGTTCATAAAGTGTTTAGTCCAGCTTGTTTCTGAGGATGGCAATGATGATTGTATCCCAAGTTGAAATATCAATCCCGAGTCTCTCAGTGAGGCTAATGACTCTATGGTGGTGATGTGGAGCTCCTTTAAGGACTTCATATCGTTGCTGCAGGTTTGTTGCAGTAAGAGACGATTTAAAGCCCTAGATGCGATGTTTCTAGGATTTTACTAAAATTTCCCATGCGTAGAGATAGTTCTCCTTTCTTAGATCGATGTGACGGATTAATCTTTCCGCCTCTCCGACTACGATGGTTTTTAAACACCACATCTTGCGTATGGTTGGCAACTTTGTTACATGTATCATACATCGAAAAATTGCGTCCATTTGAGCGTATCACCATCAAATTTTGGAATGGAAATACGTGGTAAGCTGATGTTATCGGTGCAATCCTCTAGGATTGTGGCCTTGGCTTTGTAGTAGCCAGGTTTTGCCATCCGATCTGCTGGGTCCTTTTTTGTGTTCCTTATAAGCCTTGATATCTCCTGGCTTATTTCTTTCTGATCGTCTAGGACCTCTTCCAGATTCTTTGATCTTTCGTCGGGGTCACCAAAATGTTTGTGTATAATTGTTTTGTAAGCATACAGTACATAAACTGACTGCTAAAAGGTCGTCGCAACTAGCACTTGTAACTAGGTGGGGGAATTCCTTGGTGATTAGTAAAATACTTGGTTTGTTGGTACAAAGTAAAGAACTGATCTTTTATTCATGAAAGTACCAATATTTATAGGAAAAAATAGCTTAGTTTGAATCAGTGTAATATCAATACAAATTGGGTTATTGTGAACGCAACAATTGCTTGCCAATGCAGAATTGCATATAGGCAATTTCCGCGTTGACTGACCGCAGTTTTGGTAACTCGTTATGTGTGTCGGTTCCGCTGTGATCAGCAGTTTTTGTACTTAAGACAATAATACGTATGGTGTTGCATTTAATTGACCTCGTTAAATAATAATTGTCTGTCATATATTGTGTAAGCTGTAACTTAAATGACATAACTCCCAACCCCAATCAAAATCAAAATAATTATAACAATAATAAATGTAATAATAATAATAATTATATATATATATATATATTTTTTTTTTTTGTATTGGGAGGGGATAATGCGCTTACGCACTTTCTCTCTACAGAGTAGAATACCCACTGTAACAACCCCTCCCCGTTAGGCTTATCTCCGATTCGGAAACGCTTTTGCTATTATTCGAAGTGGGGCCTTTAAGCGCGAGGCACCTTCTTCTTGGTGAAGCAGCCCCCAGTGAATAGATGATCCTAGTGGAAACATCTATGCGCCAAGCGCTAATCTGCGTCCAAAAACACAATTACGACCTCTCATCTAGGTCTGTTTTCTTGCTTCTCAGTATTTCGCTACTATTCCGTGTTGCGTGCCGTGATCACTGCTACTATGACGTCTGCGTACCTCACCAGAAAAGTGTTATTAGGTATTTATATACCTATTTCATTGTAGTTTATGTTCGAGAGTTCCGGCCCCAGAATGTGGGCTCTTTCGGAAATTAGTATGGTATATTAATTTACTGTTGCTGAGGTAGCTTTCAATAATACACATCAGGTATTCCGGGATGTGAGATCGTCTCTCAAGTGCTGCCATTATGTCTGTCCATCTGACGCTGTTGAACGCGTTTTTCACATCCAACGTTGCTAGCAGGGCTATGGGTCTCGAGTATTGGTTTCCTCGTTGTGTCTTAAGCGCCTCATGAGCCACCTCTTGGATAGCTCCTATTGTAGACCTGCCTGGTCTAAAGCAGGATTGCCTAGGAGAGAGGCCTCCAGCAATTTATACTACCGCTGCTAATCTGGGCTTAATAAGCTTTTCAAAAGTTTCCCTGCTGTGTCTAGCATGCAAAGAGGGCGGTATGCGGATGGAATCGTAGGATATCCTTGTCCTCTTCCTATCAGTACCAGTCGCTGTACTTTCCAGGTATTGTGAAAACTCCCATTTAATATGCAAGCGTTGTACATGTCAAGCAGTATATTTGGCTGAAGTTCTGCAATCACTTTCAGAAGTTCCGAAGGGATGTTATTGGGTCCTGGGGCTTTCTTGTTCTTTAAGCTATTCGCTGCCCCAGCCAGTTTCTCATTGGTAAAAAGCTCTATTTGCGCTTTCGTCGTGCGTCGTATTGTCTTAACGGGTCTTGCAACATGCGAGGGAAACAGTGTTTTGACTATAGTGTCCATCTGTCTTTCTTCCATATCTGGCGTAGCGCTTTTATTCCGTAGTTTTTTCATAACGATTTTGTATTCCAGCCCAAATGGGTCGATATTAACGTCATCGCATCGTGCTTTCCATTTTTCTTTCTTACTGTTGCGTATAGCAATGTTAAGGTCTTTCTCGTATTTCTTAAACTGTACCTCCTCTATTGCAAAATTTCCTCTTCAACTTGCCGTGGTGAGCTTGCGCCTTTTCTTCATCCGTCCACCAATAGAATTTTTGTCCCGTTCTGTATGGATTGCCTGTTCTAGGCATTGCGACATCGCAGGCTTTTCTTATAATGGACATTGTTTTGTTTACAATGTCTACCTCACGTGCTACCTTTGCTCGCCTATCTGTTTCATTAATAAGGATCATTTTATTGAGCCGATTGACATTCCACCTGCGTCTCCCAATCATTTGATTGACGTTGAGTGTTCGTTTTTCTTTGAGTACGAAGGAGATATACTCATGATCGCTTCCATTGTAGGTATCTAGGAGCTTCGAATCTGCGATTTGTCCTGCGAGTCCTTCCAAAACAGGCGTGATATCACGGATTGTACCAATGGTTCCTGACCGTCTAAATGTTGGTGCTGAAGCGACATTCACGACCAAAAACTCCAATCTTGCCGCCATATCTAGAACTCTACGGCTTCTTGAGTTGGTCGAGGGCATGTCCCACTCTTCTGCTCTTGAGTTAAAGTCACCTGCTATGACAAGATTTCCATTAATTTTCAACGCCGTGTCCCAAATGTCTTCTATTTTCTCTACGAAGGTGTTGATGTCATCGCTTGGCGTTAGGTCATTATATTGTATTTCTCAATCCGTGCATTAACGAAGCATATTCCTTTCGTGGTTCTATGAACAGCCGACTTGATTGTGCCCGGGAGCCATATTGCGGCCGTCTACGATTCATCGTGTAGCCAGCATCCGTTTGGTTTATTCCTGTACTGCTTACTGATTATAGCCAGATCAGATTGCTGTTCGAGGTCTGTTTGGGTTAGCAAACCATCTGCTGTTCGGCTTCTGTGTAGGTTTGGCCTTTCCGGGTCTGGCTTTGCAGTAAGTCCTTCCTGGTAGGTGGTTCGTCTGTTAATGAACTTTCTGTGTGCATAAAAAACACTTTGGAGCTTTCGTGCAGCTCTTCATTTTATGTGCACTTTCTGAGCATCTCATGCATGCATCTCTCCGGTCTGGTACACTGCAGTCCTTCTGTAGGTGTCCCACTCCATGGCATTTGAAGCATTGTTTGATGTCAGGGCATGGCTTAACTCGACATCTTATCCACCCAACTTTGATTCTCCGATACTTTAGAATTTTTGATGCGTCTTCCGTTGACATGGTGATGAAGGCGCGTTTTTGCTCTGAACTATTGACCTTCGTCAGCCGTACTTGAATCTCCTGACATGCATCGCCTACCGCCGCATTGATTGCGGCAATGACTTCCTCCTCTTCTGTCAGGCTGTCCAAGTCGCGTATTTCTAACTTGGTCGTTGGTTTGATTGGTTGTCGGCTTCTTCTGTCATCATCAGCTTTTTCGTAATTCTTTAAGTACTTCAACGCATGTTTGACTTCCGCATGTTTGACTAACAGTGCATCGGGCCTGGGCAGTGCTCTTTTCTTTGGATTCGCCAAGCTTTAAGCAGTTGCCCTATTTCTCAATAATGCGGCTTCCTTCGGCTTATTGCTATTATTCTTTCCCTCTTTGTTCGACACAATCTGAAATCTAGCGTCATTCTTCTTAATTTTTTCTTTGTGCTCGAGTCTTGCGCTGCTGGGCTGGTAGCGACTCTCTTAGGTACTGACATCGAAGTTTCGTTTCCCTCAACTGGTTTCTTGATCGGAACCTTGTTGGCCTCCACCAATCTATCCTTCTCGGCAATAATCCAACTTTTCCTGTAATTTTGCATCACATCTCAAAGCTCGTTAAGGTCTGAGGCGCCGTCTTTGACACCCATGCTTATGTTTCGGTGCCTTAGAATTGCGTGTTTCATCTTTATAAGTACTGATCTGTACTGTGCCAGTGTCTCATCCTCTAGCGTTCTCATCTTACTTATCAGAGCCTGCCGGGGTGAGCTGTGAGCTGGCAGCTCCCTTTGGCTCCGCGAAGGTGATTCCACATATACTAGCATTGCACTTGGTGAAGCCTGGCTAACTAGCGCTTGTAAAGTTAAGTCCCCGTGAGTCCTTTTGCAAGCAGTACGGTCCACACAAGGGTTGACAAAGGAACTTATGAGTGCCTTTGTTCAGAGCCAGGATGGACACTAAGCCGGAGAGTTGTGTCATGACGTTCTACTGCCAGCACTGTCATTAGCCTTTCAGAAATGATGTTGATCTGTGATCCAGAGTACAGGAATGAATGTTGCCTGCTGTTCATTATTTGCTTGTACAATTACCTTGGCTGTTGCAAGTAAGTTGTAATTTTGGTTGTTAGCGGATGCGTGTGGCTCTGCTGCTGAAGCGATAGCGTTCTCCAAATGTAGCAAAGTGTGTTTTTTTTGTGGCATTCAAAATAACTGAACTTGCTAGGACAAGCATTCGTCTTATGGTCATTTTAAAATAGATGACGCATAACTTTTGTCGTTGCAACCAATTAAGACGTTCGCTAACTGTTTTAGCGCAAAAGTCGTCACATTTGGATAAATAGTGACCTGTCTTTTACATTAAATACATCCTTTGGGTGCACTTGAAGACGAGGCACATGTTATATTTTTGGCTCCTTCTTATAAGTCGCAGATGCCTTTTTCCAGAAGCCATGACTCGAACTCTCTGTTCTAGGAACTGGAGCATGGTGTCCAGTGGCTGGATTTCCTTTGTACTACCCAATGATTGTTCATAAAGTGTTTTGTTTGTGCAATCCAGCTTGTTTCTGAGGATGGCAATGATGATTGTATCCCAAGTTGAAATATCAATCCCGAGTCTCTCAGTGAGGCTAATGACTCTATGGTGGTGATGTGGAGCTCCTTTAAGGACTTCATATCGTTGCTGCAGGTTTGTTGCAGTAAGAGACGATTTAAAACCCTAGATGCGATGTTTCTAGGATTTTACTAAAATTTCCCATGCGTAGAGATAGTTCTCCTTTCTTAGATCGATGTGACGGATTAATCTTTCCGCCTCTCCGACTACGATGGTTTTTAAACACCACATCTTGCGTATGGTTGGCAACTTTGTTACATGTATCATACATCGAAAAATTGCGTCCATTTGAGCGTATCACCATCAAATTTTGGAATGGAAATACGTGGTAAGCTGATGTTATCGGTGCAATCCTCTAGGATTGTGGCCTTGGCTTTGTAGTAGCCAGGTTTTGCCATCCGATCTTCTGGGTCCTTTTTTGTGTTCCTTATAAGCCTTGATATCTCCTGGCTTATTTTTTTCTGATCGTCTAGGACCTCTTCCAGATTCTTTGATCTTTCGTCGGGGTCACCAAAATGTTTGTGTATAATTGTTTTGTAAGCATACAGTACATAAACTGACTGCTAAAAGGTCGTCGCAACTAGCACTTGTAACTAGGTGGGGGAATTCCTTGGTGATGAGTAAAATACTTGGTTTGTTGGTACAAAGTAAAGAACTGATCTTTTATTCATGAAAGTACCAATATTTATAGGAAAAAATAGCTTAGTTTGAATCAGTGTAATATCAATACAAATTGGGTTATTGTGAACGCAACAATTGCTTGCCAATGCAGAATTGCATATAGGCAATTTCCGCGTTGACTGACCGCAGTTTTGGTAACTCGTTATGTGTGTCGGTTCCGCTGTGATCAGCAGTTTTTGTACTTAAGACAATAATACGCATGGTGTTGCATTTAATTGACCTCGTTAAATTATAATTGTCTGTCATATATTGTGTGCGCTGTAACTTAAATGACATAACTCCCAACCCCAATCAAAATCAAAATAATTATAACAATAATAAATGTAATAATAATAATAATTATATATATTTTTTTTTTTTTTTTGTATTGGGAGGGGATAATGCGCTTACGCACTTTCTCTCTACCAACAAGAATGGAACTTATATAGAGTCTTCATGAGGCCAAATTCTGACTGCCAGTTGGAATAGGCAATCGTGGCGACACCTCTCTCACAAAGCGCTGCTGCTGCTTTTTTCTCTGCCAGCGCATTTCATGCCTGAGTATATCAAGTCATTCAGCTTGGCGACTGTTATACGCTTTTTCCCTCATAGCACAGCCAGCCAGCCATGCTCTGAGTATTTTGCTTGTATAAACATATGAGCTTGTCTACGTCACACGTATTATCATTTTTTTTAAATCATTTTTGCGACGTTGCTTAGTGAAGCTATGCATTATACCCACATTCATATATATTTATATATGTTTGCTGTTTTGCTGGGATTTCTACTGATTTTTGTTATTTTGTTTGGGCTGGCTAGTGTTAGTGTGTCAGTGGTTTTGTATTTCTACATGACATATGTAATTGTATGCGTAGCATTTGCCATGGCATTCATTGACCTTTCTCTACTTATTATCAATTCAATTTGGTGCAGAATTTGTATTTTGCCTACAAAAACCTAAAAAGCAAACTTCCCAGGCAGCCAAATATCATATTTTGTGCTGATCGACTATTTGCAGTATCAGCAGCAGCGCTTTGTGAGAGAGGTGTCGCCACGATTGCCTATTCCAACTGGCAGTCAGAATTTGGCCTCATGAAGACTCTATATAAGTTCCATTCTTGTTGCTCTCTACAGAGTAGAATACCCACTGTAACAACCCCTCCCCGTTAGGCTTATCTCCGATTCGGAAACGCTTTTGCTATTATTCGAAGTGGGGCCTTTAAGCGCGAGGCACCTTCTTCTTGGTGAAGCAGCCCCCAGTGAATATATGATCCTAGTGGAAACATCTTTGCGCCAAGCGCTAATCTGCGTCCAAAAACCCAATTACGACCTCTCATCTAGGTCTGTTTTCTTGCTTCTCAGTATTTCGCTACTATTCCGTGTTGCATGCCGTGATCACTGCTACTATGACGTCTGCGTACCCCACCAGAAAAGTGTTATCAGGTATTTATATACCTATTTCATCGTAGTTTATGTTCGAGAGTTCCGGCCCCAGAATGTGGGCACTTTCGGAAATTAGTATGGTATATTAATTTACTGTTGCTGAGGTAGCTTTCAATAATACACATCAGGTATTCCGGGATGTGAGATCGTCTCTCAAGTGCTGCCATTATATCTGTCCATCTGACGCTGTTGAACGCGTTTTTCACATCCAACGTTGCTAGCAGGGCTATGGGTCTCGAGTATTGGTTTCCTCGTTGTGTCTTAAGCGCCTCATGAGCCACCTCTTGGATAGCTCCTATTGTAGACCTGCCTGGGCTAAAGCAGTATTGCCTAGGAGAGAGGCCTCCAGCAATTTATACTACCGCTGCTAATCTGGGCTTAATAAGCTTTTCAAAAGTTTCCCTGCTGTGTCTAGCATGCAAAGAGGGCGGTATGCGGATGGAATCGTAGGATTCATTGTCCTTTTCCTATCAGTACCAGTCGCTGTACTTTCCAGCTATTGTAAAAACTCCCATTTAATATGCAAGCGTTGTACATGTCAAGCAGTATATTTGGCTGAAGTTCTGCAATCACTTTCAGAAGTTCCGAAGGGATGTTATTGGGTCCTGGGGCTTTCTTGTTCTTTAAGCTATTAGCTGCCCCAGCCAGTTTCTCATTGGTAATAAGCTCTATTTGCGCTTTCGTCGTGCGTCGTATTGTCTTAACGGGTCTTGCAACATGCGAGGGAAACAGTGTTTTGACTATAGTGTCCATCTGTCTTTCTTCCATATCTGGCGTAGCGCTTTTATTCCGTAGTTTTTTCATAACGATTTGTATTCCAGCCCAAATGGGTCGATATTAACGTCATCGCATCGTGCTTTCCATTTTTCTTTCTTACTGTTGCGTATAGCAATGTTAAGGTCTTTCTCGTATTTCTTAAACTGTACCTCCTCTATTGCAAAATTTCCTCTTCAACTTGCCGTGGTGAGCTTGCGCCTTTTCTTCATCCGTCCACCAATAGAATTTTTGTCCCGCTCTGTATGGATTGCCTGTTCTAGGCATTGCGACATCGCAGGCTTTTCTTATAATGGACATTGTTTTGTTTACAATGTCTACCTCACGTGCTACCTTTGCTCGCCTATCTGTTTCATTAATAAGGATCATTTTATTGAGCCGATTGACATTCCACCTGCGTCTCCCAATCATTTTATTGACGTTGAGTGTTCGTTTTTCTTTGAGTTCGAAGGAGATATACTCATGATCGCTTCCATTGTAGGTATCTAGGAGCTTCGAATCTGCGATTTGTCCTGCGAGTCCTTCCAAAACAGGCGTGATATCACGGATTGTACCAATGGTTCCTGACCGTCTAAATGTTGGTGCTGAAGCGACATTCACGACCAAAAACTCCAATCTTGCCGCCATATCTAGAACTCTACGGCTTATTGAGTTGGTCGAGGGCATGTCCCACTCTTCTGCTCTTGAGTTAAAGTCACCTGCTATGACAAGATTTCCATTAATTTTCAACGCCGTGTCCCAAATGTCTTCTATTTTCTCTACGAAGGTGTTGATGTCATCGCTTGGCGTTAGGTCATTATATTGTATTTCTCAATCCGTGCATTAACGAAGCATATTCCTTTCGTGGTTCTATGGACAGCCGACTTGATTGTGCCCGGGAGCCATATTGCGGCCGTCTACGATTCATCGTGTAGCCAGCATCCGTTTGGTTTATTCCTGTACTGCTTACTGATTATAGCCAGATCAGATTGCTGTTCGAGGTCTGTTTGGGTTAGCAACCATCTGCTGTTCGGCTTCTGTGTAGGTTTGGCCTTTCCGGGTCTGGCTTTGCAGTAAGTCCTTCCTGGTAGGTGGTTCGTCTGTTAATGAACTTTCTGTGTGCATAAAAAATACTTTGGCGCTTTCGTGCAGCTCTTCATTTTATGTGCACTTTCTGAGCATCTCATGCATGCATCTCTCCGGTCTGGTCCACTGCAGTCCTTCTGTAGGTGTCCCACTCCATGGCATTTGAAGCATTGTTTGATGTCAGGGCATGGCTTAACTCGACATCTTATCCACCCAACTTTGATTCTCCGATACTTTAGAATTTTTGATGCGTCTTCCGTTGACATGGTGATGAAGGCGCGTTTTTGCTCTGAACTATTGACCTTCGTCAGCCGTACTTGAATCTCCTGACATGCATCGCCTACCGCCGCATTGATTGCGGCAATGACTTCCTCCTCTTCTGTCAGGCTGTCCAAGTCGCGTATTTCTAACTTGGTCGTTGGTTTGATTGGTTGTCGGCTTCTTCTGTCATCATCAGGTTTTTTCGTAATTCTTTAAGTACTTCAACGCATGTTTGACTTCCGCATGTTTGACTAACAGTGCATCGGGCCTGGGCAGTGCTCTTTTCTTTGGATTCGCCAAGCTTTAAGCAGTTGCCCTATTTCTCAATAATGCGGCTTCCTTCGGCTTATTGCTATTATTCTTTCCCTCTTTGTTCGACACAATCTGAAATCTAGCGTCATTCTTCTTAATTTTTTCTTTGTGCTCGAGTCTTGCGCTGCTGGGCTAGTAGCGACTCTCTTAGGTACTGACATCGAAGTTTCGTTTCCCTCAACTGGTTTCTTGATCGGAACCTTGTTGGCCTCCACCAATCTATCCTTTTCGGCAATAATCCAACTTTTCCTGTAATTTTGCATCACATCTCAAAGCTCGTTAAGGTCTGAGGCGCCGTCTTTGACACCCATGCTTATGTTTCGGTACCTTAGAATTGCGTGTTTCATCTTTATAAGTACTGATCTGCACTGTGCCAGTGTCTCATCCTCTAGCGTTCTCATCTTACTTATCAGAGCCTGCCGGGGTGAGCTGTGAGCTGGCAGCTTCCTTTGCCTCCGCGAAGGTGATTCCACATATACTAGCATTGCACTTGGTGAAGCCTGGCTAACTAGCGCTTGTAAAGTTAAGTCCCCGTGAGTCCTTTTGCAAGCAGTAAGGTCCACACAAGGGTTGACAAAGGAACTTATGAGTGCCTTTGTTCAGAGCCAGGATGGACACTAAGCCGGAGAGTTGTGTCATGACGTTCTACTGCCAGCACTGTCATTAGCCTTTCAGAAATGATGTTGATCTGTGATCCAGAGTACAGGAATGAATGTTGCCTGCTGTTCATTATTTGCTTGTACAATTACCTTGGCTGTTGCAAGTAAGTTGTAATTGTGGTTGTTAGCGGATGCGTGTGGCTCTGCTGCTGAAGCGATAGCGTTCTCCAAATGTAGCAAAGTGTGTTTTTTTTGTGGCATTCAAAATAACTGAACTTGCTAGGACAAGCATTCGTCTTATGGTCATTTTAAAATAGATGACGCATAACTTTTGTCGTTGCAACCAATTAAGACGTTCGCTAACTGTTTTAGCGCAAAAGTCGTCACATTTGGATAAATAGTGACCTGTCTTTTTACATTAAATACATCCTTGGGGTACACTTGAAGACGAGGCACATGTTATATTTTTAGGCTCCTTCTTATAAGTCGCAGATGCCTTTTTCCTGAAGCCATGACTCGAACTCTCTGTTCTAGGAACTGGAGCATGGTGTCCAGTCCTTTGATTGTTCATAAAGTGTTTAGTCCAGCTTGTTTCTGAGGATGGCAATGATGATTGTATCCCAAGTTGAAATATCAATCCCGAGTCTCTCAGTGAGGCTAATGACTCTATGGTGGTGATGTGGAGCTCCTTTAAGGACTTCATATCGTTGCTGCAGGTTTGTTGCAGTAAGAGACGATTTAAAACCCTAGATGCGATGTTTCTAGGATTTTACTGCGTAGAGATAGTTCTCCTTTCTTAGATCGATGCGACGGATTAATCTTTCCGCCTCTCCGACTACGATGGTTTTTAAATACCACATCTTGCGTATGGTTGGCAACTTTGTTTCATGTATCATACATCTAAAAATTGCGTCCATTTGAGCGTATCACCATCAAATTTTGGGATGGAAATACGTGGTAAGCTGATTTTATCGGTGCACTCACTGCTTGAATTGCTGGTAAGTGCATTCCGAACATCAGCCTCTGCCCTTAAATACTCGGTGGCGTTGTAGCCACACTCTTCTGGGTCCTCAAATTCCTCGCATATTTGGAAAGAGGCCTCTTAAGTTTTTGTTCATGATGACTTGATAATGTCCGCATTAACAGACTTGTGTTGGCTTGGCATTTGTGTTCTCTTTGGCATCAACAAATCCTGCAGCAATGGGGGTTTTTGGTTCCTTCCTATTGCTGCTAGACTGATTTGCAATATCAGCTTGTTCTTTAAAGTAAGTTCTGGTTTCTTCAACCAAAGCGTGAACTTCTTCGAAGAACTTGTAGTATTGGTGAGACTCCTCTAGCTTAGAGTTTTTGATCAAGGCATTGTTATTCTTGAAAAAAGTCCACTTTTCCTCTAGGATTGTGGCCTTGGCTTTGTAGTAGCCAGGTTTTGCCATCCGATCTGCTGGGTCCTTTTCTGTGTTCCTTATAAGCCTTGATATCTCCTGGCTTATTTCTTTCTGATCGTCTAGGACCTCTTCCAGATTCTTTGATCTTTCGTCGGGGTCACCAAAATGTTTGTGTATAATTGTTTTGTAAGCATACAGTACATAAACTGACTGCTAAAAGGTCGCCGCAACTAGCACTTGTAACTAGGTGGGGGAATTCCTTGGAGATGAGTAAAATACTTGGTTTGTTGGTACAAAGTAAAGAACTGATCTTTTATTCATGAAAGTACCAATATTTATAGGAAAAAATAGCTTAGTTTGAATCAGTGTAATATCAATACAAATTGGGTTATTGTGAACGCAACAATTGCTTGCCAATGCAGAATTGCATACAGGCAATTTCCGCGTTGACTGACCGCTGTTTTGGTAAATCGTTATGTGTGTCGGTTCCGCTGTGATCAGCAGTTTTTGTACTTAAGACAATAATACGCATGGTGTTGCATTTAATTGACCTCGTTAAATAATAATTGTCTGTCATATATTGTGTAAGCTGTAACTTAAATGACATAACTCCCAACCCCAATCAAAATCAAAATAATTATAACAATAGTAAATGTAATAATAATAATAATTATATATATATATTTTTTTTTTTTTTGTGTTGGGAGGGGATAATGCGCTTACGCACTTTCTCTCTACAGAGTAGAATACCCACTGTAACAACCCCTCCCCGTTAGGCTTATCTCCGATTCGGAAACGCTTTTGCTATTATTCGAAGTGGGGCCTTTAAGCGCGAGGCACCTTCTTCTTGGTGAAGCAGCCCCCAGTGCTAATCTGCGTACAAAAACCCAATTACGACATCTCATCTAGGTCTGTTTTCTTGCTTCTCAGTATTTCGCTACTATTCCGTGTTGCGTGCCGTGATCACTGCTACTATGACGTCTGCGTACCCCACCAGAAAAGTGTTATCAGGTATTTCTATGCCTATTTCATCGTAGTTTATGTTCGAGAGTTCCGGCCCCAGAATGTGAGCACCTCCGGAAATTAGTATGGTATATTAATTTACTGTTGCTGAGGTAGCTTTCAATAATACACATCTGGTATTCCGGGATGTGAGATCGTCTCTCAAGCGCTGCCATTATGTCTGTCCATCTGACGCTGTTGAACGCGTTTTTCACATCCAACGTATTGGTTTCCTCGTTGTGTCTTCAGCGCCTCATGAGCCACCTCTTGGATAGCTCCTATTGTAGACCTGCCTGGTCTAAAGCAGGATTGCCTAGGAGAGAGGCCTCCAGCAATTTATACTACCGCTGCAAATCTGGGCTTAATAAGCTTTTCAAAAGTTTCCCTGCTGTGTCTAGCATGCAAAGAGGGCGGTATGCGGATGGAATCGTAGGATATCCTTGTCCTCTTCCTATCAGTACCAGTCGCTGTACTTTCCAGGTATTGTGAAAACTCCCATTTAATATGCAAGCGTTGTACATGTCAAGCAGTATATTTGGCTGAAGTTCTGCAATCACTTTCAGAAGTTCCGAAGGGATGTTATTGGGTCCTGGGGCTTTCTTGTTCTTTAAGCTATTCGCTGCCCCAGCCAGTTTCTCATTGGTAATAAGCTCTATTTGCGCTTTCGTCGTGCGTCGTATTGTCTTAACGGGTCTTGCAACATGCGAGGGAAACAGTGTTTTGACTATAGTGTCCATCTGTCTTTCTTCCATATCTGGCGTAGCGCTTTTATTCCGTAGTTTTTTCATAACGATTTTGTATTCCAGCCCAAATGGGTCGATATTAACGTCATCGCATCGTGCTTTCCATTTTTCTTTCTTACTGTTGCGTATAGCAATGTTAAGGTCTTTCTCGTATTTCTTAAACTGTACCTCCTCTATTGCAAAATTTCCTCTTCAACTTGCCGTGGTGAGCTTGCGCCTTTTCTTCATCCGTCCAACAATAGAATTTTTGTCCCGCTCTGTATGGATTGCCTGTTCTAGGCATTGCGACATAGCAGGCTTTTCTTATAATGGACATTGTTTTGTTTACAATGTCTACCTCACGTGCTACCTTTGCTCGCCTATCTGTTTCATTAATAAGGATCATTTTATTGAGCCGATTGACATTCCACCTGCGTCTCCCAATCATTTTATTGACGTTGAGTGTTCGTTTTTCTTTGAGTTCGAAGGAGATATACTCATGATCGCTTCCATTGTAGGTATCTAGGAGCTTCGAATCTGCGATTTGTCCTGCGAGTCCTTCCAAAACAGGCGTGATATCACGGATTGTACCAATGGTTCCTGACCGTCTAAATGTTGGTGCTGAAGCGACATTCACGACCGAAAATTCCAATCTTGCCGCCATATCTAGAACTCTACGGCCTCTTGAGTTGGTCGAGGGCATGTCCCACTCTTCTGCTCTTGAGTTAAAGTCACCTACTATGACAAGATTTCCATTAATTTTCAACGCCGTGTCCCAAATGTCTTCTATTTTCTCTACGAAGGTGTTGATGTCATCGCTTGGCGTTAGGTCATTATATTGTATTTCTCAATCCGTGCATTAACGAAGCATATTCCTTGATTGTGCCCGGGAGCCATATTGCGGCCGTCTACGATTCATCTTGTAGCCAGCGTCCGTTTGGTTTATTCCTGTACTGCTTACTGATTATAGCCAGATCAGCAAGCTGTTCGAGGACTGTTTGGGTTAGCAGACCATCTGCTGTTCGGCTTCTGTGTAGGTTTGGCCTTTCCGGGTCTGGCTTTGCAGTAAGTCCTTCCTGGTAGGTGGTTCGTCTGTTAATGAACTTTCTGTGTGCATAAAAAATACTTTGGCGCTTTCGTGCAGCTCTTCATTTTATGTGCACTTTCTGAGCATCTCATGCATGCATCTCTCCGGTCTGGTCCACTGCAGTCCTTCTGTAGGTGTCCCACTCCATGGCATTTGAAGCATTGTTTGATGTCAGGGCATGGCTTAACTCGACATCTTATCCACCCAACTTTGATTCTCCGATACTTTAGAATTTTTGATGCGTCTTCCGTTGACATGGTGATGAAGGCGCGTTTTTGCTCTGAACTATTGACATTCGTCAGCTGTACTTGAATCTCCTGACATGCATCGCCTACCGCCGCATTGATTGCGGCAATGACTTCCTCCTCTTCTGTCAGGCTGTCCAAGTCGCGTATTTCTAACTTGGTCGTTGGTTTGATTGGTTGTCGGCTTCTTCTGTCATCATCAGGTTTTTTCGTAATTCTTTAAGTACTTCAACGTAGCTCTTGCCTTGCGCATGTTTGACTAACAGTGCATCGGGCCTGGGCAGTGTTCTTTTCCTTGGATTCGCCAAGCTTTGAGCAGTTGCCCTATTGCTCAATAATGCGGCTTCCTTCGGCTTATTGCTATTATTCTTTCCCTTTTTGTTCGACACAATCTGAAATCTAGCGTCATCCTTCTTAATTTTTTCTTTGTGCTCGAGTCTTGCGCTGCTGAGCTAGTAGCGACTCTCTTAGGTACTGACACCGGAGTTTCGTTTCCCTCAACTAGTTTCTTGATCGGAACCTTGTTGGCCTCCACCAATCTATCCTTTTCGGCAATAATCCAAATTTTTTCTGTAATTTTGCATCACATCTCAAAGCTCGCTAAGCTCTGAGGCGCCGTCTTTGACACCCATGCTTATGTTTCGGTGCCTTAGAATTGCGT
Organism: Scaptomyza flava; assembly: GCA_030179655.1. Taxonomy (NCBI): domain Eukaryota; kingdom Metazoa; phylum Arthropoda; class Insecta; order Diptera; family Drosophilidae; genus Scaptomyza; species Scaptomyza flava. Next base: position 35,517,398 of record JARNME010000404.1, on the reverse strand, counting down.
GTTTCATCTTTATAAGTACTGATCTGCACTGTGCCAGTGTCTCATCCTCTAGCGTTCTCATCTTACTTATCAGAGCCTGCCAGGTTGAGCTGTGAGCTGGCAGATTCCAAAAACACTATCATTGCACTGGGTGAAGCCTGGCTACCCAGCGCTTGTAAAGTTAAGTCCCCGTGAGTCCTTTTGCAAGTAGTGAGGTCCGCGCAAGGGTTGACAAAGGAACTTATGAGTGCCTTTGTTCAGAGCCAGGATGGACGCTAAGCAGGAGTTTCTTCTCAACTAATCCTGTACCAACAGTTCAGCAGTGATGCGATTTGAACGTACTTAAAGACTCGCTAGGTTTTAATAGGACGGCGGTGGCTGCAACATTAGCCGAACAGCCATTTCATCAAGAGTTCAGTCTGGGTACTCAGGTGTTGGGATGCCGCATCAGCGACGTATCTTCTTTTTCGTCTACCGATTCCGAGAAATACGGAGTAAGAAGACGCCCTCTATGGGTCAGACGCTTACCAGAATGCCACCCGATTCAGGTGTAGTCGCTTCCTGGGTTTTTGCCACATTGAGCCTTTATTGCGGAAGGCATCAGCTGGGTCACCTTCTCATCTTAGAAGGTACTTTATCGGGAGACTGTATTATCGGAGGCAATGAGCTGTTTGAAGATTGGTTGTATGGAATGTGCTGGACTTTGCCTTTATAAAGCCATCAGACACGTAGCCATACAAACGGGACGGAATAATAATCATTATAATAATAATAATAATAATAATAATAATAATAATAATAATGATAATAATAATAATAATAATAATTTAAACTTTTTATTATTCTTTACCAATCACTTCCTTAACAATACCAATAGTACCTAATAATTGAACGTAATAGAAAACAAGTGGAAACATTGCTGTCGGACGCAACCGACTGCGGCAAATTCGATACCTGTATTAAACCGGTAAATATAGGTCTTATTGCAAACGGTATAGATTCAGGAGGGGCTTACGATGTTTCGAAGATTTTCTGAGGCAGATTGGGATGCCACCAGCTATCTTCATTGTTGAAGCAGAAGTTTTCACTCATATTAGATTGCATTGTTAGTTGTAAGTTAGTTAAGAGAAATTGAAGTATGTACTCTTAATTGTAGCAATAAGCATAAGTATTAGTATCCTATATTATTCTCTTAGTTGTAGTCGTCTTACAAGCCGATCGGCAATTGCCGACGGCAAATTCACTGAAGTGCGGCCGCTTGTGGCTTTCGCACACCTTTGTTAGGCTAAGCATTTTAATTGTCGTCAAGCCTTTGAAGTCACCACATTAAAGCGAAGTTACATAAAGAAAAACCGCGTCTCATTATTTGTGATATTTAAATTCTAAAAATTCTTAGATTTTACATTGGCGCCCGAGCAGGGACATCGGTTTTTTAAATAATTTGTTTGTTTGTTTCGCTGTGGTGGCTTAAGCTTTCGCGTATTAAAAAAAAAAAAATAAAAACTTCGTTGGAGTTTGCTGCTTCGCTGGAATTTGCTGCTTTTTGCCCTTTGGACTTCGCCATCTTGGACGCTGCCAAATTGCGCCAGTTCCATGGAGGATCAAAGGAGATCACTTTGTATAGACTCGCTAGAAAGCCAGGTATTTTGTGCCAAAAATTGAGATAAAAAGTTGAATTTTGTTGTGTCGCTGCAGTCGACCAAAATATTAAAAATTTAAAAGGAATATAGACTACGTTCATACACGTATAATTCAGCTCAATTTCTGGCACCTTGTGCATTTAGTTTCGTGGACAAAAATAAAGTAAAAAGTTTTGCGGCATATACATATGTACATACGTGTTTGCATATTCCCGAACATATAATATTTTTGCATACATATGTACGTATGTTCGTGTACGAAACTATTACTTAATTTTAAATGAACAAAACGGCAACATACATATATCAGTACATATATAATTTCGAACAAATAAAAAGTAAATACAAATTAAACAGAATAAAGGTTTCAAACGGTGGTCTATTTATTGCATTTTATATAGTTCGTGTGTTTGTGCATTAACATCTGGTTGTTCGATCGTTCGTTAACCTTTCTTCGCTCTGTGCTTGCATTGGCTTATTACATTGGTGTGTGTGTGCGTTTGCTCGCGCCAAATTTTGCCGCTTATTTTTCATCCCCGCTTTGCTTGCATTTCAAGCTTGGCTTGATCGTCTGTTAGTTTTTTGTGCGTGCGCTCGCTCCAATTTCTCTCTTTTGCTTTTTTTTTTAACCCCCGCACCCCTCATATTCTACCTGTTGCCTACAAAGTGGCTGCAGAAAACGTTTGACTTACTTATCTTCGGTCGCTTGGACCGTTTTCGTTTGTTTGTGCACATTTCGCTTAGAGTGCGTGTGTGTGTTCAGTAAGCAAGCGTTTTGTTACATACATAATTGCAGTGCGTGTGCGAGGGTAGCTCACAAAGTTTGCCGAACTTTGTTTCTGTGTTTTTTTTTAAAGGTAGTTTTTCATCAGCTTTATTATGTCTGAGTCAGATAAACTGGTACTCGATAAGCCAGCAGTATCCAAGACTGCTGCTAAGTTAGCATTATGTTTACAGAAGTTTGATAAGGTCAGTGCTGATATTGAGCGCATGCAAACAGCCTTTAGGTCGAAACAAATGTCATCAGACAAAACAGAGTTAGCATGTCGATTAGAAATGTTAGATGGATATATTGAAAAGGCTATGAATTTACAGGCAGAGTTGGACAGTTTAAACCCAACCAACGATAGCAGAGGGCCGTTAGAAGATTTGTGTGTAATTACAAAGGCGTTGTTTATGAATGCAATTAAACCACAATTAAACACACAAGTACAACATGACTGCTCAATGAATTCGAGCCAACGATCCCAGCTGCCGAAAATGCGTTTACCAAAATTTAGTGGTAAGCATTCGGAGTTTAGGAATTTTATGTGTCTTTTCGAGAGTCTTGTGGATGACGATGTGTCATTGACAAACGTTGAAAAATTTAATCATTTAATATCATGTTTGTCAGATGAAGCATTGGGTGTTGTTAAGCCGTATCAGTTAACAGATTGCAATTACCCGAAGGCCCTTACTAGTCTGAAGTCAGTTTATGACAATAAATGTCTTATATTTTTGATACAGTTGCTCAGTTATTCGATTTGCCAAGCATGACAAAACCATCTGCGTCAAGTTTAAGATCGATGGTAGATACAGTGTCTGCTATATATTCATCGCTGTCGTCTTTGGGTGACGACAAAGACATTTCAAATGCACTTATTATTCATATGGTCATGTCAAAAGTAGACCATAAGACAAAATCTCGTTTTGAGGAGCAGCTGGATTATGATAAGCTGCCATCATGGGAAGATTGTGCTAAGCAGTTGAATAGGAGGTACCAATATTTAGCTGCAGAGGAGTCAACTCGTGACAAATCAAAGGTGCGCAATGAATTGAGAAAGCCTCAGCAAAAATCTTCATTTGCCTGTGCTAGCCCAGGGCAAAAGTCGTCGTCTGCATGCACTTATTGCAAGTCTGCAGATCATAACATATATTCTTGTCCGTCATTTAGTGCCATTTCCGTTATGCAAAGATTTGAGTACGTTAAAACTCAAAAGATGTGTCTAAATTGTTTGACCATGGGACACATAGTTTCGAACTGCAAGGCGTCGAAGTGTCGTGTGTGTTCAAAGCCTCATCACTCTTTGCTTCATGGGTATAACACACCAGTACAAGGTGAGGCAGCTGCACTTCAAGCTTCAACTTCTGAGGCATATGTTGGACACACGCGTAATGCGGATCAAGTCGTTCTTGCTACTGCTGTCGTAAATATAAAAGATAGATTCGGACAGTTGCATCCAGCACGAGTGTTGCTCGACAGTGGCTCTCAGATAAATTTGATGTCTGAAAGCATGGCACAGAGGTTACGTCTTAAACGTGAGCCAAATTCCCTTGCTATTTCAATGGTAGGTGGTGCAACCACTGATAGCAAAAATAATGTTTGTGCATCGTTTCAATCTCGTTTGAATGCCCATACATTTTCCGCTGATTGCTGGGTACTAAAGACGATATCCACATCTCAGCCTGGACAAGCTCTGTCCATATTGAATTGGAAGATTCCAAAGAATATTAAGTTGGCAGATCCCGAGTTTTACAAGCCAGCTAAGGTTGATGTGTTATTGGGAGCGGAATTGTTTTATGGATTATTGTGCGTTGGGCAAATAAAATTACATTCCGAGCTGCCGATCATGCAAAAAACATTGCTCGGCTGGATTGTAGCCGGAAAATATACTGGTCAAGTGCCTCGACAACAGTATATCAATAGTTCAGTAGCTCAAGTTTCTATTTGTTCTCTCGACTCATTAGTAAATCGTTTTTGGGAATTGGACCAATGTCCAATCGAGTCGAAGGCTGTTCGCCAAACAGCTGAACAGCAGGCCTGTGAGTTGCACTTTAACAAAAACGTGCAACGGTTATCTTCCGGTCGATTTCAAGTCAATCTTCCCTTTAAGACCAATCCCAAGGCTCTTGGCCTGTCCTTTCAAACTGCTGAAAGGCGTTTTTTGCAACTTGAGCGCAAACTGTCAAGGGATAACACCCTTAGAAATATGTATCATGACTTCATGAAAGAATATTTGGATTTGGGACATATGTCCATTCTGAAGTCTGCTCCTCCAGAACAGCATTACTACATTCCTCATCAATGCGTTCTGCGACCTGAAAGCACCTCAACCAAACTTCGAGTTGTTTTTGATGCTTCTAGCAAAACATCAACAGCAGTTTCGCTAAATGAAACACTCATGGTTGGGCCAACTATTCAGAGGGAGTTGTATTCAACGTTGGTGAACTTTCGGTTGAACAAATATGCCGTAACTGCCGACATTTCAAAAATGTATAGGCAGATAAATGTTTCTGAGCAAGACCGAGACTTTCAACTTGTCTTGTGGCGAGAAAGCACATCGCAACGTATACAGGCATACAGATTGAATACTGTTACATATGGTACAGCGTCAGCACCCTTTTTGGCTGTACGTTGTTTGTTTGAACTAGCAAATATATACGCACAATCTCATCCAATTGGTGCGGATGTAATTCGCAATTGTTTTTATGTCGACGATATGCTGGCAGGTGCAGATACTTTGAAGGAATTGGACACCATTTGCAGCCAGGTTAGTGACATGTTGTCCAAAGGAGGATTTCCACTGGCCAAATGGGCTTCTAATTGCCAGAATCGATCTGGTGAAAAGAACGCCAGTGGAGAAATTAGTATCAAAATTGATGAGCAAAGCTCGGTAAAGACGCTTGGAATGCGTTGGGCACCTCAAGAGGATGTGTTTAAATATCATCTTGACGTGGATAGTTTTGCCTCCTTAAAACCAACAAAACGTAATATTTTGTCAATAGCCTCTCGTTTGTTTGACCCTCTTGGCTTATTGTGTCCAATTGTCACTAAGGCAAAAATGTTGTTGCAAGAGTTATGGAGGCTAAAGATAGATTGGGATGAGGCAATTCCTATGAGTTTACACACTGCATGGAATAAGTTTACCACTACTTTGCGAGATTTGCACAAAATTTCGATCCCTCGGTACGTTTGTTTGACTTTGTACCAAAATATTCAAATCCACGGCTTTGCTGACGCCTCCAGTCAAGCCTATGGCTGTTGCATATACGTGAGAACAGTCAACAACAAAGGTGTTGGCGTTTCTTTGCTCACGGCGAAATCTAGGGTAGCTCCGCTTCATGTTAAAACAATACCCCGGTTAGAGCTGTGTGCAGCACTTTTGCTGGCCAAACTTTGGCAACAAGTGTCGAGCACATTGACCAAATTCACGATAGAAAGCGTGAATTTCTGGTCAGATTCGCAGGTCGCATTATATTGGTTGGAGCGTGATTCGGGTACATTGGGTACATTTGTCGCGAATCGAGTCGCAGAAGCTCAAGAGTTGTCAACTGGAGTCGTGTGGCGGCACGTTCCAACGGATTCTAATCCAGCAGACTTGGTTTCAAGGGGAACCGATATTAACGAGATTGTGAGGTCCTTGTGGTTCAATGGACCAAGTTTTTTAATGGCAGAAAAGGATCGATGGCCTCAACTGCATCAGTTCGAGATAGCTTCAGAAGTCAAAACTTCTGAGGATAAAAAAAGTGCAGTTGTGTGTGCATTAGGGGTATCTGAGGCTGAATCTAATTGCATTTTGCAGCTGATTGGCCGACAATCGAAATTCTCTAAGCTGGTCCGAATAGTGGCTTATGTGCTTCGATTTTGTTTCAAGCAACTTAGAAGTGATTCCCTCGTTGTATCTGCTTCAGAAAGAAAAATTGGATTCTTGAAACTGATTGCAGTTGTGCAACGCACAACATACAGTGGTGAATTCAAATTATTAAGGAAATCGGCAGTATTAGCCCCAATGCTGCAATCGTTAAATCCATTCATTCACGAAACTGAGGAAAATGGTATTAAATTTGAATTAATTCGAGTAGGAGGGCGTTTGCTGCATGGCTCTATCTCATATGATGCTAAATTCCCTTTGTTGTTACCAAAGCGTGCTGAATTCGTCAGCCTTTTTATCAGGTATTTGCACATTAGGCACTATCACGCTGGTGCAAAGGTTCTTGTTGGATTGCTAAGGCAACAAGTTTGGGTGGTCAATGCTCGCAGTGCATGCACGGCAATTGTTAGAAGCTGCGTACACTGTTTTCGCTATAAGCCAAAATTATTGGGACAAATAATGGGAAATCTGCCAGCAGATCGCCTTCGTGAAGGTCGTCCATTTAAGGTATCTGGCGTAGATTTCTGTGGGCCCTTTTATGTAAGCTACAGGATTAGAGGTAGACCACCAGTTAAAATGTACGTTGCCGTTTTTGTTTGTTTCGCTTCAAAGGCAGTCCACTTAGAACTGGTCACAGATCTGTCCACTGATGCTTTTTTAAATGTTTTAAAAGGTTCATTGGGAGACGAGGGCTGCCGGAGACGATGTACAGCGACAACGCGACAAATTTTGTCGGAGCGAGCAACGTGCTGATGGAGTTGCAAGCAGCGTTTCACCGGAGCACGGGAAAGCTGCAGGAGTACGCAGCGGAGCGAGCTGTGCAGTGGAAGTTTATCCCTCCGAGGGCACCACACTTTGGCGGACTGTGGGAAGCAGCAGTAAAGGCTGCCAAACACAGGCTGGTTCGAGGGGCAGGCGACGCCAAGCTGACGCAGGACGAGTTGTGCACGCATCTGGTGGAGGTCGAAGCGTTGCTCAACTCCAGGCCACTCGTGGCAGACACCAGCGATCCCAACGACGGGGAGCCAATAACTCCGGGGCACTTGCTCATCGGCCAGCCTTTGCTGGGGCTGCCCATCGGATCCACGCCCGAGGAGCCCAACAACAAGCGCGTACCCGCATACTTGAAGCGGTGGCGACAGTTGTGGGGGCTCAAACTGAGCTTCTGGCGCAAGTGGTCCAAAGACTACCTGCTCAGCCTGCAGCAGCGCGCCCAGTGGAGCAAAGGCGAGGCCAATCTGGTCGAAGGGGCGGTCGTTCTCGTGCACGACGACAACACCCCCCCGCAACGGTGGATCACCGGGCGCGTGACACGCGCAATCGTGGGAGAGGATGGCAAGGTGCGAGTGGCCGAGGTCAGAACGCCGGCCGGCGTTATTAAACGACCGGTGCACAAACTGGCACCGCTGCCTATCGAGGAGCGTTGAAGACCGGAGCTCATCAACGGGGCCGGAATGTTGAAGCAGAAGTTGTCACTCATATTAGATTGTATTGTTAGTTGTAAGTTAGTTAAGAGAAATTGAAGTATGTACTCTTAATTGTAGCAATAAGCATAAGTATTAGTATCCTATATTATTCTCTTAGTTGTAGTCGTCTTACAAGCCGATCGGCAATTGCCGACGGCAAATTCACTGAAGTGCGGCCGCTTGTGGCTTTCGCACACCTTTGTTAGGCTAAGCATTTTAATTGTCGCCAAGCCTTTGAAGTCACCACATTAAAGCGAAGTTACATAAAGAAAAACCGCATCTCATTATTTGTGATATTTAAATTCTAAAAATTCTTAGATTTTACAGGGATGCCACCAGCTATCTTCATTCAACTTTGGTAACTCTAGCTCCAAGTTTTATAAAGTAAAGAAAGGAGGGCCTGGTTAAGCGTGGCATCCAAATTTTTGATGCAGATCTTTGTTGAATGCCAATTGCTATCTTCCTACCAAATTTGGTGAATCAAGCTCAAATTTTAAAAAAGGTGCGGAGAAATTTGGTAGATTTAGCTAAAGAACTATGGTAGATACACGCATTCCCGCTTTTAACGAAGCGTTAGGGCGGCTGGGGGTGGCTTAAGAGATTTGGCTGGGCGTGGCATCGAAAGTTTTGATGAAGTTTTTTGGGGGTTGCTAGTAGGTATCTTCCTACCAAATTTGGTAGTCCTAGCTAAAATGATGTGCGAAATATGAGGATTTATCGTTTTTGAGTTATCGAATTTATCGATTTGCCAGCCCTCCAGCTGTCGTAGAACCCCAATCATGACACTTTAATTTACTATCCCATAGAGAAAGAGAATTGGAAAGTTTCAAGTCTCTAGCTTGAAGGGTGTGGAAAAAACTTGCACACATACGGACGGACAGACGGACAGACACCATGACGAACATTGCATAACACAAATATACTCTTTACCTTCGGTATCGAGTATAATAATGGTCTCTTACCCCGGCCGTAAAGTAATAATATAACCTTAGACTTTAAAGGTTGACCAACTTTCATTTATAATTTTTGTACTACATGCCCGACTAGAAGATACCCTGAACCCAGTTGCAATAAATAAATTAAATTTATGTATGACTTCGGTATACTGGCTTAGCTTCAATCGATTAAATTCGATATCTCCGGTGTTTCTTAACCGATCTGGACGAAATTTTCAGAAAAGTTCTATCGTTACCCATTATTTCAACCCTCATTTTTATATTTTCCAAATTCGATATTTTTTGTTATCGATATTATGTGTATATCGGAAGCCAGAATATACAAAATCCGAAGTCTCTAGCTCTTGTAGTCTCTCAGATCCACGCGTTCATACAGACAGACGGACAGACGGACGGACAGACGGACATGGCTATATCGTCTCGGCTGTTGATGCTGATCAAGAATATATACTTTATGGGGTCGGAGATGCTTCCTTCTGCCTGTTACATACTTTTGCACAAACCCATTCTACCCTTATTTACCCTTTTTATGGGTTAAGGGTATAAAAACTATGTTTGTAATATTATACTTACGAAGAGATTCCAATTCCGCGGCAATTATAATATTTGCTAGCTTTGTTGCATAAAATTTAATTTTCTTGCACCAAACGAATTAGCATATGCTCATCCCTTTTAGGTGCTTATCGATCAGCTGTTTAAACTGGAACATAAACGTATTTTGAACTTAAAATTTTGTTTTCTGCAGGTTGTTAAGTCAAGTCAAGTTAAGTTGAGGGTTACCACCAAACAGTGTTTTACGTTAAAGTTAATTGATCAGCTGTTTTCTAAATTCAAATCAAGTTAAGTTCTGGAAGCTGAGTTTTAAGACAGCTGTGCATAAATTTAACAAACCAATTCAAACACGGAATGTAAACAATGAAGCAAAAGTCAAGGCAAGAACAGCTGTTCGTTGTTAAAAGTGAACTAGCCGCTCCTCGTTACTTGTATCCATTCCAATCTTGCGGAAATGCTTACAGCACCTTAACATTAAAAGTTCCAATTTCTCGTTTTTATGTAAATTCAACTGCGGACTTTATCAAAATACATTGAATGTGTTATACATACTTGTTTATAAATAACGGCTGTCCATTTGTCCAGTCCTCAGAAAATATGTGCAGGGATGTTGGCCGAGGACCACTTTGAGCCGGGCAAACAATACGCATAGGTTTCAGTGGCCTGCCCGAGTATATTATCAACCGATTCTTGGTGTGGCAGCGCATGGCATCCTCGGAGGTTGGATCGACTGGCAGATAAACACCCCATGTTTGCACAAAAAGCGAACGCTCCGGCGATTGCGCTTCAATGTACCAGGCGAGCCCCTCACAACCAGCGTCCTGCATCTTAAGTGGATACTTTAGTTCATCCTCACCCCCGGCGCCCTTAAGTTTCAGCTGCTTGCGGCAGTCCACCTGCCGCTTGAACTCATACGAGGCCGAAAAGAATAAATCGGCAAAGTCCTCCGAAATGTTGAGTCTGCTTACAGTAAAGCTAAGCTCCATAATTCTTGAGTGTGAGACAAAAGTCAGCGGTGCATTACTGTAAAGGACGCTAGAATTGTCACAAAAACAGGCCAGTTGTATTTTGACATCGCGGAAAGGCACATCGTAGAGGCGTAGTTCGCTTATGCGTCCTTCGGTATCCAGTTGATTGCAACGTGGTCGGCCCGTGTGCAAATCTGAATCGGTGGTGCAGGCGGTTCCATCGCCAAATGATACATTGTGCAGCACCAACTGAACCCGCTCCGAGGTGCCCGCTTCGAAGCGATAAAGGCAGGTGATGTTCTTGGCGCCGCCTCTCCCATAGAGGAACACATTCCTTGGCACCTGAATGTTGCCCTTGCGTTTGCGAAATATACGCGAACAGAGTCGCGGCACTGGATCTTCACCTCGCCTACCCGGCCAAGATTCTCCTCCTTGTTCTGTGTCAACAAATTCGTAGTTCAGTGCAAATTGAGCGGGGAAAAGTGCGGTGCCTGTGTGCGTGTGGAATTCCAGTTTCTGCAAATATCAAAAGTTTTAATGCCTGTTAGTTAGTTGTATACTGGATCTTTCCATTTTTGATGTGTTAACATCTATACGCGCGGATAGCGTAAAACAACAAATGTCAATTCGCTGCGTTATTTCTCCGCTGTAACTCACACCGATAAGCAGTCAAAAATTGAAACAACGAAAGCTGTGTATAGCTTTGAATTCGCTTTGCTTTGTTTACGTTAAGTCATGACACAATTAATTACGAAATGTCATCCGAGAGAGCCAATAACTATTGATTTGAACATGTGAGTGCGTGGGAGACACCCATGATGCTCTCTTTATTATACTCTCTTGACTTTGTAAAGGGGTTGTTTTGTTAGTGCGACAAAGCTAGGTATAAAAAATGTTTTGGTTGTATGCAGCCTATGCAATTTTTTAGTTTCGTAAAAATATTTAACTAAATAAAATTTTGAGTGACACGCTTTCGATTATATTAGTTAGTTTTTAATAAAAAAAATTAAAAGTTATATATATATATGTGTATATACAGTCGTCGGCATAAGTATTTTGACAAAGAAATTACCTGGCTTTTACTTTAGTAACTTTTTGAATGAGCATAGAAAAAAATTTAAAATAAATATGGAACAAAGATATGTTAATTTATTTTGAAAATACGTAAAGAGTCATAACAAAAGTATAATAGAAGTAATAATAAAAATAAATTTTCGGGAATGCATGGTGGCATAAATATTTTGACATGTACCTTAATATGAAAACTTTAATAAAATCAAATGTTTTTTGACATTATAGCTCAATATTAATAAAAAATATAACCTCCCTTGGCACTTAAATCTTTTTGCAGTCTTCGGGGAGCAGAATCTACCAAAGTTTTTATGTATTCTAGTGAAATATCCTTCCACAGCAAAATTTTCTATAATATTAATGTCAGGACTTTGGGGTGGCCAATGCAGAGTGTTTACCCCTACCTCGTTTAAAAACTGAGTAACTGATTTTGCCTTGTGGCACGGCGCGTTATCCTGTTGGAATACAAAATTTTCTCCAATCAAAAGTTCACCTGATGGGCAAGCGTTATCCTTCAGGACACGTAAATATTTGTTTTTGTCCATTGTTCCAGTCATAGGGACCAAGTTTCCAACCCCATTATATGATAAACATCCCCAAAACATTACTGATCCACCTCCATGGCTTACCCTATCACAAACCGGCACCTTTTTTTTGTGTGTTGTTTGTGGCATTCTTACAAACAACTTTTTTTTGAGCAATGGTAATGAAAAGAGCTTTCATCACTCCACAAAACGTTCTGCCAAAAGGATGGGGGCTTGTCAATATATTTTTTTGCAAATTCAAGTCGTTTGATTTTATTTCTTGTTGTAATTTGTGGAATATTTCTGGCAATGTAGGTGCCATAATTCGCTTATTTTAATCGTCTCCGGGCTTTCCTTTCGCTAATATCAATGTTTGTGTTGCTTGACAGCTTATTGGCAACAGTTTTCGGTGTTACTAACGGATCTATTTTGAATTTCCGCAAAATAAAGCGATAAAGTGTTCGGTTGTTTTTACGAGGTCTGCCACAACGTTCTATGTTTTTTGTGGTGTGGTGTTTTTTATATTTATTAATTTGGTAATAAACAGTTTGGCGGAGTACATTGCATAATTTACTTATAATTTCTACGGAAATACCAGAGTTATACTTTGCCACCATTTTTAATTTTTTAACAAATTCACTTAATTCATTTTTTTAAACCATTGTTAAGCAAAACTATTATGCAAAAGTGTTCTTATCAGCACTTTAAATCAGTGTTCAATATTCACACACGCGTAGGTTAGCTCCAAGATCAATAGCAGTTCGACACAGACTAAAGAGATCAAATGTCAAAATACTTTTGTCCATCTGCTATCAGCTTGCGAAAGAGGAGAAAGCGTAAATCAAGATAACACATAACGGAACTAAATCAAATTCTTTCAATTCGGCTTTTTGTTGACATGTGCTTTGTTGTGTATTAGGTAAAAAAGACGTTATATGTTCCAAAAAATTTAACCACACAGAAAAACATAGCCCATGGTTTAATCAAAATAATTATGCCGACGACTGTATATAGTAAGGGAGAAACCCTAATGTTGGACACCCCTTTGGTTTTTGTGACATAAGACTGTCCAAAATCAACGTACAGCTTATCTGTTAGTATCGTTGAAAAGCTTGTTCAATTGCGCATCGATTGGTAGAAGGCATTATACACATTTCATTTATGTTTAATGATATATTTCACATTTAATGAAAAAATCATTGTTTTTATGTAAAATTTTGTTTTTTATGCAATTAAACAATGAAAATCAAACGAATTTATTATTTTATTAATTATCGTAATGAGCAGTATCGCAAGTAATGCACCGATATATCGATTGATGTATCGATCTATACATCGCATGCTCATCATTGCTCACATACCTTATTAATATGGCGCGAAATATGTAAACAAACTAATTATTCTTTTTTTTGGGTTTTTTTTCATCAAAACCATTTATTATGAAATTATTATTCAATTAACTATGAAATTCAACTTAAAGTTTCTTTATTTGGTTTTTTTCATTTAAACCATAAAATTTCAATTTCCATTTCTTGTTGCGCGCTCATTTTGATACATTTTTATGAAGATGACACGATCATCGATACAATTGAATGAAAATATCTATTACAATTAATCGTGTTGAGATATAACCGATAAGCAGTCAAAAATTGAAACAACGAAAGCTGTGTATAGCTTTGAATTCGCTTTGCTTTGTTTACGTTAAGTCATGACACAATTAATTACGAAATGTCATCCGAGAGAGCCAATAACTATTGATTTGAACATGTGAGTGCGTGGGAGACAGCCATGATGCTCTCTTTATTATACTCTCTTGACTTTGTAAAGGGGTTGTTTTGTTAGTGCGACAAAGCTAGGTATAAAAAATGTTTTGGTTGTATGCAGCCTATGCAATTTTTTAGTTTCGTAAAAATATTTAACTAAATAAAATTTTGAGTGACACGCTTTCGATTATATTAGTTAGTTTTTAATAAAAAAATTAAAAGTTATATATATATATGTGTATATACAGTCGTCGGCATAAGTATTTTGACAAAGAAATTACCTGGCTTTTACTTTAGTAACTTTTTGAATGAGCATAGAAAAAAATTTAAAATAAATATGGAACAAAGATATGTTAATTTATTTTGAAAATACGTAAAGAGTCATAACAAAAGTATAATAGAAGTAATAATAAAAATAAATTTTCGGGAATGCATGGTGGCATAAATATTTTGACATGTACCTTAATATGAAAACTTTAATAAAATCAAATGTTTTTTGACATTATAGCTCAATATTAATAAAAAATATAACCTCCCTTGGCACTTAAATCTTTTTGCAGTCTTCGGGGAGCAGAATCTACCAAAGTTTTTATGTATTCTAGTGAAATATCCTTCCACAGCAAAATTTTCTATAATATTAATGTCAGGACTTTGGGGTGGCCAATGCAGAGTGTTTACCCCTACCTCGTTTAAAAACTGAGTAACTGATTTTGCCTTGTGGCACGGCGCGTTATCCTGTTGGAATACAAAATTTTCTCCAATCAAAAGTTCACCTGATGGGCAAGCGTTATCCTTCAGGACACGTAAATATTTGTTTTTGTCCATTGTTCCAGTCATAGGGACCAAATTTCCAACCCCATTATATGATAAACATCCCCAAAACATTACTGATCCACCTCCATGGCTTACCCTATCACAAACCGGCACCTTTTTTTGTGTGTTGTTTGTGGCATTCTTACAAACAACTTTTTTTTGAGCAATGGTAATGAAAAGAGCTTTCATCACTCCACAAAACGTTCTGCCAAAAGGATGGGGGCTTGTCAATATATTTTTTGCAAATTCAAGTCGTTTGATTTTATTTCTTGTTGTAATTTGTGGAATATTTCTGGCAATGTAGGTGCCATAATTCGCTTATTTTAACCGTCTCCGGGCTTTCCTTTCGCTAATATCAATGTTTGTGTTGCTTGACAGCTTATTGGCAACAGTTTTCGGTGTTACTAACGGATCTATTTTGAATTTCCGCAAAATAAAGCGATAAAGTGTTCGGTTGTTTTTACGAGGTCTGCCACAACGTTCTATGTTTTTTGTGGTGTGGTGTTTTTTATATTTATTAATTTGGTAATAAACAGTTTGGCGGAGTACATTGCATAATTTACTTATAATTTCTACGGAAATACCAGAGTTATACTTTGCCACCATTTTTAATTTTTTAACAAATTCACTTAATTCATTTTTTTAAACCATTGTTAAGCAAAACTATTATGCAAAAGTGTTCTTATCAGCACTTTAAATCAGTGTTCAATATTCACACACGCGTAGGTTAGCTCCAAGATCAATAGCAGTTCGACACAGACTAAAGAGATCAAATGTCAAAATACTTTTGTCCATCTGCTATCAGCTTGCGAAAGAGGAGAAAGCGTAAATCAAGATAACACATAACGGAACTAAATCAAATTCTTTCAATTCGGCTTTTTGTTGACATGTGCTTTGTTGTGTATTAGGTAAAAAAGACGTTATATGTTCCAAAAAATTTAACCACACAGAAAAACATAGCCCATGGTTTAATCAAAATAATTATGCCGACGACTGTATATAGTAAGGGAGAAACCCTAATGTTGGACACCCCTTTGGTTTTTGTGACATAAGACTGTCCAAAATCAACGTACAGCTTATCTGTTAGTATCGTTGAAAAGCTTGTTCAATTGCGCATCGATTGGTAGAAGGCATTATACACATTTCATTTATGTTTAATGATATATTTCACATTTAATGAAAAAACTCAAAATCACGATTTTCAAAAAAGTGCCCCGAAGTTGGACACCCCCTTTTATCTTGTGAAAATGCAGCCAATAAAATAAAATAAAATGCCATATCATTGTTTTTATGTAAAATTTTGTTTTTTATGCAATTAAACAATGAAAATCAAACGAATTTATTATTTTATTAATTATCGTAATGAGCAGTATCGCAAGTAATGCACCGATATATCGATTGATGTATCGATCTATACATCGCATGCTCATCATTGCTCACATACCTTATTAATATGGCGCGAAATATGTAAACAAACTAATTATTCTTTTTTTTGGGTTTTTTTTCATCAAAACCATTTATTATGAAATTATTATTCAATTAACTATGAAATTCAACTTAAAGTTTCTTTATTTGGTTTTTTTCATTTAAACCATAAAATTTCAATTTCCATTTCTTGTTGCGCGCTCATTTTGATACATTTTTATGAAGATGACACGATCATCGATACAATTGAATGAAAATATCTATTACAATTAATCGTGTT
This sequence comes from Scaptomyza flava, assembly GCA_030179655.1. NCBI lineage: Eukaryota > Metazoa > Arthropoda > Insecta > Diptera > Drosophilidae > Scaptomyza > Scaptomyza flava. Next base: position 35,501,330 of record JARNME010000404.1, on the reverse strand, counting down.
CAATTGTGAAACATCAACAGTGTCCAGATTAGAAGAGAGCACGGTTTTAACATTTTTAAATGTAAAACCCAAAATATTGAAAAAAAAAATGTTTGATTGCAGAATATGAAAGAGCATGATGAAACGAATAAGAAGAAATTTATTAACCGTTGCTGAATCAGGCAATAATTCAATTACATAAGCGTTGAAATTTTAAAAAGTTTAGGTCGGAATATCGGTATTTTAATTTTTGTCTCTGAATTAGCCAAAACTAGGTATTAACACCTGTAGACCATGTCAAAAGAAAGCCGGCACTGAAAGCTATCTGTCACAGTAATTAGACCGCGCTGGCATCAAAACTCGCAAAATAAAGGGGGGTGTCCGACTTCTGTACAGTGTCCGAGATTGGGGCTTCTCCCTTATACATATGTATATTATATATATATAACATTTACAATATAAATAACACTCATGAACAAAAATAACAAACAGAACGAAATTCGTCCGAACGGACGTCTTGCCACAATGACAAACACTTTGCGACAGACGCTTGGTACTGAAACAAGAGTGCGCTCGCTCCCGTGACTCTACCGTATTAATTGTATCATGGTGCTTAGTTGCAGAAAAGCAGCCGACTCAGACGGTTGAGTCATGCGGTAGTGCTATTTATATTATGCCCCAAAACAACCACAAAAGAAAATACTATTACGTACAAGCTTATTTATTGAAGGTGCAGGGTTTCTGGGTTTGGCAATTATTAATATATTTAGTTATAATATAGAATAATGGTTTGGCAATAATTAAATCTAGCTTTAATAAAAAATGTGAGTTTGTGTGCATACACAAAAGAAACACAATGGAAATGGACTAGACGAATGATTAATGTTGGATACCCTATTAAAATATAAGTGCTATTGTGGATATGTAGTTATAGATTATATTTGCAATAATTGCACATTTTGATTATTTTGATAAGCAAAGGTTGGCAGTAGCTCACAATTGAGATATAACAAGAAACAGTTTAATAACATATCATCTTCCAACATGGTCAGAGTATCCAACATTTATCATTTGTCTAGTGAAATTCTGTTTTTATTCGTTTGCACATACACACACACAGACTTACATAGCGGACTTCTTTAATAAGAGAATTAACTGACGAATGATGAACCCCAATTCAAAAAGTAAGCCCAAATTCAATAAAACATCATTTTTGTTCAAGAAAACGTGCTCATAGCAATAATACAGTTACAAATACACCAACAAACAGGTGTTAACACATCGCCCGTGAGTTCCAAGACTCGTTGATTTTTTATGCCCTTATCCCATAAAATGGGTTAAAAGGATATAATGGTTTTGTGTAAAAGTATGTTACAGGCAGAAGTAAGCATTTCACACCTCATTAAGTATATAAATTATTGAAAGATGAGTCTTTATTAAAGGATTCTTTTTGTATTTTATTTGTGTGGCCACTTGTGGCTTCATTTATTCGATAAATCAAACTGAACTGCAAATTACAAATTGGTCTTATAAATACGCTAGCCCTGTCGTGATAACTGCAGAGCAAGCGTTTCCCACGATGTGGCCCCAGCGTCAGTTCCAATAACTTTCGTTTTCCGTAAGAGCGACGTTACACGATGTCTTAGAGCGTTGAATTGTGTGTCAACTCGACGCTGCACAATATTAAGGGTATTGACCCATTATGTGTTAACTCCTCCCTCGCTAAGATTTAGGCCGTCCTCAGACTTCTTAAAGTTGTCGATGGCGACCCGCAAAGAAGCTGATTTCCTGGCTTTTACGTGGCCCCGATGTAGTTGCCAAAGAAGGACTCAGATGATTACTGCTAGAACTGTAGCCGCGGTGAAGTTTGCAGGTGTCGTCAAAAGATCCTTTTCGACGTTGTTAATGTACCGCAGGTTTTCAATGCTCAGTCTTCGAAGAAATGACAGACTGAGAACCTCTTGATGGCCAGTGATATTTACGAGAGCCGAAGACGCTGATCCAGGGAATCGTTGGACTCTGGCCTTCGAGTTCCGGAACAAAGAACCATTTATTTTCACTTCATCCTTAAATGTCAGCATAAACGTGCCGTGGATCGTCACTTCCATGCCACCGGACATGGTAACCGTAGCAGCCTCTTCGTTGATTATAATGACTCCGTCGTCTACAACTTCTGTTGATTCCAGATGGCTGGGACGAGTGGTGTATAGTGCGGTGGTGCCAGCGTGTAGTTTTTGTGCGCATGTTGTGAAGGCTAGTTCTTTGCAAAACGTTGATGTAAGCGTAGCACTGCAGTTTCCAATAGCCAGGATGTTATTGTCGCAATCTGCAGCGTTGTTGTATCCCTGAAAGTTTATTACGGTGCCGTTGAATGGGACAGGAAACAGAGTGACCTTTTTACAAACTAATCTAGGTTTGGGAAATTTTATTATAAAGTGTAACAAATTATCATCTAACAGGACTTTGATATGGGCTACCTCCATTAAGTCAGTAATAGTTATATCTGTAGAGTGCTCATTCAATGAATTTTTTAAATCTGTGGAATCAAGAATAGCGGGGCTTACAATTTTAATCTTTGCAAGTGTTACTGACAATATTAATGCCTCGAGTTCTAGAACCAAAATTCTGTCTCTTGCTAGTAGTGTTTCGTAGAGGTGGCCGGTATCTATTTGTTTTGTTTTCTCGTTAGCAATTATAACATTTAAAGTTTCTGTTAGCTTAATAATCTGATCTTGCATTTTTGTATTTATAACGATTTGTCTGTCAATTGAACCAATTAAATTTTTTGATTAATTTTAAATTTTTCGAAGTCATCGAAATCCTGGTTCCTGCTACCACCTTAAGAGCAGTACCAAGAATGTTAATGCTCCGAGCGTGTCTATGATGTATTTTTACTGTGTCTATAAGTGTTTTTATATGATCTATGTCTGACTCTAAAATCTTTTTCATATGAGACTGGGGAAAATGGTTCATTAGTAATTTTGTCTCCTCGGCTATTTCCGAGTACATACTGAGATTCGATGAGTGTCTGAAGTATCCGTAGTCTTTCCATATGACAACGTTCCCATCCACCAGCGGAATGTAGTCCGAATTTGTGTAATCGGTAAGTTTAGCAGTAGAGATTGCTTCAGGATCCTCCCCTTTATTAGAACTGTTGATCCCAAGTCAGCTTCTACTATAACTTGTTTTAATAAGGGCGTAAGTTTGTTACCAATTCGTTTATTCAATTTCATAAGTACCTTTTCGCCTACTTGGAAAGTTCTACTTTTTCTGTCCGCGTTATGTCTCCGTAGTAAAAGTTCTTTTGCTTTGTTAATTTTATCTCTAATGTTTGCTTCAAGCTCTGGTGGGGATGAATGTATTATCTCGATTGGTTTTTTATCTATAACGGAATGGATCGTTCTGTTATATTCTATTGTTGCCTGGAGTATAAGTTCAACTGTGTTATATGGTGATCTGGATGGTCAGATAATATTGTCTCTTAGCATGCTCATTGTTTCTTTATCAACAAAATCGGACACCCCTTATGGGTAAGGGTAAAGTTTCGAATAAATCGGCTCATTGTTCTCTGTACGAATTGAAGCTATAATATTTGTGTTATATGGGAGAGCTTCATTGGGGTCAGCAAATACGCTTATTTTTTCTCTTAGCATTTTCTGAAATTTCTTTTCGATTTCATGCGGAACTTGAATGATTCTACCTCTGTGAAATTAACGTTTGCGCATTTTTGAAACTGGATCGTTTCGGATCCGAAATCTGTTTTTAATATTTTATTTTTGAAATTTAAGGTGGCGTTTACCTTATTTAGTAGGTCAAGACCGATTATACCATCAAAGCTTGACAAACTTGGAAGCAGAAAAAATGTAGTTGTAGTACTAAAGAGGTGCATAAGACATTTTTCTTTAGCGGGGTTAAGACCGTGAAGTGACTTGCCAATAAATGTTTCTTCTACGTTAGTGACATATTTTAATTCTGGAAGTGGTTTTACATAATTTTTTGATGCGCCTGTATCTAAGAGCAATCTGATTACCTGCTATCGTTCGTTCTGCAAACGGTAACATGGAGCTATTTCTAAAAAATTAATTTCTTCGAGTTGGTTTTCATCGTCTATGTTCGCTTCTTCAGCCTCTGCGGTAGTCTGTTGTTCTGGCTTTCCTGATTTCCCTCCTGCGAGAGGTGGTTAACTCTTTGTTGTTTCGGACCCGTGACCCGTGTTTGCTCTTTTTTGAACCTGATTTTGGTATGGGACTTGGGGCGAACTATCTTGATTTTGATTTTGGGTCGGTTGTCTGAACCGGGATGAACTGTCAACGTCCATCGTTTGGAGTGGTTCTTGTTTTAGGTTTTGGTTGTAATATTGATGAAAAATGGGCTTTTGCCTTGTTGTGGGGTATTTTTACCGGTATTCATGAACTTTAGTTGTTTTTGTTCATTACGCAGAGTTTTTTCCTCAACGTTCTTTGCAAAATTATTCGCAAAGTGGAATCGTTCGTGGTTGGACTCGACCTCTTGAGCTAGAGCCAAAGCTGATGGCAAATCCCTGGGTCGTGCCGAAAAAAGGATATCACTAAGGCTTTTCTTTGTTCCCGAAATAAAAACTCTCAATGCATCTGCTCTATACTTTTCGTTAATAGAGGCAGCTAGAGTGGAATCATATGTCATGATTGTTTTATTTCAATTTCTTCTCGATTTCCTCATAATATTGAATTATGGTCGAATTTCCTTGACGCAGAACAGATAATTCTTGTTCTATAGGCTAAATTGGTCGCTTGTCGGCATACGTAAAATCGAGCCTATTGACAATTGCCTTAAAGTTTAAAGGTGCATCGTAAGAAGATAACAAATATCCGCGGGGCCTTCACATTTATTTCTTATTATACCCAATGCTTGATAGTGTCTTGAACTTCCAGAATGCTTTTCAAAAATTTTATATGGTGAATGGGCGGCTCTCTGCCATGAGACGTATGTCTCAATTTTTCCCTCAAAGTCTGGGACTTATTTTACATGCTCTAATGACTCATCACATTTTATGTTAGGGTCTATTTCTGCATCTTTAAATATTTCCACCTCGGGTACAGACACTAATGCTTGGTTTTATTTATTTTCCATATACTTAAGTTTCTCATCGAACCGTTTTGCTTGTGTTTCGAGTGCAGCGTTAACCGCATAATCGATTAGAGCTTTCGTATCGGTTTTAGAGTTTTCTCAATGTTTGCTATTAATTCTTCTAACTCAGTGTCGCACATAAGACTTTTGATAGTATTATTTTGTTACGGTAATATATCACAAAGATGAATTTGTAAACACTTGCTATATAGGTTTTATTATGAAATTCTTGATTTGTTTTTATACTCGATACCGAAGGTAAAGAGTATATTGGTTTTGTGCAATGTCCGTCATGGTGTCTGTCCGTCTGTCCGTCCGTATGTGTGCAAGTTTTTTCCACACCCTTCAAGCTAGAGACTTGAAACTTTCCAATTCTCTTTATCTATGGGATAGTATATTAAAGTGTCAAGATTGGGGTTCTACGATAACTGGGGGGCTGGAAAATCGATAAATTCGATAACTCAAAAACGATAAATCCGCATATTTCACACACCCTTACAGCTAGAACTACCAAATTTGTTAAGAAGATAGCTGCTAGCAACCCCTACAAAACTGCATCAAAAATTTTGGAGCCACGCCCCCCCATTCCGCCCCCAGACCCCCCGCAATTAAAAGTCAAAAAAGCCTATATCTCCCACAGTTTTTGAGCTAGAGCCACCAAATTTGGTGCCAATTTAGCTGATGATGACCCCCCAAAAACTGCACCAAAAGTTTGGATGCCACGCCCACCAATACCGCCCTAGGCGCCCCCAGATGCCCCAACGCTTCGTAAAAAACGGGAATGCGTGTATCTTCCAGAGTAGTGGAGCTAGAGCCACCAAATTTGGTAGGAAGATAGCTGGTAACGACCCCAAAAAACTGCATCAAAGTTTTGGAGCCACGCCCACCCATCCCGCCCCCAGCCCCACCGCATTTAGATATCAGAAAAGCCTATATCTCCCACAGTTTTTTAGCTAGAGTCACCAAATTTGGTGCCAAGATAAGTAATAATGACCCCCTAAAAACTGATACAAAAGTTTGGATGCCACGCCCACCAATACCGCCCTAGTCACCCCCATCTGCCCCAACGCCTCGTCAAAAACGGGAATGCGTGTATATTCCAGAGTAGTGGAGCTAGAGCCACCAAATTTGGTAGGAAGATAGCTGGCAACGACCCCCAACAATCTGCATCAAAGTTTTGGAGCCTAGCCCATCCATTCCGCCCCCCTTTCCCCACCTTATACAAACTATGAGCTAGAGTCACCAAATTTGGTATGAAGGTAGCATTTGACATTCCACAAGGATCTGCAGCAAAAATTTGGATGCCACGCCCAACCATACCGCCCCCAGCCCCCCTTTCCCCACTTTATACAAACTTCGAGCTAGAGTCACCAAATTTGGTATGAAGGTAGCATTTGACATTCCAAAAGGATCTGCAGCAAAAATTTGGATGCCACGCCCAATCATACCGCCCCCAGCCCCCCTTTCCCCACTTCATACAAACTTCGAGCTAGAGTCACCATATTTGGTATGAAGAGAGCAATTGACATCCCACATGGATCGGCAGCAAAAATTTGAATGCCACGCCCACCCATACCGCCCCAAGCCCCATAGCCCCCCTGTCACCACCTTTTACATGCTTCGAACTAGAGTCACCAAATTTGGTATGAAGGTAGCATATGACATTCCACAAGGATCTGCAGCAAAAATTTGCATGCCACGCCCAACCATACCGCCCCCAGCCCCGAAGCCCCCCTTTCCCCACTTTTACAAACTTTGAGCTAGAGTCAACAAATTTGGTATGAAGGTAGCATTTGACATTCCACAAGGATCTGCAGCAAAAATTTGGATGCCAAGCCCAACCATACCACCCCCAGCCCCCCTTTCCCAACTTTATACAAACTTTGAGCTAGAGTCACCAAATTTGGTATGAAGGTAGCATTTGACATTCCACAAGGATCTGCAGCAAAAATTTGGATGCCACGCCCAACCATACCGCCCCCAGCCCCAAAGCCCCCCTTTCCCCACCTTATACAAACTTTGAGCTAGAGTCAACAAATTTGGTATGAAGGTAGCATTTGACATTCCACAAGGATCTGCAGCAAAACTTTGGATGCCACGCCCAACCATACCGCCCCCAGCCCCCCTGTCCCCACTTTTACAAACTTTGAGCTAGAGTCACAAAATTTGGTATGAAGGTAGCAATTGACATTCCACAAAGATCTGCATCAAAAATTTGGAGCTAGAGTCACCAAATTTGGTATGAAGATAGCAATTGACATCCCACATGGATGGGCATCAAAATTTTTAATACTTGTTTTTCCACTTGTTTTTTTTTTGTATCTTTATTTTTTCTACACAAGCACTCTACTTAGATTTTTATTTTGTGTAGTTTTATCAAAGGTGCTGTTGTTGTTTTTTGCTTCTACTGCTGTCGTTGCTATATTTGCTGCTTTTCGTCTTTCCTGCTGCTGTTGCCGTTTCTGGTTTGTTGTTACTGCTACTGCTGTTACAGTTGTTGCTGTTATTATATTATTTGTTTTTCGTCGCTGGTGTTCGTCGTTTTTATACCCTTAACCCATAAAATGGGTAAATAAGGGTATAATGGTTTTGTGCAAAAGTATGTAACAGGCAGAAGGAAGCATCTCCGACCCTATAAAGTATATATATTCTTGATCAGCATCAACAGCCGAGACGATATAGCCATGTCCGTCTGTCCGTCTGTCTGTCCGTCTAACCGTCTGTCCGTCTGACCGTCTGTCCGTCTGTATGAACGCGTGGATCTCAGAAACTACAAGAGCTAGAGACTTCTGATTTTGTATTTAAGTTCTCCTATACCATGAGCAGAAAAAGTTTGCTTCAACTTATCGATAACTATTCTGGTTTCCGATATACACATGAAATTGATAACAATAAAATATCGAATTTGGAAAATCTAAAAATGAGGGTTGAAGTAATGGATAATGATAGAACTTTTCTGAAAATTTCGTCCAAATCGGTTAAGTAACACCGGAGATATTGAACTTAATCGATGGAAGCTAAGCCAGTATACCAAAGTCTTATATAAATTAAATATATTTATTGCAACTGGGTTCAGGGTATCTTCTAGTCGGGCTCTCCCGACTAGAGCCTTCTTACTTGTTTTTTTTTTTTTTGCTCAATTCCAATGATGTCTGTCGACTATCTTGTTTTTTTTTACACTTTAACTTAACTTTTTGACTTTAACTTTGACTTTTACTTGTTTTATTTATTTTAGTCCTTATATTCCAGGAGTGAGTATCAACCACTTGTTGAGCGCCAATTATTGAAAGATGAGTCCTTATTAAAGGATATTTTTTGTATTTTATTTGAGTGGCCACTTGTGGCTTCATTTATTCGATAAATCAAACTGAACTGCTAATTACACATTGGTCTTATAAATACGCTAGCCCTGTCGTGATAACTGCAGTGCAAGCGTTTCCGACGATGTGGCCCCAGCGTTAGTTCCAAGAACTTTCGTTTTCCGTGAGAGCGATGTTACACGATGTCTTAGAGCGTTGACCCGTTATGTGTCAACTCGACGCTGCACAATATTAAGGGTGTTGACCCGTTATGTGTTAACTTACATATTCTTGATCAGCATCAACATCCGAGACGATATAGCCATGTCCATCTATTCTTCCGCCTGTCTGTCTGTATGTACGCGTGGATCTTAGAGACTACAAGAGCTTGAGACTTCAGATTTTGGATATAAGTTCTCCTGTACCATGAGCAGAACAAGCTTGCTCCAAAAACGTAAAAATGAGAGATTATGTAATGCAGCGACCGGCAAACTCACACAACTATACTTTTATTGCTTGTATTGAAAACTGTGTTCGCGCACGAAGAAAACAGTGCACTGAGAAAAATGAAAAAGTCGGCAAATCAAAAAAAAAGTTTAAGTTATTTTTTATTCGAATTTTTTAACTATTTGGTCTAGGTCTATTTCTTCATTATAGCATTTTATTCTAAACAGGTCGTCTAAATATTTAATGGCAATTTTATTTGTATTTTTTTTTTTTTTTTTAATGTTGAGAACGTTGTTTCGCAATTCTAAGTTGTGGGCGAGAATAAAACAATTAATATATATAAATTTTTATAAATTAAAATTTGGTGGCAAATTAAACATTGTGAAACATATTTTCTTTGAAAAAAATTCATTAATTATTCAGTTTTTTTGCAGTGTTAAATATTTAGCATTCAGAAAAATTGCGCAGCAAGGCCTTCCCTTTGTGAATGCTGAACAGCAACTGACTTGATTTGCTTTGCCGAAGTGGGAGCAGCACAACTGCCGAAAGCCGAACAGCGTGCGCTTGTATTAGTTTTTTTATAGCGTACAGTGTAAAACGAAAATATTGCTGCCCTATAGCCAGCTATAGGAAACGCTTAATGTGCTGATCGCTGTTGTAATGGGTAACGATAGAACTTTTCTGAAAATGTCGTCCAAATCGGTTAAGAAACACCGGAGATACCGAATTTAATCGATTAAAGTTAAGTCAGTTTACCAAAGTCAATTATAAATTTAATTTATTTATTGCAATTGGGTTCAAGGTATCTTCCAGTCGGGCTCTCCCGACAAGAGCCTTCTTACCTGTTTTTTTTTTTTTTTTTTTTTTGTTTTTGAAACGTTTCGATAGGCTTCGGGAATATCTTTGGTTATGGACGGGACAGCTAAAATGTCAAGATTGGGTTATTGCGCTAAATTTGTGGATGGGAAATCCATAAGATCGGTAGCTCTAAATCGATAAATCCACATATTTTCCACATATTTTAGCTAAAGATACCAAAATACTGCATACAAATTGTTGGCTATCGCGCCACGCCATTCCGCCCCAGCTCCCCGCACTTTGAAATCAGAAACGCCTAAATCTTACACAGTTGTTGAGTTAGAGCCACCACACACGGTGCCGATAAAGGTGATGACGTCCTCCATAACACTGCATCATACACTTGTAGGCCACGCCCACCGTTTTCACCCTAGCCGACCCAAATCGCCGCACCATCTCGTACATTTTTTATTTTAGTTATTGAGCTAGTTCCCAAATTTTTAAAGAAAGATAGCTAGCTGGTGATATCCCAAAAAATCGGTAGCAGAAATTTTGATTCCACGCCCCCAAATAATGCCCCAAGCCAAGCCGCCTCTTTAAAAATTTGAATGCGTGTATCTTACACAGTTTTTGAGCTAGAGTCACCAAACCAGGTAGGGAGATTGTTGGTAACATTTTGATGCTATGCTTAGCTAAGCCACCCAGCTATCTTGCACAGTTTTAAAGCTAGAGTCACCAATTTTGCTGGCAACATAGATAGTGGAATCCCCCTGAGATCTGCTTCGGCCAATCTTTGAACGCAGTTTGCACTTCTTAGTTTGTGAGTAAGTACAAACCACAATACCCTTTTTGGCACTATTTTGTAAAGTAATTTGGCCATGTATGATTGAAGTGATATTGGACGGTAAGATATAAGGTCGGTTTTATCCGTTTCGCAATGCCAATTATTTGGTATTGTTTTCCCCGTAATATTAAGCTGTAGAGATATATTTGTCTAGCTTTTAGTTTTCAAAGGGTTTTTCAATAAGGCGAATCTAAAACAGAAAAAATTCATAACAAATTTTAACTCGTTGAAAAAGATGAGAAGTTGAAGACTTTAGATTTATATATGTAGAATAGGGTACGGAAATTCAAGTTGTGCAACTCCAGGGTCCTGTTATGTAACCTTAGTGGTTGTCAGATTTTAGTTTGGAAAGATATAATAAGAAAGGCAATGGATGCAATTGGTTGAATTCCTTCCACTAAGTCGACGGATATAACTTCAAATTCTTACACTCGATAGTAGTAAGGAACTGAGGATTCTACGACACAAAGGATGCCGACAATTTATGACCCCATTAAATTGTATTAAACTTTTTTTGATCAAAGGATCTAAAGTCGAGAGGGCGCGTCATTGACGTGCGTTGCATTGTAAACCTGTTTATGGTCATGAGGTGCAGTGTGCAAAGGAAGAAAGGATAGAGAATAGAGAAAAGCGAGCGCTTGTTCGATATACGTTGCATTGTTATGGTCAACAGCAAGAAAAACTACAACCTTTTTGGGGGCGATATGTACGCAAGGATGGCAGCAAGATCAACACATTGTTTTTAAACAAGAGTATTGATACTTGTAGATTAAGATCAAAATGTGTTAGAGGAGGAAAGAGTTGAAGGGGGACAGTGTTAGAAGGAGAGTGTGTGTTAGAGGGGGAAAGAGTTAGGGAGAAAAAGTGTTAGAAGGAGAATGTGTGTTAGAGGAGGAAGGTTTAAGAAGGGGAAAGTCTTAGAGGGAAGAAGACTTAGAGACAAGTTTGTGCATGCTTGAAGTGCGCTAGTCCAAGGTCAAGTACATTAGTTGGCTAATGTGTTATAGGTATCACCGTCCGTGAGGATCAGTAAGCAAAATACATTGCCTATGAAACTATTAAGTGCTAGAGTCAAGTGTGCACAGGTTTCTTAGCTACAAGTTAGTAGATAAGAGAGAGAGTCAACTGTGCGCAGGTTTCTTAGCTACGAATAAGTAGATAAGAGAGAGAGTCGAGAGGGCGCCTGTTTGACGAGCGTTGCCTTGCACACCTACAGGCAAAACATAAACAATGAATGTTTATGGTTGTGAAAACCAGTGATCAAAGAATAAAAGGATTGAGACAAGATTGTGCTTGTTTGAAGTACGCTAGTCAAAAGGCAGTACATTCGTAGGCCGCATTGTTATGAACAAAAGCAACACCAACAACAACGACAGCAACGTTCGTGAGTGTTATGTAAGCAAGGGATGGGAATTTTTTTTGCAACAGCAGCAGCAAGATCAACACATTGTTTTTAAACCAGAGTATTGAGACTTGCAGATTTATTTTGGAATATTAAATGGGGAACGTGTAATAGGGGGAAAGTGTTAGAGGGAGAAAGAGAAAGTTAGTATTAGAGAGAGTAAGGGCCAGTTTCTCAATGTCTGGTTAGCGAAACTAACAGATGGTTAGCTTAACTATCTGATGGTTAGTCAAAATTGAGTTTCTCAATGTCTGGTTAGGGTTGTTCGTGATTAAAATTAACATGATGCCTGAGTTCCGGCTAAAATTTGTTTTCTCGTTAAGTGCCGATATAAACATCGATGAAATCATCGTTAGGCAAACAGCTGACTGTGGCTGACACTTGAATTGTCTATATTTTATTATGTAAGTAAAATGGCATCGCATCAAAGAATTTTTTACATCCACGCAATGTGGCCGCTTTTTGTTCTCAACTGAGCTCATTAAACTTGTTTGTTTACTCATTACCATTTTTTTAATTGTTATTTTTGAGTTGAAAGAAGAATTTGGCAGTCACAAAACAAAAAATATCAAACAAAAACAGCTGTTTTGCTCAAAAAGGGCTCGAACGGGGTGGCAGCACCATCAATGCGATAGTATCATATCGATTTAACTAAACTATACATTGAGAAAACCAAATTGGCTTAACGCGAGCGTTAAATTTATCTGGTCGTTAGCTATTTCTTACTTTAACCAGACATTGAGAAACTGGCCCTAAGTGTTAGAGGGCGAAAGTGTTATAAGGGAAAGTGATCCTGCTTTTATTATTATATTAAAACACGCTCCCTTATGCGATTCTATACACGAGCGTCTATGATATGCAATTGGTATGTTAATTGATTGTCCCTCCTTCTAACGCACACCCAACTTGTTCGCTACTTACGTTTCTAATCTTTACTTGCATATATCTGTTTTGATTATTGCACTGACTTCTGTTACTTTTATAGAGCTAATTAGTATAACTTTTTAATAAACCAATGAAAATTTCTTAAACTGGTGTACTTTGTTAATAAACTATTAAATTATGTTTTTCTTTTAAGCATGTTTCAATTTTATTTAATATTTTCCTTTATAAATTTTTGCAGTGTGTTAAATTTGAGATTTATATTAAGCTTGTTTCGTTGAGGGATTAAGCAAACACAAACACCGAACATTAAGATTAATGACATATAGTTATAGCCGGTAGAACACACAAGTTATACTTCATGTTTTTTTTCGGCTTTATAAAAACATTTTTTTAGTCAATATTATAAACCTATGTTCTAGTGCTCAATATAAACATATCTATGTATGTCACTATTTTGAAAGCTTAAAGAAGTTCGTGTAGCTGGTATAATTAATCATGTTTTAACAAAAGAATTTAGATCTTAATATTTATAATTCATCGTTTATTGAGATTATTATTATTATTATTTTTTTAATCCCTATATATTGGATTCCGTTCTATCTCAGTAATAATTTACTTTGCTTTTACATTCTTAAAATTCTTTAAGGTAATCTTTTAGGCTTATCAAATAATATTTTCCTTAACTTTCCCTCTGCTCGCTATAAGATTTTCGTCAAATGACACTTTTCATATTTAAGATATCAGTCAAACTAATTCTTATACTCAACTAAAATTATTTCATCCAACTCACATATCAAATCAATTTCTAAAATAAAGAAAACGACAACAGTAAAATGTTCTTAGCAGCTTGATTGGTTTTTTTTTTTACATAAACGGGTTTTACTATACTCTTTTCCAGCATGCTACCTACGATAAAAATGTATAAAGAATGTGTTTTGTACTCATTTACTGACTTCAAATATTCTTCTATTGATGTTGTCTGATACCCTATCTTAATTTGTGCTATATTTAATCGTTTTCTTCAACTTAGTATTTTTTTGATTTCTAAATCATTTATGTTAAGTAGTTAGCTATCTTGACTAGGCTTTACGCTTAAAACGAGATAGATTGTATTATTGTCCATAAAATGTTAACTTTATTTTAACAGGAAAATCGGTTGGATATTGATTTTTCACTTTATAATTGATTGCCTTTATATATTTTAACTGTCAACCTGTATACCTTTCTACTTTTTTAGTGATTATGTTAGATTTTTATATGTCCAAACTCATTGCTTAAACTAAGAAAATTTCGTTACTTATTTCTTATAATTGATGGATGAAAATATTTTATTTCATTACTCTGCCCATTTTTGTTGCATTTAATAAGAAAGTGCATTGAACTAGCTTTACAGAGATATGAGTCTTACTCTGTTTCGAAAAGTATGAATACGTTAGGTGTTTTAATTTAAGGGTTAAGTATCTACTACTACTTTTCCTTAACTGAGATGGTTGCAGTTTTTTACATCTCACTTTCAATTTTTATACCTTTAACCCATAAAATGGGTAAATAAGGGTATAATGGTTTCGTGCAAAAGTATGTAAGAGGTAGAAAGAAGCATCTTAGACCCCATAAAGTATATATATTCTTGATCAGCATCAACAGCCAAGACGATATAGCCATGTCCGTCTGTCCGTCTGTCTGTCAGTCTGTCTGTCTGTATGAACGCGTGGATCTCAGAGACTACAAGAGCTAGAGACTTCTGATTTTGTATTTAAGTTCTCCTATACCATGAGCAGAACAAGTTTGCTTCAAACTATCGATAACTATTCTGGTTTCCGATATACACATGCAATTGATAACAAAAAATATCGAATTTAGAAAATCTAAAAATGAGGGTTGAAATGATGGGTAATGATAGAACTTTTCTGAAAAATTCGTCCAAGTCGGTTAAGAAACACCGGTGATATCTAATTTTATCGATTGAAGTTAAGTCAGTATACTAAAGACAATTATAAATTTAATTTATTTATTGCAACTGGGTTCAGGGTATCTTTTATTCGGGCTCTCCCAACAAGAGCCTTCTTACTTGTTATTTAAGCAATTTGTTTTTGCATTTTAGTGCACTGTATATTCAATGCATTAATGCGCAACAAATAAGAATGTATTTTGGTGCTGATCGGCTGGTGTCGTAGACACTAATGGTGATTTCTTTTGTAGAAAAAAATGTTACCCGTTTTCAGGCAGCATGTTTTAAATTTTGCATTTACCCTGTTAAAGTGTTGCCGTTTTGCCCGAAAAAGGGCAACACTTTTACTACCACAAACAATAAAAAAAAAGGCAACACTTAATCAATCAGCTGACAAGTGACATACGCAATAAGCGCTAAAAAAATTTACAAAAATAACATGGATGAGCAAATATCTCCTGGATCTTTTAAGAAAATACAAGGTAATTAATCAATTTTATTTTTGTTAGTTGTACGAATGTCTTCCACCACGGTAGTCTCTTCTTCCATAGTAGCTACTGCTTGCATATTTATCAATGAGATATTCGCTGCTTTGTCTATCAACCCGAAATTTTTTTTTAAACTGAAAACATAACTGGAACAATTAGCTCTTCTTTTTTTTTTTTTATATGTTCATCTTTAATAACTTACGTCTCCCTCCGAATATTCATTACATATATCCACAAAATTTTCAATACGATCGTGCTGTTCCCTCATTTGCTGCATATCCAGTTCATCTTCCGATGATGAACTTGATTCCATCAAAATTGATGTTATTTCCGTAGCTATTAAATATACGTTATCCATTTCACTCCCGAAAAACCTCAATATTGAATGTGTATGATATTTATAACTTGTTTACTTTATTGTATTTTATCATTAGAGTGACCATATTTTAGCACGAAAAAGTATTCTGATTGTATATACCCAATAAATTTGAAATTTTTAAACATCAATTCAACAATATCTTGTACATTTGTGAATTCATTCATAAATCGTTCATTAATTTCATATTTATTGTGGAAATATGATCAAAATACTTTTTCGTGCTTTAATATGGTCACTTTACTATGTCAAACACTATTAAAATGCAACCCTGATCAAACAACACTCTCGTTTATTTCAGGGTGAGAAATGTTGCATTTATGTTGCATTCATAGGGCAACACTGTAAGAAAAGAACACAAACATATGGGGCAAGGGTAGCCCTAATTCACAAAAGAACACAAAAAAGTGCAACCTCAAAAAATGTAACATAATGCTACATTTTTTGTCAGAAAAGAAATCGCCATAAGTCTACAGTTGTGCAACGATGCTCACGAATTGCGGAAATTGAAACATTTGCTGAGACATTATTTTTTTTTTTTTTTTTTCCATATTCCGAGAATTCGGCAAATGCCTTGGACAAGTGCACTTCTAAATACACTTTCGACATTTGTGCGCATAGCTTCATAGCTATATGGTAGTTGCGATATTAAAATTGTTGGAAAGTGCCATAGAGCTAAAACATGAAAGAGTAAATATGAACAGCAATGCAAAACTGATATTTGTCTGCCTATTTTACTAGACGCTTGTTTATATTCCTTTTCGCCTGTTTCTGCAAATGGTCGATCAGCACCAAAAATGATATTTTACTGCCTCGGACGTCTTGGTTTTCTTAGGTTTTTGTAGTCATATAAGAAATATGGACGAAATTTAATCTAAATATTGGCTCTTAAGGGTTTGCTTAGCGACACACACACATGCTAATGGGAGCTAGCAAAAACAAAATATCAACAAGTGGAAACGTTGCAGTCGGACGCAACCGACTGCGGTATACTCGATACCAGTATTAAAAATTTTGATGCCCATCCATGTGGGATGTCAATTGCTATCTTCATACCAAATTTGGTGACTCTAGCTCAAAGTTTGTAAAAGTGGGGAAAGGGGGGCTGGGGGCGGTATGGTTGGGCTTGGCATCCAAATTTTTGCTGCAGATCCTTGTGGAATGTCAAATGCTACCTTCATACCAAATTTGGTGACTCTAGCTCAAAGTTTGTATAAAGTGGGGAAAGGGAGGCTGGGGGCGGTATGGTTGGGCTTGGCATCCAAATTGTTGCTGCAGATCCTTGTGGAATGTCAAATGCTACCTTCATACCAAATTTGGTGACTCTAGCTCGAAACATGTAAAAGGTGGGGACAGGGGGGCTATGGGGCTTGGGGCGGTATGGGTGGGCGTGGCATTCAAATTTTTGCTGCCGATCCATGTGGGATGTCAATTGCTATCTTCATACCAAATTTGGTAACTCTAGCTCGAAGTTTGTATAAAGTGGGGAAAGGGGGGCTGGGGGCGGTATGGTTGGGCGTGGCATCCAAATTTTTGCTGCAGATCCTTGTGGAATGTCAAATGCTACCTTCATACCAAATTTGGTGACTCTAGCTCAAAGTTTGTAAGAGCTGTGGAAAGGGGGGCTGTGGGGCTGGGGGCGGTATGGTTGGGCGTGGCATCCAAATTTTTGCTGCAGATCCTTGTGGAATGTCAAATGCTACCTTCATACCAAATTGGTGACTCTAGCTCAAAGTTGTATAAAGTTGGGAAGGGGGGCTGGGGGTGGTATGGTTGGGCTTGGCATCCAATTTTTGCTGCAGATCCTTGTGGAATGTCAAATGCTACCTTCATACCAAATTTGGTGACTCTAGCTCAAAGTTTGTATAAAGTGGGGAAAGGGGGGCATTGGGGCTGGGGGCGGTATGGTTGGGCTTGGCATCCAAATTTTTGCTGCAGATCCTTGTGGAATGTCAAATGCTACCTTCATACCAAATTTGGTGACTCTAGCTCGAAGCATGTAAAAGGTGGTGAGAGGGGGGCTATGGGGCTTGGGGCGGTATGGGCGGGCGTGGCATTCAAATTTTTGCTGCTGATCCATGTGGGATGTCAATTGCTATCTTCATACCAAATTTGGTAACTCTAGCTCGAAGTTTGTAAAAAGTGGGGAAAGGGGGGCTGGGGGCGGTATTGGTGGGCGTGGCATCCCAATTTTTGATGCAGATCTTTGTGAAATGTCAATTGCTATTTTCATATCAAATTTGGTGACTCTAGCTCGAAAAATGTAAAAAGTGGGGAAAGGGGGGCGAAATGGGTGGGCGTGGTTCCAAAACTTTGATTCAGATTTTTCGTCGGGGTCGTTACCAGCTATCTTCCCACCAAATTTGGAGGCTCTAGCTCCACAACTCTGGAAGATACACGCATTCCCGTTTTTGACGAAGCGTTGGGGTGGATGGGTGCGGCTAGGGCAGTATTGGTGAGCGTGGCATCCAAACTTTTGACGCAGTTTTTAGGGGGTCATTATTACTTATCTTGGCACCAAATTTGGTGGCTCTAGCTCAAAAACTGTGGGAGATATAGCCATTTCTGATTTCAAAATGTGGGGGGCTGGGGGCGGAATGGGTGGGCGTGGCTCCAAAACTTTGATGCAGTTTTTTGGGGGTCGTTACCAGCTATCTTCCTACCAAATTCGCTGGCTCTAGCTGCACAACTCTGGAAGATACACGTATTCCCGTTTTTGACGAAGCGTTGGAGCGGATGGGGGTGGCTAGGGCAGTATTGGTAGGCCTGGCATCCAAACTTTTGATGCAGTTTTTGGGGGGTCATCATCGCCTATCTTGGCACCAAATTTTGTGGCTCTAGCTCAAAAACTGTGGGAGATATAGGCGTTTTTGACTTTAAAATGCCGTGGGGCTGGGGGCGGAATGGGGGGCGTGACTCCAAAATTTTTTATGCAGTTTTTTGGGGGTTGCTTGTAGCTATCTTCTTACCAAATTTGGTAGTTCTAGCTGTAAGGATGTGCGAAATATGTGGATTTATCGGTTTTGAGTTATCGAATTTATCGATTTGCCAGCCCCTCAGTTATCGTAGAACCCCCATCTTGACACTTAAATTTACTATCCCATAGATAAAGAGAATTTCAAGTCTCTAGCTTGAAGGGTGTGGAAAAAACTTGCAACCATACGGACGGACAAACGGACAGACACCATGACGGACATTGCACAAAACCAATATACTCTCTACCTTCGGTATCGAGTATAAAAATCATTACAAAGTCCAGGACTATCAAAACTGCAAACTTATGAAAACTCACATTTATATAAAAGTATATGTAGGTTGATATGAATAAACATTTGTGTATTGCTGTTTTACAGCTAGGTCACAAAAACTATAAAGCAGGAGGCAAACCATATGAACACATGAAGAATACACACGCTCATAAGCATGATGTCACAGGCGATCTGCCCAGATAACAAGGGTCTGATCGCTAGAAAATAGCTGGCGACGGGCGCATACATACAATATGGCTGGCTGGCTGTGCTACTGTAGAACATGTCGTACAGCGACAGAAAGCAGAATGATTTGCATTTTTCTCATGACCCACCAGAAAAGCAAAACTAGACCACAAATGCGATCTCTGAGAGTAATGTAGCCAGGCTTTTCGGTTCCCATTTGCAGTAGAATCCGGTCATAAGGACTTTCAAGGGACCGACGATATATCGGCGTTATACCCGGAAGAAGGTCTAACCGAAAGGAGCAAAAAAAATTTGTATTAATATTTATTTTATGGTTGCCAAGTTTGTTATTGGTTTTAAAATAAAACAAATTAATTTTTTAATAATAAAAAAAAAGAACTTGGAAAAAAGCAAAAAAAAAAATATACAGTCGTCGCGACGACGCGTCGGCATAAGTATTTTTACATGTTCCTTAACCCTCATCCTGTATTTTGGGCAAATTTCGCCCAAACGCGCTTTTAGCTGTACGTATCTGACGTATATTTAGAAATATCGGCATGTAACTTCTTGACAATTACTTATTTTAGTATATTTAGCAGTGTTGTGAAAATTAAAATTGTGGCTCCATTAGCGACTCTCCCACGAAGAAAGTGACAAACCTTGTATTTTGGGCAATTTTTGCCCAATCTAATTTTCCGGTGTTTCCGCAAGCAACGCATAAACCAATGTTCGTCAAGTCTCATACTATCATGCAAATAAACTGATTGACATACCCAGAATTTTTTTTAATGCGATCTCGTCTGCAAAAAAAAACAACATAATACCTACAAGTTTCGTTGCCCAACAACAAAAATATTAGGGGTCCGTTACATTCTTGGTTGCGATTAGACGATAAAAAAAAAATACGAAAAATTGTATATTGCATTGCTTATGGGAAGAGCAGCTCATCTCTATATATATAAAAGAGCTTGTCCTGATGATAATGGAAGAGCCACAGCCTAAACGAAAAGAGCTAGAAGGCTGAAATTTTCACACAATTTTCCATGCAGGTAGTAAGTGAGCACTAAGAAGGGAATTTTTATTTGGACAACTCCTTCAAGTACCTCCCATACGATTTGAAGCACTTTTTACCCATTTTAAAAAACAAATTACAATTACAACAAGTACCCATTCCACTACTATCGCCTGATTGTCGCACAAGCTGAGAGTTTGATCCCTAGCGAGAATACAAAAACAAAACAAATGCGCAGTGACGCCTTCGCGTCGCACAAGTAAAGTCATAAAAAAAAGGTTCTTACACTTGCAAAAAAGAAACGGATTTCCGCTTCTTAATGAATAAGTGCATACACAATTAAGTGAACAATGCGCTTGAAAATAATTTTCATAATTTTATGTACATGTATCACTTCGCACAGTGCACATTTTTTTTTCAAATTTGTGTGCCTTTGACAATTGATTTACGACCCAAGTAGCGTTTGTTGTTGTTGTCACTGTTTTTGTTGGGCCCGAATTGCAACATTTTGTTGGTGTCATTGATTTTAAAAAAGCAACAGCAACATAACAAAACTTGGTGCGTCCAGAAAAATTTCCCACACCAGAATATGTTATGGGGGTGGATTCGCCTACGTGCTGCTTGTATAACTCAGACAAAACGTAACACACTAACATTATTGATATATTATTGATATACAATTTCGAATAAGCAAAGGGCGTTCACATAAGCGCGCGTGTTGCTCTTATGATAATCAGATAATATGAAATCTCGCTCCGATCATGCTCCTTTGTTGTTGCTCATTTACGTTCACTCTCTATTTTATTTTCAAACATAAATCTTAATATCCCTAACTCCTCCGCACTCACTAAGCTAAGCTTGCCATAACTAAGAGGCTGCTGTTTAAGGAATTGCATTGCCTAATTTGCACCACCCCTACCTAGCTCTTAACAACTTTATGTTTTAAAATAGAATGGTAAGGGAATTGGTTAAGCATTTTAGTTCATATTTAATGTGAAAAAAGAAAGTTGCTTTTCGTTTCAGTGAATTTTTTAATATTGTTTATATAAAGGATAATAATAACAACGAAAGTTATTTTTTGAATCAGTGAGTTTTTCAATATTCTGATTTTCGCATTATATATATACACTCCTTTTAAAATCTTTATATGTATATGTTAATTTAAAACACGTATTTTATGATAAGTTATAAAAAATATTTAATTGCTATTATTTAAATATTTAAATAACGATTAACGTATTTTAATTTATTTTGTTCTTTTTTAAACACAAGACAATTAAGTCGATTTTCGGCTTAATAATTGAAGCAACATTATGTATAGTTGTCTTCTATTTTGCATATTATATAATAGTTATATAGACGCTGCTTTAGTGCATTTAAAAATCAAATAAAACTAAGCAGTCTGAATATTCTATTAAATTAATATAAGTTGGTACATATATTCAATTTTATTGAATTCTATACTTACGTATAGACACTGTAACGTTGTGACAATCGTTTTAAAATGAAGTCAATTGACTCACAGCCAAATTAAAATATGTCTATTGAAACTTTAGATATTAGTGGGATATTGGTGCCGCATTCAGTTGTTAACATAATTGGTGATGGAGCCTGTCTTTTTAGATCTATTTCCTACCTTTTATTTGGTATGCAAGGCTTCCATGGCACCATACGCCAAAATATTGTTGAACATGTTGTAACCAACTGGAAAACTTTTGCTTGCTTCAGCATAAACTTAAATGGAGAGTGTTATAGCTCTTCTGAACAACGTGAGTGCGCTATGTCATACTCATATACTTATGGTACTGCATGTGAGCTTCAAGCAGCAGCAGAAATTTTTGCTGTAAATTTCTAAGTTTTTCAGAATGGAAATTTATTACAAGCATTCGAAAAATAATATGCATCCCGTAAAAAGATTGCGTTTTACCGGTCTATTAATGAATGGACATTTTGATGTTTATATTCCTTTAGAGGAAGTATTAACTCAAGATTCTGATACGTCAAGTGAATGTATAACTGAAAATGTTAAAAATCCTGTTAAAAGACGTAGTCGATTCACCGGCAAAACAGAAAATAAGTACTAAAACCTTCATTTGAAAAAAATAGTCATTAGGGGTAAGCGCATAGAAGCATCAAAAAGATATCAGGTTAATAATTCTGAGGCTCATAGAGTTGCAGTGAAAAGAGACCAGGCTAATAATCCTGAAGCTCATAGAGTTGCAGTGAGAAGACATCCTAATGCACGTCAAGAAAGGCGTTTGCGTGCATGGAGTGTTAAAGCCATGTCTGGCTTAAACTATGATTTTGAAATAGCTTACAAGTCAGATAAAATTACTCAACTTGCTTAATGCTTTAAAATGGAAAAATTATTCTTTAGGTATCTGTTGCAAGGCAGGAAAAGTTAAGCTTTCCCAAAATTAAAGTTTGACTGATCCACTTAAAAGCTTAATAATTGGTGGACATCCCAAGCATGATCATTTCATTGATCTTGTAAGAAAGTATAACAGCTGCTTTCAAATGACTTCTTTTGGTAGTATAAAAATTATAAATGAAAGTTGGTCAACATTTAAAGTCCAAGGACAAGTGTATCACTTAATTGGTAGTGTCCGAACTTTGCCAAATGAAGAAATGCAGTTTCTTCAAATTTATTTTGTTGGTGATGATGAAAAGGAAGCTCAACTACGTTGCAAAAATATTTCAAATGTTGATTGTAGCGTAGTAAAGGTTCTTCAAAGTATGTTTCATCATCATAATCGTAACGTAAAAGATCTAAAAATGGCTCTCAATAAAATACCAACAAGTACTAAAGACTATAAATTGGTTATACATGCTGATCGAACACCCGCTGGTGCACATTAAGGGCTTTACAATGCACCCCAATCAAGTGAAGTAGCTTTAGTTATTGTTGGTAAGCAATTTGAAAAGCACGATATTATTATTGAAAGCCATAATAATAAATTACATCGTATAAGTGAGGTGCATCGATCATACGATGCCTTTCAGTACCCTTTGCTATTTCCTTATGGCGAAGATGGCTATTAAGTGGATATACCACAATTAAATCCATTATTAAACAAGTAAGAAGGCTCTTGTCGGGAGAGCCCGACTAGAAGATACCCTGAACGCAGTTGCAATAAATATGTAAATTAAATTTATAATTGACTTTGGTATACTTACTTAACTTCAATCGATAAAATTAGATATCTCCGGTGTTTCTTAACCGATTTGGACGAATTTTTCAGAAAAGCTCTATCGTTACCCAGTATTTCAACCCTCATTTTTACATTTTTATTGTTATCGATTTTTTGTGTATATCGGAAACCAGAATAGTTATCGATAATTTGAAGCAAACTTGTTCTGCTCATGGTATAGGAGAACTTATATACAAAATCTGAAGTCTCTAGCTCTTGTAGTCTCTCAGATCCACGCGTTCATACAGACAGACAGACAGACAGACGGACAGACAGACAGACAGACGGACGGACAGACGGACATGGCTATATCGTCTCGGCTGTTGATGCTGATCAAGAACATATACACTTTATGGGGTCGGAGATGCTTCCTTCTGCCTGTTACATACTTTTGCACAAAACCATTATACCCTTATTTACCCATTTTATGGGTTAAGGGTATAATGACGAGCCTGATTCTCTACTTCAATGGTGGCGTGGAAAAGAGAATATTCAATTCTTTGTTTTAATTTGTTGTTAAATATTTTCTTATTTATTTATTTTTTATGTATCTTCTATTGCTAAAATGTATATAGACTATCCGCGCAGCGAAGTAAGCGGGCCACTTACTAGTGTATACATAAACTGCTCGCCTAACATAACAGTAATTTTCGAGAACGAGTGAAAACAAAAGAGGCAACTTTGCAAATGTTCATAAGGCGTTGATGATTACCGATTTAGACTGTGTGTTTTGTTTTTCAAAGTCAAAATAAATAGTTTTGTTTTGCCCTAAGATTACTCAGGAAAAGAAAAAACAATGCCCAAAAGGGTATGTATAAAAATATGTTTATACTTTTCCATAAAGTGAGAATATAAATAAATTTCAATAAGTCGGCGGCGCTTACTCGATGCCAAATAGAAGAGCTGCTGAGCGAATCAGACAGTGAGGCTGAAGGGCGTATCCCTGACCATGAAAGCTCTCTTGAAGATTTCGAAATCTCACCGGATGAAAGATCAGTGACATGTGTTTCCATTTCCGAGGGAGAAAGTATTTACTCCGATGAACAACAATTTTTTGTTCCAGAGCAAGACCCACCTTCTGGTTTTATTTCTAAGGACAAAAAAACAATGTGGTACGAAAAATGTGGCAGCTCATTGGTTGGTAGGAAAAGGAAAGAAAACATAATTACTGCTGCTCCAGGACCAACTCAGTATGCCAGTGCACGTGTTAGTGATATCAAATCTACATTTGAGTTGTTTATGACAAAGGAGATGCAAATTATTATTATAAAGATGAAAAATATTGAAGGTATTCACCATATTTTCGACAACTTTGCACATTATAAACTTATTTATACATTACTAAATAGGTATAAAAGTGTTTGGAGAAGCTTAGGAGGAAATAAACCATGCTTCCTTGAATGCATATGTTGGATTGCTGCTATTAGCTGGCGTGTATCGCTCTTGTGGTAAACCAATGGAATGTTTATGGGACGATCTGAAAGGAAGACCCATATTCAAAGCAACAATGTTGCTGCGTAGATTCCAAAATAAAAGCAGAGCTCTTCGATTTGACAATAAATCAGATAGGGCGGATCGGCGAGCTCGTGATAAGCTGGCACCTATAAGAGTTTTGTGGGACAGATGGGCTCATAATTTGAAGATTATGTATAATCCAAACGAATGCGTGACAGTTGATGAGCATCTAGTGGCATATCGTGGAAAACGTTCATTTAGGCAATATATTCCTTTGAAGCCAGCTAAATATGGAATTAAAATTTGGACACTGTGTGTGACTCTAACACCAACTGTGCCTGGTCTATGCAAGTGTATATCGGACGAAATCGTAATTGCGCTCCTGAAAAGAACCAAGGCATGCGAGTTGTACTAGAACTTGCAGAAGGACTCAAAGGCCAGAATATAACTTGCGATAACTTTTTCACCTCATACGATCTTGCTGTTGAACTGCTGAAAAAGAAAATGACAATAGTTGGGACTGTCCGTAAAAATAAGTTATTTCTACCTCCACGTATTTTGGACATGAGAAAAATACCTGTCTTTTACTCAGAGTTCCTTTTTGAACATAAATATTATGTAACTTTAGTAGCTTATGTTCCAAAAAAAATATCGGTGCGTATATCTAATAAGCACATTGCACCAAGACGCAAGAATACACGATAGCCAGTCCAAGATACCAGAAATAATAGAGTATTATAACCAAACAAAGGCTGGGGTGGATACACTCGACCAACTGGTTGCCACATATACTTGCAAGCGAAAGACTAATAGATGTTTCTGCATGCAATGCTTTTGTGATTTGGACAGCAATAAATCCCGAGTGGAACAAATCAAAGCATTTTCGTCGCAGACTCTTTTTGGAAGAACTGCGATTAAAGCTTTTGAAAGAGGAAAAGCAGGAGCGTAAGACACAGCCATATGGCACTGTCGCCAGAAAGCTAACTCACCCGAAAAAAGAGAGAAAAACAAAGAGAGCCCGTTGTCATTTCTGAGAAAACCCTGTGTAATAATTTACTACAGTCTGATTTGGGTGCTTTGTCAGCCTGGTGTCGTACTAACTTACTAAATTTAAATTGTTCTAAATGTAAAGTCATGTCTTTTTGTCATACTGCTCAGTACTTGCTTGATGCTTCACCACTTGACCGCGTGTTTGAAATTAAAGATTTAGGCATTATTATTGATCCTAAATTAAAGTTTGACGCTCATATTTCCTATATGGTCAATAAGGCCATTAATGTCCTTGGCTTCATCAAGCGGTCGTCGAAAGAGTTTAATGATCCGTGCACCACTAAAACGCTTTATACATCCCTAGTACGTCCCATCCTAGAGTATGGATCTTGTGTGTGGTCCCCACAATACTCGATTCACCAGGATAGAATTGAATCTGTGCAGAAGAAATTTCTTCTCTTTGCCCTTAGAAGTTTTAACTGGGTTCCTGGAGTTGACTTACCCCCGTATTCAAGTAGACTCCTTTTAATAAATCTTCCCTCCCTGTTAAACCGTAGAACTATGCATGGAGTATTATTTATTACTAACCTACTTAATGGTGAAATCGACTCATCAGTTCTTTTGAGTCGAATTAAATTTAATGTCCCAATTAGATCTTCACGTAACTTTTTACCCCTTAGCCTTGATCGTTGCTTCAGCAACTATTTAATTCATGAACCATTTCGTGTTATATCTTCTGACTATAACAAACTTTATTCTCTTGTCTCCTTGGATGCCTCAACTCCAGTACTAAAAAGATCGACCCTTTTTCTTTACCTTATCGTAACCACTAATTACTAATCTATCGCTGGTCTGATTGGGTTTTTCTGGGTTGTTCCCAATCCTTGCAACAAATGTTGGACTACTCAATTTTTTATTGAATTTCCCAGAGCTTTAACGTTAACTTTTAATTATATTTTCAGATTTATATATTATTCTGTATTTTACTTAATTTAATTATTTTAACTATTTTAATTTAAATTAAATTTGATTTCATTTATCTGTCATCTGCTCTTAGCTGACTATATATATATAAATAA
The DNA here is from genome assembly GCA_030179655.1 of Scaptomyza flava. Taxonomy (NCBI): domain Eukaryota; kingdom Metazoa; phylum Arthropoda; class Insecta; order Diptera; family Drosophilidae; genus Scaptomyza; species Scaptomyza flava. The sequence continues at coordinate 35,474,597 of JARNME010000404.1, read as the reverse complement.
ATAAATAAATAAAAAAAAACAAGTCTAACAGCACTAAATACAACACAAAATGCAAAAGCTGTAACTTTTTTGAGTGCAAAAATCATTCTATTACAGAAATTATATGCAATGCCTGCAACAAAATGTAATATAACTAAAAAAAATATATTGGGCAAAGTTGGCCCAAAATACAATATTCGTTGCTTTTTTTTACTGGATGAGGGTTAATATGAAAACTTTAATAAAATCGAGTGTTTTTTTGATATTATAGCTCAATATTAATTAAAAAAAATATAGCCTCCCTTAGCACTTATAACTTTTTGCAGTATGTTATTATGTATTCTAGTGAAATATCCTTCCATAGCATATCAATTTCGGAAATGGTGTCCTCTCGTGTCCTTGTCAGATCTACACATCGTTTTCGTTTGATATTAGCCATACATTTTCCATAATATTTGTTGGAAATACATCTGGCAACACTCTTCACATTCAGTGCATATCGATAGATTGATGTGCTTCTTCTACCCAGTCGTTGATCTGATGTTATATCGAGCGCACCACCAAGCGGACTGCGCAACCCCGTATATTGAATTTAATACAATCGCTATCAACTGTACACTTATAGTAATAAACTAATAAAGTTACCACAATATTAATGTCAGGACTTTGGGGTGGCCAATTCAGAGTGTTTACCCCTACCTCGTTTAAAAACTGAGTAACTGATTTTGCCTTGTGGCACGGCGCGTTATCCTGTTGGAATACAAAATTTTCTCCAATCAAAAGTTCACCTGATGGGCAAGCGTTATCCTTCAGGACACGTAAATATTTGTTTTTGTCCATTGTTCCAGTCATAGGGACCAAGTTTCCAACCCCATTATATGATAAACATCCCCAAAACATTACTGATCCACCTCCATGGCTTACCCTATCACAAACCGGCACCTTTTTTTTTGTGTGTTGTTTGTGGCATTCTTCTTTTTTTGAGCAATGGTAATGAAAAGAGCTTTCATCACTCCACAAAACGTTCTGCCAAAAGGATGGGGGCTTGTCAATATATTTTTTTGCAAATTCAAGTCGTTTGATTTTATTTCTTGTTGTAATTTGTGGAATATTTCTGGCAATGTAGGTGCCATAATTCGCTTATTTTAATCGTCTCCGGGCTTTCCTTTCGCTAATATCAATGTTTGTGTTGCTTGACAGCTTATTGGCAACAGTTTTCGGTGTTACTAACGGATCTATTTTAAATTTCCGCAAAATAAAGCGATCGGTGTGTTCGGTTGTTTTTACGAGGTCTGCCACAACGTTCTATGTTTTTTGTGGTGTGGTGTTTTTTATATTTATTAATTTGGTAATAAACAGTTTGGCGGGGTACATTGCATAATTTAATTATAATTTCTACGGAAATAGCAGAGTTATACTTCGCCACCATTTTTAATTTTTTAACAAATTCACTTAATTCATTTTTTTAAACCATTGTTAAGCAAAACTATTATGCAAAAGTGTTCTTATCAGCACTTTAAATCAGTGTTCAATATTCACACACGCGTAGGTTAGCTCCAAGATCAATAGCAGTTCGACACAGACTAAAGAGATCAAATGTCAAAATACTTTTGTCCATCTGCTATCAGCTTGCGAAAGAGGAGAAAGCGTAAATCAAGATAACACATAACGGAACTAAATCAAATTCTTTCAATTCGGCTTTTTGTTGACATGTGCTTTGTTGTGTATTAGGTAAAAAAGACGTTATATGTTCCAAAAAATTTAACCACACAGAAAAACATAGCCCATGGTTTAATCAAAATAATTATGCCGACGACTGTATATAGTAAGGGAGAAACCCTAATGTTGGACACCCTTTGGTTTTTGTGACATAAGACTGTCCAAAATCAACGTACAGCTTATCTGTTAGTATCGTTGAAAAGCTTGTTCAATTGCGCATCGATTGGTAGAAGGCATTATACACATTTCATTTATGTTTAATGATATATTTCACATTTAATGAAAAAACTCAAAATCACGATTTTCAAAAAAGTGCCCCGAAGTTGGACACCCCCTTTTATCTTGTGAAAATGCAGCCAATAAAATAAAATAAAATGCCATATCATTGTTTTTATGTAAAATTTTGTTTTTTATGCAATTAAACAATGAAAATCAAACGAATTTATTATTTTATTAATTATTATTACTCGAAATGAGCAGTATCGCAAGCAATGCACCGATATATCGATTGATGTATCGATCTATACATCGCATGCTCATCATTGCTCACATACCTTATTAATATGGCGCGAAATATGTAAACAAACTAATTATTCTTTTTTTTGGGTTTTTTTTCATCAAAACCATTTATTATGAAATTATTATTCAATTAACTATGAAATTCAACTTAAAGTTTCTTTATTTGGTTTTTTTCATTTAAACCATAAAATTTCAATTTCCATTTCTTGTTGCGCGCTCATTTTGATACATTTTTATGAAGATGACACGATCATCGATACAATTGAATGAAAATATCTATTACAATTAATCGTGTTCAATTGTGAAACATCAACAGTGTCCAGATTAGAAGAGAGCACGGTTTTAACATTTTTAAATGTAAAACCCAAAATATTGAAAAAAAAAAAATGTTTGATTGCAGAATATGAAAGAGCATGATGAAACGAATAAGAAGAAATTTATTAACCGTTGCTGAATCAGGGAATAATTCAATTACATAAGCGTTGAAATTTTAAAAAGTTTAGGTCGGAATATCGGTATTTTAATTTTTGTCTCTGAATTAGCCAAAACTAGGTATTAACACCTGTAGACCATGTCAAAAGAAAGCCGGCACTGAAAGCTATCTGTCACAGTAATTAGACCGCGCTGGCATCAAAACTCGCAAAATAAAGGGGGGTGTCCGACTTCTGTACAGTGTCCGAGATTGGGGCTTCTCCCTTATACATATGTATATTATATATATATAACATTTACAATATAAATAACACTCATGAACAAAAATAACAAACAGAACGAAATTCGTCCGAACGGACGTCTTGCCACAATGACAAACACTTTGCGACAGACGCTTGGTACTGAAACAAGAGTGCGCTCGCTCCCGTGACTCTACCGTATTAATTGTATCATGGTGCTTAGTTGCAGAAAAGCAGCCGACTCAGACGGTTGAGTCATGCGGTAGTGCTGTTTATATTATGCCCCAAAACAACCACAAAAGAAAATACTATTACGTACAAGCTTATTTATTTGAAGGTGCAGGGTTTCTGGGTTTGGCAACTATTAATATATTTAGTTATAATATAGAATAATGGTTTGGCAATAATTAAATCTAGCTTTAATAAAAAATGTGAGTTTGTGTGCATACACAAAAGAAACACAATAGAAATGGACTAGACGAATGATTAATGTTGGATACCCTATTAAAATATAAGTGCTATTGTGGATATGTAGTTATAGATTATATTTGCAATAATTGCACATTTTGATTATTTTGATAAGCAAAGGTTGGCAGTAGCTCACAATTGAGATATAACTAGAAACAGTTTAATAACATATCATCTTCCAACATGGTCAGAGTATCCAACATTTATCATTTGTCTAGTGAAATTCTGTTTTTATTCGTTTGCACATACACACACACAGACTAACATAGCGGACTTCTTTAATAAGAGAATTAACTGACGAATGATGAACCCCAATTCAAAAAGTAAGCCCAAATTCAATAAAACATAATTTTTGTTCAAGAAAACGTGCTCATAGCAATAATACAGTTACAAATACACCAACAAACAGGTGTTAACACATCGCCCGTGAGTTCCAAGACTCGTTGATTTTTTATACCCTTATCCCATAAAATGGGTTAAAAGGATATAATGGTTTTGTGTAAAAGTATGTTACAGGCAGAAGTAAGCATTTCACACCTCATTAAGTATATAAATTATTGAAAGATGAGTCTTTATTAAAGGATTCTTTTTGTATTTTATTTGAGTGGCCACTTGTGGCTTCATTTATTCGATAAATCAAACTGAACTGCAAATTACAAATTGGTCTTATAAATACGCTAGCCCTGTCGTGATAACTGCAGAGCAAGCGTTTCCCACGATGTGGCCCCAGCGTCAGTTCCAAGAACTTTCGTTTTCCGTAAGAGCGACGTTACACGATGTCTTAGAGCGTTGAATTGTGTGTCAACTCGACGCTGCACAATATTAAGGGTGTTGACCCATTATGTGTTAACTCCTCCCTCGCTAAGATTTAGGCCGTCCTCAGACTTCTTAAAGTTGTCGATGGCGACCCGCAAAGAAGCTGATTTCCTGGCTTTTACGTGGCCCCGATGTAGTTGCCAAAGAAGGACTCAGATGATTACTGCTAGAACTGTAGCCGCGGTGAAGTTTGCAGGTGTCGTCAAAAGATCCTTTTCGACGTTGTTAATGTACCGCAGGTTTTCAATGCTCAGTCTTCGAAGAAATGACAGACTGAGAACCTCTTGATGGCCAGTGATATTTACGAGAGCCGAAGACGCTGATCCAGGGAATCGTTGGACTCTGGCCTTCGAGTTACGGAACAAAGAACCATTTATTTTCACTTCATCCTTAAATGTCAGCATAAACGTGCCGTGGATCGTCACTTCCATGCCACCGGACATGGTAACCGTAGCAGCCTCTTCGTTGATTATAATGACTCCGTCGTCTACAACTTCTGTTGATTCCAGATGGCTGGGACGAGTGGTGTATAGTGCGGTGGTGCCAGCGTGTAGTTTTTGTGCGCATGTTGTGAAGGCTAGTTCTTTGCAAAACGTTGATGTAAGCGTAGCACTGCAGTTTCCAATAGCCAGGATGTTATTGTCGCAATCTGCAGCGTTGTTGTATCCCTGAAAGTTTATTACGGTGCCGTTGAAAGGGACAGGAAACAGAGTGACCTTTTTACAAACTAATCTAGGTTTGGGAAATTTTATTATAAAGTGTAACAAATTAGCAAAACCATTATGCAAAAGTTTTCTTATCAGCACTTTAAATCAGTGTTCAATATTCACACACGCGTAGGTTAGCTCCAAGATCATTAGCAGTTCGAAACAGACTAAAGAGATCAAATGTCAAAATACTTTTGTCCATCTGCTATCAGCTTGCGAAAGAGGAGAAAGCGTAAATCAAGATAACACATAACGGAACTAAATCAAATTCTTTCAATTCGGCTTTTTGTTGACATGTGCTTTGTTGTGTATTAGGTAAAAAAGACGTTATGTGTTCCAAAAAATTTAACCACACAGAAAAACATAGCCCATGGTTTAATCAAAATAATTATGCCGACGACAGTATAACGGCACATCTCATGGAATAGGCTATGAGGTCTGCACATGCACGGTGTAAACATTTGTGTGTCGTTGGAATTGCATTTCGACTCTCTCTTTCTCTTTCTCAGCAGCGTTGCTAAAACTAAGAGAGAGTAGTGAGAGTGTCGCTGTTACGCACACAAGCAAGGGTGCCGATCCCTTACAAATACATACACATCTAACAGCGTCTTTTGATGCTTAATTGCATTATTTCGCTGCATATATTTTTTTTTCGGCACGTCGCAACATCCGATTGAATTGTGAAAAATTTCGTCGGCATAAGCGTTTTGTCGCTAAAAGCGGAAACGTACTAAGCGGAGGCCTTTTCATATAAGTTTGTATGGGCACCAACCAAGTCATCGAGTTTTCGTGGCAATAATCGGACGGACGCTATAAGCAGAGTAGTTATAACCGAATTCTTCTGTATATGATGGAGTATCGCCATTTGGCGCCTCTATCTGTATACATTCTTATTGGCGCAACTCTGAAGTCTTCACACAGTTATCGATCTAAAATGTCGACACTTTACTGCCAAATCACTGAAAAGGGGTGGCAGCACTATCAGCTGACATGAATCGTTTTTATACCCTTAACCCATAAAATGGATAAAAGAGTATAATGGTTTTGTGAAAAAGTATGTAGCAGGCAGAAGGAAGCATCTCCGACCCCATAAAGTATATATATTCTTGATCAGCATCAACAGCCAAGACGATATAGCCATGTCCGTCTGTCTGTCTGTATGAACGCGCGGATCTCAGAGACTACATGAGCTAGAGACTTCAGATTTTATACATTAGTTCTCCTACACCATAAGCAGAACGATGCCACATGTGTGACGTTAAAAAGTACGGTCGAGTTTTTCCTGACGCTCCGTCCTTGTAGTGTTTTCGCAGTGCTAAACCTAAAGTGAAAACCAATTTTCCAAATTAATAAGCGCGTCAATAGGCTGGGCAACTCACCTGTTGTTCTCATCGCCTTTGCCAATCGCGTTCCTCTACCGGGTGGTTGTGGAGTCTCCCTTAAGCCGCGCGCAATCTAGGGCACTCCAACTGGTGTGAGTGGAAATACTACACGTAAACATTACACGTATTGCACACCCCAACTTCGTGGTGTGCTGCTTGTGCTTACAAGTGTGTTAGGAATACCACAGTGTCAGCTGATCGCGAGTACCAGGGCTGTGTTTGGCTGTGCCAGCTGAGCGAGAAGCGCTAAGCTACCCTCACTTGCTAATCATAGGTGGCACCAACACGAAAAGAGGTGTCTCAGCTGTGATTGGTTCGTGGACAGGGTGCAAGTGCAAACAAAATTTTTGTTGCATACGCGCAAGGATTTTGCGTTAAGCGCTGCATAGCCAACAGGCGCACCACTTGGCGATTTCTCCAGTAGGAAACTCCAAGCAGATTAAGCAGAAGGCCACGGTACCGGCTATTACCAACCCCCTCCGTTGCGGCGGTGCTCTGTGGGGCTCTGGTGACCGAGTCAGGGCGGTATAACCTCCACCGGTTCAAAACCTTAGGGAAACCTTTGGTCAACGCGGGACTGCTTGTAGATCTACAAGTGAGTGGAGACAAGTGGTTATAGTGGAAGGTATTGTGCGCCGCTCGGCATTGCCGAGGTCTCCCCCCCAGAAGAGTGCGCTACCCCCGGTGCGCAGCCTGGTAGCTCCAGGTGACATGCCTGCACCTGCGGCGGCCAGTCCACCCCAGGGGAAGAAGCCAGAGGAGGAAGATGCCTTTGTGCAGCTGGGTGCCATCCTGAACGGCCTTAATGCCCTTCTGTTCGGGCAGCGGCACGTAAACCAGCTGATGAGGGACCAAGCAGCGAAGGCACTTGAGCTATACAAAGTCTGCTCTGGCAGAAGCAAGACAGCTTCCAGTGATAGCGCGGATACGGCCACACAGACGTCGCCGATTGCAAGCTGTGTACTAGAGTAGCCGATAAGTGCACAGCAGAGTGCGGTGCTGCGAGGAGTACAGTGACTCCAAGAGCGGCGCGAGCTCGAGCCAGGCGCGAGCTACGCCCTCAAAGGAACAAATGGCATGCAAGTCCAGCGGCTTCGGAGTCGGTCCACGGATACGTGGCAACGGCTCAGCGAAGAAGTCAGCAAGCTAGCGGTAGCATCTGTAAGCCATACGAAGAGCATCGGATGCACTGGTAATAAGTACCAGCGAGCTTTCCTACAGCGAAGTTCTGTCGCTAGTTACGCGCAGAAGCGACGGAAAACTCAACGGAGTCCGCGACAAGGTCTCCAAAGCTCGTCGCACAGCAAAAGTTGACCTGCTACTGGAGTTGAATGGAGTAGGCCTGGAGTGCACTAAGCAGCTCAAGGACGAAGTGGAGCTTGTGCTGGGCAAGAGTGCAGTGGTTCGCTCATTTTCCGAGCAGACTCACTTTGCCATTCGGGACCTGGACGAGTTAGCCACTAAAGAGGAGATAGTGACTGCGCTGTCAGCGCAGGCAAACATACCAGCCGACGTATGTATCTTCAAGAGCATTCGACCTGGATATGGTAATACACAGGTGGCTCAGTTTTCAGTACCAGCACATCTGGCAAGCAGCATTACTGCCCTGCGCACAGTTCGCATTGGCTGGACCAGCTGCGTCATTCGCCAGCAGGAAGCGCGCACGCGGTGCTACCGCTGTCTGGAGATGGGACATACCGCAAGCAGCTGCCGTAACCCCGTGGATAGATCCCAGTGCTGCATCAGGTGTGGAGTTACAGGCCACAAGGCAGCGAGTTGCAAGAGCGAGGTGGCGAAGTGCTTCATCAGTCTACCTACCCCCTAGTCTGCAGCTATCAGAGTTCGCTAACACCCTGGACTCTCTGGTAGCAGACGCAAGAGGCCGTCACCCGATCGTCATCGCTGGAGATTTCAACGCGTGGGCAGAGGAGTGGGGCAGCTCGTCAACTAATGCCAAAGGACGGGGGTTGCTGGAGGCGTTCTCTCTCCTCGATGTGGCGCTCCTAAATCATGGAACGCAGCACACGTTCAGCAGAGCTGGACTGGGTTCGGTCGTTGACATAACATTTGTCAGTAGCTCGCTCTTCAGTTCGTCCACCTGGAGCATCGACGACTCCTTCAATGCAAGTGATCACGTTGCCATATGGTGTACCGTTGGAATACGCCCGGATCACGGTAATACTCCAGCTCACCACTGGCCTAGGTATCGTGTCGAGACGCTAGACATGCGGACTTTCAGTGCCCATCTGGAGTCTGCTGTGACCTCTGATAATACTGATAGCACTGAGGACGTGGTGGACAAAACGATGCGGATGCTAAGCCGTGCCTGCGATGATAGCATGACTAGGAGCAGAAGGTACCAGAGGCACCATGCCCCAGTATACTGGTGGAACGAGGAGATCGCTGAGGCTCGAAGCGAGTGGAACTATGCTAGAAGCCGCTACCAGCACTCACGTGGATCGCTGCTGTTCCATGAACGCCAAGCGGAATTCCTCGCCAGTAGGAGACGCTTCCAGAAGCTTATTAAAGACAGCAAGCGTAGATGCTTCCTGGACCTCTGCGACACAGCGGAAAACGACCCATGGGGCAATGCCTACAAGCTGGTAGTAAAACGCTTCAATGCCTCTCCACGCTGCCACCCCACGGACCCAAGATCAATAAAGGAGATAGTAAGGCACCTATTTCCCAGTGTGGATGAGGATATCGGCGAGCCCCCGCCTGTGCCAAGCACGCATTCTCAAATTGAGCCCATCATGCTAGAAGAGATTCGACACGCTGCAACGAGGTTGAAGCCCATCAAGTCACCTGGCCCAGATGGGATTCCCAACCGAGCGCTCAAGCTAGCAATTGCGCTCCGCCCAGATGTCTTCTCGAGCATGTACAACAGCTGCCTACGAAGCGGAAAGTTTCCAAACCGCTGAAAAATTCAGCGCCTGGTCCTCCTACCGAAGCCTGGCAAAAAGCTCGAAGATCCAGCTGCATATCGTCCGATATGCCTGATCGATACTGTGGGCAAGCTACTGGAGCATTTGATTTGCACCCGGCTCAATAACGCTATTGCTGCTGCTGGTTGAGTTTCACCGCAGCAGTATGGCTTTCGCAAAGCGCGATCTACGCTGGACGCTATCGGCAAGGTAGTCGAGATAGCTTCTGGAGCTATAGCTGGATGTAGATGGAAAGGCGGCGCCAAGAAGTACTGCCTGGTGACAACGTTGGACGTCAAAAATGCCTTCAATACGGCTAAATGGGGCTGCATCCTAGAGGCTCTTGAGGCGCTAAACGTGCCGGAGTACCTACTAAGGATAGCAAGGAGCTACTTTAAGGATAGAATCCTAAGGTATGATACCTGCGAGACGATGGAGGAGCACGAAGTTTCTGGAGGCGTGCCACAAGGGTCGGTACTGGGACCTCTTCTGTGGAACGTCATGTATGACGGCGTTTTTCGGCTGTCAATGCCAGACGATGTACAGCTGGTGGGCTTTGCTGACGATGTGGCAATAGTGGTTGTCGCCAAGGATCTCAAGGTAGTGGAGGAAAAGTGCAACATAGCCATCTCGAAAGCCATACAGTGGCTCTCCTCAGTAGGACTGCAGATAGCACCCCAAAAAACAGAGGCAGTGCTCATTAGCAGCCGAAAAGCGGTGGAGACAGCAAACATAATCGTGGCTAACACTGCAGTCAGGTCTAAGAGGGCGATTAAATATCTGGGCGTTATGCTGGATACCAGGCTATGCTTCAAGGAGCATTTGGAGTACGCTAGCACAAAGGCCGCCTTAGCAAATCGTGCGATCTCTCGTATCATGCCAAATACGAGAGGTCCGAAGCAATTTAAGAGACTCCTTTTAACCAGCGTCATAAGAGCGACAATGCTGTATGCGGCGCCGATATGGCAATCAGCTTGCCGCTTTGAGAGCTACACCCGCGGACTGAGAGCCACTCACCGTCTTGGAGCGATCAGAGTTTGTAGCGGCTTCAGAACCATCTCTGATGACGCATGTCTGGTCCTGGCTGGAATTGCCCCCATAGCCGAGCTGGCTAGGGAAATCTCGGAGATCTACGAGAGAACTCATGGCAAGGAACTTTCGGATCCCCAGAAGCATGAAGTGCGCACAGCGGCCAAAACGCGCACTTTGGAAAACTGGCAGAGGCAATGGGATGCGTCTAGCAAAGGGCGTTGGACGCATCGCCTCATCCCGAGCATTTCAGCGTGGCAAAACCGGCGGCATGGGCAGCTCAACTACTACACCACCCAACTCCTAAGTGGTCATGGCTGCTTCCGTGAGTACTTGCACCGACTTGGGCATGAGAGTGCAGCGTTCTGTACCTCCTGTGGTGATAGGTTCGTAGAGGATGCCGAACACGTCCTGTTTCACTGCGGACGCTTTACCGGGCTCCGAGATGAGCTGGAGAGGTAACATTGATACTGGCCAGCAACGCCAATTGGGAAGCATTCAGCGCGTTCGCGGCGGCAGTCATGACCAATATGCGTAAGGCTGAGCGCGAGCGAAGAGAGCAAGAGGATTAGGTGGAACATAGGCATTGGTGACGCATTACCTAACGGCCGTACCGCCAATGTTATGTTTCGCTTTTATTACCTAATAATAACACTGTATATATAGGATAAGCAATAAAGGAAAAAAAAAACCATAAGCAGAACAAGTTTGCTTCAAATAATCGATAACTATTATGGATTCCGATATACACATACAATCGATAACAAACAATTATCGAATTTGGAAAATGTAAAAATGAGGGTTTAAATAATGGGTAACGATAGAAATTTTTTGAAAATTTCGTTCAAATGGGTTAAGAAACACCGGAGATATCGAATTTAATCGATTGAAGTTAAGTCAGTATACCAAAGTCTTATTCAAATTTAATATATTTATATCAACTGGCTTAAGGGTATCTTTTAGTCGGGCTCTCCCGACTAGAGCCTTCTCACTTGTTTATGTCTCTATTTCTATCTTCCTAAGATATTTTATGACTCTAGCTCAAAATTTTTAAAAACTGGGTACCAGCCCTTCTGGGGACTTATTGTTACTAGAATGGGAATATATTTTATTGTTAGATCTTACTTACGCCGTATAATATACCAAGAAAAATGTACAAAAAAAATAAATAAAAATTGTGGACCTGAAAAAGAACAACGCTATTTCGCTCATTCAACGTACGAATTATGAACCACAAGAATCCTTTAATTTGTTGATCAGTGTTGTCTTAAACTTATTTTAGAATTTATTTTTTAAATTTTTAGTTTAATATTTTGAAAAGCATATTTTTTTTAGTTGTTTTTTAATCTATAAGTATTTATTTCTTTATATTATTTACTAAATAAATTTTACTGGGCATTGTTATATCGCCCCTGCCAAATTTATGCCTTCTCACTCTTTTTCTTTTCTCCCTCATAGTCACCTATCAAGCAGCCAAGCAAACGAATAACGGGTGCCAGCACGACTCTCTAACCCTCTTTCAACAACTACAACCATCGACAGCGTATCGCTTGCCAAAACCCGATAGGAAGATTATTAATGATTGAAGATGGATAGTGAGTATTTAAATGTTGATGGAGAAAAAAGTAGTAACTTTCTAGATGTCCACATCGCAACTGCAAAGCAAATATGGTTGATTTATTTAATAGCATTAATTTCAACATAAAAAAGTGGAAACGTTGCAGTCGGACGCAACCGACTGCGGTTTACTCGATTCCAGAATTAAACCCGGTAAAAACCGGGCTGATTGCAAAGGGCAACGGATGCGGCAGGGGTGTGCGCTGCCTTGAAGATTCACCGATGCATATGGGGATTCCACCAGCTGTCTTCGTTGCAAATATGGTCACTCTAGCTTAAAGTATGTAAAGGGTGGGGAAAGGGGCGCTGGGGGCATTATGGGTGGAATTGCCTCCAAATTTTTGATGCAGATCGATGTGGAATGTCAATTGCTATCTTCATACCAAATTTTGTGACTCTAGCTCGAAGTCTGTGAAAATAAGGGAAAGGGGGGCTAGGGGTGGTATCGGTGGAATTGCATCCAAACTTTTGATGCAGATCCATGTGGAATGTCAATTGCAACCTTCATACAAAATTTGGTGACTCTTGCACAAAGTTTTTATAGGGTGGAGAAAGGGGGGCGGATTGGTTGGGCGTGGCTCCAAAACTTTGATGCAGTTTTTTGGGGGTCGTTGCCAGCTATCTTCCTACCAAATTTGGTGGCTCTTGCTCCACTACTGTGGAAGATACACGCATTCCCGTTTTTGACGAAGCGCTGGGGCGGATGGGGGCCGCTAGGGGAGTATTGGTGGGCGTGGCATCCAAACTTTTGATGCAGTTTTAGGGGGGTCGTCAACACCTATCGTGGCACCAAATTTGGTGGCTATAGCTCAAAAACTGTGGGAGATATAGGCTTTGTTTACTTTAAAATGCGGGGGAGCTGGGGGCGGAATGGTTGGGCGTGGCTCCAAAATTTTTGATGCAGTTTTGGGGTTGCTAGTAGCTATCTTTTCACCAAATTTGGTAATTCTAGCTGTAAGGATGTGCGAAATATGTGGATTTATCGGTTTTGAGTTATCGATTTTATCGATTTGCCAGCCCCCCAGTTATCGTAGAACCCCAATCTTGACACTTTAATTTACTATCTCATAGATAAAGAGAAATGGAAAGTTTCAAGTCTCTAGCTTGAAGGGTGTACTCTTTTTCTTCGGTATCGAGCATAAAAAGTTTGCGTAGAATGATCCCTTGTGGCATAGATCTGCGTTCAGAAAGAGAATGCAGATATATTAGAAAAAGTTTGGATGTTAGTGTCCCAGATAAGATCCTTTATAAAAATAAGCAGAAATTGCCTTTGAATACGTGATATTCCATGCTGATGATTCCTTTACTCCGGAAACCATAAAAATAGATCCATATAAATATATATATATAGATTAAACGAGTTGAAAACTTTATTCTGCTTACCAGATCTCTGCCAGTGCTCACATAGCTCTCAAGTGGACTACATGGTCGATGTTTGTTTCCACCTAGTAAAGCGCTGCTGCCGCTGACTCCACTGCCGATGGCCGTGTGATCGCACAATTTGGGCGTCTCATAGTCGTAGATTTCGAGCATAAGACGCCTTTTGCCCTTGTTGCTTATAGGGGACACGGCGTTTTGGCTGTTCTTATCTGAGCTTAATACTGCAGCAGCTGAGGCTTCACCTCCATCGCTGACCGATTTACCACCTGAAATATAGTTTAGGCTATCCTTAAAACCACTCAGAAGCTTTCCAGCAGCACCTGAGGATGCTAATTCACCAGCAAGTGTTGCACCCGCAGCAACATTGCTCTGATAGCCACTGTACTTATTCTCCTGATTAAACACACTTGACTGAGTGGGTCCATAGATGTAAGTATCCACCGGATTCCATGCATTGTCAATGTTTACGCGCAAATTGCGATTTAGTTTGGGATTGCTGGCACTGTAATAGTAGCTACCATAGCTGCTTTGATTCAAGAGCGAAGTTTCACTACCATCCGCCGATGAGGCAACCGGTGGTGGAGGTGGCGGCTGCCCGGTGGTAATGCTCATTGATTTAATGGGCACATAGGTGCCGTAGCTGTCCCACATGCGCAGACGTGTTATCCAGGGCGGAAGGTCACTCTGCAAAGCGGAAAAAATTTATAAGTTGAAAGCTTTTGTTGCTTAAAGCCCATACGCAGGTACTCGTAAAGCATCCGTGCCGTTCAAATTTCAAATAGAAACAAGTGGATACGTTGCAGTCGGACGCAACCGACTGCGGCATACTCGATACCAGTTTTAAAACCGGTAAAAACAGGCCTGATTGCAAAGGGGTCCGGATGCGGCAGAGGTGTACGCTGCCTTAAAGATTCTCCGATGTAGATGGGGATTCCACCAGCTGCCTTCGCTGCAAATGTGGTGACTCTAGCGTAAAGTTTGTAAAGGGTGGGTAAAGATGGCTGGGGGCGTTATGAGTGGGTGTGGCATCCAAATTTTTTATCCAGATCTTTGTGGAATGTCAATTGCTATCTTCATACCAAATTTTGTTAATCTAGCTCAAAGTTTGTAAAAGGTGGGAGAGGGGGGATGGGAATAGTTTGGGTGGGTGTGGCATCCAAATTTTTGATGCAGATCTTTGTGGAATGTCGATTTCTATTTTCATATCAAATTTGGTGACTCTAGCTCGTGGGTGTGGCATCCAAATTTTTAATGCAGATCTTTGTAAAATGTCAATTGCTATCTTCATACCAAAATTGGTGACACTAGCTCGAAGTTTGTAAAAAGTAGTGAAAGGGGGGCTAGGGGCGGTATGGGAGGGCGTGCCATCCAAAGTTTTGATGCAGATCTATGTGGAATGTCAATTGCTATCTTTATACCAAATTTGGTGGCTGTAGCTAAAAGTTTGTAAAAGGTTGGGAAAGGGGGGCGAAATGGGTGGGCTTGGCTCTAAAACTTTGATGCAGTTTTTTGGGGGTTGCTAATAGCGACCTTCTTACCAAATTTGGTAGTTCTAGCTGTAAGGATGTGCGAAATATGTGGATGTATCGGTTTTGAGTTATCGAATTTATCAATTTGCCAGCCCCCCAGTTATCGTAGAACCCCCATCTTGACACTTTAATTTACTATCTCATAGATAAAGAGAATTGGAAAGCTTCAAGTCTCTGACTTGAAGGGTATGGAAAAAACTTGCAACCATAAGGACGGACAGACGGACAGACACCATGACGGACATTGCACAGAACCAATATACTCTTTACCTTCGGTATCGAGTATAATAATGGTCTCGTACACCAGCTTTACACAAATAATATAACCCAATACACAGTTCTGCTAGTTACGGACGTAATGTAGTCTTTAACAATAAAAATCTTAAAATAATATTACAGAAGGTAATTTTGAGCACTTCATTGCGGCAATAGCCGGCTTATAAATTTTTCGGAAATGACAAAACTGACGCAATTCAGGCTCCAATGGAGCCTTTATTATTGTTTTGCTTGTCAATGCTGCGCAGCAAGAAACTTATACATATAAATAAATTTATTTATTTGATACAATTTAAACAAGTAAATAAATAAATAAAAAAAATTTCAATGACATGCTTTTATACGCTTTAAGGCATACATATATAATCGATCGTTTCGGCCTGTGAAGCGGCAGCCTTCTCACTATGCAACTAAAGCTCGTCAATATTGCCAGTTAAATTAGTAATTTAAGCAATTAGGAAAACTGGTTTTCTTGGTTGTTACATGATATTACATATTTTATCGTGCCAATAACTTTAAAAACATGTATTGTCATCTGAAACACATCTAGGGTGAAAATTTCAGAGCTCTAGCTTGTCGGGAACTTGGTGAAAATTTGATAACAAGAATCCGGTACAAACAAACAAACAAACAGACAAGTCAAGTTAAATAAAAGCATGTAATAAAATATGTATTTTTATTCTTTAACTCAAGCCGACTAGAACTCCCAGGGTATAGATCTTCAAGGTGAATTTACAAAGTCTTTTGAGTGGCTTCGGATATGTTTAGTATAATCTCTGGAAGTCTTAGCGCTGCCCATCAAATATGGCTTCACTTAAATTGTTTTTAAAATGGTTACCGAAAGTAACGTCGTTCGCAACGTTTTACCACACCCTTAAAGCTAAAGACTTGAAACTTTCTAATTATCTTTATCTATGGGATCGAAAATTGAAGTGTCAAGATAGGGGCTCTACGATAACTGGGAGATGGCAAATCGATTAATTTGATAACGCAAAACCGGTAAATTCACATATTTCGCACATCCTTACAGCTAGAACTACCAAATTTGGTGATAAGATAGCCACTCCCACCCATTCCGCCCCCAGCCCCTTCGCATTTTTATATTATTATTATTATTGTTGTGCTTTATTAACCTTAATTTTGTACATCCATTTAAAGCTTATGATATGTAATGATTATATACAGAGGTTAGCATATTGCTTTTCAACTGAAATATTTTGTTATTATTACAATGAGTTTATTTTTTTGTTTTATTTTTAATTTTGAACACTAGCCAGCCCAAACAAAATAACAAAAATCAGTAGAAATCCTAGCAAAACAGCAAACATATATAAATATATATGAATGTGGGTATAATGCATAGCTTCACTAAGGCAACGTCGCAAAAATGACAAGACGTGTGACGTAGACACGCTCATATGCTTATACAAGGAAAAGAAGGGCGAACAGCAAGCGAAGAAGCGACTGCGTGCTGCAAAATCGCTGCCTATGGGCATATACTCAGAGCATGGCTGGCTGGCTGTGCTATGAGAAAACAAAAGCGTATAACAGTCGCCAAGCCGAGTGGCTTGATACTCGGGCACGAAATGCGCTGGCAGAGAAAAAAGCGGCAGAAGCGCTTTGTGAGAGAGGTGTCGCCACGATTGCCTATTCCAACTGGCAGTCAGAATTTGGCCTCATGACGACTCTATATAAGTTTCATTCTTGTTGATCATGACCGTTGAGAGCAAGGCCAGCAACATTGCTGCGAACGCAGCTAGAATGTTGTGCGCAACAGCTTCGCAACATGTTTTTATCGCCAAATTGAAATGCGATAAAAGATTACAACATGACGAAAACTAAACTCTATGCAGCGACCATTACACCACCCGATAATATGACACAGTAAGACGGAAATCTTAGCGGAAATTAGCTACGGATGTCCTTGGCATGATAGGTTCCAACATCTTTGCCTTGCAAGTCTTGTAATTGATATTAACAATTACCAATCTTTTTCCCAAACCTACTTCTTCGCATTGTACATAGTTGTGAGTAAACTTGCTTTGACAAAATTACATCGGTAAACTTCTTGACCTTCTTTAAAAGAGACGGGCTTGCTGCGAAAATTATATTGCTCCTTGTTGCGTTTGTACGCATGACGAATGTTTGATTTAATATTTTTTCGAAGCAAAGCTAAGTTATCCGGGCGCGAAATAGGCAAAACGGGTTCTTCAAGTAGGGACAATTCTCTGAGCAATTTATAATCTGACCCATTTATAATCTGAACATGATATGCATGTGAGATCTAAATCCCATTTGGTCTGATCGTTTTTTAAATAGGCTCGAACTGCTGCTAACAAAGACCGATTCACACGCTCAGCGGCATTGCTTTGTGGCGAATACAAGGCAGTGTTTACATGATTAATGCCATGCTCAGTAAAGAAACCATTAAAATTATGAGCTTTAAATTGGCTTCAGTTGTCACTGACAATCGTTTCGGGTACCCCAAAACTATGAAATATCTGTTTTAGTAAAAACTCTTGAACAGTTTTAGAAGTTAACTTTTTAAGTGGCTGTAGCCAATGATACTTACAATCAACAGACCTACGTGACCACCTTTACTTCAGGGGTAAGGACCAAGCAGATCTATGTAGAGCAGTGATGGGCAGACGTCGACGTCCGTATTATTTCTAACTCACACGCGCAGCCAGCGTGCTGCCTCGTGTGAGTTGGGTTTTTCGCTGCCGACTGCACGAAATCACACGTACGCTATAAGCATTGAAATCTATTTTTAGAACACGATTGTTCGTTCGTCGTCGGTTGTCGTGCCGAAGCATGCATTAGACTTAACATTGTGCTTTTAGTTGAAGTCAAACTATTGACAGGTAGGCACCACGCAGTGCATTAGCAAGAAAACTAATTTTTTACAGTGCGCTCCAACATGTTTATGCCCGAATGGGAGAATGAATTTTTTTTCATAGAAAATAAAGATTGCAGAGCAAAATGCTTGATTTGCAATAACATTGTTTTTCGAAATGTTAAATATTTTTCAAGATGGCATTATTTATTAATAAATAATAAGCACAATGAGTAACCGTTAACTTGCAGCGTGCACTGTACTGATCCCACGTTTTTTCGCTGCAGCGCACGCAAATTGTGCTTGTATGCGTGTGAAAACTGTGACAATATTAGTGTGTGCCCACCACTGATGTAGAGCCATTGAAAAGGTCTACAAGTGGGACTGTGATAACCCATGGGAGGGCGAAGCGTGTAGTTGGGTGCTTTACTCTCTTTACAAGGGTCACAAGAGCGGACATAATCTCGATCGTCTTTTGCCAGGCCAGGCCAAAAGATGTGGCGAAGTATTTTTTCAATAGTCTTATAAATTCCAGCGTGCGTGGAAGTACTTCTATCATGTGCTTGCTTAAGAACGTATTTTCTGAGACTCACAGGGACCCAAAATTTCCAACTCTTTTGGTCGTCTTTAGCGTTACAAATAGAATTTCCGGTTCGAAAATACAAAAACTGGTCAACCACTTTTATATCCGGAAATCGGTCCTTGTTTTGCGTGAACTTATTCTTTAAGACATTAAACGAGTATTCAAGAAAAGCTTGCGGTTCGATATATATAACGGGTTTCATATCAAGTTCTGCAATTTCAGATTCGCTAAGCCTAGAAAGCGCATCGGTTACGATATGCTCTTTAACTTTGCGATGAGCTACACTGAACTTATACTGTTGCAACCGGAAAATCCAACGGGCTAAACGACCGGAAACGTCTTGTTGTCGCATCAACCATACTAAGCTAGAGTGATCCGTAACTACTTCGAACTCTTGCAGCTCTAATAACAACGAAATTTCTCGATAGCTAGGATAACGGCAAGGCATTCACGTTCCGTAAGGCTATAGTAACGTTGAGCGCGACTTAATTTTTTTTTTGACATAAAGGCAATTGGTTTATCTTCCTGGTCGTCAGACAATTGAACTAGCACAGCTCCAATGCCATAGTCGCTAGCATCGCAGTGCAAATAAAATTTCTTTGTACAATCCGGGTTTGTCAATATTGGGGCAGAGGTTAATACTTTCTTTAGCTTATCCATAGCCAATTGGGCTTCCACGCAAATTAACGTTTTTAGGATAATTTGTCGGTAATTGGACTAGTGTGATGAGTGAAGTTAGAAATCCTCGAACTTGTTTTAAATTCTTGGAGCTGGTCAATTCTCGATACAGGATACCTTTGAAGGATCCGTTCAAATTCCACCGCTCCCTATTACATAACCAAGATAGACTATACATGGTGGACGGGACATTACACAGACCAAAAGGCATTATTTTAAACTGACTAAGCGGGCGGCCGGGTACGGTAAATGCGGTTAACGATCTTGATTCTGGGTCGAGCTGAATCTGCCAATAAGCATCCTTTAAATCGAGTGATAATGTTTGCTCGCGGTAATTGAGAGAAAATACAATCGATACTCGGTAAAGGGTAAGCATCTTTCTTTGTCGATCGTTAAGTCTTCGTGCGTCTAGACAAAAGCGGACTTTGTTGGGCTTAACTACGAGACGCTTGAGAGAACTCCAAGGGCTAACTGAAGGTTCGATAACTTCAATCATACGATCGATTTCGTCATAGAGCAACTTTCCCACCGCAGGGCTTACTGGATAAAAGCGCTGTTTGACGGGCTTCGCGTCTCCGTCATCATTGTGATGTTCAATTAACGAAGTGCGACCAAGTTTTTCAGAAGCATCCGGAAATAATGCTTGTACAACAGCAAGTTGTTGCAGCTGCTGTGAACTTAAGGGATATGCGTTCTCCCTTAACAAGCTACTGGCTTTGGGGGGTAAGTCCAAGGTACTAATAATATTGGGTGCTAATTCAAATATTCTCCAAAAATCATGGCCTAAAGTTATTGACGGTATTATATGAAGCTTAAGCTGCTTCGTGACGCTGTTATATGTAGATTATATCTATGTCTAAAACTCCAATAATTTTTTGCTTTCCTCCACCAGCAGTATTTACTTGAGACCTTAAAGGCTTAATCTGGGCAAATCTCGAGAAATCTTCAGTGGAAAGATCTGAACCTATACAACTAATATTTGCTCCGGTGTCCAACAGACCGAGTTCTGTCAAACCTAAGAACGAAACTTCTGCGTAACTGCGTAAATCCTTATTGCTAATAAAAATAGTAGCAACTAATGATTTTTGAGTTCGCTTTACGATTCCTAACTACAATATAATTTTTAAGCCAATCATCGTAAGATTGATGATAAAGCGGAACGGCATCAAATACAGAGGCCGGTGCTAAGGGCAACCAAGTTTGCTCAACCGACACTGGGGCTCTACAATAGTGTGGGGTAACAATATCAGTGATTGGTTTTGTGGGGGCAACCGGTGGTTGTTGGGTACCCCCTGTCAGCGGTTTTCCGACAGTTTGTCTTGACATTTTTTGCACTGTGGCGTAAATACCGCTGGTGTGCCACAGCCATAGAAAAAAATGCGACGGACTGCTAAACAGTTTTCCCAGACATGACCAAGCTCATCGCAATTTAAACACTTTCTTTGAGCGGGAGCGCTTCGAAGCGCTGTAAGTTCGGAATCTACTGGAGGGCTATCCATTTTTTCATATTCTTCTCTCTTTTCAAGAGGATATACATGTCTACGAGGAGCAATGGGATTGACCTTGCTAAAATTGTCAGCGCGACCGCTAAGCGCATATGATAAGTTTTTGCTCATCTGTACTATATGACGTAAGTGGCCAAGAGAATGGACAGGCTGGTATAAAAGCTTTTGACGCGTGTCTGGAAACAAGTTATTCCTTAAAATTTCGAAAAGTTCGTCTTCTGAAATCTTACTCGAAGATTTATCAATCAAGGACGCTACGCTCTCGTAAAAGTCTGCAAACGGTTCGCAAAACTTTTGTTTCCGAGATCCAATTAACTCCATGCTCATGAAATCTGAACGGTAGTCTTTATAGTGCCGACGCACAGTGGCGCCCGTAGAACAAGTCAGGTGTCAAAAATCAAAAATTGCATGTGCCTCTAAAAAATACTGAATGAACCTACTTTATAGGAAATTTTCCAACGATTTCAAATCTGCAATCCTTAATGTAACCGGATTTTTTGTTTAGAAGATATAGCTTTTCAAAGTTGTCTGATTTTTTGTGTTACATAAAAATCACAATTTTAAGGTAAATTGGTCGGCTTTGAGATACAATATCTCAAAAACTAAGGAACGGATCGTCATTATTTTTGGTTCTATTGAAAGATATATTTATTAAGAAAAGAATAAAAAAAAATTGTACTGTTTGTTTTGCGTTTGGCCAGGCAAATCAATATTTACCAACTATCCACTTTTTCACTATTTCTCAACTTTGATGGAAAATAAAAAAAAAATTATATCACATTATATCGGCTATTTTATTTATATAATATTTTTTTTCCTTCCCGTAAAATTGTTTTTTTTTCACAAGTTTCAACTTTGCATACCCATAAATAGGCACTCAAAAATCGTAGAATTCTTTTCACATGCTCATTTTATAGATTGATTAATTATCTATCAGATGCTTTTTAAGTTGATCGATTATCTCATTTGGTACAAAAGTTATGATTTTTGCAACGAAAAAACTCAAATGGTGCCACTGTGCGACGAAGGGCGGCATAAATCTCAGAACATACTATCCGGTTTACTTGCTTATGGTATCTCCAATACCAATCTTGGGCTTTTCCAGTAAAGAGTACATGCATATGCTTGCACATAGCTTGTAAAATCACTATCCAGCGTTTCATCCGTAAGGGACTTTACTATATAAATAAATTCCTCTCCTAAACCGTCGGGAGAACAATCAATATAAATGTTCTATTTTTGCATAGCGTCGGCGGTCTTTCGAGTGTAGAGTGAAGCTGTCAAACGCGACGGGGTTTCGCGAATTGGTACCGATACTGCTTGAAATGGAAGGGTGGGATTACCAACGCTTAACGAATATACAAGACGGGTCACATTTTGTTCAGTCATATTTTGGATCATTGAATAATCAATATCCTGCGGACGTCGGACATTGTTTGATCGTCTAGGCCAGCCTCTTTGTCTATTCTGGGTTGATCTAGCTAGGAGAGCTTCTTGCTGATTAGTGGTATTGCTAGCATCTAACGCTGATGATGCTGTAGCACTATGATTCAGAGAACGGCGTTCTTGTTGTGGCGTATTTGGGGCTTGGGCTAACTCTAAAGCCTTTGTTAAGTTACGAGTCATAGCTCGAGATGGGGCCTGAGCAACCTGGGCTGCACTGGGTGCGGCTAACTGTGGTCTTGATGGCGAACAGTTACCTACTACTTACTTAAGGTCGGTCGGATTGATGGGCTCATTGCAAGAATAGCAACGGTTATGTGATACTAACCAACCTTCAAAGCAAAGCTTATGTAATACATGTCTACAAACGAGAGAAAAACATGGATCGATCACATATATCACATTTGTTTGCCGTACTAGCTAAAGGTGCGAAAGGCATTTGGCTATCAATAGGGCTTTTTGTAATTGGCATGATCAACATAATTTTTCCTGAATTGCGCATAAATAATATGTAGGTCGACAACCTATTAACTAACTAATAACGGCACTAAAAAAATTGTATATAATATACTATTGTTATATCTGTTTGGGCCCTAAAGGGTCTAAAGAACTTGTGGGATAGTTCGGAGGGGGCTGAGCTTAGGCCACAATGCGGGTCGCGGGTCGCGGATAGCGAACGGCCTCTTTATGAGGTAAGCTGCGAATTAGCGAGAATCCTTGCAAATAATCAGACCCGGACAAACAGCGGGTACGGTACCGTTCACCGTACCGACAAGACGCTTGTGTCGCCGTCTTTAAAGCATAGCCTCACACACTCCCAACTCCCTTACACTTACCCATCTTCATCCCTTCCCCAATATCCCACTCCGGGCTGGACTAAGATGTCATTCGAACCGTGCCGAAAGTCAACCTGGCTGGGGGCCCGGATTAAAAACTAGCCCAGTCGCTAACGGTGAGCTCAGGCAGTTTGCGACCGCCTTTTCTAATTAGCCTTACCCGGGTACTGCGGATCTCTGCCCGGTTGGACCCTATAGTTCTGCGAAACTCTTGGGAACATGAAAGGATAAAATAAAAATTAAAAGTATTTAGGAGTGCAGCAGGATAACTCTGCTGCCTGTGTCGCGAGACACTTTGAAGACCGCCTCCTTGACGGGGAGCGGCCCTCCAATGTGGGACCACCCCCACGGCGCCCTAACGAGGCGCAGCCTACAAGAAGGCCGCAGGCGGCAATAAACACAACGCGCGCACAACCGACGACGAGGGAAGCCCCACGTCACCGTGTCTCCCCAGCTGCAGGAGGAGGAAGCAAGGCTGAACCATCCCAGCCGATGCGACTGAGACTTACCGCAGTTTGGCGACATGGCGTGCAGCACCAGCAGACAAAAGCGCAGTTGCCAAAATTGGGAGAGCCGGGCGGTTTGGATGACCCAAACCGAAAAGCGCTGAACGGCTCGAAAACCAAATGGTACCTCAGGTACCTTCAGCAGGGACTACCCCCTGCTGAGGCACTGCGCATGACAACGGCTGGAAAGGACTCGACGAGCCAGGTAAGGGGGCCAGCCCCCAAACGCCTGAGCAGTAATATGACGCCACCCACTGCCACCCCCAAGAATGCGTGCCCAGAGGAGCGTCCCAGCACGTCGGCAGCCGCCGTAGCAACAGCAGTGACGTCTTCCTCTTCATTGTCCACCGAGGCTCGCATATCGTATGCAGCGATTGCAAAAATAGTAAATGTGGCCGTGTTACCTGTGGAACACCCGCAGGTAATGATCGGCCATGGGGACTTGTCACCATGACGGGCAGCGGTGATGTGGGTAGCTCCCAATCTGCATCACCAGGAGCTGGAGCGGCGGATGAATGATGGTGACGTCTATTAATTTTACTATTCTCTAAAAGTTCCTCACTAGGGACTGCGTACCTTTTGCCGTAAGAGCAATTGGAATCTGATTATGCGGTCTCTTAGGCCACATTTCAGAAGAATCCATGTCCGATGACAGGATTATCCTATTCAAACTTCATGTTAATACGGATAGTAGTAAACTAACTCGTAACCTGGCCACTGGAAACTCTGGAATACCCAGATGCACGGGTGAGCTAGAATGAGTTGTTAGAAATCTAAATAGTAGCATTAAAAATGCATATGAAGAAAGCTGCCCACTAGGGAAAACGCGTAAAGAAAAAGATGCTTACTCTGCGGGCGGCAGTAGTAAACAAAGAAGTAGCAGTTTGTGCATTTTTAGACATTGAAGGTACTTTCGACAACACATCACATGATGCTGTCAAAGCTACCTTGAATAGAAGAGGGCTGGACAGTACAACTAGTAGATGGAATTCATCCTTACTAGGGTCCAGGCAGGCTACGGCATCTATACAAGACAGTACCGTAACAGTAGCAACCACAAGGGGCTGCCCTCAAGGGGGGGGGGGGGGGGGGGGTTTATCACCCCTCTTATGGAGTATACTAGTAGACGAACTATTAAGTAGACTTGCGAACACATGTTCGGTCAAAAGTTTCAAGTTCACCGCTGAAATAAAAAGAAGTGGTCATCTCTGGAAGAGGTGTGTGGGAGGTGTGTGGACTTTAAACTAAAGCGTAACTATCGGAATAGGGATATAGCCATCCAATCCGATAGTCAAGCAGCAATAATGGCACTTAGTAAAACCGAAATCAGGTCAAAGGTAGTTTGTGAGGTACGAACCAAACTAGACACTCTGGGATCACAAAATATGCTTGCCCTAAGATGGGTCCCGGGACATGTCGACATAGCGGGGAACGAAGAGGCAGACAAGCAAGCAAGACTGGCGGCAGCGACACCCCTAATAGGACCCGAGCCGTACTGTGGTATAGGAAGAAGCACAATACGGCAAGAGCTTAGGAATGAAGAGAGACTTCTGCGGAGAACGAGCTGGGCAAGGACACCAGGACTCAGAAAAACAAAGCTTCCCTTGGGTAGCTTTAACCTCAAACGGTTTAAGCAAGTAATATCAATGGGTAAAAATAGACTCAGGATACTCACCGGTCTCTTGACAGGACATTGTAGACTTAGAGGTCACCTGGCAAAGCTAGGTATAGTCAGCAGCGAGATTAGCAGATTCTGCGAAATGGAAGGAGAATCCTCCTTGCACATTATAGCAGAATGCGTAGCCTTAGTAAGGAAAAGAAGTAGTTTTCTAGAAAAACATATTGTGCCGCACACCGGAGCCAACAAAACGTCTTTTGTTGGTCTTTGTTGGTCCGACAAAAAAAATATTTTTTTATATCGCACACCAAAACCAACACCTTTCGACAAGCATTTTGTTTTCGACTTTTTGTTGGCTTCGTTGTACGATACAATCAAACATAATGAGGGGGCACAATAGATCTATTTGGTCGCAGTGTATTAACCCCCAATATAATTATAATAATAATAATAATCTGTTTGGGCTATTTAAGCTATCCGAAAGGCTCTAAATAATTCGGTTTTTTTCGTTCAGTAGTTCCATTGTTTGGCAAGTGTAGGCGTTCGTCACCTCTACACGAGTTCCAAACAACAACATTATTACCTATAGAAACACTGAAACTTAACGATACTCAATCAAATTGTTATGAAATTTGGGTAAAATGCTTTAACTTATTTATTCAAGAACTATTTGTCAAAGGGACAATCAGTATTGGTACGGCTATGACATCAATATTCTGGAATTGTGTATGGCAATATGTCATGCAAAAACTAAACGCAAACAATCCTCACCAAAATCAAACGAATGCAGTCGAGCATTCTGCAAAATTGGAACACATTTAAAGCTGATGTTAATTGCTAACCTTATATTTGAATTGTTTTTTTTTTTTTTTAATTTTATTTACTTTCTTGGAAAGTTTTCAAAACAGAACAACCAACATTCGTAGAAGAAAAAAACTAAAAGATTCTTAAGCATCATGTAAGCGGAAGCTAGACTATCTGTCTCAGCAACGTCAACAAACTTGGTTCTCAAAACTACAAAAAATATAGAAATTCCATCTCTACGTAGCGGGTTTTGTAAACCAAGCAATACAAACAAGCAATGGACACAACTGACTGCAGTCCACTCGTTACCAGTTTTAAAACCGGTAGAAAAAAGGCTTGATTGCAAAGGGGTACGGATGCGGCAGGGGTGTACGCTGCCTTAAAGATTCTCCGATGCAAATGGTGATGCCGCCCGCTGTCTTCCTTCCAAATTTTGTGACTCTAGCTCAAAATTTGTAAAAGGTGGGAAAAGGGGGGGCTGGGCTGGAATGGGTGTGGCATCCAAATGTATGATGCAGATATTCGTGGATTGTCAATTGCTATCTTCATACCAAGTTTGGTGACTCTAGCTCGGCGTTTGTAAAAGGTGGTGAAGGGGTGGCTGCGGGGCGACATGGATGGGCGTGGATCCAAAACTTTCATGCAGACTTTTTGGGGTCGTTGCCAGCTATCTTTCTACCAAAATTGGTGGCACAAGCTCCACAACTCTGGAAGATACACGCATACCCGTATTTGACGAAAAAAATGTGGTAGATATATGCTTTTATTACCTAAAAATGCCGTAGGTGGCGGGGGGACCGGGGGCAGAATGGATGGGTGTGGCTGCAAAATTTGTGATGCAGTTTTCTTGAAGGTTGCTAGTAGCTATCTGCCCACCCAATTGGTTATCGGTTTTGAGCTGTCGATTTTAGCGATTTGGCAGCCCCCAATGAGCCCCCATTTTGACACTTTATATTTCCAGGCCATAGATTAAAATATTTGCAATGTTTCAAGTCTCTAGCTTGAAGGGTGTGGAAAAAAGTTACGAACACACAGATGAACAGACGGACAAGCGGACGAACACCAAGACAAGCGTTACACAAAATTTTTAGGGTGTTCACTTTGTGTTGCAAATGTGCAAAGTGTAACTTTGCAATACCGCTGTCGTGAACACCCAATTGAACAAAACAAGTCTGATAACTTTACACAATGATATTTACTTTGCTGCTTGCAATAAATAAACAAATTTAAAAATTCACTTTAAAAGCGTGAAAGCATCACTCCTAGAACGGACAGCATCCCATAAGCTGGTTTATTTAAGAAAATTAGCAAACCAACCCTAAATTACTTTTAGCGCCTTTTCACATTGAACAGCTGTTTGTTTTGATTTAGCACCTAAAGCACTAAATTACACCAAAAACTACCAGAAAAATGCTTGTATTGTGCAACACGTTTTCACTTTTCTATCATTTTTTAACACTAAAATCGTTGTAAAAGTTCAACAATATTTTAGTCATAGGCAGGGGCAGTAAGTATAAAGTAATACTTTATAGGTTCTTACTGGCAGGGGTCCAGCAAAAAGTGTAAGCTCGATTCTGTACAATTTGTTGTTGGGATGGCTTGCACTTTTACACTTTTCCAACACAAAGTGAATACCCTAAATATATTCTTTACCTTTGGTAAAGAGTATAATTATAATCGTTACGGTCTTTGCTATATTTTTATACTCGATACCGAAGATAAAGATTATAATGGTTTTGTGCAATGTCCGTCATGGTGTATGTCCGTCTGTCCGTCCGTATGTATGCAAGTTTTTTCCACACCCTTCAAGCTATCAACCCCCCAAAAACTGCATCAAAAGTTTGGATGCCTCGCCTACCGATACTGCCATAGCCGCCCCCATCCACTCCAACGCTTCGTCAAAAACGAGAAAGCGTGTATCTTCCAGAGTTGTGGAGCTAGAGCCTCCAAATTTGGAAGGAAGATAGCTGGCAACGACCCCCAAAAATCTTCATCAAAGTTTCGGAGCCACGCGTACCCATTTCGCCCCCCTTTCCCCACTTTTTACAAACATTTAGCTAGAGTCACTAAATTTTGTATGAAGATAGAAATTGACATTCCACACAGATCTGCATCAAAACTTTGGATGCCACAACCACCCATACCGCCCCCAGGCCCCCTTTCCCCACTTATTACAATTTTCGAGCTAGAGTCACCAAATTTGGTATGAAGATAGGAATTGACATTTCACAAAGATCTGCAGTAAAAATTTGGATGCCACGCCCACCCATACTGCCCCCAGCCCCCCTTTCCCCACTTTTAACAATTTTCGAGCTAGAGTCACCAAATATGGTACGAAGATAGCAATTGACATTCCACAAAGATCTGCAGTAAAAATTTAGATGCCAAACCCACCCATACCGCCCACAGCCCCCCTTTCCACAGCTCTTACAAACTTCGAGCTAGAGTCACCAAATTTGGTATGAATATAGCAATTGACATTTCTCAAAGATCTGCAGTACAAATTTAGATGCCACACCCAGCCATACCGCCCCCAGTTCCCCTTTCCCCACTTTTTACGTACTTTTTACTCTAATTTGGTGGCATCCTCATCTGCATCGGAGAATCTTTAAGGCAGCGTACACCCCTGCTCCATCCGTACCCCTTTGCAATCAGGCCTCTTTTTACCTGTTTTAATACTGGTATCGAGTATGCCGCAGTCGGTTGCGTTCGACTGCAACGTTTCCTGTTGTTTTTAATTTATGTTTATTATTAGCTATGAGCAGCTGACATTTGATCAAAATTAAGTCAAATTAATTAAATTAATAAAACTATATATAAATCTGAAAGTATATAAAGTTAAACAAGTGGAAACGTTACATTCGGACCCAAAGTTTTGATGCAATTATTTGGGTCGTCATCACCTATCTTGGCACCAAATTTGGTGACTCTAGCTCATAAATTGTGGAAGTTATAAGCGTTTCTGAACTCACGCTGCGGGTGCGGCCTTGGGTTCGTCATCACCTATCTATGGAAGTTATAGGCGTTTCTGATTTCAATAATCGGTGGGCTGGAGGCGGAATGGGAGGGGGTGGCTCCAAAATTTTAAATTCAGTTTTTCGGGGATTAGAAGTTGCTATTTTCTCACCATCTAGCTGTAAGGATGTGCGAAATAGGTGGATTTATCGATTTTTATGTCATCGATGGTATCGATATGCCAGCGCCGCTCAGTTATCGTAGAGCCAATAACTAATATCTGACGGACATACACCATTGCACAAACCCAATGTAAAGGTCCTACATTTGTTGCGTGGATTGGCGAAAACCCAGAAAAACCCAATCAGTCCAACGTTTGATTTGTAATAAGTGGTTAAGACTAGACAAAGTCAAATGGATCGATCTATGTTGAGGCGTCCAAGGAGACAAGGGGAAAAAGCAAGTTATAGTCAGAGCATATAACACGAAATGGTTCATGAATTAAATAGCTGCTCGAGCCACGATTAAGGCTAAGGGGTAAAAAGTTACCGGATGATCTAATTGGAACAGCAAATTTTATTCGACTCAAAATTGCTGTTGAGTCGATTTCGCAGAGAACTTTATATACGGCATTATTAAGCGGATGAATGATGGTGACGTCTATTAATTTTACTATTCTCTAAAAATTCCTCACTAGGGACTGCGTACCTTTTGCCGTAAGAGCAATTGGAATCTGATTATGCGGTCTCTTAGGCCACATTTCAGAAGAATCCATGTCCGATGAGAGGATTATCCTATTCAAACTTAAGGTTAATGCGGATAGTAGTAGACCAACTTGTTACCCCAGGAAAACTAACTGGGAAAAATTTAGGTCTATTCTAGTACTTAACCTGGCCACTGGAAACTCTGGAATACCCAGATGCACGGGTGAGCTAGAATGAGTTGTTAGAAATCTAAATAGTAGCTTAAAATATGCATATGAAGAAAGCTGCCCACTAGGGAAACTGCGTAAAGAAAAAGATGCTTACTCTGCGGGCGGCAGTAGTAAACAAAGAAGTAGCAGTTTGTGCATTTTTAGACATTGAAGGTACTTTCGACAACACATCACATGATGCTGTCAAAGCTACCTTGAATAGAAGAGGGCTGGACAGTACAACTAGTAGATGGAATTCATCCTTACTAGGGTCCAGGCAGGCTACGGCATCTATACAAGATAGCACCGTAACAGTAGCAACCCTCAAGGGGGGGTTTTATCACCCCTCTTATGGAGTATACTAGTAGACGAACTATTAAGTAGACTTGCGAACACATGTTCGGTCAAAAGTTTTAAGTTCACCGCTGAAATAAAAAGGAGTGGACATCTCTGGAAGAGGTCCACAACATAAAGCCACACACCATGAAATGGTACACCGATGGTTCCCTAACGCAACAAGGCTCCGGTCTTGGTGTGGTAGGCCCTCGGCTAATGTACCACGAGCCCCTAGGTATGCACACCAGCATATTCCAAGCTGAGTTATGTGCAATTGGGAGGTGTGTGGACTTTAAACTAAAGCGTAACTATCGGAATAGGGATATAGCCATCCAATCCGATAGTCAAGCAGTAATAATGGCACTTAGTAAAACCGAAATCAGGTCAAAGGTAGTTTGTGAGGTACGAACCAAACTAGACACTCTGGGATCACAAATATGCTTGCCCTAAGATGGGTCCCGGGACATGTCGACATAGCGGGGAACGAAGAGGCAGACAAGCAAGCAAGACTGGCGGCAGCGACACCCCTAATAGGACCCGAGCCGTACTGTGGTATAGGAAGAAGCACAATACGGCAAGAGCTTAGGAATGAAGAGAGACTTCTGCGGAGAACGAGCTGGGCAAGGACACCAGGACTCAGAAAAACAAAGCTTCCCTGGGGTAGCTTTAACCTCAAACGGTTTAAGCAAGTAATATCAATGGGTAAAAATAGACTCAGGATACTCACCGGTCTCTTGACAGGACATTGTAGACTTAGAGGTCACCTGGCAAAGCTAGGTATAGTCAGCAGCGAGATTAGCAGATTCTGCGAAATGGAAGGAGAATCCTCCTTGCACATTATAGCAGAATGCGTAGCCTTAGTAAGGAAAAGAAGTAGTTTTCTAGAAAAACATATTGTGCAACTTAGCGATTTAGAAACATTCGACCCAACAAAGCTACTTGCTTTTATGCAACACCTGGGCCTGATGGAAGAGCTATAGGCCAAGGAGGGGGCACAATAGATCTATTTGGTCGCAGTGTATTAACCCCCAATATAATAATAATAATGATAATGTAAGGCATTTATCAAGAATAGAATATATAACTAGAATATAGAACATAGATTTAAGAATAAACAATTCAAATAAAACCTAAACCTAAGACTAAAAAAAATAAAAAGAACAATAAAAGTATTACATCAAGCAGAAGACCCCTTACAATAATCAGAAGTGGTGCAAAACCAAACAATTAATCGCCTACACAAAAAGAAAAATGCAATGAGTGACAAAGACTACGAAAAATATACAATAAATAACCTTAGACGCAGCCTTAAAACATATAATCAACCAACAACTGGTGTAAAAACCGAATTAATAAAACGACTCATCAAAGTACAGCAAAACGACGCAGCATACAAAAAGAAACACACAAAGAAAATGGAAGGAGACAAAGATAATGTAGCAACCAGCAATAAAATCAAAGTAAGCAGCAACGAAGAGAAAGACGAAACAATGCAACACAACGAAATCAAAGAAAACCAAGACAAAGCAAAGGACAGTGATAATGCACAAGGTAAAGTGAAAATCGAAGATCAAGCAGACGGCACTGTCAAACATATCGACGATAACAATAACAACGATAAATGTAAATTAAAAACAATCGACGACGAAGCCCTGACAATCAATGAAAACGATAAAAGCCCTCCAAAAACAACCGATGACGAAGCCCTGACAATCAATGAAAACGATAAAAGCCCTCCAAAAACAACCGATGACGAAGCCCTGATAATGAATGATGATTAAACTCTGGTAAACAAGCCAACAAATAACCAAAACGAAAATGCAACGAAATTAAATAAACAAGACTACGACGACTTAAAATGGGATTTAATGATGCGCGAAATGGAAATACTAAAAAGGGAATTAAAAGTAACAGCGCGAGAAAATACATTACTAATCAATGAAAAATATGAAAGTAACCAAACAAAACAACGCAATGATATATCGTTCACGCACTTGAAAGAGTTAATATCAGAGTTTGACCCAACAGATGCCAGTGCTAACATACAATTGTTCAAGAAACAAATAAACTCAGTGAAGTCC
This sequence comes from Scaptomyza flava, assembly GCA_030179655.1. Lineage (NCBI taxonomy): Eukaryota > Metazoa > Arthropoda > Insecta > Diptera > Drosophilidae > Scaptomyza > Scaptomyza flava. Next base: position 35,442,487 of record JARNME010000404.1, on the reverse strand, counting down.
ACTTACAAGTTAGATGATCATAGTGTACGCGCCTTGATCGCCAACTGCCTAAAAGGCAAAGCAGCCAAATGGCTACAAAGTCACAATGATATCACAACAATGCCAGTATACGAATTACTTGAACAATTGGAATCCATATTTGAAACGCGTGAAAGCCAACTCTCAATGAAACGCAAATTTGAAAAAAAAAATTGGGAGCCAAAGGAATCTTTCCAAGAATACCTTTTCGAGAAATTGATTTTGGCAAACAAAATAAACGTCAACAAAGATGAATTAATTGAACACATCATAGACGGCATACCTAACCCTAATCTACGCACTCAAGCCAGAATGCAACGCTTCAACAATACAACTGAAATGGTCGACGCATTTAAAAACATCAATCTGGAATCTCAACCACAAAAACAGCAAAACTGGGAAAAACGCAAGCCACTAGATGACAACACTTCGACGGTTGTAATTAAATGCTTTAATTGCAACTCCAAAGGGCATTTAGCATCCGAATGCCGAAAACCAAAAAGAGCTGAAGGAGCCTGTTTCGTATGCGCAGAAATGGGACACATCTCAATCAACTGCACCAAACGCAAGGATTTGGAAATGGAATGGAATGGAAAGCAGCCAATGGAAAAGAACAAGTTCAGGAAATATTAGATGAATTATTAAGAACAGATATTATTCGACCAAGCCAATCTGAATACGCATCACCAATAGTATTAGTCAAAAAGAAAACAGGAGAAATAAGACTCTGTGATTTTATAACATTAAACAAAGTTACACCCAAAGACAATTACCCACTGCCATTAATAGAAGATTTAATAGATACATTAGCCAACAAAGATATATTTACATTATTAGACTTAAAAAGCGCGTTTCACCAAATAGAAGTACATGAAGAGTCAACGAAATACACATCATTTATAACCCCTATAGGACAATTTGAATACACTAAAATGCCATACGGACTCAGAAATGCATCAGCAACTTTCCAACGTTTTGTTAACAATGTATTCGATGATATGATTAGAAAAGGCAGAGTAGCAATTTACCTTGATGATATTATGATAGCATCAAAGTCAGCAGAGGAACATTTAGACACTTTAGAAGAAGTATTCAAACGATTAACAATGAATAGATTAGAATTAAGAATCGACAAATGCAAGTTCATGGAAGAAAAATGTGAATATCTAGGCTACATCATATCCAAGGAAGGAATACAACCCGATATAAAAAATGTTGAATCAATCGCAAATTTCCCAATACCAAGGAATGCAAAAGAAGTTCATAGTTTCCTGAGACTCTGTTCTTATTTCAGAAAATTTATCAAAGAATTCTCTGTGCAAGCCAAACCTTTATATAACCTAATTCGAAAAGAAGCCAAATTTCAATTCAATGACGAGGAAATGCAATGTTTTGAAAATATGAAGTACAAATTAATGAGTTCACCTATTCCTGCGATATACGACCCGAAGCATGAGACAGAACTGCACTGCGATGCCAGTTCAATAGGATTTGGAGCAATATTAATGCAAAAGAAAGAAAATGGAAAAATGCATCCAGTATTTTATTTCTCCAAAAGAACAACGAATTATGAATCAAAATACCATAGCTTTGAACTAGAGACACTCGCGATCATCTATGCACTGAGAAGATTCAGAATATACCTTCATGGCAAAAAATTCAAAATAATCACCGACTGCAATTCATTGTCAATGACACTAAGTAAAAAAGAAGTTAACCAAAGAATTGCACGCTGGGCATTAGAGCTCGAGAACTATGACTACGACATTGAACATAGAGACGGCAACAAAATGCAACATGTCAATGCACTTAGCAGAACACACAATATTTTAATACTAGAAGAAAACACATTTGAACAAAACCTATCAATTTGTCAAAACAAAGATGAAACTATATCAAAGATACGAGCACAACTAGAAGAAAAAGAAAGCAAAAGATTTGAAATGAGAAATGGACTAATTTACATAAAACACAAAGGACAAATATTATTTTATATACCAAGATCTATGGAACGAAATATATTAACAATATACCATGACAACATGGGACACCGAGGATGCGAAAAAGTACACAACGCCATTACAAAATCATACTGGTTCCCTCAATTAACTGAGAAAATAAAAGAACACATAAGAAATTGCTTAAAATGCATAACATACTCCTCAAAGCAAGGAAAACACGAAGGTTTATTACACAGCATACCCAAAGGAGACGAGCCATTTCTAACAATACATATTGATCATTTCGGACCTGTGAAACTGCAGAAAGGGACAAAGAAACATGTTTTATTAGTTGTAGATGCTTTTTCAAAGTTCGTGAAACTATACGCCACTCAAAGCACAGACTCGAAAAGTACAATGAAATGTCTACATGAATTCTTCAATGCATACAGTCGACCCAATGTAATAATATCTGATAAAGGAAGGGCATTTACATCAAAAGATTTCGAAGAATTCCTGAATACCAACAATGTTAAACACATAAAAATTGCAACTGGATCGCCACAAGCAAACGGGCAAGTTGAACGCGTCAACAGATGCCTAGGACCAATGATAGCCAAACTCACAAGTGCAGGGACACAACGCTCACTAGAAAACGTACTACCTGAAATAAAATTTGCTCTAAACAAAACCACTCATAAAAGCACTGGTACAACACCGAGTGAATTATTATTCGGAGTAAGTCAAAGAGGTATAGTCATTGACCACTTAAAAGAATGCCTAACCGAATATAATAATCCACAAAGAAATCTAAACGAAATAAGACAATTAGCAAAAACTAAAATTGTAGAAAACCAAAAATACAATGAAAAACTAAAAAACAAGGGAAGAACACAGAGAAAATATAACAAAGGAGACTATGTAGTAATCAAAAATTTTGTAAGCATACCAGGAGCATGCAAAAAGTAATACCAAAATACAAAGGACCATTTCAAATACACGAAATCTTACCAAATGACAGATATGTAATAACTGATGAGGAAGGATTTCAATTAACACAAATTCCATACATAGAATATGGGAAGCAAATAATATAAAACCATGGATTAATACGAATGCAATGTCAGAAGAAGAAGAATCAATGTCAGAAGAAGAAGAATCAATGTCAGAAAAAGAAGAATCAATGTCAGAAGAAGAAGAATCAATGTCAGAAGAAGAAGAATCAATGTCAGAAGAAGAAAAATTAATGTCAGAAGAAAAATCAAGGTCAAATACAAAAAAATCAAAAATAGAAGACGAAATTTTAGAAAAAGAAAAACTAGAATCAGAAGAAGAAGAAGAAGAAATACAGACAAAAGAAAAAGAAATAGAGTCAAAAGAAAATAATAAGGGAGAAGCCCTAGTGACGGTCATAGCCCCTAAATAGGTCAACCGGAATATTTTGGCGAGTTTTGATGCTAGCGGGGTCTAATCACTGTGATTGATAGCTCTTAGTGCCGGCTTGCTTTTTATGTAGTCTACTGGTGTTTATACTAAGTTTTGGATGCACCAGAGACTAAAATTAAAATACCGATATTTCGACGTAAGCTTTGTAACTTTTCAACGCGTTGGAATTGTATTATTTCAAGTTTCAGCAGAGGGAAATAAATAATTTTCTTAATCGTTTTTTCTTGCCCTTTCATAATCTGTAATCCAAAATTTTTTCAGTTCTATATTTTGGGTTTAACATTAATAAATGTAAAATTATGTTTCTGCGTGTTCTGTTCACATACGATGTGAAACACTTTAACAGTTATCGATATTTGTATCGACTATCGTATCACTTTGCGTCTCTCGCGTTGCTCTTAATCAGAAAATCATAATTTCAAAATATCTGAAAATTCTTCAAAATTTGTTCAGTGAACCAAAATTCACATTTGATAAGTAGAAAAGCCGCAAAAGCCGAATATCAAAATTGTGTCAAATTCACACAAGGAACAGATGCGTGTTGACTTAAGAAGAATAGAAAAATTTTATTATTATTTAGTTAAAACAATGTTAAATGAATTTGTTATGATTTGCAAGAAGAGCAAGAAAAAGTTTTATTAAGAAAAATGAAGCAAATTAATAAAATGAATTTATTATGAGTTGGCATAAAACTTTACTTAATTTTTTGTAGATTTGCTTAAAAGTTTGCGCCCTTTTTAATAGCAACATGACACAATTAAGACAGATAACGCATTGCGCAGATGACGTCACATATGATGCATATTACCAAGGCAAATATTCAAAACATGCATTGTGACGTCATCTGCGCACAACATAAACAAGTTTCTGGGCAATCTCAAAATTTATTGTTCTTGTGTGTGCGATGTTGAGCGTGCGATGCATAAATCGATACTTTAATCGATACATCGCTGGCGATACTGTTTTTTACGAGTAATAAATTTTAATAAATTATTAAATTCGGTTGTTTTTGAGTGTTTAATTGCATAAAATACAAAAGCATAAATAAAAACAATGATTTGGCATTTTATTTCATTTTATTGGCTCTATTTTGACAAGATTAAGGGGAGTGACTACTACAGGGGCACTTTATCGAAAATCGTGATTTTGACTTTTTTCATTAAATCCTATATATCTTTCAAAAAACGAATGAAATGTGTATAATGCCTTACACTGATCGATGGGCAATTGAACTAGCTTTCTTACGATACCAACAGCTAAGCTTTACGTTGATTTCTGACAATTTAATATCCCAAAAACCTTAGGGGTGTTCACTATTAGGGCTTCTCCCTTACTAATTTAAGTACAGAAAATTCGACAACAGAACCCAAAAAAGATTAAATAAATTAGTATCAAGTGAACATAAATATAATTTAAGAAGCTCTAAGAAAACAACAATATAAAACTGTGATAATCGAGACGATTAAATGTCAGGATGGCCGAACTGTAAGGCATTTATCAAGAATAGAATATATAACTAGAATATAGAACATAGATTTAAAAATAAACAATTCAAATAAATACCTTAATATGGCAACTCTAAAGAGAAAGAAAAGAATGGTGGCAACTCTAAAAAAAAAGAAAAGAATGGGCAACTCGATCATAAACAAGTAAGAAGGCTCTAGTCGGGAGAGCCCGACTAGAAGATACCCTGAACCCAGTTGCAATAAATATATTTAATTTATACTTATAAGACTTTGGTATACTGGCTTAGCTTCCATCGATTAAGTTCAATATCTCTGGTGTTTCTTAACCGATTTGGACGAAATTTTCACAAAAGTTCTATCATTATCCATTACTTCAACCCTCATTTTTAGATTTTCCAAATTCGATATTTTATTGTTATCGATATTATGTGTATATCGGAAACCAGAATAGTTATCGATAATTTGAAGCAAACTTGTTCTGCTCATGGTATAGGAGAACTTAAATCCAAAATCTGAAGTCTCTAGCTCTTGTAGTCTCTGAGATCCACGCGTTCATACAGACGGACAGACGGACAGACAGACGGACAGACGGACATGGCTATATCGTCTCGGCTGTTGATGCTGATCAAGAATATATATACTTTATAGGGTCGGAGATGCTTCCTTCTGCCTGTTACATACTTTTGCACAAAACCATTATACCCTTATTTACCCATTTTATGGGTTAAGGGTATAAAAAGACTCACTGGTGATGAGCTAACGCTGGCAGACAGACTTATAGTAAGAAGGGTAAAAATAAGAAAAGAAATGCGTAGAAACAAACTGAAGTGTACAGACATAAAAAACGCTAAATCTACTTAAGTGATTGTAAAACCTAAACCTAAGACTAAAAAAAAATAAAAAGAACAATAAAAGTATTACATCAAGCAGAAGACACCTTACAATAATAATAATCTGTTTGGGCTATTTAAGCTATCCGAAAGGCTCTAAATAATTCGGTTTTTTTCGTTCAGTAGTTCCATTGTTTGGCAAGTGTAGGCGTTCGTCACCTCTACACGAGTTCCAGACAACAACATTATTACCTATAGAAACACTGAAACTTAACGATACTCAATCAAATTGTTATGAAATTTGGGTAAAATGCTTTAACTTATTTATTCAAGAACTATTTGTCAAAGGGACAATCAGTATTGGTACGGCTATGACATCAATATTCTGGAATTGTATATGGCAATATGTCATGCAAAAACTAAACGGAAACATTCCTCACCAAAATCAAACGAATGCAGTCGAGCATTCTGCAAAATTGGAACACATTTAAAGCTGATGTTAATTGCTAACCTTATATTTGAATTGTTTTTTTTTTTTTTTGAATTGTAAATACTTTCTCGGAAAGTTTTCAAAACAGAACAACCAACATTCGTAGAAGAAAAAAACTAAAAGATTCTTAAGCATCATGTAAGTGGAAGCTAGACTATCTGTCTCAGCAACGTCAACAAACTTGGTTATCAAAACAACAAAAAATATAGAAATTCCATCTCTACGCAGCGGGTTTTGTAAACCAAGCAATACAAACAATGAACTTATTCCTAAACCAGATCTAAAACAAGTAGAAATGTTGCAGTCGGACACAACTGACTGCAGTCCACTCGTTACCAGTTTTAAAACCGGTAGAAAAAAGGCTTGATTGCAAAGGGGTACGGATGCGCCAGGGGTGTACGCTGCCTTAAAGATTATCCGATGCAAATGTTGATGCCGCCCGCTGTCTTCATTCCAAATTTTGTGACTCTAGCTCAAAATTTGTAAAAGGTGGGAAAAGGGGGGGCTGGGCTGGAATGGGTGTGGCATCCAAATTTATGATGCATATATTCGTGGATTGTCAATTGCTATCTTCATACCAAGTTTGGTGACTCTAGCTCGGCGTTTGTAAAAGGTGGTGAAAGGGTGGCTGGGGGGCGACATGGATGGGCGTGGCTCCAAAACTTTCATGCAGACTTTTTGGGGTCGTTGCCAGCTATCTTTCTACCAAAATTGGTGACACAAGCTCCACAACTCTGGAAGATACACGCATACCCGTACTTGACGAAGCGTTGGGGCAGCTGCGAGCGGCTAGGGCAGTATTGGTGGTCTTGGTATTCCAAGCTTTTTTGCAGATTTTGAGGGGTCATCAACACTTTTCTTGGCACCAAATTTGGTGGCATAAGCTTAAAAATATGTGATAGATATATGCTTTTATTACCTAAAAATGCCGTAGGTGACGGGGGGACCGGGGGGCAGAATGGATGGGTGTGGCTGCAAAATTTGTGATGCAGTTTTCTTGAAGGTTGCTAGTAGCTATCTGCCCACCCAATTGGATAGTTCTATCTGTGGATTTATCGGTTTTGAGCTGTCGATTTTAGCGATTTGGCAGCCCCCAATGAGCCCCCATTTTGACACTTTATATTTCCAGGCCATAGATTAAAATATTTGCAATGTTTCAAGTCTCTAGCTTGGAGGGTGTGGAAAAAAGCTACGAGCACACAGATGAACAGACGGACAGGCGGACGAACACCAAGACAAGCGTTACACAAAAATTTTAGGGTGTTCACTTTGTGTTGCAAATGTGCAAAGTGTAACTTTGCAATACCGCTGTCGTGAACACCCAATTGAACAAAACAAGTCTGATAACTTTACACAATGATATTTACTTTGCTGCTTGCAATAAATAAACAAATTTAAAAATTCTCTTTAAAAGCGGTAAAGCATCACTCCTAGAACGAACAGCATCCCATAAGCTGGTTTATTTAAGAAAATTAGCAAACCAACCCTAATTTACTTTTAGCGCCTTTTCACATTGAACAGCTGTTTGTTTTGATTTAGCACCTAAAGCACTAAATTACACCAAAAACTACCAGAAAAGTGCTTGTATTGTGCAACACGTTTTCACTTTTCTATCAGTTTTTAACACTAAAATCGTTGTAAAAGTACAACGATATTTTAGTCATAGGCAGGGGAAGTAAGTATAAAGTAATACTTTATAGGTTCTTACTGGCAGGGGTCCAGCAAAAAGTGTAAGCTCAATTCTGTACAAATTGTTGTTAGGATGGCTTGCACTTTTACACTCTTCCAACACAAATATATTCTTTACCTTTGGTAAAGAGTATAATTATAATCGTTACGGTCTTTGCTATATTTTTATACTCGATACCGAAGATAAAGATTATAATGGTTTTGTGCAATGTCCGTGATGGTGTCTGTCCGTCTGTCCGTCCGTATGTATGCAAGTTTTTTCCACACCCTTCAAGCTATCAACCCCCCAAAAACTGCATCAAAAGTTTGGATGCCTCGCCTACCGATACTGCCATAGCCGCCCCCATCCACCCCAACGCTTCGTCAAAAACGAGAAAGCGTGTATCTTCCAGAGTTGTGGAGCTAGAGCCTCCAAATTTGGAAGGAAGATAGCTGGCAACGACCCCCAAAAATCTTCATCAAAGTTTCGGAGCCACGCGTACCCATTTCGCCCCCCTTTCCCCACTTTTTACAAACATTTAGCTAGAGTCACTAAATTTTGTATGAAGATAGAAATTGACATTCCACACAGATCTGCATCAAAACTTTGGATGCCACAACCACCCATACCGCCCCCAGGCCCCCTTTCCCCACTTATTACAATTTTCGAGCTAGAGTCACCAAATTTGGTATGAAGATAGGAATTGACATTTCACAAAGATCTGCAGTAAAAATTTGGATGCCACGCCCACCCATACTGCCCCCAGCCCCCCTTTCCCCACTTTTAACAATTTTCGAGCTAGAGTCACCAAATATGGTACGAAGATAGCAATTGACATTCCACAAAGATCTGCAGTAAAAATTTAGATGCCATACCCACCCATACCGCCCACAGCCCCCCTTTCCACAGCTCTTACAAACTTCGAGCTAGAGTCAGCAAATTTAGTATGAAGATAGCAATTGACATTTCTCAAAGATCTGCAGTACAAATTTAGATGCCACACCCACCCATACCGCCCCCAGTTCCCCTTTCCCCACTTTTTACGTACTTTTTACTCTAATTTGGTGGCATCCTCATCTGCATCGGAGAATCTTTAAGGCAGCGTACACCCCTGCCCCATCCGTACCCCTTTACAATCAGGCCTCATTTTACCTGTTTTAATACTGGTATCGCGTATGCCGCAGTCGGTTGCGTACGACTGCAACGTTTCCTGTTGTTTTTAATTTATGTTTATTATTAGCTATGAGCAGCTGCCATTTGATCAAAATTAAGTCAAATTAATTAAATTAATAAAACTATATATAAATCTGAAAGTATATAAAGTTAAACAAGTGGAAACGTTACATTCGGACCCAAAGTTTTGATGCAATTATTTGGGTCGTCATCACCTATCTTGGCACCAAATTTGGTGACTCTAGCTCATAAATTGTGGAAGTTATAAGCGTTTCTGAACTCACGCTGCGGGTGCGGCCTTGGGTTCGTCATCACCTATCTATGGAAGTTATAGGCGTTTCTGATTTTAATAATCGGTGGGCTGGGGGCGGAATGGGAGGGGGTGGCTCCAAAATTTTAAATTCAGTTTTTCGGGGATTAGAAGTTGCTATTTTCTCACCATCTAGCTGTAAGGATGTGCGAAATAGGTGGATTTATCGATTTTTATGTCATCGATGGTATCGATATGCCAGCGCCGCTCAGTTATCGTAGAGCCAATAACTAATATCTGACGGACATACACCATTGCACAAACCCAATGTAAAGGTCCTACATTTGTTGCGTGGATTGGCGAAAACCCAGAAAAACCCAATCAGTCCAACGTTTGATTTGTAATAAGTGGTTAAGACTAGACAAAGTCAAAAGGATCGATCTATGTTGAGGCGTCCAAGGAGACAAGGGGAAAAAGCAAGTTATAGTCAGAGCATATAACACGAAATGGTTCATGAATTAAATAGTTGCTCGAGCCACGATTAAGGCTAAGGGGTAAAAGTTACCGGATGATCTAATTGGAACAACAAATTTTATTCGACTCAAAATTGCTGTTGAGTCGATTTCGCAGAGAATTTTATATACGGCATTATTAAGCGGATGAATAATGGTGACGTCTATTAATTTTACTATTCTCTAAAAATTCCTCACTAGGGACTGCGTACCTTTTGCCGTAAGAGCAATTGGAATCTGATTATGCGGTCTCTTAGGCCACATTTCAGAAGAATCCATGTCCGATGACAGGATTATCCTATTCAAACTTAAGGTTAATACGGATAGTAGTAGACCAACTCGTAACCCCAGGAAAACTACCTGGGAAAAATTTAGGTCTATTCTAGTACTTAACCTGGCCACTGGAAACTCTGGAATACCCAGATGCACGGGTGAGCTAGAATGAGTTGTTAGAAATCTAAATAGTAGCATTAAAAATGCATATGAAGAAAGCTGCCCACTAGGGAAAACGCGTAAAAAAAAATATGCTTACTCTGCGGGCGGCAGTAGTAAACAAAGAAGTAGCAGTTTGTGCATTTTTAGACATTGAAGGTACTTTCGACAACACATCACATGATGCTGTCAAAGCTACCTTGAATAGAAGAGGGCTGGACAGTACAACTAGTAGATGGAATTCATCCTTACTAGGGTCCAGGCAGGCTACGGCATCTATACAAGATAGCACCGTAACAGTAGCAACCCTCAAGGGGGGGGGGGGGGGGTTTATCACCCCTCTTATGGAGTATACTAGTAGACGAACTATTAAGTAGACTTGCGAACACATGTTCGGTCAAAAGTTTCAAGTTCACCGCTGAAATAAAAAGGAGTGGACATCTCTGGAAGAGGTCCACAACATAAAGCCACACACCATGAAATGGTACACCGATGGTTCCCTAACGCAACAAGGCTCCGGTCTTGGTGTGGTAGGCCCTCGGCTAATGTACCACGAGCCCCTAGGTATGCACACCAGCATATTCCAAGCTGAGTTATGTGCAATTGGGAGGTGTGTGGACTTTAAACTAAAGCGTAACTATCGGAATAGGGATATAGCCATCCAATCCGATAGTCAAGCAGCAATAATGGCACTTAGTAAAACCGAAATCAGGTCAAAGGTAGTTTGTGAGGTACGAACCAAACTAGACACTCTGGGATCACAAAATATGCTTGCCCTAAGATGGGTCCCGGGACATGTCGACATAGCGGGGAACGAAGAGGCAGACAAGCAAGCAAGACTGGCGGCAGCGACACCCCTAATAGGACCCGAGCCGTACTGTGGTATAGGAAGAAGCACAATACGGCAAGAGCTTAGGAATGAAGAGAGACTTCTGCGGAGAACGAGCTGGGCAAGGACACCAGGACTCAGAAAAACAAAGCTTCCCTTGGGTAGCTTTAACCTCAAACGGTTTAAGCAAGTAATATCAATGGGTAAAAATAGACTCAGGATACTCACCGGTCTCTTGACAGGACATTGTAGACTTAGAGGTCACCTGGCAAAGCTAGGTATAGTCAGCAGCGAGATTAGCAGATTCTGCGAAATGGAAGGAGAATCCTCCTTGCACATTATAGCAGAATGCGTAGCCTTAGTAAGGAAAAGAAGTAGTTTTCTAGAAAAACATATTGTGCAACTTAGCGATTTAGAAACATTCGACCCAACAAAGCTACTTGCTTTTATGCAACACCTGGGCCTGATGGAAGAGCTATAGGCCAAGGAGGGGGCACAATAGATCTATTTGGTCGCAGTGTATTAACCCCCAATATAATAATAATAATAATAATAATCTGTTTGGGCTATTTAAGCTATCCGAAAGGCTCTAAATAATTCGGTTTTTTTCGTTCAGTAGTTCCATTGTTTGGCAAGTGTAGGCGTTCGTCACCTCTACACGAGTTCCAGACAACAACATTATAACCTATAGAAACACTGAAACTTAACGATACTCAATCAAATTGTTATGAAATTTGGCTAAAATGCTTTAACTTATTTATTCAAGAACTATTGGTCAAAGGGACAATCAGTATTGGTACGGCTATGACATCAATATTCTGGAATTGTATATGGCAATATGTCATGCAAAAACTAAACGCAAACATTCCTCACCAAAATCAAACGAATGCAGTCGAGCATTCTGCAAAATTGGAACACATTTAAAGCTGATGTTAATTGCTAACCTTATAATTGAATTGCTTTTTTTTTAATTTTATTTACTTTCTCGGAAAGTTTTCAAAACAGAACAACCAACATTCGTAGAAGAAAACAAGTTAGAAGGCTCTAGTCGGGAGAGCCCGACTAGAAGATACCCTGAACCCAGTTGCAATAAATATATTTAATTTATATAATACTTTGGTATACTGGCTTAGCTTCCATCGATTAAGTTCAATATCTCTGGTGTTTCTTAACCGATTTGGACGAAATTTTCACAAAAGTTCTATCATTATCCATTACTTCAACCCTCATTTTTAGATTTTCCAAATTCGATATTTTATTGTTATCGATATTATGTGTATATCGGAAACCATAATAGTTATCGATAATTTGAAGCAAACTTGTTCTGCTCATGGTATAGGAGAACTTAAATACAAAATCAGAAGTCTCAAGCTCTTGTAGTCTCTGAGATCACGCGTTCATACAGACAGACAGACGGACAGATGGATAGACAGACGGACAGACGGACATGGCTATATCGTCTCGGCTTTTAATGCTGATTAAGAATATATATTCTTTATAGGGTCGGAGATGCTTCCTTCTGCCTGTTACATACTTTTGCACAAAACCATTATACCCTTATTTACCCATTTTATGGGTTAAGGGTATAAAAACTAAAAGATTCTTAAGCATCATGTAAGCGGAAGCTAGACTATCTGTCTCAGCAACGTCAACAAACTTGGTTCTCAAAACAACAAAAAATATAGAAATTCCATCTCTACGCAGCGGGTTTTGTAAACCAAGCAATACAAACAATGAACTTATTCCTAAACCAGATCTAAAACAAGTAGAAATGTTGCAGTCGGACACAACTGACTGCAGTATACTCGTTACCAGTTTTAAAACCGGTAGAAAAAAGGCTTGATTGCAAAGGGGTACGGATGCGGCAGGGGTGTACGCTGCCTTAAAGATTCTCCGATGCAAATGGTGATGCCGCCCGCTGTCTTCCTTCCAAATTTTGTGACTCTAGCTCAAAATTTGTAAAAGGTGGGAAAAGGGGGGGCTGGGCTGGAATGGGTGTGGCATCCAAATTTATGATGCAGATATTCGTGGATTGTCAACTGCTATCTTCATACCAAGTTTGGTGACTCTAGCTCGGCGTTTGTAAAAGGTGGTGAAAGGGTGGCTGGGGGGCGACATGGATGGGCGTGGCTCCAAAACTTTCATGCAGACTTTTTGGGGTCGTTGCCAGCTATCTTTCTACCAAAATTGGTGACACAAGCTCCACAACTCTGGAAGATACACGCATACCCGTATTTGACGAAGCGTTGGGGCAGCTGCGAGCGGCTAGGGCAGTATTGGTGGTCTTGGTATTCCAAGCTTTTTTGCAGATTTTGAGGGGTCATCAACACTTTTCTTGGTACCAAATTTGGTGGCATAAGCTTAAAAAAATGTGGTAGATATATGCTTTTATTACCTAAAAATGCCGTAGGTGACGGGGGGACCAGGGGGCAGAATGGATGGGTGTGGCTGCAAAATTTGTGATGCAGTTTTCTTGAAGGTTGCTAGTAGCTATCTGCCCACCCAATTGGATAGTTCTATCTGTGGATTTATCGGTTTTGAGCTGTCGATTTTAGCGATTTGGCAGCCCCCAATGAGCCCCCATTTTGACACTTTATCTTTCCAGGCCATAGATTAAAATATTTGCAATGTTTCAAGTCTCTAGCTTGAAGGGTGTGGAAAAAAGTTACGAACACACAGATGAACAGACGGACAGGCGGACGAACACCAAGACAAGCGTTACACAAAAATTTTAGGGTGTTCACTTTGTGTTGCAAATGTGCAAAGTGTAACTTTGCAATACCGCTGTCGTGAACACCCAATTGAACAAAACAAGTCTGATAACTTTACACAATGATATTTACTTTGCTGCTTGCAATAAATAAACAAATTTAAAAATTCACTTTAAAAGCGTGAAAGCATCACTCCTAGAACGAACAGCATCCCATAAGCTGGTTTATTTAAGAAAATTAGCAAACCAACCCTAATTTACTTCTAGCGCCTTTTCACATTGAACAGCTGTTTGTTTTGATTTAGCACCTAAAGCACTAAATTACACCAAAAACTACCAGAAAAATGCTTGTATTGTGCAACACGTTTTCACTTTTCTATCATTTTTTAACACTAAAATCGTTGTAAAAGTACAACGATATTTTAGTCATAGGCAGGGGAAGTAAGTATAAAGTAATACTTTATAGGTTCTTACTGGCAGGGGTCCAGCAAAAAGTGTAAGCTCAATTCTGTACAAATTGTTGTTGGGATGGCTTGCACTTTTACACTTTTCCAACACAAAGTGAATACCCTAAATATATTCTTTACCTTTGGTAAAGAGTATAATTATAATCGTTACGGTCTTTGCTATATTTTTATACTCGATACCGAAGATAAAGATTTTATTGGTTTTGTGCAATGTCCGTCATGGTGTATGTCCGTCTGTCCGTCCGTATGTATGCAAGTTTTTCCACACCCTTCAAGCTATCAACCCCCCAAAAACTGCATCAAAAGTTTGGATGCCTCGCCTACCGATACTGCCATAGCCGCCCCCATCCACCCCAACGCTTCGTCAAAAACGAGAAAGCGTGTATCTTCCAGAGTTGTGGAGCTAGAGCCTCCAAATTTGGAAGGAAGATAGCTGGCAACGACCCCCAAAAATCTTCATCAAAGTTTCGGAGCCACGCGTACCCATTTCGCCCCCCTTTCCCCACTTTTTACAAACATTTAGCTAGAGTCACTAAATTTTGTATGAAGATAGAAATTGACATTCCACACAGATCTGCATCAAAACTTTGGATGCCACAACCACCCATACCGCCCCCAGCCCCCTTTCCCCACTTATTACAATTTTCGAGCTAGAGTCACCAAATATGGTACGAAGATAGCAATTGACATTCCACAAAGATCTGCAGTAAAAATTTAGATGCCATACCCACCCATACCGCCCACAGCCCCCCTTTCCACAGCTCTTACAAACTTCGAGCTAGAGTCACCAAATTTGGTATGAAGATAGCAATTGACATTTCTCAAAGATCTGCAGTACAAATTTAGATGCCACACCCACCCATACCGCCCCCAGTTCCCCTTTCCCCACTTTTTACGTACTTTTTACTCTAATTTGGTGGCATCCTCATCTGCATCGGAGAATCTTTAAGGCAGCGTACACCCCTGCCCCATCCGTACCCCTTTGCAATCAGGCCTCTTTTTACCTGTTTTAATACTGGTATCGAGTATGCCGCAGTCGGTTGCGTACGACTGCAACGTTTCCTGTTGTTTTTAATTTATGTTTATTATTAGCTATGAGCAGCTGACATTTGATCAAAATTAAGTCAAATTAATTAAATTAATAAAACTATATATAAATCTGAAAGTATATAAAGTTAAACAAGTGGAAACGTTACATTCGGACCCAAAGTTTTGATGCAATTATTTGGGTCGTCATCACCTATCTTGGCACCAAATTTGGTGACTCTAGCTCATAAATTGTGGAAGTTATAAGCGTTTCTGAACTCACGCTGCGGGTGCGGCCTTGGGTTCGTCATCACCTATCTATGGAAGTTATAGGCGTTTCTGATTTTAATAATCGGTGGGCTGGGGGCGGAATGGGAGGGGGTGGCTCCAAAATTTTAAATTCAGTTTTTCGGGGATAAGAAGTTGCTATTTTCTCACCATCTAGCTGTAAGGATGTGCGAAATAGGTGGATTTATCGATTTTTATGTCATCGATGGTATCGATATGCCAGCGCCGCTCAGTTATCGTAGAGCCAATAACTAATATCTGACGGACATACACCATTGCACAAACCCAATGTAAAGGTAAAGAGTATACAAATTTTAATAAGTTAGCATTAAAACTCTAGGAAATTCAAAAAGAAAATAAGTGGTCCTACATTTGTTGCGTGGATTGGCGAAAACCCAGAAAAACCCAATCAGTCCAACGTTTGATTTGTAATAAGTGGTTAAGACTAGACAAAGTCAAAAGGATCGATCTATGTTGAGGCGTCCAAGGAGACAAGGGGAAAAAGCAAGTTATAGTCAGAGCATATAACACGCAATGGTTCATGAATTAAATAGTTGCTCGAGCCACGATTAAGGCTAAGGGGTAAAAAGTTACCGGATGATCTAATTGGAACAGCAAATTTTATTCGACTCAAAATTTTCTGTTGAGTCGATTTCGCAGAGAACTTTATATACGGCATTATTAATCAAACTTTAATTTGTGATTAAGAATAAAGCCTCAATCATTCATTTCAAAGACGCGTTCAAGTGGTGTACCATCAAACAAGTAGTGAGCAGTATGGGTGGTACTTCTACAAAAAGACATGACTTTACATATTGAACAATTTTTATTTTATTTTTTATTTATTGAATATTTTCTAGTGAGTTAGAAAACTAGCAATAAGTATATAAATCTTATTATTAAATCTTAGCTAACGGTACATTAATTTGTTTTTTTTTATTTATTTTTGTTTTTATTTTTTTTGACTGTATTCTGTGTGCGCGTCCCTAAAAATCATCGCTGGGCTGGTAAGTCGTTACGACGAAAAAGGGATCGGCTGCGCAGCCTTGTGAGACCTCTCCGGAGATGATTAGTGTGCTATGAGAGCTTGCTTAAATATTTTACTTTTTGTTTCCCTATTTATTCCATGACTGTTTGATGTTTAAGTCTTTATAAATGTTTTAGTTCCGAACATACAACGCTGCCCCGGTGATGGTTCTCATGTTTTTTGACTGGGCTCTCTGGTCAATGTCAATGCTGCTGTTGCAAACGTTGCTCCATAACTGGGAACCATAGGTCCAGATTGGTCTTAGAACAGAGATGTAAAGCCGGACCTTGTAGTCCAAACTAAGGGAAGAGCGAGCATTTATGAGTCAACGGAGGCTATTGGCTTTCAGTTTGATATGTGTTCTTTTAGCTTCAGTGTGTCCGCCATGTAAGTCTTCTGTCTAAGTGTACGCCCAGATACGTTACATCGTTTTCTTTTGGAATTGTGGTGTTGTTTAACGTGAGCGGCGGACAATCTTGCCTGTTAAGGGTGAAAGTTACTTGCTTACATTTTTGTTCGTTTACCTTAATTCGCCAATCTGATAACCAGCTTTCCACGTTGGCAAGATGAAGGGCTAGTTGCGCTGTTGCTTGTATTGGGCATCTGGAGCGGCTGAGAATAGCTGTATCATCAGCAAAGGTAGATGTTGTCAATCGGCTATTTATTGGGATGTCTGCTGTGAATAGCACGAACAGTGTTGGTCCAAGTACGCTGCCCTGTGGAACACCAGCTTCGATACTGTGTTCGTCAGACATTGCAGTGTTACATCTTACTGCGAACTTCCTTTCGTATAGGTACGACTTAGGCAGCTTATGTGTGTTGTTTGGGAGCATTGTTTTGATCTTATGCATCTGACCTTCCAACCAAAGTTTGTAGAACGCCTGAGAAATATCGAGAAATATTGCAGTGCAGTATTCTCTATTTTCGAACGCGCTTCGTATCTCCTAGTTATTCTGTTAACCTGCTCAATTGTTCCGTGCTTTTCACGCAATCCAAATTGGTGTGATGGGATTATGCTATGAAGATTCAGGAATGGATTTATCCGGGACAGCAAACATTTTTCAAAATGTTTTGATAGACACGATAATAAGCTTATAGGTCTATAAGACGTGAGAACTGTGTGATCTTTTCCAGGCTTTGGTATCATAATGATAGTTGACTTTTTCCATCTGTCTGGATAGTGGCCAAGTTTGGTGATAGCATTGAAGAGCTGGGCAATTATGCAGATCGCACAGTAAGGAAGCTCAATAATCATTTTGGTCACCACCTGTAGATTTTTTTGGGTTCAATTGCTCTTTAATGATTCTAACGATTTCATTCGGCCGAAACTTGATTGGATCATGTTGAAGCCGAGAGCCGTTTTTAACAGTCGGTAGTGCAAACGTATTTGTTGAAGGGTTAGGTTGGAACACTTTTTGAAGATGAGTAGCAAATGTGTTATCTCTTTCTTCATCGCTGCAGGCCGTGCCGCCAGCGAAGTTTCTTATAGGCGTAACTGTTTCTGTTAGTGAGCTTAGAGTTGGGCAAGCTCTCCACAATGAGTTTTTCGTACTGGTGGTTGATAATTGCTCGATGTAACGGCGTTGAGTGCGTTCGTCCTCGATTTTTAACTTTTTGGTGAGTTTAGGTGAGGCGTCCTTTAGTTTTTGCTTTGCCGATGGCGATCTGTTCGATTGCCAGTCACGTCGTAAGCGCCGCTTGTCAAGAACGAGTTGTTCCATTTGTAGATTTTTTGTCAAGTTAATAAAATTATATAATTTTTCCTCTACTGCAAGTAAATTGATGTCCTCTTACTTGACTAATAGAAAACAAGCAGTAATTGCAAATAAGTCGAGATATAATGTTCTAGTCAATTCACGTGGTGTTCCTCAGGGATCAGTACTAGGCCCGCTTTTGTTTACAATGTATGTTGATGATCTGCCTAACGTCCTATCTATGTGTGATGTCCATACGTATGCTGATGATGTGCAAATGTATGTAAGTCGTCCTCTTAGTCAAATAAATGAATGTATTAGATTAAGCAACTATGATCTGTCCTGTGTGTCCAAGTGGGCAAGTAACAATGGTTTATGTCTAAATCCGTTTAAGTCTAAATGTATAGTTATCTATAAAATTCCTGATCACAGACAATTTAAGCAAACTTGTAATTGACAATGCAGAAATCAGCTATGTGTATAAGGCAGATAACTTAGGCATTACAATTAACAATACTCTCTCCTGGAGAGACCATACAAACAAAGCTGTAGGAAAGACATACGGTGTCCTACGACAATTGTCTCTGGCACAACCTTTTTTGCCAATCAATATTAAGATGACAGTGGCAAAAGCATTAATTATACTAGTTTTAGTGTACGGTATAGAAATTTTTTGTAAGTGTGACGCCGCCAGCCAGCAAAAGATGAAAGTAGCCTTTAATAGCATAGCTAGATTTGTGTTTTCACTAGGTCGTGCAGACCACGTTACTAGTTTTGCTAATAAAATATTTGACTTGGACATAAATAACTGGACGAATTATAAAATGTTAATACAGCTTCACAAAATTATTTTTACGAAGACTCCTGATTACCTTCTTGAGAAGCTGCGTTTCAATATGTCGCAGAGGACCAATAATATTGCCTGCTTTAGAACCAGACTCTCTTGTTCTAATAGACACTTCTTTATCTGGGCTGTCTGACTTTGGAATCAGTTACCACCTAACTTGAAAACTATCAGTAGCGCACCATTGTTTAAAAATAAATTGGAGAGTTATTTAAAAATCAAAACATCTGCTAAACTTTAATAGGCATGTATTACCAAAATTCCAAATTTATTTATAAGAATAAATGTTTTAAATTATTTGCTTTTTAATGTGCTTTGTTTAGTATTATAAGTTTTAATTAAATATTATAGTTTCTTAAGTTAAGTTTAACTGTTTCATGTAAAATCTGATGTTGACTAGTGCATTAATTTAAAAGTGTAAAACTTGTAGCACTAGGAATATTTAAATAATAATAATAATAATAATAATAATAATAATAATAATAATAATAATAATAATAATAATAATAATAATAATAATAATAATAATAATAATAATAATAATAATAATAATAATAATAATCTGGTCACAGATCTGTCCACTGATGCTTTTTTAAATGTTTTTAAAAGGTTCATTGGGAGACGAGGGCTGCCGGAGACGATGTACAGCGACAACGCGACTAATTTTGTCGGAGCGAGCAACGTGCTGATGGAGTTGCAAGCAGCGTTTCACCGGAGCAAGGGAAAGCTGCAGGAGTACGCAGCGGAGCGAGCTGTGCAGTGGAAGTTTATCCCTCCGAGGGCACCACACTTTGGCGGACTGTGGGAAGCAGCAGTAAAGGCTGCCAAACACAGGCTGGTTCGAGGGGCAGGCGACGCCAAGCTGACGCCGGACGAGTTGTGCACGCATCTGGTGGAGGTCGAAGCGTTGCTCAACTCCAGGCCACTCGTGGCAGACACCAGCGATCCCAACGACGGGGAGCCAATAACTCCGGGGCACTTGCTCATCGGCCAGCCTTTGCTGGGGCTGCCCATCGGATCCACGCCCGAGGAGCCCAACAACAAGCGCGTACCCGCATACTTGAAGCGGTGGCGACAGTTGTGGGGGCTCAAACTGAGCTTCTGGCGCAAGTGGTCCAAAGACTACCTGCTCAGCCTGCAGCAGCGCGCCCAGTGGAGCAAAGGCGAGGCCAATCTGGTCGAAGGGGCGGTCGTTCTCGTGCACGACGACAACACCCCCCCGCAACGGTGGATCACCGGGCGCGTGACACGCGCAATCGTGGGAGAGGATGGCAAGGTGCGGGTGGCCGAGGTCAGAACGTCGGCCGGCGTTATTAAACGACCGGTGCACAAACTGGCACCGCTGCCTATCGAGGAGTGTTGAAGACCGGAGCTCATCAACGGGGCCGGAATGTTGAAGCAGAAGTTGTCACTCATATAAGATTGCATTGTTAGTTGTAAGTTAGTTAAGAGAAATTGAAGTATGTACTCTTAATTGTAGCAATAAGCATAAGTATTAGTATACTATATTATTCTCTTAGTTGTAGTCGTCTTACAAGCCGATCGGCAATTGCCGACGGCGAATTCACTGAAGTGCGGCCGCTTGTGGCTTTCGCACACCTTTGTTGGGCTAAGCATTTTAACTGTCGTCAAGCTTTTGAAGTCACCGCATTAAAGCGAATTTACATAAAGAAAAACCGCGTCTCATCACTTGTAATATTTAAATTCTAAAAATTCTTAGATTTTTCAATAATAATAATAATAATAATAATAATACTAATAATAATAATACTAATAATGTATAACGCGGGAGGTTAGAGTAATTTGATTCCCACTGTCCAAATGTATTTTTAGAGATCTGGCGGTAGAAAGTTTTCAGCAAACTCTTCGAAGTAGTGGTGCTTGAGGCGGTTTCTGATCAAAATACCAGTTCCACCGTGTGCGTTACCATCGGGATGATCGGGATGTTGACCGTATAATAAGTAATTTCCACGTAAATATTCGTATCGCAGCCATTGATTATTTTGACTGTTGTGATACAAGCATTTGCATTATTTTGATTTTGATTACGCATTAGTTCTTGCAGTTGTTGCAAAATTTTTTGCTTGAGTCTTCTTGACTTGCTGGGCAACTTGCGGAGTTATGCAGTTCCCCTCAGTATACGCATACCGAGCGCAGTGTACAGTAGGTTTTTGTATGGCCGTACTCTTGGCAGTTCATACATTGCACCGGACCGTTTCGTTTGTGCGGTTCTTCTACGGTGATTCTTCGGTGAAGTAAAAGCTGAAGTTTGCATATTTTTCTCCTGCAGCGCCTGTTTTATTTCTCCTGGTGTTACATCAGGTTCTATGCCTTTTATTACGACCAGCAGGCCATTGCAGCTTTTAAATTTTCACGTATAATAATTTTTTTTTTTCGTTTAGATGTTTAATCCGAACTCTGTAATTATCTTCCGACTTTGTCTGGACTTCAATTTCTTGAATTTTACCCTGTACGAGAGGAACTATGTAGAAACTATCTTTGCCTATCAGCTCGACAACTTTGTTAACAAAAGCACTGGAGCTTTTCTCGCGTATATATATTGGGGGTGGCTTTGGCTTTTTCGTGTAAACCCCAACGGCTTCAGAAGGCAGATCATCTGTGTTTTCTGCCAAGATGTGAAATCTTTTAATATTGTATGTAGTTTCATTCGAAGGTGTATTTAAATTGCTACGGGTAATTTTTGGTTTATTCGTACAATTTTGCGAACTTAGCTTTCTTTTGATATAAATGTAGCGATCCATACCAGCCTGCGTAGCCGGCTTAACATTTTTGCTGTTTGCAGTATTATTTGCTGACGGCGCAGCAGTCGTTGTGCTCTTTGAACGGTAAGTAGGTATCGGTGCAGTTGTGGTTGTAGTCGCTATTGCAGTACCTAGAGAGGGCGCTGCACTTGCAGTCGTTGCTAAGAGAGACGGGGAAACTTCATTTGCCGGGTTGAGTGTTGCCGACCGCACGCTGTCTGATTGCGATGACACGATAGATAGCAGGGAAGGAGAACGATCTTCTACACGCGCTGTGTAAGAGAGTTCGATTTGCGGGTTGGGGGTAATTGACCGCTCGGGCTGCTCTGAAACTACGGAGAAGAACGCGTTGCTCTGCCGACGACGCTCGTCTTGCTCGCGTTGTCACTGGCCACAATTCTCGCTTTGACTCATTGTCTTAAGCGAGGTGAAGAATTTGTTATTGCCTTTTGCTTAATATGTTATTATTTGTTAAAAGTCAATGGTTTTGTTTGAATTGCAGATTTTTAAAAAGCAATTTGTGGAGATACATTGCACTTAGCGTCTTTTCGCATAAAATATATATTTTATTAGCTTCTATATCACTGCACTTTTGCGTTTGGGAATTTATTAACCGGACCACGATAAGAAAACACGTCTGCTTTCGACGACAGTTGACAACGAAAGAACAATTTTGAACAATTTAAATTAAGTAAATTATACTGGCAACAATCCGACAACGCTCCTCAATCAGACTGTTGTAATTTACACAAAGAGTCTTTACTATAAGCTTAAACGTCATCAGCAAACATATACATACGAACGTTAGTTATAACTGGAAGATTGTAAATAAACAGATTAAATGCAAAGGTCTATGATGACTCCCCTGGCGAGCACCCGAGGTCACAAACATTGACCAGGAAACAGATAATTTAAAAACAACCTTCTTTGTTTGGCCACTTAAGTACTCCGAAAGCCAAGATCAGAGTTTAACTGGAGATCCAATAATATTTAATTTTTTAAGAAACAGGGAATGACTATCAGAATCAAATGCCTTACTCAAATCGGTGTAAGCCACGACAGTTTGCATTTTGCCCTGGAACCCTTAGATAACAAGCGAGGTGATTTCAAGAAACCATGTTCATAAGGCGATAAAATTGAAATACATATGTGTACAATTGAGCACATTTAATTTTTTCAGACAACTTGGATATACCCCTATAATTTTTAACGTTAGACTTAGAAAAATTTTTATGGAGTGGAATAATAAGGGATGCTTTTCAAATACCAGGAAACACAATTGAGTCAACCGAAAAGTTATATAATTTGCTTAGGGGCTTAACAAGTGAATTCGCACAGTAACTTAGTAAACAACCTTTCATTCCATCAGGACCAGGCAAGTAGCCGGGTTTGATAGAGTTAAGGTCACGTAGGAGCATACACTCAGTCATAAATGGGACATATACGCAATTTGACGTTTGAACTTGATTAATATAGGAATTACTGCAACTATATAAGTATACTCATTGAAAATACTTAACAAATAAATCAGATACTGCTTGATTAGAACTTTCTTTCGTATTATCAAGGTATTTATGCAACACCTGGGCCTGATGGAAGGGCCATAGAGTCAAGAAGGGGAGCAATAGTTCTGTTTGGTCGCCGTGCATTCACCCCCAAAATAATAATTATAATAACAGTTATCAAGGTATATATATATATATTTATATATATATATATATATATATATATATACTTCCAAACTCGATATTTTATTGTTATCGATATTATGTGTATATCGGAAACCAGAATAGTTATCGATAATTTGATGCAAACTTGTTCTGCTCATGGTATAGGAGAACTTAAATACAAAATCAGAAGTCTCAAGCTCTTGTAGTCTCTGAGATCCACGCGTTCATACAGACAGACAGACGGACAGATGGATAGACAGACGGACAGACGGACATGGCTATATCGTCTCGGCTTTTAATGCTGATCAAGAATATATATACTTTATAGGGTCGGAGATGCTTCCTTCTGCCTGTTACATACTTTTGCACAAAACCATTATACCCTTATTTACCCATTTTATGGGTTAAGGGTATAAAAACTAAAAGATTCTTAAGCATCATGTATGCGGAAGCTAGACTATCTGTCTCAGCAACGTCAACAAACTTGGTTCTCAAAACAACAAAAAATATAGAAATTCCATCTCTACGCAGCGGGTTTTGTAAACCAAGCAATACAAACAATGAACTTATTCCTAAACCAGATCTAAAACAAGTAGAAATGTTGCAGTCGGACACAACTGACTGCAGTATACTCGTTACCAGTTTTAAAACCGGTAGAAAAAAGGCTTGATTGCAAAGGGGTACGGATGCGGCAGGGGTGTACGCTGCCTTAAAGATTCTCCGATGCAAATGGTGATGCCGCCCGCTGTCTTCCTTCCAAATTTTGTGACTCTAGCTCAAAATTTGTAAAAGGTGGGAAAAGGGGGGGCTGGGCTGGAATGGGTGTGGCATCCAAATTTATGATGCAGATATTCGTGGATTGTCAATTGCTATCTTCATACCAAGTTTGGTGACTCTAGCTCGGCGTTTGTAAAAGGTGGTGAAAGGGTGGCTGGGGGGCGACATGGATGGGCGTGGCTCCAAAACTTTCATGCAGACGTTTTGGGGTCGTTGCCAGCTATCTTTCTGCCAAAATTGGTGGCACAAGCTCCACAACTCTGGAAGATACACGCATACCCGTTGGGGCAGCTGCGAGCGGCTAGGGCAGTATTGGTGGTCTTGGTATTCCAAGCTTTTTTGCAGATTTTGAGGGGTCATCAACACTTTTCTTGGTACCAAATTTGGTGGCATAAGCTTAAAAAAATGTGGTAGATATATGCTTTTATTACCTAAAAATGCCGTAGGTGACGGGGGGACCGGGGGGCAGAATGGATGGGTGTGGCTGCAAAATTTGTGATGCAGTTTTCTTGAAGGTTGCTAGTAGCTATCTGCCCACCCAATTGGATAGTTCTATCTGTGGATTAATCGGTTTTGAGCTGTCGATTTTAGCGATTTGGCAGCCCCCAATGAGCCCCCATTTTGACACTTTATATTTCCAGGCCATAGATTAAAATATTTGCAATGTTTCAAGTCTCTAGCTTGAAGGGTGTGGAAAAAAGTTACGAACACACAGATGAACAGACGGACAGGCGGACGAACACCAAGACAAGCGTTACACAAAAATTTTTGGGTGTTCACTTTGTGTTGCAAATGTGCAAAGTGTAACTTTGCAATACCGCTGTCGTGAACACCCAATTGAACAAAACAAGTCTGATAACTTTACACAATGATATTTACTTTGCTGCTTGCAATAAATAAACAAATTTAAAAATTCACTTTAAAAGCGTGAAAGCATCACTCCTAGAACGAACAGCATCCCATAAGCTGGTTTATTTAAGAAAATTAGCAAACCAACCCTAATTTACTTCTAGCGCCTTTTCACATTGAACAGCTGTTTGTTTTGATTTAGCACCTAAAGCACTAAATTACACCAAAAACTACCAGAAAAATGCTTGTATTGTGCAACACGTTTTCACTTTTCTATCATTTTTTAACACTAAATCGTTGTAAAAGTACAACGATATTTTAGTCATAGGCAGGGGAAGTAAGTATAAAGTAATACTTTATAGGTTCTTACTGGCAGGGGTCCAGCAAAAAGTGTAAGCTCAATTCTGTACAAATTGTTGTTGGGATGGCTTGCACTTTTACACTTTTCCAACACAAAGTGAATACCCTAAATATATTCTTTACCTTTGGTAGAGAGTATAATTATAATCGTTACGGTCTTTGCTATATTTTTATACTCGATACCGAAGATAAAGATTTTATTGGTTTTGTGCAATGTCCGTCATGGTGTATGTCCGTCTGTCCGTCCGTATGTATGCAAGTTTTTCCACACCCTTCAAGCTATCAACCCCCCAAAAACTGCATCAAAAGTTTGGATGCCTCGCCTACCGATACTGCCATAGCCGCCCCCATCCACCCCAACGCTTCGTCAAAAACGAGAAAGCGTGTATCTTCCAGAGTTGTGGAGCTAGAGCCTCCAAATTTGGAAGGAAGATAGCTGGCAACGACCCCCAAAAATCTTCATCAAAGTTTCGGAGCCACGCGTACCCATTTCGCCCCCCTTTCCCCACTTTTTACAAACATTTAGCTAGAGTCACTAAATTTTGTATGAAGATAGAAATTGACATTCCACACAGATCTGCATCAAAACTTTGGATGCCACAACCACCCATACCGCCCCCAGCCCCCCTTTCCACACTTTTTACAATTTTCGAGCAAGAGTCACCAAATTTGGTATAAAGATAGGAATTGAAATTTCACAAAGATCTGCAGTAAAAATTTGGATGCCACGCCCACCCATACCGCCCCCAGCCCCCCTTTCCCCACTTTTAACAATTTTCGAGCTAGAGTCACCAAATATGGTACGAAGATAGCAATTGACATTCCACAAAGATCTGCAGTAAAAATTCAGATGCCATACCCACCCATACCGCCCACAGCCCCCCTTTCCACAGCTCTCACAAACTTCGAGCTAGAGTCAGCAAATTTGGTATGAAGATAGCAATTGACATTTCTCAAAGATCTGCAGTACAAATTTAGATGCCACACCCACCCATACCGCCCCCAGTTCCCCTTTCCCCACTTTTTACGTACTTTTTACTCTAATTTAGTGGCATCCTCATCTGCATCGGAGAATCTTTAAGGCAGCGTACACCCCTGCCCCATCCGTACCCCTTTGCAATCAGGCCTCTTTTTACCTGTTTTAATGCTGGTATCGAGTATGCCGCAGTCGGTTGCGTTCGACTGCAACGTTTCCTGTTGTTTTTAATTTATGTTTATTATTAGCTATGAGCAGCTGACATTTGATCAAAATTAAGTCAAATTAATTAAATTAATAAAACTATATATAAATCTGAAAGTATATAAAGTTAAACAAGTGGAAACGTTACATTCGGACCCAAAGTTTTGATGCAATTATTTGGGTCGTCATCACCTATCTTGGCACCAAATTTGGTGACTCTAGCTCATAAATTGTGGAAGTTATAAGCGTTTCTGAACTCACGCTGCGGGTGTGGCCTTGGGTTCGTCATCACCTATCTATGGAAGTTATAGGCGTTTCTGATTTTAATAATCGGTGGGCTGGGGGCGGAATGGGAGGGGGTGGCTCCAAAATTTTAAATTCAGTTTTTCGGGGATAAGAAGTTGCTATTTTCTCACCATCTAGCTGTAAGGATGTGCGAAATAGGTGGATTTATCGATTTTTATGTCATCGATGGTATCGATATGCCAGCGCCGCTCAGTTATCGTAGAGCCAATAACTAATATCTGACGGACATACACCATTGCACAAACCCAATGTAAAGGTAAAGAGTATACAAATTTTAATAAGTTAGCATTAAAACTCTAGGAAATTCAAAAAGAAAATAAGTGGTCCTACATTTGTTGCGTGGATTGGCGAAAACCCAGAAAAACCCAATCAGTCCAACGTTTGATTTGTAATAAGTGGTTAAGACTAGACAAAGTCAAAAGGATCGATCTATGTTGAGGCGTCCAAGGAGACAAGGGGAAAAAGCAAGTTATAGTCAGAGCATATAACACGAAATGGTTCATGAATTAAATAGTTGCTCGAGCCACGATTAAGGCTAAGGGGTAAAAAGTTACCGGATGATCTAATTGGAACAGCAAATTTTATTCGACTCAAAATTTTCTGTTGAGTCGATTTCGCAGAGAACTTTATATACGGCATTATTAATCAAACTTTAATTTGTGATTAAGAATAAAGCCTCAATCATTCATTTCAAAGACGCGTTCAAGTGGTGTACCATCAAACAAGTAGTGAGCAGTATGGGTGGTACTTCTACAAAAAGACATGACTTTACATATTGAACAATTTTTTTTTTTTTTTTATTTATTGAATATTTTCTAGTGAGTTAGAAAACTAGCAATAAGTATATAAATCTTATTATTAAATCTTAGCTAACGGTACATTAATTTTTTTTTTTTTTTTTTTATTTTTGTTTTTCTTTTTTTTGACTGTATTCTGTGTGCGCGTCCCTAAAAATCATCGCTGGGCTGGTAAGTCGTTACGACGAAAAAGGGATCGGCTGCGCAGCCTTGTGAGACCTCTCCGGAGATGATTAGTGTGCTATGAGAGCTTGCTTAAATATTTTACTTTTTGTTTCCCTATTTATTCCATGACTGTTTGATGTTTAAGTCTTTATAAATGTTTTAGTTCCGAACATACAACGCTGCCCCGGTGATGGTTCTCATGTTTTTTGACTGGGCTCTCTGGTCAATGTCAATGCTGCTGTTGCAAACGTTGCCCCATAACTGGGAACCATAGGTCCAGATTGGTCTTAGAACAGAGATGTAAAGCAGGACCTTGTAGTCCAAACTAAGGGAAGAGCGAGCATTTATGAGTCAACGGAGGCTATTGGCTTTCAGTTTGATATGTGTTCTTTTAGCTTCAGTGTGTCCGCCATGTAAGTCTTCTGTCTAAGTGTACGCCCAGATACGTTACATCGTTTTCTTTTGGAATTGTGGTGTTGTTTAACGTGAGCGGCGGACAATCTTGCCTGTTAAGGGTGAAAGTTACTTGCTTACATTTTTGTTCGTTTACCTTAATTCGCCAATCTGATAACCAGCTTTCCACGTTGGCAAGATGAAGGGCTAGTTGCGCTGTTGCTTGTATTGGGCATCTGGAGCGGCTGAGAATAGCTGTATCATCAGCAAAGGTAGATGTTGTCAATCGGCTATTTATTGGGATGTCTGCTGTGAATAGCACGAACAGTGTTGGTCCAAGTACGCTGCCCTGTGGAACACCAGCTTTGATACTGTGTTCGTCAGACATTGCAGTGTTACATCTTACTGCGAACTTCCTTTCGTATAGGTACGACTTAGGCAGCTTATGTGTGTTGTTTGGGAGCATTGTTTTGATCTTATGCATCTGACCTTCCAACCAAAGTTTGTAGAACGCCTGAGAAATATCGAGAAATATTGCAGTGCAGTATTCTCTATTTTCGAACGCGCTTCGTATCTCCAAGTTATTCTGTTAACCTGCTCAATTGTTCCGTGCTTTTCACGCAATCCAAATTGGTGTGATGGGATTATGCTATGAAGATTCAGGAATGGATTTATCCGGGACAGCAAACATTTTTCAAAATGTTTTGATAGACACGATAATAAGCTTATAGGTCTATAAGACGTGAGAACTGTGTGATCTTTTCCAGGCTTTGGTATCATAATGATAGTTGACTTTTTCCATCTGTCTGGATAGTGGCCAAGTTTGGTGATAGCATTGAAGAGCTGGGCAATTATGCAGATCGCACAGTAAGGAAGCTCAATAATCATTTTGGTCACCACCTGTAGATTTTTTTGGGTTCAATTGCTCTTTAATGATTCTAACGATTTCATTCGGCCGAAACTTGATTGGATCATGTTGAAGCTGAGAGCCGTTTTTAACAGTCGGTAGTGCAAACGTATTTGTTGAAGGGTTAGGTTGGAACACTTTTTGAAGATGAGTAGCAAATGTGTTATCTCTTTCTTCATCGCTGCAGGCCGTGCCGCCAGCGAAGTTTCTTATAGGCATAACTGTTTCTGTTAGTGAGCTTAGAGTTGGGCAAGCTCTCCACAATGAGTTTTTCGTACTGGTGGTTGATAATTGCTCGATGTAACGGCGTTGAGTGCGTTCGTCCTCGATTTTTAACTTTTTGGTGAGTTTAGGTGAGGCGTCCTTTAGTTTTTGCTTTGCCGATGGCGATCTGTTCGATTGCCAGTCACGTCGTAAGCGCCGCTTGTCAAGAACGAGTTGTTCCATTTGTAGATTTTTTGTCAAGTTAATAAAATTATATAATTTTTCCTCTACTGCAAGTAAATTGATGTCCTCTTACTTGACTAATAGAAAACAAGCAGTAATTGCAAATAAGTCGAGATATAATGTTCTAGTCAATTCACGTGGTGTTCCTCAGGGATCAGTACTAGGCCCGCTTTTGTTTACAATGTATGTTGATGATCTGCCTAACGTCCTATCTATGTGTGATGTCCATACGTATGCTGATGATGTGCAAATGTATGTAAGTCGTCCTCTTACTTAAATAAATGAATGTATTAGATTAAGCAACTATGATCTGTCCTGTGTGTCCAAGTGGGCAAGTAACAATGGTTTATGTCTAAATCCGTTTAAGTCTAAATGTATAGTTATCTATAAAATTCCTGATCACAGACAATTTAAGCAAACTTGTAATTGACAATGCAGAAATCAGCTATGTATATAAGGCAGATAACTTAGGCATTACAATTAACAATACTTTCTCCTGGAGAGACCATACAATCAAAGCTGTAGGAAAGACATACGGTGTCCTACGACAATTGTCTCTGGCACAACCTTTTTTGCCAATCAATATTAAAATGACAGTGGCAAAAGCATTAATTATACTAGTTTTAGTGTACGGTATAGAAATTTTTTGTAAGTGTGACGCCGCCAGCCAGCAAAAGATGAAAGTAGCCTTTAATAGCATAGCTAGATTTGTGTTTTCACTAGGTCGTACAGACCACGTTACTAGTTTTGCTAATAAAATATTTGACTTGGACATAAATAACTGGACGAATTATAAAATGTTAATACAGCTTCACAAAATTATTTTTACGAAGACTCCTGATTACCTTCTTGAGAAGCTGCGTTTCAATATGTCGCAGAGGACCAATAATATTGCCTGCTTTAGAACCAGACTCTCTTGTTCTAATAGACACTTCTTTATCTGGGCTGTCTGACTTTGGAATCAGTTACCACCTAACTTGAAAACTATCAGTAGCGCACCATTGTTTAAAAATAAATTGGAGAGTTATTTAAAAATCAAAACATATGCTAAACTTTAATAGGCATGTATTACCAAAATTCCAAATTTATTTATAAGAATAAATGTTTTAAATTATTTGCTTTTTAATGTGCTTTGTTTAGTATTATAAGTTTTAATTAACTATTATAGTTTCTTAAGTTAAGTTTAACTGTTTCATGTAAAATCTGATGTTGACTAGTGCATTAATTTAAAAGTGTAAAACTTGTAGCACTAGGAATATTTAAATAATAATAATAATAATAATAATAATAATAATAATAATAATAATAATAATAATAATAATAATAATAATACTAATAATAATAATACTAATAATGTATAACGCGGGAGGTTAGAGTAATTTGATTCCCACTGTCCAAATGTATTTTTAGAGATCTGGCGGTAGAAAGTTTTCAGCAAACTCTTCGAAGTAGTGGTGCTTGAGGCGGTTTCTGATCAAAATACCAGTTCCACCGTGTGCGTTACCATCGGGATGATCGGGATGTTAACCGTATAATAAGTAATTTCCACGTAAATATTCGTATCGCAGCCATTGATTATTTTGACTGTTGTGATACAAGCATTTGCATTATTTTGATTTTGATTACGCATTAGTTCTTGCAGTTGTTGCAAAATTTTTTGCTTGAGTCTTCTTGACTTGCTGGGCAACTTGCGGAGTTATGCAGTTCCCCTCAGTATACGCATACCGAGCGCAGTGTACAGTAGGTTTTTGTATGGCCGTACTCTTGGCAGTTCATACATTGCACCGGACCGTTTCGTTTGTGCGGTTCTTCTACGGTGATTCTTCGGTGAAGTAAAAGCTGAAGTTTGCATATTTTTCTCCTGCAGCGCCTGTTTTATTTCTCCTGGTGTTACATCAGGTTCTATGCCTTTTATTACGACCAGCAGGCCATTGCAGCTTTTAAATTTTCACGTATAATAATTTTTTTTTTTCGTTTAGATACTTTATGAGAACTCTGTAATTATCTTCCGACTTTGTCTGGACTTTAATTTCTTGAATTTTACCCTGTACGAGAGGAACTATGTAGAAACTATCTTTGCCTATCAGCTCGACAACTTTGTTAACAAAAGCACTGGAGCTTTTCTCGCGTATATATATTGGGGGTGGCTTTGGCTTTTTCGTGTAAACCCCAACGGCTTCAGAAGGCAGATCATCTGTGTTTTCTGCCAAGATGTGAAATCTTTTAATATTGTATGTAGTTTCATTCGAAGGTGTATTTAAATTGCTACGGGTAATTTTTGGTTTATTCGTACAATTTTGCGAACTTAGCTTTCTTTTGATATAAATGTAGCGATCCATACCAGCCTGCGTAGCCGGCTTAACATTTTTGCTGTTTGCAGTATCATTTGCTGACGGCGCAGCAGTCGTTGTGCTCTTTGAACGGTAAGTAGGTATCGGTGCAGTTGTGGTTGTAGTCGCTATTGCAGTACCTAGAGAGGGCGCTGCACTTGCAGTCGTTGCTAAGAGAGACGGGGAGACTTCATTTGCCGGGTTGAGTGTTGCCGACCGCACGCTGTCTGATTGCGATGACACGATAGATAGCAGGGAAGGAGAACGATCTTCTACACGCGCTGTGTAAGAGAGTTCGATTTGCGGGTTGGGGGTAATTGACCTCTCGGGCTGCTCTGAAACTACGGAGAAGAACGCGTTGCTCTGCCGACGACGCTCGTCTTGCTCGCGTTGTCACTGGCCACAATTCTCGCTTTGACTCATTGTCTTAAGCGAGGTGAAGAATTTGTTATTGCCTTTTGCTTAATATGTTATTATTTGTTAAAAGTCAATGGTTTTGTTTGAATTGCAGATTTTTAAAAAGCAATTTGTGGAGATACATTGCACTTAGCGTCTTTTCGCATAAAATATATATTTTATTAGCTTCTATATCACTGCACTTTTGCGTTTGGGAATTTATTAACCGGACCACGATAAGAAAACACGTCTGCTTTCGACGACAGTTGACAACGAAAGAACAATTTTGAACAATTTAAATTAAGTAAATTATACTGGCAACAATCCGACAACGCTCCTCAATCAGACTGTTGTAATTTACACAAAGAGTCTTTACTATAAGCTTAAACGTCATCAGCAAACATATACATACGAACGTTAGTTATAACTGGAAGATTGTAAATAAACAGCTTAAATGCAAAGGTCTATGATGACTCCCCTGGCGAGCACCCGAGGTCACAAACATTGACCAGGAAACAGATAATTTAAAAACAACCTTCTTTGTTTGGCCACTTAAGTACTCCGAAAGCCAAGATCAGAGTTTAACTGGAGATCCAATAATATTTAATTTTTTAAGAAACAGGGAATGACTATCAGAATCAAATGCCTTACTAAAATCGGTGTAAGCCACGACAGTTTGCATTTTGCCCTGGAACCCTTAGATAACAAGCGAGGTGATTTCAAGAAACCATGTTCATAAGGCGATAAAATTGAAATACATATGTGTACAATTGAGCACATTTAATTTTTTCAGACAACTTGGATATACCCCTATAATTTTTAACGTTAGACTTAGAAAAATTTTTATGGAGTGGAATAATAAGGGATGCTTTTCAAGTACCAGGAAACACAATTGAGTCAACCGAAAAGTTATATAATTTGC
The DNA here is from genome assembly GCA_030179655.1 of Scaptomyza flava. Taxonomy (NCBI): domain Eukaryota; kingdom Metazoa; phylum Arthropoda; class Insecta; order Diptera; family Drosophilidae; genus Scaptomyza; species Scaptomyza flava. The sequence continues at coordinate 35,409,115 of JARNME010000404.1, read as the reverse complement.
TTAGGGGCTTAACAAGTGAATTCGCACAGTAACTTAGTAAACAACCTTTCATTCCATCAGGACCAGGCAAGTAGCCGGGTTTGATAGAGTTAAGGTCACGTAGGAGCATACACTCAGTCATAAATGGGACATATACGCAATTTGACGTTTGCACTTGATTAATATAGGAATTACTGCAACTATATAAGTATACTCATTGAAAATACTTAACAAATAAATCAGATACTGCTTGATTAGAACTTTCTTTCGTATTATCAAGGTATTTATGCAACACCTGGGCCTGATGGAAGGGCCATAGAGTCAAGAAGGGGAGCAATAGTTCTGTTTGGTCGCCGTGCATTCACCCCCATTATAATAATTATAATAACAGTTATCAAGGTATACTGAGGATGGCAAGCATAAAGATTTACGTTTTGAATTAACAAATTTATAAAACACTTTAGGATCACAGGAAAAGTTTAATCTTCACCGATTAAGACAATTATTGTAAAAATAAGTGTTAGCAAAAATAAAATTAGACTTTGCTATTAGAAAAGAAGACAAATCTATAGAAGTTCTCGAGGTTTTAAATTTTTTAGCTTTAATAGCTTCCTCATATACCCAGGCGGTTATTATCACTTGTAGAACAAGTGAAGGGAACACAGATATCCAAAAGCGAAATCAAGGTTTTTGTAAAAATAACGATGGCAATTTTTATATCACTACAAGAATAAAGGTGAGACCAATCAGTATGCTGAAGACGATAATTCAAATTAGAACAAGTGGAAACGTTGCAGTCGGACGCAACCGACTGCGGCATACTCGATACCAGTATTAAAAAATGTAAAAAGAGGCCTGATTGCAGAGGGGTACGGCTGGGGCAGGGGTGTACGCTGCCTAAAAGATTCTCCGATGCAGATGGGTATGCCACCAACTATCTTCCTACCAAATTTGGTGACTCTAGCTGAAAGTTAGTAAGAGCTGTTGAAAGGGAGGCTGGGGGCGGTATGGGTGGGTGTGGCATCTAAATTTTTACTGCAAATCTTTGCGAAATGTCAATTGCTATCTTCATACCAAATTTGGTGACTCTAGCTCGAAAATTGTTTAAATTGGGGAAAGGGGGCTGGGGGCGGTAAGGGTGGGCGTGGCATCCAAAGTTTTGATGCAGATCTGTGTGGAATGTCAATTTCTATCTTCATACCAAATTTGGTGACTCTAGCTCGAAAATTGTAAAAAATGGGGAAAAGGGGGCTGGGAGCGGTATGGGTGGGCGTGGCATCCAAAGTTTTGCTGCAGATCTTTGTGAAATGTCAATTGCTATCTTCCTTCAAAATTTGGTGACTCTAGCTCAAAGTTTGTAAAAAGTAGGGAAAGGTGGGCTGGGGGTGGTTTGGGTGGGCGTGGCATGCAAATTTTTGCTGCAGATCTATGTGGAATGTCAATTGCTATCTTAATACAAAATTTAGTGACTCTAGCTCGAAGTTTGTATAAAGTGGGGAAAGTGGGGCTGGGGGTGGTATGGGTGGGCGTGGCATCCAAATTTTTGCTGCAGATCCATGTGAAATGTCAATTGCTACCTTCATACTAAATTTGCTGACTCAAGCTAAAAGTTTGTAAAAGGTGGGGAAAGGGGGCGGAATGGTTTGGCGTGGCTCCATAACTTTGATGCAGTTTTTTGGGGGTCGTTGCAAGCTATCTTCCTGCCAAATTTGGTGGCTCTAGCTCCACAACTCTGGAAGATACACGCATTCCCGTTTTTGACGAAGCGTTGGGGCATCTGGGGGCGGCTAGGGTGGTATTGGTGGGCGTGGCATCCAAACTTTTGATGCAGTTTTTGGGGGGTCATCATCACCTATCTTGGCACCAAATTTGGTGGGTATAGCTCCAAAACTGTGGGAGATATAGGCTTTTCTGATTCAAGAATGCGGTGGGGCTGGGGGCGGAATGGTTTGGCGTGGCTCCAAAATTTTTGATGCAGTTTTTTGGGGGTTGCTAGTAGCTATCCCACCAAATTTGGTAGTTCTAGCTGTCAGGATGTGCGAAATATGTGGATTTATCGGTTTTGAGTTATCGAATTTATCGATTTGCGAGCCCCCCAGTTATCGTAGAACCCCCATCTTGACACTTTAACTCACTATCCCATAGATAAAGAGAATTGGAAAGTTTCAAGTCTCTAGCTTGAAGGGTGTGGAAAAAAGTTGCGTTCATACAGACGGACAGACGGACAGACACCATGACGGACATTGCACAAACCCAATATACTCTTTGCCTTCGGTATCGAGTATAAAAAGTTAGTTTTACGAATGCAACGTGTTTTAAAAAAAAACTGTTAGATGGTTTATAAGGAGTAGAAATTTCAAAGGATAATTCTAAGTTTGGATGGTAGCTATCTTCAACCTACCCGTCCCAGCGTATTGTTATCATGTATTGCCTGCTGCAGTATCTGCAGATTATAGCTGGTGAACGATAACCAAATCAGGTCACCAGGATATCCATGAAAGTGGTATGTGCATGTTGTGTTCGGCGGAAGCGTGTGACGCGGACTTACAATGCGTCCCATGCGCCCGCGGCGAGAAAAAATCACGTCATCTGCAAAATAAAGGCAAATACATATATAAATTTTGAACGTGAAGATCAATGTCTCCAAACAAAGAAAAACACAAAGTTAACATTGTAAGACATGCACTTTCTTGTATTTTGCAGCAAGTTCTTTGTTTGCTGCCGATACACAGTCCTCTTTTGAAATGTATCTTTTTAATAAATAAATATGTATAATAAAAAATAAAATATGCATTATCCTTGATTCATATATGTAGCTTTTTGTAAAGAAAACACTTTCTGAACGTTCGCACAATATATCGGCAAGTTGAACAGACAAAGATATTCCTAAGTGCTAACTTAAGCCAAGCTAATAACAGTTATGTTTGGTGCATAGACCCAACAAGTATATAACAGTTTATATACTCGTTGCATAGACCCATCTAATGACTAATGGGGTTTCCTCACTAGAACTTAACATCATAATTTACAGTTATTATCGATAACAAGACGGACAGCCGTCGTCATGAGCTACATCTCTGTCTCTATCTTGTTGACAGTTAACAGCTATGAATTCATCTAACAAGTTTGTAATATAGATCAGATTTTGTTATTTACTAGCAGTACCCAGTGGTGTTGCTACGCCACCAACTAAACTAAATTTGAAGGAAATACATTTCACATTATTGAGTTACTTAAAATAACTTAAATATACAAAACAATTTATAAAGAACTTATTTTATTGGGTTTGCTTCAGTTCGATATACATTGAAAAGCTATATCCCATAGCACACACTTTAATTCTTGTTTTTACATATGTTGCGTAAATGAATGAGCAGACCACATGTTATTCATTTTTCCAATGAGGACGCTAGGATGAAGACTGTAATCATTACATATGTCATAATGGAATTCACCAAGATTTAAATCAGCGTGCAGTGTTCGTATTGATCTAACGGAGCTCATTCGCTCATTTTGCAGCCTTCTTTTCCGGTGTTCAGTCGTCTCACATGAAAGAGCCTGAGTAGTACGTATTCGATCAGTTCCTCACCTCACTTCTCGTTGTTCAGATGATTCCGAAGAACGGGTCTCTGCGGCACGTACTCGAAGATTTTCCACCCTTAAGGGGCTATATATGTTTCCTCGGCAAAAAAGGCCTATTTTCATTTTTTTTTTCGTTGAAAATTAATATTATTCATTCAAACTTTTTTTAGTCTAAAAAATATACACTTTACAAATAATTTCTTAAGTTTCAAATAAAAATATTAAGAGCTCCGCAATTTCGACGTCAATTCCGGTGACAGAAAGACTTCGAGCAGGATCATGCGAAATGAAAAAACAAATGTTCTTATATTAGTTACGACTAGCAAACGAACGATGGAAAATAAAAATTAACATTACATTTTTGGCAGACCTTTTTCCAAAAATATTGAAAAATTCCTTACTTCAGTTTAACTTTACTTTAACACATTTTACATGATTTTCTATTGAAAACAAGTAAGAAGGCTCTAGTCAGGAGAGCCCGACAAGAAGATACCCTGAACCCAGTTGCAATAAATAAATTAAATTTATGTAAGACTTTGGTATACTGACTTAGCTTCAATCGATTAAGTTCAATATCTCCGGTGTTTCTTAACCAATTTGGACGAAATTTTCAGAAAAGTTCTATCGTTACCCATTATTTCAACCCTCATTTTTAGATTTTCCAAATTCGATATTTTATTGTTATCGATATTATGTGTATATCGAAAACCAGAATAGTTATCGATAATTTGAAGCAAACTTGTTCTGCTCATGGTATAGGAAAACTTATGTCCAAATCTGAAGTCTCTAGCTCTTGGAGTCCCTGAGATCCACGCGTTCATACAGACGGACAGACGGACAGACAGACAGACGGACAGACGGACAGACAGACGGACATGGCTATATCGTCTCGGCTGTTGATGCTGATGGGGTCGGAGATGCTTCCTTCTGCCTGTTACATACTTTTGCACAAAACCATTATACCCTTATTTACCCATTTTATGGGTTAAGGGTATAAAAAAAAGTTACGTGATATTTGTCAAAACCCCCCACCCCCCTAGTGAGATTTGGTGAATTTTACTTGACCCCCTCCCCCCCTTAAACACCAAACGTAAGTTGTGAACGCCTCCTTAGAAAAACATAGAAGCAAATTTAATCTTTAAATTGTGTCATATTGAAACTTTATACATCCAATTACCTGGCATAATTGAAAATAAAACTTATTGTGCAAAATTTATAACATCAAATATTTTTCTCATTTTCTTACAAAATTCCATATTTCTCAGGGGTTAGAAGAGTAAATTGGTATCAAAGTTTCGTTGCGGTTGCATATGATTTCTACAATTTCACGTGCTATTCCATGTCCTTACCTGGATTCGTTGCGTTAATATGAAATTCACAAAAATTTTTCATTCCTTGCGCAAAGTCGTATGAATCCGAATCGGTAAAAAGAATGTCCACATCTAGTTCAAAACCTCGATTAGGTATGCCTTGTTGTAGAGGCGCTGAGAAGGGGCTAGAATGAAATGCAACCAGCATTTCTGGACCGCTGAAAGAGGCAATTTGTTAAATGTAAATTAGTAAATAATTTATTAGGCAAAAAGGCTATTGAGGCAGATTTGCTCGTCCATCGAAAAAAAGCAAGTGGATACTTTGAAGTCGAACGCAACCGACTGCGGCATACTCGATACCTGTATTAAAACCGGAAAAAGAGGCCTGATTGCAAGGAGTACGGATGCGGCAGGGGTCTATGCTGTCTCAAAGATTTTCTAATGCAGAAAGGGATGCCACCAGCTTTCTTCCTTCCAAATTTGATGACTTTTGCTCAAAGTTTAAAAAAGGTGGTAAACGGGGGCTGGGGCGGTATAAGTGTTCATCGATACTTTTGATGGTGAACTTTTTAGATGCCACCAGCTATCTTCTTTCCAAATTAGTTGTCGCTAGCTCAAAATTTAAAAAAGGTCTGGAAAGGGGCTGGGGGTGTTCTGAGTGGGCGTGGTATCCAAATTTTTGATGGAGATCTTTGTGGATGCCACCAGCTATTTCCTACCAAATTTGGTGACTAGTTCGAAATTTAAATAAGGTGTCTAAATTTTTTATGCAGATCATTGTGGGATGCCTTTAGCTATATTCCAACCAAATTTAGTTACTCCAGCCCAAAGTTTGAAAATGTGCTGGAAAGGGGGCTGGTGGCGGTATGCGTGGACGTGGCGTCCGTGCTGCTGATCCTTATAGGTTGCAAATGCTCTCATCCTGCCTATTTATGTTAGTCTAGCTCAAAATATATTAAAGGTGTTAGAAGGAGGGCTGGGCTGGTATAGATGTGCGCGCCATCCAAATTTTTGATGCAGATCTTTGTGGGATGTCAATTTCTATCTTCCTTCCAAAATTTCTGACTCTAGCTCAAAGTTTGTAAAAGGTGGCTGAAAGTTGACTAGGGTGGTATGGTAGCTTGAAGGGTGTGGAAAAAAGCTGCGAACATACTGACAGACAGACGGACGCAGTAGGGTAACAATAGGGTAGCAGGGCTGGCGAAATGCCACGGGCCCCTGACCCAAGGGGCCCCGGCCTACATTGTACCTAAGTATATTATTTTATTTGATATGTATATTTTTATAAGTTCTGCTTAAATTCCGTATATGTTCACTGTGCTGCTCACAATTTAAGGGCCAGTTTCTCAATGTCTGGTTAGATAAACTAACAGATGGTTAGCTTAACTATCTGATGGTTAGTCAAAATTGAGTTTCTCAATGTCTGGTTAGGGTTGTTCGTGATTAAAACTAACATGAGGCCTGAGTTCCGGCTAAAATTTGTTCTCTCGTTAAGTGCCGATATAAATATCGTGAAATCATCGTTAGGCAAACATCTGACTGTGGCTGACACTTGCATTGTTTACAATTTAGTGGAAGGTAAGCAATCAACTTCTGTTGCGCTTAAATTATTCATATCTTACATTTTAAACAGGAATCATGCCGGAGACGCAACTTTTGGTGGCTTTGCGGTTTTATGCAAGCGGCAGCTTCCTTATCACTGCTGGTGATTTCTGTGGAGTTAGCGTTCCGTCGCGACAATTACAATTAGTAATCATTACTTAACAGATCTGGTTTAAATAAAAGGCTGATACCATTTTATAACAAGTGAAAACGTTGCAGTCGGACGCAACCGACTGCGGTATACTCGATACCGACGCGTCGGCAAGCCGTGCCGTAAAAAGAGTATCCCACGCCATTGCACTTTTGGCGAAAAAATATATACAGATGAATGCTGTATTCATGCAAGACACAGTTAATTGATTTTTTGAAATTGTGAAATTTCCACAGGTTGTTGGGGCGATCGACTGCACTCATGTAAAAATACAATCGCCTGGTGGGGAACAAGCCGAAATATTCCGCAACCGCAAGGGATATTTCTCTTTTAACGTCCAAGCAGTGTGCGACGCTAAACTATTGTTTACAAACATAGTTGCAAGGTGGACAGGGTCCTCACAAGATACCACAATTTTCAATAACAGCCGTTTGAAATTTAGGCTGGAAAACGGTGAATTTAATAATCATTACGTTTTAGGAGATAGTGGATACAAGTCATCCAACTATATGATGACACCACTACAAAACCCTTCGTCCGAAGCTGAAAATCTCTATAATGAGTCGCAAATAAGGACACGAAATGTAATTGAACGTTGTTTTGGGGTATGGAAAAGGCGATTTCCAGTGCTGTCAATGGGGAAGCGCATATCTCGTGTGACGGCAATGGAAGTTATTGTAGCATGTGGTGTTTTGCACAATATTGCCATAATGTCAAACGATCCATTGCCGTTCGAGTTTGAGCCTTTTGTTGAATTAGATTGCGAAGGGGACTCCACTCAAGCCGCAACAATCATTCATGAAATAGGTGGAACAGCAAGGGAAATATTGATAAACACCTATTTTTCAACGTAAGATATCTTTCTTTTTATTACATTAAACATGTTTCTAATATTTTTTTTTTTTTATTTCAGACTTTGATTTTAAACTTAATTTCTCATTTTAATTTCATTTTAATAAAAGTACATTAATGTATATCTCTATATATATAAAAGAGTTTGTCCTGACTAGAATGGAAGAGCCACAGCCTAAACGAAAAGAGCTAGGAGGCTGAAATTTTCACACAATTTTCCATGCAGGTAGTAAGTGAGCACTAATAAGGGAATTTTTATTTGGACAACTCCTTCAAGTACCTCCCATACGATTTGGAGCACTTTTTACCCATTTTAAAAAACAAATTACAATTACAACAAGTACCCATTCCACTACTATCGCCTGATTGTCGCACAAGCTGAGGGTTTGATAGCGAGCGAGAATACAAAAACAAAACATATGCGCAGTGACGCCTTCGCGTCGCAGAAGCAAAGTCATAAGACAAAGGGAAACGTTGCAGTCGGACGCAACCGACTGCGGCATACTCGATACCAGCTTTAAAACCGCATAAAAAGGGGCCTGATTGCAAAGGGTTATGGATGGGGCAGGGGTTTACGCTGCCTTAAAGATTCTCCGATGCGGATGGGGATGCCACCAACTATCTTCCTTCCAAATTTGGGGACTCCAGCTCAAAGTTTGTAAGAGCTATGGAAAGGGGGACTGGGGCGGTATGGGTGGGCGTGTCATCCAAAGTTTTGCTGCAGATCTTTGTGAATTGTCAATTGATATCTTCATCCAAATTTGGTGACTCTAGCCAAAAGTTTGTAAAATGTAGGGAAAGGAGGCTGGGGGCGGTATTGGTGGGAATGGCATCCAAATTTTTGATGCAAATCTTTGTGGAATGTCGATTGCTATCTTCATACCAAATTTGGTGGCTCTAGCTAAAAGTTTGTAAAAGGTTGGGAAAGGGGGCTGGGGACAGTATAGCTGGGCGTGGCATCCAAATTTTTGATGCAGATCTTTGCGAAATGTCAATTGCTATCTTCATACCAAATTTGGTGACTCTAGCTAAATGTTTGTAAAAGGTATGGAAAGGGGGGCGAAATGGGTAGGCGTGGCTCCAAAACTTTGATGAAGTTTTTTGGGGGTCGTTGCCAGCTATCTTCCTACCAAATTTTGTGGCTCTAGCTACACAACTCTGGAAGATACACGCATTTCCGTTTTTGATGAAGCGTTGGGGAGGATGGGGGCGGCTAGGGCAGTAATGGTGGGCGTGGCATCCAATTTTTTGATGCAGTTTTGGGGGGTCATTATCACCTATCTTGGCACCAAATTTGGTGGCTCTAGCTAAAAAACTGTGGGAGATATGGTCTTTGTTGACCTTAAAATGCGAGGGGCTGGGGGCGGAATGGGTGGGCGTGACTTCCAAATTTTTACATGCAGTTTTTTGGGGGTTGCTAGTAGCTATCTTCTTACCAAATTTGGAAGTTCTAACTGTTTGGAGTTATCGAATTTATCAATTTGCATCATAGCTTTGGAGCCACGACCACCATTTTCGCCCCCCTTTCAACACCTTTTACATTCTTTTAGCTAGAGTCACCATATTTTGTATGAAGATAGCAACTGACATTCCACATAGATCTGCATCACAAATTTGGATGCCACGCCCACCCATTCCGCCCCAACCCCCCGCATTTTGAAATCAGAAATGGCCATATCTCCCACAGTTTTTGAGCTAGAGTCACCAAATTTGGTGCCAAGATAGGTGATGATAATCCCCAAAAAAGTGCATGTAAAAATTTGATGCCACGCCCACCCATACCGCCCACAGCCCCCCTTTCCACAGCTCTTACAAACTTTGAGCTAGTGTCACCAAATTTGAAAGGAAGATAACTGGTGGCAACCCCATCTGCATCGGAGAATCTTTAAGGCAGCGTACACCCCAGCCGCACCCGCTACCCTTTGCAATCAGGCCTGTTTTTACCGGTTTTAATACTGGTATCGAGTATACCGCAGTCGGTTGTGTCCGACTGCAACGTTTTCACTTGTTATAAAATGGTATCAGCCTTTTATTTAAACCAGATCTGTTAAGTAATGATTACTAATTGTAATTGTTATTAATTAGGTTATTTATGTTTAAAAGTTAAATTAATGATTAAATTACGATTAGTTTCGGTTTCACACAATTATTAAATGATTACGATTACAAATAATCAACAAGTCAGAAGGCTCTAGTCGGGAGAGCACGGCTAGAAGATACCCTGAACCCAGTTGCAATGCATAAATTAAATTTGTAATTGACTTAGGTATACTAACTTAACTCCAATCGATTAAATTCGATATCTGCGGTGTTTCTTAACCGATTTGGACGAAATTTTCAGAAAAGCTCTATCATTACCCATTACTTCAACCCTCATTTTTAAATTTTTCAAATCTGAAATTTTTTGCTATCGATATTATGTGTATACCGGAAACCAGAATAGTTATCGATACTTTGAAGCAAACTTGTTCTGCTCATGGTATAGGAGAACTTATATACAAAACGTGAAGTCTCTAGCTCTTGTAGTCTCTGCGATCCACGCGTTTATACGGACGGACAGACGGACGGACAGACGGATATGGCTATATCGTCTCGGCTGTTGATGCTGATCAAGAATATATATACTTTATAGGGTCGGAGATGCTTCCTTCTGCCTGTTACATACTTTTGCACAAAACCATTATACCCTTATTTACCCATTTTATGGGTTAAGGGTATAAAAATAATGGAAAATTACCATGAATTATTAAAAATAATGAAAAATAATTGAAAATTTGTAATGGAAAGCAATCGTTTTAATATTTTCCATTATCATTTTTTCCATTATTTAGACTATTTGAGACTATTTTGAGAGAAACAAATCATTTTCAACATCACATTTAATAACAACAATGTTTCTGTATGAGATCGGCTTACAACATATAAACAAGAACGTATTTATCATGGCATATTTATACTCGATACCGATGGTAAAGAGTATACTGAGCTTGTGCAATGTCCGTCATGGTGTCTGTCCGTCTGTATGAACACAACTTTGCAATTCTCTTTATCTATGGGATAATGGATGGTAAATATTGAATTGCCTGGCCAAACGCAAAGCAAACAGTATAATTTTTTTTTATTCTTTTCTTAATAAATAGATCTATCAATAGAACCAAAAATAATGACGATCCGTAACTTAGTTTTTGAGATATTGTATCTCAAAGCCGACCAAATTACCTTAAAATTGTGATTTTTATGTAGCACAAAAAATCAGACAACTTTGAAAAGCTATATCTTCTAAACAAAAAATCCGGTTACATTATGGATTGCAGATTTGAAATCGCTGGAAAATTTCCTATAAAGTAGGTTCATTCAATATTTTTTAGAGGCACATGCAATTTTTGATTTTTGACACTTGACTTGTTCTACGGGCGCCACTGTGCGTCGCGGGAACTTTAGACTGTCACGTTTCGCATAAAACTCAAGACTCGCAATCGCAAATCTGCAAATTATTTGCTCGCCGTCTTCTTCTTCTCTTTTCTGGGTCCCCACACGTCGTTTCTCTGCTGGTTCCGATAGTGAACCAGCGCTCACTTTCGCGTCGCGCTTGCGCAAATGTGCGCGGAACATGCATGGTACGCACAACACAAGGTAACATATATGACGTCACGGACGGAAGACATAAATGTGCGGTAGTTTTCTGCTACCTCACAATTGGCAGTAAAGATCATTGCTTCGACAACATTCTTATGAAGAACTTTAACTTGCAATCTTGTACCATTGCACAGTTTTGGCGGCTTGAAGTTGCGAATCAACATTACAGGTGAACCAATCTTTAAAGTTAAGTTATGTTGAGTCAGTCATTTCTTCACTTTGAAATGATATTAATAAAAAGTCGTTTATTCCCAATGCATTGTCATTTCTCGCAGTCAAAATAGCACGTTCTGAAACCCATTCGAGTGAGTTTTGAGAGATATTTGTAATATCCGGAAATATTTTTAGAGTTAGTTCTTAAATACTATTCACAACATGACACAAAGTTGATGGTAAAGTTATATTGCCATCATGGGTTGGAAATAATCCATTTCCTATTTGTAGAAGCATTTTTGCAAATTCATCAGCTATGCAAACACCTTTTAAGTGCACTCGGTTATTTTTCGTTAATGCAATTTTCTGTATTTTGGGCCACAAAATTGAAGACTTTAAGCACGCATTTATTTCATCTGCTCTTGTTCCTCTGGGGATCACGGGAAGTTTGTCGAAAATCACCAGCTAAGAGAACAGTTATGCCACCCATTAGGTATTCACTATATCTAATGTCTTTCAAAGATCGATCTACAGCTTCAAAGGCACCTTCATGGGCCATAGTACACATCTCAAATAAAAAGCTTGCAATCTTTGAGCACAGCAGCAATATTGCATTGCTTTGAAATTGAGCAATGTGTGTTTCTTAATGAATCAAATTCAATGGAATCTTGAGTACAATGCGCTGTGCGACCACCATTTAGTAAAGTGGCTGCGATACCAGGAGAAGCAAAGGCCAATGCAATATTTTTACTTTGCCGTACCTTTTCCAATAATAAATTTAAAAGATACGTTTTACCTGTTCCACCAGGTGCATCAACGCTATGTCGTATCTTTTCGTATACTTGTTTTTTTTTTTCAGCAGTAAAGAAACTGCACACTTTATTTCTAGTATAACTTTCAAGTTTTTTATTCGATTTAAAAATGTTTTTTTTGTATTTTACGGAAAGGCATTAACTTTAAATTTACATTAAGAAAATTAAAAAAAAAATTTAGCCTTTTATTTTAATCGAATTTTTCATCAAGTTCTGCATGAAGATAGCAATTGACATTCCACAAAGATCTGCATCACAAATTTGGATGCCACAACCACCCAAACTACCCCCAGCCCCCCTTTCAAAACTTTTTACAATTTTCGAGCTAGAGTCACCAAATTTGGTACGAGGATAGCAATTGACATTCCACACAGATCTGCATCAAGACTTTGGATGCCGCCCCAGCCCCCCTTTCCCCACCTTTTACAAACTTTGAGCTAGAGTCACCAAATTTGGAAGGAAGGTAGAAATTGACATTATACATAGATCTGCAGCAAAACTTTGGATGCCACGCCCACCCATACCGCCCCCGGCCCCTTTTTTTTACAAACTTCGAGCTAGTGTCACCAAATTGGGAAGAAAGATAGCAATTGACATTCCACACAGATCTGCAGCAAAACTTTGGATGCCACGACCACCCATACCGCCCCCAGCCCCCCTCTCCCTACTTTTTACAAACTTCGAGCTAGAGTCACCAAATTTGGTATGAAGATAGCAATTGACATTCTACAAAGATTTTCATCACAAATTTGGATGCCACATCCACCCAATCTGCCCCCAGCCGCCCTCTCCACAGCTTTTACAAACTTTGAGCTAGAGTCACCAAATTTGGTATGAATATATCTGGTTGGATGCCCTTTTGCATCAGAAAATCTTTAAGGCAGCGTACACCCCAGCCGCACCCGCTACCCTTTGCAATCAGGCCTGTTTTTACCGGTTTTAATACTGGTATCGAGTATACCGCAGTCGGTTGCGTCCGACTGCAACGTTTTCACTTGTTATAAAATGGTATCAGCCTTTTATTTAAACCAGATCTGTTAAGTAATGATTACTAATTGTAATTGTTATTAATTAGATTATTTATGTTTAAAAGTTAAATTAATGATTAAATTACGATTATTTTCGGTTTCACACAATTATTAAATGATTACGATTACAAATAATCAACAAGTCAGAAGGCTCTAGTCGGGAGAGCACGGCTAGAAGATACCCTGAACCCAGTTTCAATACATAAATTAAATTTATAATTGACTTAGGTATACACACAGATTGGGGTTCTACGATAACTGAGGGGCTGGCAAATCGATAAATTCGATAACTCAAAACCGATAAATCCACATATTTCATACATCCTTACAGCTAGATTTACCAACTTTTGTGAGAAGATAGCTACTCTCAATCTTCAAAAAACTGCATCAAGAATTTTGGAGCCACGCCCACCCATTCCGCCCCCAGCCCCCCTGCATTTTAAAGTCAAAAAAGTCTATATCTCCCACAATTTTTGAGCTAGAGCCACCAAATTTGGTGCCAAGATAGGTGCTGATGACCCCCCAAAAACTGCATCAAAAGTTTTGATGCCACGCCTATCGATACTACCCTAGCCGCCCCCATTCTCCCCAACGCTTCGTCAAAAACGGGATAGCGTGTATCTTCCAGAGTTGTGGAGCTAGAGCCTCCAAATTTGGTATTAAGATAGCTGGTAACGACTCCAAAAAAACTGCATCAAAGTTTTGGAGCCACGCCTACCCATTTCGCACCCTTTTCCCCACCTTTTTCAAACATTTAGCTAGAGTCACCAAATTTGGTATGAAGATAGCAATTGACATTCCACACAGATCTGCATCAAAATTTGGATGCCACTTCCAGCCATCCAGCCCCCAGCCCCCCTTGCCACTTTTTTTACAAACTTCGAGCTGGAGTCACCAAATTTGGTATGAAGAAAGCAATTGACATTTCACAAAGATCTGCAGTAAAAATTCGGATGCCACGCCCACCCATACCGCCCCCAGCCCCCCTTTCCCCACTTTTTACAAACTTCGAGCTAGAGTCACCAAATTTGGTATGAAGATAGCAATTGACATTTCGCAAAGATCTGCAGTAAAAATTTAGATGCCATACCCACCCATACCGCCCACAGCCCCCCCTTTCCACAGCTCTTACAAACTTTGAGCTAGAGTCACCAAGTTTGGAAGGAAGATAGTTGATGGCATCCCCATCTCCATCGGAGAATCTTTAAGGCAGCGTACACCCCTGCCCCATCCGTACCCCTTTGCAATCAGGCCTCTTTTTACCTGTTTTAATACTGGTATTGAGTATGCCGCAGTCGACTGCAACGTTTCAACTTGTTTTATATTAAATTATATACAAACGTCAAACATATTCAGGGTTTGCCTTCATTAAAACAAATTTTTCGAATGAATAATCAGACAATGATTGGCGCCTAGGTCTGTTTACACTTAATACAATTCCATATTACAATCTTGTGCTGGAAATACAGCGGCTGATTCGTTTTTAAAATCTTTTCAAAGCCCGTTGACGCAAGCCAATTAGGTGCACGGCTGCAACACCTCTGATGCTTTGCGATAAACTTATCATTTTCGAAAATGGGCATATCGTCTTCATCAATATTTTTAGGAATTTCCACGTCATTTTCGACTCGAAAATCCTTGAAGGCCTTTACAAAGTACGAGCCGTTGTCAGTGACCGTCATAAGTATGTTGCGTTTAAGTTCGAACGAGCTGTTTATTTCCGAGATCATTTCGTCCACTTTTTCGGAGGAATGTACGCCACACTTAGTGGACGTTGTCTTTTCTATGTCTTTTATATGTATAAAAAAAATTATTATTATTATTATTATAAAAGAGAAGGCCAACAATGAATTCTTAACCTACTACTTAATTTAAAGAGCGCTAGCTGCATGGCTTTCGGCTCGCTTTTTACATTATTTTTACAAATATATGTGTGTTTGTGTATATATATTTTGTTTGTCAGTCCTAAGTTTTTTATAAGTTTTATTATTATGGAGATGTTAGCGGGGGTGGGCGTTTGGAGTATCTCAAGTGGGAGGAGGGGCAGGTTAGCTTTCCACCTCTTGGTTTTTGGACAGTCCATGATGATGTGTTTTATGGATAGGGGGTGGGAATTGCAAAAGGTACAGGCCGGGGAAGGCTGTCCTTGAAGCAGGTGGCTGTGCGTGAGATTTGTGTGGCCGATTCGGAGTCTGGTGAAGATTTGCATGTCTCGTGCGCTGATGTGTTATGGGTATGATGGAGTTTTTCCGCTGTCGTTGAAAAGCTTATAATGGTGGGAGACTAGGAGCCAGTCGGTTAGTTGCTTGTCTTTGATGAAGTTTGAGATCAGTCGAAATAAGTCTGGTTTTTCAACTATTTTTCTTGTTGGCGATAGCGATGTAGCAGCCAATTTTGCAATTCTGTCTGCTTCTTCGTTTCCTTGTATACCAGCATGTCCGGGTATCGACATGATCTTTATGTTATTGTGTGTAATAATGAGGTCACGGATTTGGGAGATAATGTTTTGGGTGTTGTGTGGGTTTTTTAGCGCTAGTATGGTGGATCTGCTGTCGGTGCAAATAATGTGTGGCTGTGTGTCATAAGCTGAAGCATAGCTTACTGCCTGCAGTATGGCGTAGGCTTCAGCTGTAAATATTGAGCAGTATTCGTTGATTCGACCAGATTCCAGGATTGTGCCATCGTTTATGATTACCGCGTATGAGAAATTTTCTGTAGTTTTAGAGCCATCGGTGTACAGAAATGCAGCGTTTTTGTATGCTTCACTGTTCCTCAGTGAGTTGAACAGATTGCGGTAATGCTGGGGAGAAGTATCTGCTTTGGTGAATTTCTCAATGTCGGTGATAAATGAAGAAGGTTCTATGAGCCACGAGGGAACTTTGTTGGTTTGGATGATGGTTGGTGGAAGGTCGAACGACACATCGGACGACAATTTGAGGCTATGAAATATCGCAGAGAGTTTTTTGGGAAACTTTTTCGTTTAACAGCCGCCTTGATGATATGGTTGAGGTTTTTGTTGTTGTGGAGTAGAAGTCTTGGCACGAGCTTAAGCGTAGCTTGGAGTATTCTGATTTCCAGTGACGGTAGTCCTGCTTCGGCTAAAACAATTTTTGTAGGGGATGTTGGGAACGCACGAGTGCTTCTTTTTGCTGCAGTGTGGTATGGGGAAGAAATGGATTTTATATTGGATTTGGATGAATGACCATAAATGGCCAGTGCGTAATCAACTTTTTGATAGGATCAGGGCCTGCGTGACTCTGATCATTATGGTTCTGTGTGATTCACTGCGTTGCGAGGAAAGATATTTTATAATATTTAGTCTTGCAGCTAGGCTCTTTTTCAGTTATTTGCAGTGTTCATTAAAATTGAGTCTCCTATCAAATTTTAGGCCTAAGATCTTAAGATTATCACAATATTGTATCTTAGCATTTGAAAGATTAATGTCTAGTGGCTTACAGTTATGTTTTTTGCAAATATGCAGCATCTTACATTTCTCTAAAGCTAGGTTGGCACCTGAGGTGAGTGACCATGTTTCTATTACATTTAATATATTTTTAAATAAAGAATTTACAGTTCTGGTGCATTTGATTTTTGTAAAAATTAATGCATCGTCCGCAAAAGGACGTGTTCCATGTGGTTCAATTTATTTATTATGGTGCTAATTTCATTAAATGCTAGTGTGAACAGGGTAACAGACAAGGGGGAGCCCTGAGGTATAACGTTGTGAAGAGGGTATGTGTTTGAATAGGCAATCTGTATGCGTACAGCGAATTTGCGGTTGGTAAGAAATGATTTTACTATATTGTATATTTTACTTCCTATTATACTCGATACCGAAGGTAAAGAGTATATTGGTTTTGTGCAATGTCCGTCATGGTGTCTGTCCGTCTGTCCGTCTGTCCGTCCGTATGTATGCAAGTTTTTTCCACACCCTTCAAGCTAGAGACTTGAAACTTTCCAATTCTCTTTATCTATGGGATAGTAAATTAAAGTGTCAAGATGGGGGTTCTACGATAACTGGGGGGCTGGCAAATCGATAGATTCGATAACTCAAAAACGATAAATCCGCATATTTCACACACCCTTACAGCTAGAACTACCAAATTTGGTAAGAAGATAGCTACTAGCAACCCCCAAAAAACTGCATCAATAATTTTGGAGCCACGCCCCCCCATTCCGCCCCCAGACCCCCCGAATTTTAAAGTCAAATAAGCCTATATCTCCCACAGTTTTTGAGCTAGAGCCACCAAATTTGGTGCCAAGATAGGTGATGATGACCCCCCAAAAACTGCAGTTTTGATGCCACGCCTATCGATACTACCCTAGCCGCCCCCATCCACCCCAACGCTTCGTCAAAAACGGGAATGCGTGTATCTTCCAGAGTAGTGGAGCTGGAGCCACCAAATTTGGTAGGAAGATAGCTGGTAACGACCCCAAAAGAACTGTATCAAAGTTTTGGAGCCACGCCCCCCCATTCCGCCCCCAGACCACCCGCATTTTAAAGTCAAATAAGCCTATATCTCCCACAGTTTTTGAGCTAGAGCCACCAAATTTGGTGCCAATTTAGCTGATGATGACCCCCAAAAACTGCATCAAAAGTTTGGATGCCACGCCCACCAATACCGCCCTAGCCACCCCCATCTGCCCCAACGCTTCGTCAAAAACGAGAATGCGTGTATATTCCAGAGTAGTGGAGCTAGAGCCACCAAATTTGGTAGGAAGATAGCTGGCAACGACCCCCAACAATCTGCATCAAAGTTTTGGAGCCTAGCCCATCCATTCCGCCCCCCTTTCCCCACCTTATACAAACTTTGAGCTAGAGTCACCAAATTTGGTATGAAGATAGCATTTGACATTCCACAAGGATCTGCAGCAAAAATTTGGATGCCACGCCCAAACATACCGCCCCCAGCCCCCATTTCCCCACTTTATACAAACTTTGAGCTAGAGTCACCAAATTTGGTATGAAGGTAGCATTTGACATTCCACAAGGATCTGCAGCAAAAATTTGGATGCCACGCCCAACCATACCGCCCCCAGCCCCCCTTTCCCCACTTTTACAAACTTTGAGCTAGAGTCACCAAATTTGGTATGAAGGTAGCATTTGACATTCCACATAGATCTGCACAAAAATTTGAATGTCACGCCCAACCATACCACCCCCAGCCCCCCTTTCCCCACTTTTACAAACTTTGAGCTAGAGTCACCAAATTTGTTATGAAGATAGCAATTGACATTCCACAAAGATCTGCATCAAAAATTTGGATGCAATTCCACCCATACCGCCCCCAGCCCCCCTTTCGTCACTTAATACAAACTTTGAGCTAGAGTCACCAAATTTGGTATGAAGATAGCAATTGACATCCCACATGGATGGGCATCAAAATTTTTAATACTGGTATCGAGTATACCGCAGTCGGTTGCGTCCGACTGCAACGTTTCCACTTGTTTTATTTGTGCAAGTTGCTTAAGAACCATGTGTACTCCAATACGATCAAATTCGTTCTCAAAGTCAAGGCTGAGGGCTGAGATGTGGTTACGTGTTGCAATGGCGGTTGTTGAGAAATGGTCAAAAATTAGTAAAGCATCTAAAGTGCTATGGTTTTTTTTTTAAAGCCAAATTGTTGCTCGCTCAGAGAACGCTTACTTGATATGTACCACATAATTCGGTTGGAAATGATTTTTTCAAAGAGTTTTCCCAAACAGGGGAGAAGGGAGATGGGTCGATAGCTAGTGAGGTCAGTGGGAGATTTATTTGGTTTGGGTATTGGTATGATAGCTGCGCATTTCCAGCATTGTGGAAAGCAACCTTGGTCAAATATATTGTTGAATGTTTGAATGATTGACAGCTTTATACCTTTTGGGATGTTTTTAATCATGGGGTATGAGATTTTGTCAATACCAGGAGACTTGCCCTAAACAACTGCGAGTGCAGAGTCGTACTCTAGAATGCCAATTTTTGTTTCGATCGTTCTGGCCAGCTTAGAAGGGTTGGGATTGCTGAAGTTGGAAGACAGAGTGTTGTGTTTCTCGACTGCGAACCGAGGGCTGAAGTTGTTGTCATGAGAGTAGGAACTCCAAAAATCACCAAAAGCATTAACAAGTTCTTTGAGGTCGTAAATTGGCCCGTTAGGGGTGTTAAGGAACTTGATTTGGGTTGTTGTAGAAGAGCCAGTTAGCCTTTTAATATCAGACCAGATTCGTTTAGGAGTGGATAAGGGTGATATATTTTCTGTTATCTTTATGAAGCTGGCTTGTTTGCTTTCTCTACACTTGTATCGGAATATTGCTTGGCTCTTTTTATACGCTGTTAAATTTTCACTGGTTTGTAAGCGTTTATATGTATACCAGGCTTTTTGTTTCAGCTCTCTGAGCATAAATTCCACCAGGAATTTGTTATACTCGATACCGAAGGTAGAGAGTATATTGGTTTTGTGCAATGTCCGTCATGGTGTCTGTCCGTTGTCCGTCCGTATGGTTGCAAGTTTTTTCCACACCCTTCAAGCTAGAGACTTGAAATTCTCTTTATCTATGGGATAGTAAATTTAAGTGTCAAGATGGGGGTTCTACGATAACTGAGGGGCTGGCAAATCGATAATTTCGATAACTCAAAACCGATAAATCCACATATTTCGCACATCCTTACAGCTAGAACTACCAAATTGGTAAGAAGATAGCTACAAGCAACCCCCAAAAAACTGCATAAAAAATTTTGGAGTCACGCCCCCCATTCCGCCCCCAGCCCCACGGCATTTTAAAGACAAAAACGCCTATATCTCCCACAGTTTTTGAGCTAGAGCCACAAAATTTGGTGCCAAGATAGGCGATGATGACCCCCCAAAAACTGCATCAAAAGTTTGGATGCCAGGCCTACCGATACTGCCCTAGCCACCCCCATCCGCTCCAACGCTTCGTCAAAAACGGGAATACGTGTATCTTCCAGAGTTGTGCAGCTAGAGCCAGCGAATTTGGTAGGAAGATAGCTGGTAACGACCCCCAAAAAACTGCATCAAAGTTTTGGAGCCACGCCCACCCATTCCGCCCCCAGCCCCCCACATTTTGAAATCAGAAATGGCTATATCTCCCACAGTTTTTGAGCTAGAGCCACCAAATTTGGTGCCAAGATAAGTAATAATGACCCCCTAAAAACTGCGTCAAAAGTTTGGATGCCACGCCCACCATACTGCCCTAGCCGCCCCCATCCACCCCAACGCTTCGTCAAAAACGGGAATGCGTGTATCTTCCAGAGTTGTGGAGCTAGAGCCTCCAAATTTGGTGGGAAGATAGCTGGTAACGACCCCGACGAAAAATCTGAATCAAAGTTTTGGAACCACGCCCACCCATTTCGCCCCCCTTTCCCCACTTTTACAATTTTTCGAGCTAGAGTCACCAAATTTGATATGAAAATAGCAATTGACATTTCACAAAGATCTGCACCAAAAATTGGGATGCCACGCCCACCCATACCGCCCCCAGCCCCCCTTTCCCCACTTTTTACAAACTTCGAGCTAGAGTCACCAAATTTGGTATGAAGATAGCAATTGACATCCCACATGGATCAGCAGCAAAAATTTGAATGCCACGCCCGCCCATACCGCCCCAAGCCCCATAGCCCCCCTCTCACCACCTTTTACATGCTTCGAGCTAGAGTCACCAAATTTGGTATGAAGGTAGCATTTGACATTCCACAAGGATCTGCAGCAAAAATTTGGATGCCACGCCCAACCATACCGCCCCCAGCCCCCCTTTCCCCACTTTATACAAACTTTGAGCTAGAGTCACCAAATTTGGTATGAAGGTAGCATTTGACATTCCACAAGGATCTGCAGCAAAAATTTGGATGCCAGCCCAACCATACCGCCCCCAGCCCCCCTTTCCCCACTTTATACAAACTTTGAGCTAGAGTCACCAAATTGGTATGAAGGTAGCATTTGACATTCCACAAGGATCTGCAGCAAAAATTTGGATGCCACGCCCAACCATACCGCCCCCAGCCCCAGCCCCTTTCCACACTCTTACAAACTTTGAGCTAGAGTCACCAAATTTGGTATGAAGGTAGCATTTGACATTCCACAAGGATCTGCAGCAAAATTTGGATGCCACGCCCAACCATACCGCCCCCAGCCCCCCTTTCCCCACTTTATACAAACTTCGAGCTAGAGTTACCAAATTTGGTATGAAGATAGCAATTGACATCCCACATGGATCGGCAGCAAAAATTTGAATGCCACGCCACCCATACCGCCCCAAGCCCCATAGCCCCCCTGTCCCCACCTTTTACATGTTTCGAGCTAGAGTCACCAAATTTGGTATGAAGGTAGCATTTGACATTCCACAAGGATCTGCAGCAACAATTTGGATGCCAAGCCCAACCTACCGCCCCCAGCTCCCTTTCCCCACTTTATACAAACTTTGAGCTAGAGTCACCAAATTTGGTATGAAGGTAGCATTTGACATTCCACAAGGATCTGCAGCAAAAATTTGGATGCCAAGCCCAACCATACCGCCCCCAGCCCCCTTTCCCCACTTTTACAAACTTTGAGCTAGAGTCACCAAATTTGGTATGAAGATAGCAATTGACATCCCACATGGATGGGCATCAAAATTTTTAATACTGGTATCGAGTATACCGCAGTCGGTTGCGTCCGACTGCAACGTTTCCACTTGTTTTTTTTTGAGCGTGCTGGTTTAGATTAAGGGATATGGAAGTGAGCTGCCGGACGTATGAGTTTGTGTATGTAAGCCACATCTCTGTTGATATTGTTTGAGCTGATGTGATAATTTCTTTGAGAGTTTAGGAATGCATGAAATTCTGGCCAGTTTGCTCGATCTGTGAGGAACTTACTAATAAATGGGTATTTTTGAGATTGGCTGCGGACTATAGTTGTAATTAATGGAAAATGATCACTACCACATAGATTGTCAGAGGTGTATGAAGACAAAAAGGGGAGTAAATCGGGAGAGCAAATTGTAAGGTCGACATGAGTGAAGGTTTTGTGTGTGGAGAAGTGAGTTGGTTGACCGTCGTTTAGGTAAGCAGCTTAAGTTGTTGGTTGTTAGGACCTTTTCCAATATTTTTCCCCTCTTGTTAGATTGCGGAGAACCCCAAAGGGGGCTCCAGGCGTTGAAATCTCCCATTATGAGTAAAGGTGGAGAAGTAAAATAAAATATATGGGAGAGTTCATAAGAGTTAAAGGGTGGTTGGGTGGTATATAAATATTGAGAAATTTTATTTTGAAGCCGATGTTAATTTCGATTGCTTGGGCCAAATATTTGAAGGTATTTGAATTATGGTATGTGGGAGAGGTTTCTTAACCAAGAAGGCAATTTTCTGTTTGCCGCTAGCGATTTGTGGGAGGTTGTGGAAGTAGTGTGTGTATGAGTTAGAGACGTTGATTATTGTGTTAGATCTGGCTTATGCTCTTTAAGAAGCACCTGCAAGTCTATTAAATTGTTTTGGATGCCGTTTATATTCCATTGAAATATTTTGAAAGACATAAATACGAAAATAAAAGAGAATTTATAGTTTCTATTTGTATGATATATTTGCAGGTGAGTTTAAATCGAAGGTATCGCGGCGAGCGAGGCTGAGTGACTCGGTGGCTAAAGCCACTGCGGGTCCCAGTTTTCACTCGCCTCGAAAAAAGTGGCAAAACTTTTGTTAAGAGAACTGATCGTCGTCTTCACTGATATACATAGTATCAGATGAAAAGAGATCACTAGTGAGAGGGAGTTGAGTGGAGTTTAATGCGTAAGATGTATTGTTGTTAGGAGTGTTGGTTGTTGTTGTGTGAGAATTCGCATTTGAGTGGATTGGGCTTTGAGCTGTTAATGGTATGTTATGGTGTTTTGTTGTTGCAATTTTATTCTTTTTCGCTGGATTAGCGTACGGAGAGTTTGAGCACGAGGGGGTATCATCGGCAGAGGCCGATGGATTGTTAATAACTGTTCTTTTTGCATTGTTCTTTTGCAGGTGATTCGCTACGATTGAGCTGTCTTTAATTTGTTGTTGTTTTGCTGGGAGATAAGCGTCGGTTTTTGTTGTGATTTTTTGGTGTGTGTCTGCTGCGTCGGATGTGCTGGCGAAAGCTTGTGCGTACGATTGTGATGATGGTTGGTTTGCAGAGTGGGTCGTTGACATGTATTTATACTCGATACCGAAGGTAATTATACTCGATACCGAAGGTAAAGAGTATATTGGGTTTGTGCAATGTCCGTCATGGTGTCCGTCCGTCTGTCCGTCTGTATGTTCGCAACTTTTTTCCACACCCTTCAAGCTAGTGACTTGAAACTTTCCAATTCTCTTTATCTATGGGATAGTAAATTAAAGTGTCAAGATGGGGGTTCTACGATAACTGGGGGGCTGGCAAATCGATAAATTCGATAACTTAAAACCGATAAATCCTCATATTTCGCACATCCTTACAGCTAGAACTACCAATTGGTGGGCAGATAGCTACTAGCACCACCAAAAACTGCATCAAATTTGGAGCCACGCCCACCCATCCGCCCCAGCCCCCCGCAATTTAAGTCAAGAAGCGTAATCTCCCAGTTTTGAGCTAGAGCCACCAATTTGTGCCAGATAGGTGATGAGACCCCCAAAAACTGCATCAAAAGTTTGGATGCCACGCCCACCGATACTGCTCTAGCGCCCCCATCCACATCACCCTCGTCAAAACGGAATGCGTGTATCTATCAGAGTTGTGAGCTAGAGCCTCCAAATTGGTAGAAAGCTAGCTGTTACGACCCCCAAAAACTGCATCAAATTTTGGAGCCACGCCCCCATTCCGCCCCCAGCCCCCGCATTTAAATCAGAAGCTATATCTCCACAGTTTTTGAGCTAGAGCCACCAAATTTGGTGCCAAGATAGGTGATGATGACCCCCCAAAAACTGCATCAAAAGTTTGGATGCCACGCCCACCAATACCACCCTTGCCGCCCCCATCCACCCCAACGCTTCGTCAAAAACGGGAATGCGTGTATCTTCCAGAGTTGTGGAGCTAGAGCCACCAAATTTGGCAGGAAGATAGCTTGCAACGACCCCCGAAAAACTGCATCAAAGTTTTGGAGCCATGCGCACCCCTTCCACCCCCCTTTCCCCACCTTTTACAAACTTTGAGCTAGAGTCACCAAATTTTGTATGAAGATAGCAATTGACACTCCACATAGATCTGCATCAAAAATTTGGATGCCACGCCCACCCATACTGCCCCCAGCCCCCCTTTCCCCACTTTATACAAACTTCGAGTTAGAGTCACCAAATTTGGTATGAAGATAGCAATTGACATCCCACATGGATCGGCAGCAAAAATTTGAATGCCACGCCCACCCATACCGCCCCAAGCCCCATAGCCCCCCTCTCACCACCTTTTACATGCTTCGAGCTAGAGTCACCAAATTTGGTATGAAGGTAGCAATTGACATTCCACAAGGATCTGCAGCAAAAATTTGGATGCCACGCCCAACCATACCGCCCCCAGCCCCATAGCCCCCCTCTCCCCACCTTATACAAACTTTGAGCTAGAGTCACCAAATTTGGTATGAAGGTAGCATTTGACATTCCACAAGGATCTGCAGCAAAAATTTGAATGCCACGCCCAACCATACCGCCCCCAGCCCCCCTTTCCCCACTTTTACAAACTTTGAGCTAGAGTCACCAAATTTGTTATGAAGATAGCAATTGACATTCCACAAAGATCTGCATCAAAAATTTGGATGCAATTCCACCCATACCGCCCCCAGCCCCCCTTTCGTCACTTAATACAAACTTTGAGCTAGAGTCACCAAATTTGGTATGAAGGTAGCATTTGACATTCCACAAGGATCTGCAGAAAAAATTTGAATGCCACGCCCAACCATACCGCCCCCAGCCCCTCTTTCCCCACTTTTACAAACTTTGAGCTAGAGTCACCAAATTTGTTATGAAGATAGCAATTGACATTCCACAAAGATCTGCATCAAAAATTTGGATGCAATTCCACCCATACCGCCCCCAGCCCCCCTTTCCCCACTTTATACAAACTTCGAGCTAGAGTCACCAAATTTGGTATGAAGAAAGCAATTAACATCCCACATGGATGGGCATCAAAATTTTTAATACTGGTATCGAGTATACCGCAGTCGGTTGCGTCCGACTGCAACGTTTCCACTTGTTTTGCTTGGCTTCTTTGAACGAGCATTTGGTTTGACCTTGGATTTTCAGAATTTCTTTTTGTTGGTTGAATATCGGGCATTTGTTTCTGGACGCGGAGTGTTCTTCGCTGCAGTTGGCACATTGGGTTCAGGTGCATTGGTTTTCGTGTGCGGGGAGGTTGCAAGAGCCACAGATGGGCTCCCTAGTGCAGCGTTTGGATGTATGTCCGAATAACTGGCAATTTTTGCAACGCATTGGGTTGGGAGTGTACGGCCTGACTTTGACCTTGTACCAGGAGACTT
Source organism: Scaptomyza flava (assembly GCA_030179655.1). Lineage (NCBI taxonomy): Eukaryota > Metazoa > Arthropoda > Insecta > Diptera > Drosophilidae > Scaptomyza > Scaptomyza flava. The sequence continues at coordinate 35,383,575 of JARNME010000404.1, read as the reverse complement.
CCATGGACTCGGGCAGATGAAATAAATTGAAGGTGAGGAGCATTACACCGGAGGGTTTGGTATTTCCGTCTACGGTTTTGTTGAATTTATATACTGCTGTGAAGCCTTGAGAAGCGAGTTCTTTAACAATTTCTTCCTCTGGAATGTTGATGAGGCAGGGGGCGTATATGGTTCCTTTGGTGGAGTTAAGCGTAACGTGGAGACTGCATTTAATTTTGCATAAACCTACAAGCTCCGTTGCCGATAGGAATTTGCTGGCGGTCAAAGCGTCCTTTGTTAACAACAGAAGATTGCCATCTCTGAGTTCACTTATGGAGACTATGTCATTGCTGATTAGTTTGAGGGCTCGGTCGGTTGCAAAGCAAGAGTATTCGTTGAGTGGTTTGTTTTGGTCTTTAGCCGAGATAGTGATGAACTTCGGATTAGGCAGCTGGATCACTGGTAAACCGGGGAAGGATACAGTTGATTTGTGGAATGATTTTAGTCTTTTGGTTTGGGGGGGATCGGCTAGCAGAGCGAACCGATTGTCCCCCAGGTTAGCTAGCCCGGAGGGCATGTCGGGGTCTTTATTGGGCAACTGCGTTTTTTTTTTTTTTTTGTTCGAAAAGTAGAAACAACAAAGAAAAACACGCGAAGCGAATGTGTGTATAGAGATTTCGTTTCACAAGATGCGATAAGCGATAAGCGTCTGCACTGTTCAAGTGCCGAAAAAATTATTTTGTTCAAACATTTTTCACATTCACATAAAAATCGTTTTTCAAAATTAATTAATGCAAATCAATTGACGACTCGAAACAAACTTTTTTGTGCGATGGTTGGGACTCTCCTTCTATTAAGCGTATTTTCTTGTGCTTGTTGAAGGCAGGAAGTCTGGATCTTCCAAAGCATCATCTGCTGAAAAATCACAATCGCTCTTGAAAATACTCTGACACGTTTTTGCCTAAATTAAAAATGTTTTTTTTACCTCATTCAATCATACATAAGTGACAAAAGTTACATGACAAGTGTACACTAGTCGGCATATGCCAATTAGAGAGCTGCATGAATGGCAAAAAAACGGCATTCGATTGAACCATGTGTAAAATGATTTGAATGACTCAGAATACTTCTTCCAATTTGTATGGGTAAACGAGTTGCTCTGGCAACTACTCACTGTAACAACATCCAAACGTCAGGCCACGGATCAAATTAACGAACATTTACAGTTACATTCGAGTAGTACTAAATCTATTCGAGTAGTAATTCTGCTATGTATGTAGCTCTTTTGCATGCTAATATGCATGTGCATGTGCCGTTAGGTCACTTTTATGACCCTGTGCCCGAGTTGCTTATGCGTCAGGCGTGAAAATATCACAAAAAAATGTGTGCACTGAGCGAAGTGATATATGCACAAAAAATAAGAAATTTCAATTTGGCAGGGCATCGTTCACTAATTTGCCTATGCACGCATTCTCTAAGAAGCAGGTCTACAGTATTTTTTCTAAGTGCAATCACAGAACCCTTTTTATGACCTTTTGCCCGAGCTTGCGATCAGACCGTCAGCTTGTGCGTCAGTCTGGCGCCGTACAAAGAAATATACGTAATTTCTCTAGACCCACGAAATGAAGGAAATCATTACAAATGGATGGTCTCAGTCTACGCCTTGGTATGTTTGCGTTTTCTACTCATAACATTCATGTTCAAAATCATGAATTTTGATGAATATTAGTATTGACGAATGCTTCTATTCAACTCACTCATACCATATTGTGTCTGGAACTCATTCAACGCAATTCAACTCGAATGCATTCTATTAAATTACAGTTGTGAATGATCTCATGCAGCTCTCTAATGCCAATATGCTTGAGAATATCAAAGTACAAATTTCTTCAGTAAGTTATTTTTGTTCTACGGTTGATATTTGGTCAGGAAACCGCTGTAGCTTTCTTGGTTACACGTGCCATTGGCTAACCGAAAAGTTTGAGCGGAAATCGGTTGCGTTAGCATGCAGAAGAATATTTGGCGTACATTCCTCCGAAAAAAAGGACGAAATGATCTCGGAAATAAACAGCTCGTTCGGACTTAAAAGCAACATACTTATGACGGTCACTGACAACGGCTCGAACTTTGTAAAGGCCTTCAAGGATTTTGGATTCGAAAATGACTTGGAAATTCCTAAAAATATTGATAAAGACGACATGCCCATTTTCGAAAATGATAAGTTTTTGGCCAAGTATCAGAGGGGTTGCAGCCATACACCTAATTTGCATGCGTCAACGGACTTTGAAAAGATTTTAAAAACGAATCAGCCGCTGTATTTCCAGCACAAGATTGTAATATGGAATTGTATTAAGTGTAAACAGCCCTAGGCGCCAATCATTGTCTGATTATTCATTCGAAAAATTTGTTTTAATGAAGGCAAACCCTGAATATGTTTGACGTTTGTATATAATTTAATATAAAACAAGTGGAAACGTTGCAGTCGGACGCAACCGACTGCGGCATACTCAATACCAGTATTAAAACAGGTAAAAAGAGGCCTGATTGCAAAGGGGTACGGATGGGGCAGGGGTGTACGCTGCCTTAAAGATTCTCCGATGCAGATGGGGATGCCATCAACTATCTTTCTTCCAAACTTGGTCACTCTAGCTCAAAGTTTGTAAGAGCTGTGGAAAGGGGGGCTGTGGGCGGTATGGGTGGGTATGGCATCTAAATTTTTACTGCAGATCTTTGCGAAATGTCAATTGCTATCTTCATACCAAATTTGGTGACTCTAGCTCGAAGTTTGTAAAAAGTGGGGAGAGGGGGGCTGGGGGCGGTATGGGTGGGCGTGGCATCCAAATTTTTACGGCAGATCTTTGTGATATGCCAATTGCTTTCTTCATACCAAATTTGGTGACTCCAGCTCGAAGTTTGTAAAAAAACTGGCAAGGGGGGCTGGGGGCTGGATGGCTGGAAGTGGCATCCAAATTTTGATGCAGATCTTTGTGGAATGTCAATTGCTATCTTCATACCAAATTTTGTGACTCTAGCTCGAAAATTGTAAAAAGTGGGGAAAGGGGGGTTGGGGGCGGTATGGGTGGTCGTGGCATCCAAAGTTTTGATGCAGATCTGTGTGGAATGTCTATTGTTATCTTCATACCAAATTTGGTGACTCTAGCTAAATGTTTGTAAAAGGTGGGGAAAGGGGTGCGAAATGGGTAGGCGTGGCTCCAAAACTTTGATGCAGTTCTTTTGGAGTCGTTACCAGCTATCTTAATACCAAATTTGGAGGCTCTAGCTCCACAACTCTGGAAGATACACGCTATCCCGTTTTTGACGAAGCGTTGGGGTGGATGGGGGCGGCTAGGGTAGTATCGATAGGCGTGGCATCAAAACTGCAGTTTTTGGGGGGTCATCATCACCTATCTTGGCACCAAATTTGGTGGCTCTAGCTCAAAAATTGTGGGAGATATAGACTTTTTTGACTTTAAAATGCAGGGGGGCTGGGGGCGGAATGGGTGGGCGTGGCTCCAAAATTCTTGATGCAGTTTTTTGGGGGTTGACAGTAGCTATCTTCTCACCAAAGTTGGTAGTTCTAGCTGTAAGGATGTACGAAAAATGTGGATTTATCGGTTTTGAGTTATCAAATTTATCGATTTGCCAGCCCCTCAGTTATTTTAGAACCCCAATCTTGACACTTTAATTTACTATCCCATAGATAAAGAGAATTGCAAAGTTGTGTTCATACAGACGGACAGACACCATGACGGACATTGCACAAGCTCAGTATACTCTTTACCATCGGTATCGAGTATAAATATGCCATAATAAATACGTTCTTGTTTATATGTTGTAAGCCGATCTCATACAGAAACATTGTTGTTATTAAATGTGATGTTGAAAATGATTTGTTTCTCTCAAAATAGTCTCAAATAGTCTAAATAATGGAAAATATTAAAACGATTGCTTTCCATTACAAATTTTCAATTATTTTTCATTATTTTTAATAATTCATGGTAATTTTCCATTATTTTTATACCCTTAACCCATAAAATGGGTAAATAAGGGTATAATGGTTTTGTGCAAAAGTATGTAACAGGCAGAAGGAAGCATCTCCGACCCTATAAAGTATATATATTCTTGATCAGCATCAACAGCCGAGACGATATAGCCATATCCGTCTGTCCGTCCGTCTGTCCGTCCGTATAAACGCGTGGATCGCAGAGACTACAAGAGCTAGAGACTTCACGTTTTGTATATAAGTTCTCCTATACCATGAGCAGAACAAGTTTGCTTCAAAGTATCGATAACTATTCTGGTTTCCGGTATACACATAATATCGATAGCAAAAAATTTAAAAATGAGGGTTGAAGTAATGGGTAATGATAGAGCTTTTCTAAAAATTTCGTCCAAATCGGTTAAGAAACACCGCAGATATCGAATTTAATCGATTGGAGTTAAGTTAGTATACCTAAGTCAATTATAAATTTAATTTATGTATTGCAACTGGGTTCAGGGTATCTTCTAGCCGTGCTCTCCCGACTAGAGCCTTCTGACTCGTTGATGATTTGTAATCGTAATCATTTAATAATTGTGTGAAACCGAAACTAATCGTAATTTAATCATTAATTTAACTTTTAAACATAAATAATCTAATTACAATTAGTAATCATTACTTAACAGATCTGGTTTAAATAAAAGGCTGATACCATTTTATAACAAGTGAAAACGTTGCAGTCGGACGCAACCGACTGCGGTATACTCGATACCAGTATTAAAACCGGTAAAAACAGGCCTGATTGCAAAGGGTAGCGGGTGCGGCTGGGGTGTACGCTGCCTTAAAGATTTTCTGATGCAAAAGGGCATCCAACCAGATATATTCATACCAAATTTGGTGACTCTAGCTCAAAGTTTGTAAAAGCTGTGGAGAGGGCGGCTGGGGGCAGATTGGGTGGATGTGGCATCCAAATTTGTGATGAAAATCTTTGTAGAATGTCAATTGCTATCTTCATACCAAATTTGGTGACTCTAGCTCGAAGTTTGTAAAAAGTAGGGAAAGGGGGCTGGGGGCGGTATGGGTGGTCGTGGCATCCAAAGTTTTGCTGCAGATCTGTGTGGAATGTCAATTGCTATCTTTCTTCCCAATTTGGTGACTCTAGCTCGAAGTTTGTAAAAAAAAGGGGCTGGGGGCGGTATGGGTGGGCGTGGCATCCAAAGTTTTGCTGCAGATCTATGTATAATGTCAATTTCTACCTTCCTTCCAAATTTGGTGACTCTAGCTCAAAGTTTGTAAAAGGTGTGGAAAGGGGGGCTGGGGCGGCATCCAAAGTTTTGATGCAGATCTGTGTGGAATGTCAATTGCTATCCTCGTACCAAATTTGGTGACTCTAGCTCGAAAATTGTAAAAAGTTTTGAAAGGGGGGCTGGGGGTAGTTTGGGTGGTTGTGGCATCCAAATTTGTGATGCAGATCTTTGTGGAATGTCAATTGCTATCTTCATGCAGAACTTGATGAAAAATTCGATTAAAATAAAAGGCTAAATTTTTTTTTTAATTTTCTTAATGTAAATTTAAAGTTAATGCCTTTCCGTAAAATACAAAAAAAAACATTTTTAAATCGAATAAAAAACTTGAAAGTTATACTAGAAATAAAGTGTGCAGTTTCTTTACTGCTGAAAAAAAAAAACAAGTATACGAAAAGATACGACATAGCGTTGATGCACCTGGTGGAACAGGTAAAACGTATCTTTTAAATTTATTATTGGAAAAGGTACGGCAAAGTAAAAATATTGCATTGGCCTTTGCTTCTCCTGGTATCGCAGCCACTTTACTAAATGGTGGTCGCACAGCGCATTGTACTCAAGATTCCATTGAATTTGATTCATTAAGAAACACACATTGCTCAATTTCAAAGCAATGCAATATTGCTGCTGTGCTCAAAGATTGCAAGCTTTTTATTTGAGATGTGTACTATGGCCCATGAAGGTGCCTTTGAAGCTGTAGATCGATCTTTGAAAGACATTAGATATAGTGAATACCTAATGGGTGGCATAACTGTTCTCTTAGCTGGTGATTTTCGACAAACTTCCCGTGATCCCCAGAGGAACAAGAGCAGATGAAATAAATGCGTGCTTAAAGTCTTCAATTTTGTGGCCCAAAATACAGAAAATTGCATTAACGAAAAATAACCGAGTGCACTTAAAAGGTGTTTGCATAGCTGATGAATTTGCAAAAATGCTTCTACAAATAGGAAATGGATTATTTCCAACCCATGATGGCAATATAACTTTACCATCAACTTTGTGTCATGTTGTGAATAGTATTTAAGAACTAACTCTAAAAATATTTCCGGATATTACAAATATCTCTCAAAAATCACTCGAATGGGTTTCACAACGTGCTATTTTGACTGCGAGAAATGACAATGCATTGGGAATAAACGACTTTTTATTAATATCATTTCAAAGTGAAGAAATGACTGACTCAACATAACTTAACTTTAAAGATTGGTTCACCTGTAATGTTGATTCGCAACTTCAAGCCGCCAAAACTGTGCAATGGTACAAGATTGCAAGTTAAAGTTCTTCATAAGAATGTTGTCGAAGCAATGATCTTTACTGCCAATTGTGAGGTAGCAGAAAACTACCGCACATTTATGTCTTCCGTCCGTGACGTCATATATGTTACCTTGTGTTGTGCGTACCATGCATGTTCCGCGCACATTTGCGCAAGCGCGACGCGAAAGTGAGCGCTGGTTCACTATCGGAACCAGCAGAGAAACGACGTGTGGGGACCCAGAAAAGAGAAGAAGAAGACGGCGAGCAAATAATTTGCAGATTTGCGATTGCGAGTCTTGAGTTTTATGCGAAACGTGACAGTCTAAAGTTCCCGCGACGCACAGTGGCGCCCGTAGAACAAGTCAAGTGTCAAAAATCAAAAATTGCATGTGCCTCTAAAAAATATTGAATGAACCTACTTTATAGGAAATTTTCCAGCGATTTCAAATCTGCAATCCATAATGTAACCGGATTTTTTGTTTAGAAGATATAGCTTTTCAAAGTTGTCTGATTTTTTGTGTTACATAAAAATCACAATTTTAAGGTAATTTGGTCGGCTTTGAGATACAATATCTCAAAAACTAAGTTACGGATCGTCATTATTTTTGGTTCTATTGATAGATCTATTTATTAAGAAAAGAATAAAAAAAAAATTATACTGTTTGCTTTGCGTTTGGCCAGGCAATTCAATATTTACCATCCATTATCCCATAGATAAAGAGAATTGCAAAGTTGTGTTCATACAGACGGACAGACACCATGACGGACATTGCACAAGCTCAGTATACTCTTTACCATCGGTATCGAGTATAAATATGCCATAATAAATACGTTCTTGTTTATATGTTGTAAGCCGATCTCATACAGAAACATTGTTGTTATTAAATGTGATGTTGAAAATGATTTGTTTCTCTCAAAATAGTCTCAAATAGTCTAAATAATGGAAAATATTAAAACGATTGCTTTCCATTACAAATTTTCAATTATTTTTCATTATTTTTAATAATTCATGGTAATTTTCCATTATTTTTATACCCTTAACCCATAAAATGGGTAAATAAGGGTATAATGGTTTTGTGCAAAAGTATGTAACAGGCAGAAGGAAGCATCTCCGACCCTATAAAGTATATATATTCTTGATCAGCATCAACAGCCGAGACGATATAGCCATATCCGTCTGTCCGTCCGTCTGTCCGTCCGTATAAACGCGTGGATCGCAGAGACTACAAGAGCTAGAGACTTCACGTTTTGTATATAAGTTCTCCTATACCATGAGCAGAACAAGTTTGCTTCAAAGTATCGATAACTATTCTGGTTTCCGGTATACACATAATATCGATAGCAAAAAATTTCAGATTTGAAAAATTTAAAAATGAGGGTTGAAGTAATGGGTAATGATAGAGCTTTTCTGAAAATTTCGTCCAAATCGGTTAAGAAACACCGCAGATATCGAATTTAATCGATTGGAGTTAAGTTAGTATACCTAAGTCAATTATAAATTTAATTTATGTATTGCAACTGGGTTCAGGGTATCTTCTAGCCGTGTTCTCCCGACTAGAGCCTTCTGACTCGTTGATGATTTGTAATCGTAATCATTTAATAATTGTGTGAAACCGAAACTAATCGTAATTTAATCATTAATTTAACTTTTAAACATAAATAATCTAATTAATAACAATTACAATTAGTAATCATTACTTAACAGATCTGGTTTAAATAAAAGGCTGATACCATTTTATAACAAGTGAAAACGTTGCAGTCGGACGCAACCGACTGCGGTATACTCGATACCAGTATTAAAACCGGTAAAAACAGGCCTGATTGCAAAGGGTAGCGGGTGCGGCTGGGGTGTACGCTGCCTTAAAGATTTTCTGATGCAAAAGGGCATCCAACCAGATATATTCATACCAAATTTGGTGACTCTAGCTCAAAGTTTGTAAAAGCTGTGGAGAGGGCGGCTGGGGGCAGATTGGGTGGATGTGGCATCCAAATTTGTGATGCAAATCTTTGTGGAATGTCAATTGCTATCTTCATACCAAATTTGGTGACTCTAGCTCGAAGTTTGTAAAAAGTAGGGAAAGGGGGGCTGGGGGCGGTATGGGTGGTCGTGGCATCCAAAGTTTTGCTGCAGATCTGTGTGGAATGTCAATTGCTATCTTTCTTCCCAATTTGGTGACTCTAGCTCGAAGTTTGTAAAAAAAAGGGGCTGGGGGCGGTATGGGTGGGCGTGGCATCCAAAGTTTTGCTGCAGATCTATGTATAATGTCAATTTCTACCTTCCTTCCAAATTTGGTGACTCTAGCTCAAAGTTTGTAAAAGGTGTGGAAAGGGGGGCTGGGGCGGCATCCAAAGTTTTGATGCAGATCTGTGTGGAATGTCAATTGCTATCCTCGTACCAAATTTGGTGACTCTAGCTCGAAAATTGTAAAAAGTTTTGAAAGGGGGGCTGGGGGTAGTTTGGGTGGTTGTGGCATCCAAATTTGTGATGCAGATCTTTGTGGAATGTCAACTGCTATCTTCGTGCAGAACTTGATGAAAAATTCGATTAAAATAAAAGGCTAAATTTTTTTTTTTAATTTTCTTAATGTAAATTTAAAGTTAATGCTTTTCCGTAAAATACAAAAAAAAACATTTTTAAATCGAATAAAAAACTTGAAAGTTATACTAGAAATAAAGTGTGCAGTTTCTTTACTGCTGAAAAAAAAACAAGTATACGAAAAGATACGACATAGCGTTGATGCACCTGGTGGAACAGGTAAAACGTATCTTTTAAATTTATTATTGGAAAAGGTACGGCAAAGTAAAATATTGCATTGGCCTTTGCTTCTCCTGGTATCGCAGCCACTTTACTAAATGGTGGTCGCACAGCGCATTGTACTCAAGATTCCATTGAATTTGATTCATTAAGAAACACACATTGCTCAATTTCAAAGCAATGCAATATTGCTGCTGTGCTCAAAGATTGCAAGCTTTTTATTTGAGATGTGTACTATGGCCCATGAAGGTGCCTTTGAAGCTGTAGATCGATCTTTGAAAGACATTAGATATAGTGAATACCTAATGGGTGGCATTACTGTTCTCTTAGCTGGTGATTTTCGACAAACTTCCCGTGATCCCCAGAGGAACAAGAGCAGATGAAATAAATGCGTGCTTAAAGTCTTCAATTTTGTGGCCCAAAATACAGAAAATTGCATTAACGAAAAATAACCGAGTGCACTTAAAAGGTGTTTGCATAGCTGATGAATTTGCAAAAATGCTTCTACAAATAGGAAATGGATTATTTCCAACCCATGATGGCAATATAACTTTACCATCAACTTTGTGTCATGTTGTGAATAGTATTTAAGAACTAACTCTAAAAATATTTCCGGATATTACAAATATCTCTCAAAAATCACTCGAATGGGTTTCACAACGTGCTATTTTGACTGCGAGAAATGACAATGCATTGGGAATAAACGACTTTTTATTAATATCATTTCAAAGTGAAGAAATGACTGACTCAACATAACTTAACTTTAAAGATTGGTTCACCTGTAATGTTGATTCGCAACTTCAAGCCGCCAAAACTGTGCAATGGTACAAGATTGCAAGTTAAAGTTCTTCATAAGAATGTTGTCGAAGCAATGATCTTTACTGCCAATTGTGAGGTAGCAGAAAACTACCGCACATTTATGTCTTCCGTCCGTGACGTCATATATGTTACCTTGTGTTGTGCGTACCATGCATGTTCCGCGCACATTTGCGCAAGCGCGACGCGAAAGTGAGCGCTGGTTCACTATCGGAACCAGCAGAGAAACGACGTGTGGGGACCCAGAAAAGAGAAGAAGAAGACGGCGAGCAAATAATTTGCAGATTTGCGATTGCGAGTCTTGAGTTTTATACAACGTGACAGTCTAAAGTTCCCGCGACGCACAGTGGCGCCCGTAGAACAAGTCAAGTGTCAAAAATCAAAAATTGCATGTGCCTCTAAAAAATATTGAATGAACCTACTTTATAGGAAATTTTCCAGCGATTTCAAATCTGCAATCCATAATGTAACCGGATTTTTTGTTTAGAAGATATAGCTTTTCAAAGTTGTCTGATTTTTTGTGTTACATAAAAATCACAATTTTAAGGTAATTTGGTCGGCTTTGAGATACAATATCTCAAAAACTAAGTTACGGATCGTCATTATTTTTGGTTCTATTGATAGATCTATTTATTAAGAAAAGAATAAAAAAAAAAATTTTACTGTTTGCTTTGCGTTTGGCCAGGCAATTCAATATTTACCATCCATTATCCATAGATAAAGAGAATTGCAAAGTTGTGTTCATACAGACGGACAGACACCATGACGGACATTGCACAAGCTCAGTATACTCTTTACCATCGGTATCGAGTATAAATATGCCATAATAAATACGTTCTTGTTTATATGTTGTAAGCCGATCTCATACAGAAACATTGTTGTTATTAAATGTGATGTTGAAAATGATTTGTTTCTCTCAAAATAGTCTCAAATAGTCTAAATAATGGAAAATATTAAAACGATTGCTTTCCATTACAAATTTTCAATTATTTTTCATTATTTTTAATAATTCATGGTAATTTTCCATTATTTTTATACCCTTAACCCATAAAATGGGTAAATAAGGGTATAATGGTTTTGTGCAAAAGTATGTAACAGGCAGAAGGAAGCATCTCCGACCCTATAAAGTATATATATTCTTGATCAGCATCAACAGCCCAGACGATATAGCCATATCCGTCTGTCCGTCCGTCTGTCCGTCCGTATAAACGCGTGGATCGCAGAGACTACAAGAGCTAGAGACTTCACGTTTTGTATATAAGTTCTCCTATACCATGGTTTCCGGTATACACATAATATCGATAGCAAAAAATTTAAAAATGAGGGTTGAAGTAATGGGTAATGATAGAGCTTTTCTAAAAATTTCGTCCAAATCGGTTAAGAAACACCGCAGATATCGAATTTAATCGATTGGAGTTAAGTTAGTATACCTAAGTCAATTATAAATTTAATTTATGTATTGCAACTGGGTTCAGGGTATCTTCTAGCCGTGCTCTCCCGACTAGAGCCTTCTGACTCGTTGATGATTTGTAATCGTAATCATTTAATAATTGTGTGAAACCGAAACTAATCGTAATTTAATCATTAATTTAACTTTTAAACATAAATAATCTAATTACAATTAGTAATCATTACTTAACAGATCTGGTTTAAATAAAAGGCTGATACCATTTTATAACAAGTGAAAACGTTGCAGTCGGACGCAACCGACCGCGGTATACTCGATACCGACGCGTCGGCAAGCCGTGCCGTAAAAAGAGTATCCCACGCCATTGCACTTTTGACGAAAAAATATATACAGATGAATGCTGTATTCATGCAAGACACAGTTAATTGATTTTTTGAAATTGTGAAATTTCCACAGGTTGTTGGGGCGATCGACTGCACTCATGTAAAAATACAATCGCCTGGTGGGGAACAAGCCGAAATATTCCGCAACCGCAAGGGATATTTCTCTTTTAACGTCCAAGCAGTGTGCGACGCTAAACTATTGTTTACAAACATAGTTGCAAGGTGGACAGGGTCCTCACAAGATACCACAATTTTCAATAACAGCCGTTTGAAATTTAGGCTGGAAAACGGTGAATTTAATAATCATTACGTTTTAGGAGATAGTGGATACAAGTCATCCAACTATATGATGACACCACTACAAAACCCTTCGTCCGAAGCTGAAAATCTCTATAATGAGTCGCAAATAAGGACACGAAATGTAATTGAACGTTGTTTTGGGGTATGGAAAAGGCGATTTCCAGTGCTGTCAATGGGGAAGCGCATATCTCGTGTGACGGCAATGGAAGTTATTGTAGCATGTGGTGTTTTGCACAATATTGCCATAATGTCAAACGATCCATTGCCGTTCGAGTTTGAGCCTTTTGTTGAATTAGATTGCGAAGGGGACTCCACTCAAGCCGCAACAATCATTCATGAAATAGGTGGAACAGCAAGGGAAATATTGATAAACACCTATTTTTCAACGTAAGATATCTTTCTTTTTATTACATTAAACATGTTTCTAATATTTTTTTTTTTTTATTTCAGACTTTGATTTTAAACTTAATTTCTCATTTTAATTTCATTTTAATAAAAGTACATTAATGTATATCTCTATATATATAAAAGAGTTTGTCCTGACTAGAATGGAAGAGCCACAGCCTAAACGAAAAGAGCTAGGAGGCTGAAATTTTCACACAATTTTCCATGCAGGTAGTAAGTGAGCACTAATAAGGGAATTTTTATTTGGACAACTCCTTCAAGTACCTCCCATACGATTTGGAGCACTTTTTACCCATTTTAAAAAACAAATTACAATTACAACAAGTACCCATTCCACTACTATCGCCTGATTGTCGCACAAGCTGAGGGTTTGATAGCGAGCGAGAATACAAAAACAAAACAAATGCGCAGTGACGCCTTCGCGTCGCAGAAGCAAAGTCATAAGACAAGGGGAAACGTTGCAGTCGGACGCAACCGACTGCGGCATACTCGATACCAGCTTTAAAACCGCATAAAAAGGGGCCTGATTGCAAAGGGTTACGGATGGGGCAGGGGTTTACGCTGCCTTAAAGATTCTCCGATGCAGATGGGGATGCCACCAACTATCTTCCTTCCAAATTTGGGGACTCCAGCTCAAAGTTTGTAAGAGCTATGGAAAGGGGGACTGGGGCGGTATGGGTGGGCGTGTCATCCAAAGTTTTGCTGCAGATCTTTGTGAATTGTCAATTGCTATCTTCATCCAAATTTGGTGACTCTAGCCAAAAGTTTGTAAAATGTAGGGAAAGGAGGCTGGGGGCGGTATTGGTGGGAGTGGCATCCAAATTTTTGATGCAAATCTTTGTGGAATGTCGATTGCTATCTTCATACCAAATTTGGTGGCTCTAGCTAAAAGTTTGTAAAAGGTTGGGAAAGGGGGCTGGGGACAGTATAGCTGGGCGTGGCATCCAAATTTTTGATGCAGATCTTTGCGAAATGTCAATTGCTATCTTCATACCAAATTTGGTGACTCTAGCTAAATGTTTGTAAAAGGTATGGAAAGGGGGGCGAAATGGGTAGGCGTGGCTCCAAAACTTTGATGAAGTTTTTTGGGGGTCGTTGCCAGCTATCTTCCTACCAAATTTTGTGGCTCTAGCTACACAACTCTGGAAGATGCACTCATTTCCGTTTTTGATGAAGCGTTGGGGAGGATGGGGGCGGCTAGGGCAGTAATGGTGGGCGTGGCATCCAAACTTTTGATGCAGTTTTGGGGGGTCATTATCACCTATCTTGGCACCAAATTTGGTGGCTCTAGCTAAAAAACTGTGGGAGATATGGTCTTTGTTGACCTTAAAATGCGTGGGGCTGGGGGCGGAATGGGTGGGCGTGGCTTCCAAATTTTTACATGCAGTTTTTTGGGGGTTGCTAGTAGCTATCTTCTAACCAAATTTGGAAGTTCTAACTGTTTGGAGTTATCGAATTTATCAATTTGCATCATAGTTTTGGAGCCACGACCACCATTTTCGCCCCCCTTTCAACACCTTTTACATTCTTTTAGCTAGAGTCACCATATTTTGTATGAAGATAGCAACTGACATTCCACATAGATCTGCATCACAAATTTGATGCCACGCCCACCCATACCGCCCACAGCCCCCCTTTCCACAGCTCTTACAAACTTTGAGCTAGTGTCACCAAATTTGAAAGGAAGATAACTGGTGGCATCCCCATCTGCATCGGAGAATCTTTAAGGCAGCGTACACCCCTGCCCCATCCGTACCCCTTTGCAATCAGGCCTCTTTTTACCTGTTTTAATACTGGTATTGAGTATGCCGCAGTCGGTTGCGTCCGACTGCAACGTTTCCACTTGTTTTATATTAAATTATATACAAACGTCAAACATATTCAGGGTTTGCCTTCATTAACACAAATTTTTCGAATGAATAATCAGATAATGATTGGCGCCTAGGGCTGTTTACACTTAATACAATTCCATATTACAATCTTGTGCTGGAAATACAGCGGCTGATTCGTTTTTAAAATCTTTTCAAAGTCCGTTGACGCATGCAAATTAGGTGTATGGCTGCAACCCCTCTGATACTTGGCCAAAAACTTATCATTTTCGAAAATAGGCATGTCGTCTTTATCAATATTTTTAGGAATTTCCAAGTCATTTTCGAATCCAAAATCCTTGAAGGCCTTTACAAAGTACGAGCCGTTGTCAGTGACCGTCATAAGTATGTTGCTTTTAAGTTCGAACGAGCTGTTTATTTCCGAGATCATTTCGTCCACTTTTTCGGAGGAATGTACGCCACACTTAGTGGACGTTGTCTTTTCTATGTCTTTTATATGTATAAAAAAAAATTATTATTATTATTATTATTATAAAAGAGAAGGCCAACAATGAATTCTTTACCTACTACTTAATTTAAAGAGCGCTAGCTGCATGGCTTTCGGCTCGCTTTTTACATTATTTTTACAAATATATGTGTGTTTGTGTATATATATTTTGTTTGTCAGTCCTAAGTTTTTTATAAGTTTTATTATTATGGAGATGTTAGCGGGGGTGGGCGTTTGGAGTATCTCAAGTGGGAGGAGGGGCAGGTTAGCTTTCCACCTCTTGGTTTTTGGACTGTCCATGATGATGTGTTTTATGGATAGGGGGTGGGAATTGCAAAAGGTACAGGCCGGGGAAGGCTGTCCTTGAAGCAGGTGGCTGTGCGTGAGATTTGTGTGGCCGATTCGGAGTCTGGTGAAGATTTGCATGTCTCGTGCGCTGATGTGTTATGGGTATGATGGAGTTTTTCCGCTGTCGTTGAAAAGCTTATAATGGTGGGAGACTAGGAGCCAGTCGGTTAGTTGCTTGTTTTTGATGAAGTTTGAGATCAGTCGAAATAAGTCTGGTTTTTCAACTATTTTTCTTGTTGGCGATAGCGATGTAGCAGCCAATTTTGCAATTCTGTCTGCTTCTTCGTTTCCTTGTATACCAGCATGTCCGGGTATCCACATGATCTTTATGTTATTGTGTGTAATAATGAGGTCACGGATTTGGGAGATAATGTTTTGGGTGTTGTGTGGGTTTTTTAGCGCTAGTATGGTGGATCTGCTGTCGGTGCAAATAATGTGTGGCTGTGTGTGACAAGCTGAAGCATAGCTTACTGCCTGCAGTATGGCGTAGGTTTCAGCTGTAAATATTGAGCAGTATTCGTTGATTCGACCAGATTCCAGGATTGTGCCATCGTTTATGATTACCGCGTATGAGGAATTTTCTGAAGTTTTAGAGCCATCGGTGCACAGAAATGTAGCGTTTTTGTATGCTTCACTGTTCCTCAGTGAGTTGAACAGATTGCGGTAATGCTGGGGAGAAGTATCTGCTTTGGTGAATTTCTCAATATCGGTGATAAATGAAGAAGGTTCTATGAGCCACGAGGGAGCTTTGTTGGTTTGGATGAGGGTTGGTGGAAGGTCGAACGACACATTGGACGACAATTTGAGGCTATGAAATATCGCAGAGAGTTTTTTGGGAAACTTTTTCGTTTAACAGCCGCCTTGATGATATGGTTGAGGTTTTTGTTGTTGTGGAGTAGAAGTCTTGGCACGAGCTTAAGCGTAGCTTGGAGTATTCTGATTTCCAGTGACGGTAGCCCTGCTTCGGCTAAAACAATTTTTGTAGGGGATGCTGGGAAAGCACGAGTGCTTCTTTTTGCTGCAGTGTGGTATGGGGAAGAAATGGATTTTATATTGGATTTGGATGAATGACCATAAATGGCCAGTGCGTAATCAATTTTTGATAGGATCAGGGCCTGCGTGACTCTGATCATTATGGTTCTGTGTGATTCACTGCGTTGCGAGGAAAGATATTTTATAATATTTAGTCTTGCAGCTAGGCTCTTTTTCAGATATTTGCAGTGTTCTTTAAAATTGAGTCTCCTATCAAATATTAGGCCTAAGATCTTAAGATTATCACAATATTGTATCTTAGCATTTGAAAGATTAATGTCTAGTGGCTTACAGTTATGTTTTTTGCAAATATGCAGCATCTTACATTTCTCTAAAGCTAGGTTGGCACCTGAGGTGAGTGACCATGTTTCTATTACATTTAATATATTTTTAAATAAAGAATTTACAGTTCTGGTGCAATTGATTTTTGTAAAAATTAATGCATCGTCCGCAAAAGGACGTGTTCCATGTGGTTCAATTTATTTATTATGGTGCTAATTTCATTAAATGCTAGTGTGAACAGGGTAACAGACAAGGGGGAGCCCTGAGGTATAACGTTGTGAAGAGGGTATGTGTTTGAATAGGCAATCTGTATGCGTACAGCGAATTTGCGGTTGGTAAGAAATGATTTTACTATATTGTATATTTTACTTCCTATTTTTATTTGTGCAAGTTGCTTAAGAACCATGTGTACTCCAATACGATCAAATTCGTTCTCAAAGTCAAGGCTGAGGGCTGAGATGTGGTTACGTGTTGCAATGGCGGTTGTTGAGAAATGGTCAAAAATTAGTAAAGCATCTAAAGTGCTATGGTTTTTTTTTAAAGCCAAATTGTTGCTCGCTCAGAGAACGTTTACTTGATATGTACCACATAATTCGGTTGGAAATGATTTTTTCAAAGAGTTTTCCCAAACAGGGGAGAAGGGAGATGGGTCGATAGCTAGTGAGGTCAGTGGGAGATTTATTTGGTTTGGGTATTGGTATGATAGCTGCGCATTTCCAGCATTGTGGAAAGCAACCTTGGTCAAATATATTGTTGAATGTTTGAATGATTGACAGCTTTATACCTTTTGGGATGTTTTTAATCATGGGGTATGAGATTTTGTCAATACCAGGAGACTTGCCCTAAACAACTGCGAGTGCAGAGTCGTACTCTAGAATGCCAATTTTTGTTTCGATCGTTCTGGCCAGCTTAGAAGGGTTGGGATTGCTGAAGTTGGAAGACAGAGTGTTGTGTTTCTCGACTGCGAACCGAGGGCTGAAGTTGTTGTCATGAGAGTAGGAACTCCAAAAATCACCAAAAGCATTAACAAGTTCTTTGAGGTCGTAAATTGGCCCGTTAGGGGTGTTAAGGAACTTGATTTGGGTTGTTGTAGAAGAGCCAGTTAGCCTTTTAATATCAGACCAGATTCGTTTGGGAGTGGATAAGGGTGATATATTTTCTGTTATCTTTATGAAGCTGGCTTGTTTGCTTTCTCTACACTTGTATCGGAATATTGCTTGGCTCTTTTTATACGCTGTTAAATTTTCACTGGTTTGTAAGCGTTTATATGTATACCAGGCTTTTTGTTTCAGCTCTCTGAGCATAAATTCCACCAGGAATTTGTTTTTTTTGAGCGTGCTGGTTTAGATTAAGGGATATGGAAGTGAGCTGCCGGACGTATGAGTTTGTGTATGTAAGCCACATCTCTGTTGATATTGTTTGAGCTGATGTGATAATTTCTTTGAGAGTTTAGGAATGCATGAAATTCTGGCCAGTTTGCTCGATCTGTGAGGAACTTACTAATAAATGGTTATTTTTGAGATTGGCTGCGGACTATAGTTGTAATTAATGGAAAATGATCACTACCACATAGATTGTCAGAGGTGTATGAAGACAAAAAGGGGAGTAAATCGGGAGAGCAAATTGTAAGGTCGACATGAGTGAAGGTTTTGTGTGTGGAGAAGTGAGTTGGTTGACCGTCGTTTAGGTAAGCAGCTTAAGTTGTTGGTTGTTAGGATCTTTTCCAATATTTTTCCCCTCTTGTTAGATTGCGGAGAACCCCAAAGGGGGCTCCAGGCGTTGAAATCTCCCATTATGAGTAAAGGTGGAGAAGTAAAATAAAATATATGGGAGAGTTCATAAGAGTTAAAGGGTGGTTGGGTGGTATATAAATATTGAGAAATTTTATTTTGAAGCCGATGTTAATTTCGATTGCTTGGGCCAAATATTTTAAGGTATTTGAATTATGGTATGTGGGAGAGGTTTCTTAACCAAGAAGGCAATTTTCTGTTTGCCGCTAGCGATTTGTGGGAGGTTGTGGAAGTAGTGTGTGTATGAGTTAGAGACGTTGATTATTGTGTTAGATCTGGCTTATGCTCTTTAAGAAGCACCTGCAAGTCTATTAAATTGTTTTGGATGCCGTTTATATTCCATTGAAATATTTTGAAAGACATAAATACGAAAATAAAAGAGAATTTATAGTTTCTATTTGTATGATATATTTGCAGGTGAGTTTAAATCGAAGGTATCGCGGCGAGCGAGGCTGAGTGACTCGGTGGCTAAAGCCACTGCGGGTCCCAGTTTTCACTCGCCTCGAAAAAAGTGGCAAAACTGTTGTTAAGAGAACTGATCGTCGTCTTCACTGATATACATAGTATCAGATGAAAAGAGATCACTAGTGAGAGGGAGTTGAGTGGAGTTTAATGCGTAAGATGTATTGTTGTTAGGAGTGTTGGTTGTTGTTGTGTGAGAATTCGCATTTGAGTGGATTGGGCATTGAGCTGTTAATGGTATGTTATGGTGTTTTGTTGTTGCAATTTTATTCTTTTTCGCTGGATTAGCGTACTGAGAGTTTGATCACGAGGGGGTATCATCGGCAGAGGCCGATGGATTGTTAATAACTGTTCTTTTTGCATTGTTCTTTTGCAGGTGATTCGCTACGATTGAGCTGTCTTTAATTTGTTGCTGTTTTGCTGGGAGATAAGCGTCGGTTTTTGTTGTGATTTTTTGGTGTGTGTCTGCTGCGTCGGATGTGCTGGCGAAAGCTTGTGCGTACGATTGTGATGATGGTTGGTTTGCAGAGCGGGTCGTTGACATGTATTTTTGCTTGGTTTCTTTGAACGAGCATTTGGTTTGACCTTGGATTTTCAGAATTTCTTTTTGTTGGTTGAATATCGGGCATTTGTTTCTGGACGCGGAGTGTTCTTCGCTGCAGTTGGCACATTGGGTTCAGGTGCATTGGTTTTCGTGTGCGGGGAGGTTGCAAGAGCCACAGATGGGCTCCCTAGTGCAGCGTTTGGATGTATGTCCGAATAACTGGCAATTTTTGCAACGCATTGGGTTGGGAGTGTACGGCCTGACTTTGACCTTGTACCAGGAGACTTCCATGGACTCGGGCAGATGAAATAAATTGAAGGTGAGGAGCATTACACCGGAGGGTTTGGTATTTCCGTCTACGGTTTTGTTGAATTTATATACTGCTGTGAAGCCTTGAGAAGCGAGTTCTTTAACAATTTCTTCCTCTGGAATGTTGATGAGGCAGGGGGCGTATATGGTTCCTTTGGTGGAGTTAAGCGTAACGTGGAGACTGCATTTAATTTTGCATAAACCTACAAGCTCCGTTGCCGATAGGAATTTGCTGGCGGTCAAAGCGTCCTTTGTTAACAACAGAAGATTGCCATCTCTGAGTTCACTTATGGAGACTATGTCATTGCTGATTAGTTTGAGGGCTCGGTCGGTTGCAAAGCAAGAGTATTCGTTGAGTGGTTTGTTTTGGTCTTTAGCTGAGATAGTGATGAACTTCGGATTAGGCAGCTGGATCACTGGTAAACCGGGGAAGCATACAGTTGATTTGTGGAATGATTTTAGTCTTTTGGTTTGGGGGGGATCGGCTAGCAGAGCGAACCGATTGTCCCCCAGGTTAGCTAGCCCGGAGGGCATGTCGGGGTCTTTATTGGGCAACTGCGTTTTTTTTTTTTTTTGTTCGAAAAGTAGAAACAACAAAGAAAAACACGCGAAGCGAATGTGTGTATAGAGATTTCGTTTCACAAGATGCGATAAGCGATAAGCGTCTGCACTGTTCAAGTGCCGAAAAAATTATTTTGTTCAAACCTTTTTCACATTCACATAAAAATCGTTTTTCAAAATTAATTGTTGCAAATCAATTGACGACTCGAAACAAACTTTTTTGTGCGATGGTTGGGACTCTCCTTCTATTAAGCGTATTTTCTTGTGCTTGTTGAAGGCAGGAAGTCTGGATCTTCCAAAGCATCATCTGCTGAAAAATCACAATCGCTCTTGAAAATACTCTGACACGTTTTTGCCTAAATTAAAAATGTTTTTTTTACCTCATTCAATCATACATAAGTGACAAAAGTTACATGACAAGTGTACACTAGTCGGCATATGCCAATTAGAGAGCTGCATGAATGGCAAAAAAACGGCATTCGATTGAACCATGTGTAAAATGATTTGAATGACTCAGAATACTTCTTCCAATTTGTATGGGTAAACGAGTTGCTCTGGCAACTACTCACTGTAACAACATCCAAACGTCAGGCCACGGATCAAATTAACGAACATTTACAGTTACATTCGAGTAGTACTAAATCTATTCGAGTAGTAATTCTGCTATGTATGTAGCTCTTTTGCATGCTAATATGCATGTGTATGTGCCGTTAGGTCACTTTTATGACCCTGTGCCCGAGTTGCTTATGCGTCAGGCGTGAAAATATCACAAAAAAATGTGTGCACTGAGCGAAGTGATATATGCACAAAAAATAAGAAATTTCAATTTGGCAGGGCATCGTTCACTAATTTGCCTATGCACGCATTCTCTAAGAAGCAGTTCTACAGTATTTTTTCTAAGTGCAATCACAGAACCCTTTTTTATGACCTTTTGCCCGAGCTTGCGATCAGACCGTCAGCTTGTGCGTCAGTCTGGCGCCGCACAAAGAAATATACGTAATTTCTCTAGACCCACGAAATGAAGGAAATCATTACAAATGGATGGTCTCAGTCTACGCCTTGGTATGTTTGCGTTTTCTACTCATAACATTCATGTTCAAAATCATGAATTTTGATGAATATTAGTATTGACGAATGCTTCTATTCAACTCACTCATACCATATTGTGTCTGGAACTCATTCAACGCAATTCAACTCGAATGCATTCTATTAAATTACAGTTGTGAATGATCTCATGCAGCTCTCTAATGCCAATATGCTTGAGAATATCAAAGTACAAATTTCTTCAGTAAGTTATTTTTGTTCTACGGTTGATATTTGGTCAGGAAACCGCTGTAGCTTTCTTGGTTACACGTGCCATTGGCTAACCGAAAAGTTTGAGCGGAAATCGGTTGCGTTAGCATGCAGAAGAATATTTGGCGTACATTCCTCCGAAAAAAAGGACGAAATGATCTCGGAAATAAACAGCTCGTTCGGACTTAAAAGCAACATACTTATGACGGTCACTGACAACGGCTCGAACTTTGTAAAGGCCTTCAAGGATTTTGGATTCGAAAATGACTTGGAAATTCCTAAAAATATTGATAAAGACGACATGCCCATTTTCGAAAATGATAAGTTTTTGGCCAAGTATCAGAGGGGTTGCAGCCATACACCTAATTTGCATGCGTCAACGGACTTTGAAAAGATTTTAAAAACGAATCAGCCGCTGTATTTCCAGCACAAGATTGTAATATGGAATTGTATTAAGTGTAAACAGCCCTAGGCGCCAATCATTGTCTGATTATTCATTCGAAAAATTTGTTTTAATGAAGGCAAACCCTGAATATGTTTGACGTTTGTATATAATTTAATATAAAACAAGTGGAAACGTTGCAGTCGGACGCAACCGACTGCGGCATACTCAATACCAGTATTAAAACAGGTAAAAAGAGGCCTGATTGCAAAGGGGTACGGATGGGGCAGGGGTGTACGCTGCCTTAAAGATTCTCCGATGCAGATGGGGATGCCATCAACTATCTTTCTTCCAAACTTGGTCACTCTAGCTCAAAGTTTGTAAGAGCTGTGGAAAAGGGGGCTGTGGGCGGTATGGGTGGGTATGGCATCTAAATTTTTACTGCAGATCTTTGCGAAATGTCAATTGCTACCTTCATACCAAATTTAGTGACTCTAGCTCGAAGTTTGTAAAGAGTGGGGAGAGGGGGGCTGGGGGCGGTATGGGTGGGCGTGGCATTAAAATTTTTACGGCAGATCTTTGTGATATGCCAATTGCTTTCTTCATACCAAATTTGGTGACTCCAGCTCGAAGTTTGTAAAAAAACTGGCAAGGGGGGCTGGGGGCTGGATGGCTGAAAGTGGCATCCAAATTTTGATGCAGATCTTTGTGGAATGTCAATTGCTATCTTCATACCAAATTTGGTGACTCTAGCTCGAAAATTGTAAAAAGTGGGGAAAGGGGGGTTGGGGGCGGTATGGGTGGTCGTGGCATCCAAAGTTTTGATGCAGATCTGTGTGGAATGTCTATTGCTATCTTCATACCAAATTTGGTGACTCTAGCTAAATGTTTGTAAAAGGTGGGGAAAGGGGTGCGAAATGGGTAGGCGTGGCTCCAAAACTTTGATGCAGTTCTTTTGGAGTCGTTACCAGCTATCTTAATACCAAATTTGGAGGCTCTAGCTCCACAACTCTGGAAGATACACGCTTTCCCGTTTTTGACGAAGCGTTGGGGTGGATGGGGGCGGCTAGGGTAGTATCGATAGGCGTGGCATCAAAACTGCAGTTTTTGGGGGGTCATCATCACCTATCTTGGCACCAAATTTGGTGGCTCTAGCTCAAAAATTGTGGGAGATATAGACTTTTTTGACTTTAAAATGCAGGGGGGCTGGGGGCGGAATGGGTGGGCGTGGCTCCAAAATTCTTGATGCAGTTTTTGGGGGTTGACAGTAGCTATCTTCTCACCAAAGTTGGTAGTTCTAGCTGTAAGGATGTACGAAAAATGTGGATTTATCGGTTTTGAGTTATCGAATTTATCGATTTGCCAGCCCCTCAGTTATTTAAGAACCCCAATCTTGACACTTTAATTTACTATCCCATAGATAAAGAGAATTGCAAAGTTGTGTTCATACAGACGGACAGACACCATGACGGACATTGCACAAGCTCAGTATAATCTTTACCATCGGTATCGAGTATAAATATGCCATAATAAATACGTTCTTGTTTATATGTTGTAAGCCGATCTCATACAGAAACATTGTTGTTATTAAATGTGATGTTGAAAATGATTTGTTTCTCTCAAAATAGTCTCAAATAGTCTAAATAATGGAAAAAATGATAATGGAAAATATTAAAACGATTGCTTTCCATTACAAATTTTCAATTATTTTTCATTATTTTAATAATTCATGGTAATTTTCCATTATTTTTATACCCTTAACCCATAAAATGGATAAATAAGGGTATAATGGTTTTGTGCAAAAGTATGTAACAGGCAGAAGGAAGCATCTCCGACCCTATAAAGTATATATATTCTTGATCAGCATCAACAGCCGAGACGATATAGCCATATCCGTCTGTCCGTCCGTCTGTCCGTCCGTATAAACGCGTGGATCGCAGAGACTACAAGAGCTAGAGACTTCACGTTTTGTATATAAGTTCTCCTATACCATGAGCAGAACAAGTTTGCTTCAAAGTATCGATAACTATTCTGGTTTCCGGTATACACATAATATCGATAGCAAAAAATTTCAGATTTGAAAAATTTAAAAATGAGGGTTGAAGTAATGGGTAATGATAGAGCTTTTCTAAAAATTTCGTCCAAATCGGTTAAGAAACACCGCAGATATCGAACTTAATCGATTGGAGTTAAGTTAGTATACCTAAGTCAATTATAAATTTAATTTATGTATTGCAACTGGGTTCAGGGTATCTTCTAGCCGTGCTCTCCCGACTAGAGCCTTCTGACTCGTTGATGATTTGTAATCGTAATCATTTAATAATTGTGTGAAACCGAAACTAATCGTAATTTAATCATTAATTTAACTTTTAAACATAAATAATCTAATTAATAACAATTACAATTAGTAATCATTACTTAACAGATCTGGTTTAAATAAAAGGCTGATACCATTTTATAACAAGTGAAAACGTTGCAGTCGGACGCAACCGACTGCGGTATACTCGATACCAGTATTAAAACCGGTAAAAACAGGCCTGATTGCAAAGGGTAGCGGGTGCGGCTGGGGTGTACGCTGCCTTAAAGATTTTCTGATGCAAAAGGGCATCCAACCAGATATATTCATACCAAATTTGGTGACTCTAGCTCAAAGTTTGTAAAAGCTGTGGAGAGGGCGGCTGGGGGCAGATTGGGTGGATGTGGCATCCAAATTTGTGATGCAAATCTTTGTGGAATGTCAATTGCTATCTTCATACCAAATTTTGTGACTCTAGCTCGAAGTTTGTAAAAAGTAGGGAAAGGGGGGCTGGGGGCGGTATGGGTGTTCGTGGCATCCAAAGTTTTGCTGCAGATCTGTGTGGAATGTCAATTGCTATCTTTCTTCCCAATTTGGTGACTCTAGCTCGAAGTTTGTAAAAAAAAGGGGCTGGGGGCGGTATGGGTGGGCGTGGCATCCAAAGTTTTGCTGCAGATCTATGTATAATGTCAATTTCTACCTTCCTTCCAATTTGGTGACTCTAGCTCAAAGTTTGTAAAAGGTGGGGAAAGGGGGGCTGGGGCGGCATCCAAAGTTTTGATGCAGATCTGTGTGGAATGTCAATTGCTATCCTCGTACCAAAATTGGTGACTCTAGCTCGAAAATTGTAAAAAGTTTTGAAAGGGGGGCTGGGGGTAGTTTGGGTGGTTGTGGCATCCAAATTTGTGATGCAGATCTTTGTGGAATGTCAATTGCTATCTTCATGCAGAACTTGATGAAAAATTCGATTAAAATAAAAGGCTAAATTTTTTTTTAATTTTCTTAATGTAAATTTAAAGTTAATGCCTTTCCGTAAAATACAAAAAAAAAACATTTTTAAATCGAATAAAAAACTTGAAAGTTATACTAGAAATAAAGTGTGCAGTTTCTTTACTGCTGAAAAAAAAAACAAGTATACGAAAAGATACGACATAGCGTTGATGCACCTCGTGGAACAGGTAAAACGTATCTTTTAAATTTATTATTGGAAAAGGTACGGCAAAGTAAAAATATTGCATTGGCCTTTGCTTCTCTTGGTATCGCAGCCACTTTACTAAATGGTGGTCGCACAGCGCATTGTACTCAAGATTCCATTGAATTTGATTCATTAAGAAACACACATTGCTCAATTTCAAAGCAATGCAATATTGCTGCTGTGCTCAAAGATTGCAAGCTTTTTATTTGAGATGTGTACTATGGCCCATGAAGGTGCCTTTGAAGCTGTAGATCGATCTTTGAAAGACATTAGATATAGTGAATACCTAATGGGTGGCATAACTGTTCTCTTAGCTGGTGATTTTCGACAAACTTCCCGTGATCCCCAGAGGAACAAGAGCAGATGAAATAAATGCGTGCTTAAAGTCTTCAATTTTGTGGCCCAAAATACAGAAAATTGCATTAACGAAAAATAACCGAGTGCACTTAAAAGGTGTTTGCATAGCTGATGAATTTGCAAAAATTCTTCTACAAATAGGAAATGGATTATTTCCAACCCATGATGGCAATATAACTTTACCATCAACTTTGTGTCATGTTGTGAATAGTATTTAAGAACTAACTCTAAAAATATTTCCGGATATTACAAATATCTCTCAAAAATCACTCGAATGGGTTTCACAACGTGCTATTTTGACTGCGAGAAATGACAATGCATTGGGAATAAACGACTTTTTATTAATATCATTTCAAAGTGAAGAAATGACTGACTCAACATAACTTAACTTTAAAGATTGGTTCACCTGTAATGTTGATTCGCAACTTCAAGCCGCCAAAACTGTGCAATGGTACAAGATTGCAAGTTAAAGTTCTTCATAAGAATGTTGTCGAAGCAATGATCTTTACTGCCAATTGTGAGGTAGCAGAAAACTACCGCACATTTATGTCTTCCGTCCGTGACGTCATATATGTTACCTTGTGTTGTGCGTACCATGCATGTTCCGCGCACATTTGCGCAAGCGCGACGCGAAAGTAAGCGCTGGTTCACTATCGGAACCAGCAGAGAAACCACGTGTGGGGACCCAGAAAAGAGAAGAAGAAGACGGCGAGCAAATAATTTGCAGATATGCGATTGCGAGTCTTGAGTTTTATGCGAAACGTGACAGTCTAAAGTTCCCGCGACGCACAGTGGCGCCCGTAGAACAAGTCAAGTGTCAAAAATCAAAAATTGCATGTGCCTCTAAAAAATATTGAATGAACCTACTTTATAGGAAATTTTCCAGCGATTTCAAATCTGCAATCCATAATGTAACCGGATTTTTTGTTTAGAAGATATAGCTTTTCAAAGTTGTCTGATTTTTTGTGTTACATAAAAATCACAATTTTAAGGTAATTTGGTCGGCTTTGAGATACAATATCTCAAAAACTAAGTTACGGATCGTCATTATTTTGGTTCTATTGATAGATCTATTTATTAAGAAAAGAATAAAAAAAAATTATACTGTTTGCTTTGCGTTTGGCCAGGCAATTCAATATTTACCATCCATTATCCCATAGATAAAGAGAATTGCAAAGTTGTGTTCATACAGACGGACAGACACCATGACGGACATTGCACAAGCTCAGTATACTCTTTACCATCGGTATCGAGTATAAATATGCCATAATAAATACGTTCTTGTTTATATGTTGTAAGCCGATCTCATACAGAAACATTGTTGTTATTAAATGTGATGTTGAAAATGATTTGTTTCTCTCAAAATAGTCTCAAATAGTCTAAATAATGGAAAAAATGATAATGGAAAATATTAAAACGATTGCTTTCCATTACAAATTTTCAATTATTTTTCATTATTTTTAATAATTTTTATTTTTATTTTATTTTTTATACCCTTAACCCATAAAATGGATAAATAAGGGTATAATGGTTTTGTGCAAAAGTATGTAACAGGCAGAAGGAAGCATCTCCGACCCTATAAAGTATATATATTCTTGATCAGCATCAACAGCCGAGACGATATAGCCATATCCGTCTGTCCGTCCGTCTGTCCGTCCGTATAAACGCGTGGATCGCAGAGACTACAAGAGCTAGAGACTTCACGTTTTGTATATAAGTTCTCCTATACCATGAGCAGAACAAGTTTGCTTCAAAGTATCGATAACTATTCTGGTTTCCGGTATACACATAATATCGATAGCAAAAAATTTCAGATTTGAAAAATTTAAAAATGAGGGTTGAAGTAATGGGTAATGATAGAGCTTTTCTGAAAATTTCGTCCAAATCGGTTAAGAAACACCGCAGATATCGAATTTAATCGATTGGAGTTAAGTTAGTATACCTAAGTCAATTATAAATTTAATTTATGTATTGCAACTGGGTTCAGGGTATCTTCTAGCCGTGCTCTCCCGACTAGAGCCTTCTGACTCGTTGATGATTTGTAATCGTAATCATTTAATAATTGTGTGAAACCGAAACTAATCGTAATTTAATCATTAATTTAACTTTTAAACATAAATAATCTAATTAATAACAATTACAATTAGTAATCATTACTTAACAGATCTGGTTTAAATAAAAGGCTGATACCATTTTATAACAAGTGAAAACGTTGCAGTCGGACGCAACCGACTGCGGTATACTCGATACCAGTATTAAAACCGGTAAAAACAGGCCTGATTGCAAAGGGTAGCGGGTGCGGCTGGGGTGTACGCTGCCTTAAAGATTTTCTGATGCAAAAGGGCATCCAACCAGATATATTCATACCAAATTTGGTGACTCTAGCTCAAAGTTTGTAAAAGCTGTGGAGAGGGCGGCTGGGGGCAGATTGGGTGGATGTGGCATCCAAATTTGTGATGCAAATCTTTGTGGAATGTCAATTGCTATCTTCATACCAAATTTTGTGACTCTAGCTCGAAGTTTGTAAAAAGTAGGGAAAGGGGGCTGGGGGCGGTATGGGTGTTCGTGGCATCCAAAGTTTTGCTGCAGATCTGTGTGGAATGTCAATTGCTATCTTTCTTCCCAATTTGGTGACTCTAGCTCGAAGTTTGTAAAAAAAAAGGGGCTGGGGGCGGTATGGGTGGGCGTGGCATCCAAAGTTTTGCTGCAGATCTATGTATAATGTCAATTTCTACCTTCCTTCCAAATTTGGTGACTCTAGCTCAAAGTTTGTAAAAGGTGTGGAAAGGGGGGCTGGGGCGGCATCCAAAGTTTTGATGCAGATCTGTGTGGAATGTCAATTGCTATCCTCGTACCAAAATTGGTGACTCTAGCTCGAAAATTGTAAAAAGTTTTGAAAGGGGGGCTGGGGGTAGTTTGGGTGGTTGTGGCACCCAAATTTGTGATGCAGATCTTTGTGGAATGTCAATTGCTATCTTCATGCACAACTTGATGAAAAATTCGATTAAAATAAAAGGCTAAATTTTTTTTTTAATTTTCTTATTGTAAATTTAAAGTTTATGCCTTTCCGTAAAATACAAAAAAAAAAATTTTTAAATCGAATAAAAAACTTGAAAGTTATACTAGAAATAAAGTGTGCAGTTTCTTTACTGCTGAAAAAAAAAACAAGTATACGAAAAGATACGACATAGCGTTGATGCACCTGGTGGAACAGGTAAAACGTATCTTTTAAATTTATTATTGGAAAAGGTACGGCAAAGTAAAAATATTGCATTGGCCTTTGCTTCTCCTGGTATCGCAGCCACTTTACTAAATGGTGGTCGCACAGCGCATTGTACTCAAGATTCCATTGAATTTGATTCATTAAGAAACACACATTGCTCAATTTCAAAGCAATGCAATATTGCTGCTGTGCTCAAAGATTGCAAGCTTTTTATTTGAGATGTGTACTATGGCCCATGAAGGTGCCTTTGAAGCTGTAGATCGATCTTTGAAAGACATTAGATATAGTGAATACCTAATGGGTGGCATAACTGTTCTCTTAGCTGGTGATTTTCGACAAACTTCCCGTGATCCCCAGAGGAACAAGAGCAGATGAAATAAATGCGTGCTTAAAGTCTTCAATTTTGTGGCCCAAAATACAGAAAATTGCATTAACGAAAAATAACCGAGTGCACTTAAAAGGTGTTTGCATAGCTGATGAATTTGCAAAAATGCTTCTACAAATAGGAAATGGATTATTTCCAACCCATGATGGCAATATAACTTTACCATCAACTTTGTGTCATGTTGTGAATAGTATTTAAGAACTAACTCTAAAAATATTTCCGGATATTACAAATATATTTTCAAAAATCACTCGAATGGGTTTCACAACGTGCTATTTTGACTGCGAGAAATGACAATGCATTGGGAATAAACGACTTTTTATTAATATCATTTCAAAGTGAAGAAATGACTGACTCAACATAACTTAACTTTAAAGATTGGTTCACCTGTAATGTTGATTCGCAACTTCAAGCCGCCAAAACTGTGCAATGGTACAAGATTGCAAGTTAAAGTTCTTCATAAGAATGTTGTCGAAGCAATGATCTTTACTGCCAATTGTGAGGTAGCAGAAAACTACCGCACATTATGTCTTCCGTCCGTGACGTCATATATGTTACCTTGTGTTGTGCGTACCATGCATGTTCCGCGCACATTTGCGCAAGCGCGACGCGAAAGTGAGCGCTGGTTCACTATCGGAACCAGCAGAGAAACCACGTGTGGGGACCCAGAAAAGAGAAGAAGAAGACGGCGAGCAAATAATTTGCAGATTTGCGATTGCGAGTCTTGAGTTTTATGCGAAACGTGACAGTCTAAAGTTCCCGCGACGCACAGTGGCGCCCGTAGAACAAGTCAAGTGTCAAAAATCAAAAATTGCATGTGCCTCTAAAAAATATTGAATGAACCTACTTATAGGAAATTTTCCAGCGATTTCAAATCTGCAATCCATAATGTAACCGGATTTTTTGTTTAGAAGATATAGCTTTTCAAAGTTGTCTGATTTTTTCTGTTACATAAAAATCACAATTTTAAGGTAATTTGGTCGGCTTTGAGATACAATATCTCAAAAACTAAGTTACGGATCGTCATTATTTTTGGTTCTATTGATAGATCTATTTATTAAGAAAAGAATAAAAAAAAAATTATACTGTTTGCTTTGCGTTTGGCCAGGCAATTCAATATTTACCATCCATTATCCCATAGATAAAGAGAATTGCAAAGTTGTGTTCATACAGACGGACAGACACCATGACGGACATTGCACAAGCTCAGTATACTCTTTACCATCGGTATCGAGTATAAATATGCCATAATAAATACGTTCTTGTTTATATGTTGTAAGCCGATCTCATACAGAAACATTGTTGTTATTAAATGTGATGTTGAAAATGATTTGTTTCTCTCAAAATAGTCTCAAATAGTCTAAATAATGGAAAAAATGATAATGGAAAATATTAAAACGATTGCTTTCCATTACAAATTTTCAATTATTTTTCATTATTTTTAATAATTCATGGTAATTTTCCATTATTTTTATACCCTTAACCCATAAAATGGGTAAATAAGGGTATAATGGTTTTGTGCAAAAGTATGTAACAGGCAGAAGAAAGCATCTCCGACCCTATAAAGTATATATATTCTTGATCAGCATCAACAGCCCAGACGATATAGCCATATCCGTCTGTCCGTCCGTCTGTCCGTCCGTCTGTCCGTCCGTATAAACGCGTGGATCGAAGCTTTGAAGCTGTAGATCGATCTTTGAAAGACATTAGATATAGTGAATACCTAATGGGTGGCATAACTGTTCTCTTAGCTGGTGATTTTCGACAAACTTCCCGTGATCCCCAGAGGAACAAGAGCAGATGAAATAAATGCGTGCTTAAAGTCTTCAATTTTGTGGCCCAAAATACAGAAAATTGCATTAACGAAAAATAACCGAGTGCACTTAAAAGGTGTTTGCATAGCTGATGAATTTGCAAAAATGCTTCTACAAATAGGAAATGGATTATTTCCAACCCATGATGGCAATATAACTTTACCATCAACTTTGTGTCATGTTGTGAATAGTATTTAAGAACTAACTCTAAAAATATTTCCGGATATTACAAATATCTCTCAAAAATCACTCGAATGGGTTTCACAATGTGCTATTTTGATTGCGAGAAATGACAATGCATTGGGAATAAACGACTTTTTATTAATATCATTTCAAAGTGAAGAAATGACTGACTCAACATAACTTAACTTTAAAGATTGGTTCACCTGTAATGTTGGTTCGCAACTTCAAGCCGCCAAAACTGTGCAATGGTACAAGATTGCAAGTTAAAGTTCTTCATAAGAATGTTGTCGAAGCAATGATCTTTACTGCCAATTGTGAGGTAGCAGAAAACTACCGCACATTTATGTCTTCCGTCCGTGACGTCATATATGTTACCTTGTGTTGTGCGTACCATGCATGTTCCGCGCACATTTGCGCAAGCGCGACGCGAAAGTGAGCGCTGGTTCACTATCGGAACCAGCAGAGAAACCACGTGTGGGGACCCAGAAAAGAGAAGAAGAAGACGGCGAGCAAATAATTTGCAGATTTGCGATTGCGAGTCTTGAGTTTTATGCGAAACGTGACAGTCTAAAGTTCCCGCGACGCACAGTGGCGCCCGTAGAACAAGTCAAGTGTCAAAAATCAAAAATTGCATGTGCCTCTAAAAAATATTGAATGAACCTACTTTATAGGAAATTTTCCAGCGATTTCAAATCTGCAATCCATAATGTAACCGGATTTTTTGTTTAGAAGATATAGCTTTTCAAAGTTGTCTGATTTTTTGTGTTACATAAAAATCACAATTTTAAGGTAATTTGGTCGGCTTTGAGACACAATATCTCAAAAACTAAGTTACGGATCGTCATTATTTTTGGTTCTATTGAAAGATCTATTATTAAGAAAAGAATAAAAAAAAAAATTATACTGTTTGCTTTGCGTTTGGCCAGGCAATTCAATATTTACCATCCATTATCCCATAGATAAAGAGAATTGCAAAGTTGTGTTCATACAGACGGACAGACACCATGACGGACATTGCACAAGCTCAGTATACTCTTTACCATCGGTATCGAGTATAAATATGCCATAATAAATACGTTCTTGTTTATATGTTGTAAGCCGATCTCATACAGAAACATTGTTGTTATTAAATGTGATGTTGAAAATGATTTGTTTCTCTCAAAATAGTCTCAAATAGTCTAAATAATGGAAATATTAAAAAACGATTGCTTTCCATTACAAATTTTCAATTATTTTTCATTATTTTTAATAATTCATGGTAATTTTCCATTATTTTTATACCCTTAACCCATAAAATGGGTAAATAAGGGTATAATGGTTTTGTGCAAAAGTATGTAACAGGCAGAAGGAAGCATCTCCGACCCTATAAAGTATATATATTCTTGATCAGCATCAACAGCCGAGACGATATAGCCATATCCGTCTGTCCGTCCGTCTGTCCGTCCGTCTGTCCGTCCGTATAAACGCGTGGATCGCAGAGACTACAAGAGCTAGAGACTTCACGTTTTGTATATAAGTTCTCCTATACCATGAGCAGAACAAGTTTGCTTCAAAGTATCGATAACTATTCTGGTTTCCGGTATACACATAATATCGATAGCAAAAAATTTCAGATTTGAAAAATTTAAAAATGAGGGTTGAAGTAATGGGTAATGATAGAGCTTTTCTAAAAATTTCGTCCAAATCGGTTAAGAAACACCGCAGATATCGAATTTAATCGATTGGAGTTAAGTTAGTATACCTAAGTCAATTATAAATTTAATTTATGTATTGCAACTGGGTTCAGGGTATCTTCTAGCCCTGCTCTCCCGACTAGAGCCTTCTGACTCGTTGATGATTTGTAATCGTAATCATTTAATAATTGTGTGAAACCGAAACTAATCGTAATTTAATCATTAATTTAACTTTTAAACATAAATAATCTAATTAATAACAATTACAATTAGTAATCATTACTTAACAGATCTGGTTTAAATAAAAGGCTGATACCATTTTATAACAAGTGAAAACGTTGCAGTCGGACGCAACCGACTGCGGTATACTCGATACCAGTATTAAAACCGGTAAAAACAGGCCTGATTGCAAAGGGTAGCGGGTGCGGCTGGGGTGTACGCTGCCTTAAAGATTTTCTGATGCAAAAGGGCATCCAACCAGATATATTCATACCAAATTTGGTGACTCTAGCTCAAAGTTTGTAAAAGCTGTGGAGAGGGCGGCTGGGGGCAGATTGGGTGGATGTGGCATCCAAATTTGTGATGCAAATCTTTGTGGAATGTCAATTGCTATCTTCATACCAAATTTTGTGACTCTAGCTCGAAGTTTGTAAAAAGTAGGGAAAGGGGGGCTGGGGGCGGTATGGGTGTTCGTGGCATCCAAAGTTTTGCTGCAGATCTGTGTGGAATGTCAATTGCTATCTTTCTTCCCAATTTGGTGACTCTAGCTCGAAGTTTGTAAAAAAAAGGGGCTGGGGGCGGTATGGGTGGGCGTGGCATCCAAGTTTTGCTGCAGATCTATGTATAATGTCAATTTCTACCTTCCTTCCAAATTTGGTGACTCTAGCTCAAAGTTTGTAAAAGGTGTGGAAAGGGGGGCTGGGGCGGCATCCAAAGTTTTGATGCAGATCTGTGTGGAATGTCAATTGCTATCCTCGTACCAAAATTGGTGACTCTAGCTCGAAAATTGTAAAAAGTTTTGAAAGGGGGGCTGGGGGTAGTTTGGGTGGTTGTGGCATCCAAATTTGTGATGCAGATCTTTGTGGAATGTCAATTGCTATCTTCATGCAGAACTTGATGAAAAATTCGATTAAAATAAAAGGCTAAATTTTTTTTTTAATTTTCTTAATGTAAATTTAAAGTTAATGCCTTTCCGTAAAATACAAAAAAAAACATTTTTAAATCGAATAAAAAACTTGAAAGTTATACTAGAAATAAAGTGTGCAGTTTCTTTACTGCTGAAAAAAAAAACAAGTATACGAAAAGATACGACATAGCGTTGATGCACCTGGTGGAACAGGTAAAACGTATCTTTTAAATTTATTATTGGAAAAGGTACGGCAAAGTAAAAATATTGCATTGGCCTTTGCTTCTCCTGGTATCGCAGCCACTTTACTAAATGGTGGTCGCGCAGCGCATTGTACTCAAGATTCCATTGAATTTGATTCATTAAGAAACACACATTGCTCAATTTCAAAGCAATGCAATATTGCTGCTGTGCTCAAAGATTGCAAGCTTTTTATTTGAGATGTGTACTATGGCCCATGAAGGTGCCTTTGAAGCTGTAGATCGATCTTTGAAAGACATTAGATATAGTGAATACCTAATGGGTGGCATAACTGTTCTCTTAGCTGGTGATTTTCGACAAACTTCCCGTGATCCCCAGAGGAACAAGAGCAGATGAAATAAATGCGTGCTTAAAGTCTTCAATTTTGTGGCCCAAAATACAGAAAATTGCATTAACGAAAAATAACCGAGTGCACTTAAAGGTGTTTGCATAGCTGATGAATTTGCAAAAATGCTTCTACAAATAGGAAATGGATTATTTCCAACCCATGATGGCAATATAACTTTACCATCAACTTTGTGTCATGTTGTGAATAGTATTTAAGAACTAACTCTAAAAATATTTCCGGATATTACAAATATCTCTCAAAAATCACTCGAATGGGTTTCACAACGTGCTATTTTGATTGCGAGAAATGACAATGCATTGGGAATAAACGACTTTTTATTAATATCATTTCAAAGTGAAGAAATGACTGACTCAACATAACTTAACTTTAAAGATTGGTTCACCTGTAATGTTGGTTCGCAACTTCAAGCCGCCAAAACTGTGCAATGGTACAAGATTGCAAGTTAAAGTTCTTCATAAGAATGTTGTCGAAGCAATGATCTTTACTGCCAATTGTGAGGTAGCAGAAAACTACCGCACATTTATGTCTTCCGTCCGTGACGTCATATATGTTACCTTGTGTTGTGCGTACCATGCATGTTCCGCGCACATTTGCGCAAGCGCGACGCGAAAGTGAGCGCTGGTTCACTATCGGAACCAGCAGAGAAACCACGTGTGGGGACCCAGAAAAGAGAAGAAGAAGACGGCGAGCAAATAATTTGCAGATTTGCGATTGCGAGTCTTGAGTTTTATGCGAAACGTGACAGTCTAAAGTTCCCGCGACGCACAGTGGCGCCCGTAGAACAAGTCAAGTGTCAAAAATCAAAAATTGCATGTGCCTCTAAAAAATATTGAATGAACCTACTTTATAGGAAATTTTCCAGCGATTTCAAATCTGCAATCCATAATGTAACCGGATTTTTTGTTTAGAAGATATAGCTTTTCAAAGTTGTCTGATTTTTTGTGTTACATAAAAATCACAATTTTAAGGTAATTTGGTCGGCTTTGAGACACAATATCTCAAAAACTAAGTTACGGATCGTCATTATTTTTGGTTCTATTGAAAGATCTATTTATTAAGAAAAGAATAAAAAAAAAAAATTATACTGTTTGCTTTGCGTTTGGCCAGGCAATTCAATATTTACCATCCATTATCCCATAGATAAAGAGAATTGCAAAGTTGTGTTCATACAGACGGACAGACACCATGACGGACATTGCACAAGCTCAGTATACTCTTTACCATCGGTATCGAGTATAAATATGCCATAATAAATACGTTCTTGTTTATATGTTGTAAGCCGATCTCATACAGAAACATTGTTGTTATTAAATGTGATGTTGAAAATGATTTGTTTCTCTCAAAATAGTCTCAAATAGTCTAAATAATGGAAAAAATGATAATGGAAAATATTAAAACGATTGCTTTCCATTACAAATTTTCAATTATTTTTCATTATTTTTAATAATTCATGGTAATTTTCCATTATTTTTATACCCTTAACCCATAAAATGGGTAAATAAGGGTATAATGGTTTTGTGCAAAAGTATGTAACAGGCAGAAGGAAGCATCTCCGACCCTATAAAGTATATATATTCTTGATCAGCATCAACAGCCGAGACGATATAGCCATATCCGTCTGTCCGTCCGTCTGTCCGTCCGTATAAACGCGTGGATCGCAGAGACTACAAGAGCTAGAGACTTCACGTTTTGTATATAAGTTCTCCTATACCATGAGCAGAACAAGTTTGCTTCAAAGTATCGATAACTATTCTGGTTTCCGGTATACACATAATATCGATAGCAAAAAATTTCAGATTTGAAAAATTTAAAAATGAGGGTTGAAGTAATGGGTAATGATAGAGCTTTTCTAAAAATTTCGTCCAAATCGGTTAAGAAACACCGCAGATATCGAATTTAATCGATTGGAGTTAAGTTAGTATACCTAAGTCAATTATAAATTTAATTTATGTATTGCAACTGGGTTCAGGGTATCTTCTAGCCGTGCTCTCCCGACTAGAGCCTTCTGACTCGTTGATGATTTGTAATCGTAATCATTTAATAATTGTGTGAAACCGAAACTAATCGTAATTTAATCATTAATTTAACTTTTAAACATAAATAATCTAATTAATAACAATTACAATTAGTAATCATTACTTAACAGATCTGGTTTAAATAAAAGGCTGATACCATTTTATAACAAGTGAAAACGTTGCAGTCGGACGCAACCGACTGCGGTATACTCGATACCAGTATTAAAACCGGTAAAAACAGGCCTGATTGCAAAGGGTAGCGGGTGCGGCTGGGGTGTACGCTGCCTTAAAGATTTTCTGATGCAAAAGGGCATCCAACCAGATATATTCATACCAAATTTGGTGACTCTAGCTCAAAGTTTGTAAAAGCTGTGGAGAGGGCGGCTGGGGGCAGATTGGGTGGATGTGGCATCCAAATTTGTGATGCAAATCTTTGTGGAATGTCAATTGCTATCTTCATACCAAATTTTGTGACTCTAGCTCGAAGTTTGTAAAAAGTAGGGAAAGGGGGGCTGGGGGCGGTATGGGTGTTCGTGGCATCCAAAGTTTTGCTGCAGATCTGTGTGGAATGTCAATTGCTATCTTTCTTCCCAATTTGGTGACTCTAGCTCGAAGTTTGTAAAAAAAAGGGGCTGGGGGCGGTATGGGTGGGCGTGGCATCCAAAGTTTTGCTGCAGATCTATGTATAATGTCAATTTCTACCTTCCTTCCAAATTTGGTGACTTTAGCTCAAAGTTTGTAAAAGGTGTGGAAAGGGGGGCTGGGGCGGCATCCAAAGTTTTGATGCAGATCTGTGTGGAATGTCAATTGCTATCCTCGTACCAAAATTGGTGACTCTAGCTCGAAAATTGTAAAAAGTTTTGAAAGGGGGGCTGGGGGTAGTTTGGGTGGTTGTGGCATCCA
Organism: Scaptomyza flava; assembly: GCA_030179655.1. Classification (NCBI taxonomy): domain Eukaryota; kingdom Metazoa; phylum Arthropoda; class Insecta; order Diptera; family Drosophilidae; genus Scaptomyza; species Scaptomyza flava. Next base: position 35,345,893 of record JARNME010000404.1, on the reverse strand, counting down.
AATTTGTGATGCAGATCTTTGTGGAATGTCAATTGCTATCTTCATGCAGAACTTGATGAAAAATTCGATTAAAATAAAAGGCTAAATTTTTTTTTAATTTTCTTAATGTAAATTTAAAGTTAATGCCTTTCCGTAAATACAAAAAAAAACATTTTTAAATCGAATAAAAAACTTGAAAGTTATACTAGAAATAAAGTGTGCAGTTTCTTTACTGCTGAAAAAAAAAACAAGTATACGAAAAGATACGACATAGCGTTGATGCACCTGGTGGAACAGGTAAAACGTATCTTTTAAATTTATTATTGGAAAAGGTACGGCAAAGTAAAAATATTGCATTGGCCTTTGCTTCTCCTGGTATCGCAGCCACTTTACTAAATGGTGGTCGCGCAGCGCATTGTACTCAAGATTCCATTGAATTTGATTCATTAAGAAACACACATTGCTCAATTTCAAAGCAATGCAATATTGCTGCTGTGCTCAAAGATTGCAAGCTTTTTATTTGAGATGTGTACTATGGCCCATGAAGGTGCCTTTGAAGCTGTAGATCGATCTTTGAAAGACATTAGATATAGTGAATACCTAATGGGTGGCATAACTGTTCTCTTAGCTGGTGATTTTCGACAAACTTCCCGTGATCCCCAGAGGAACAAGAGCAGATGAAATAAATGCGTGCTTAAAGTCTTCAATTTTGTGGCCCAAAATACAGAAAATTGCATTAACGAAAAATAACCGAGTGCACTTAAAAGGTGTTTGCATAGCTGATGAATTTGCAAAAATGCTTCTACAAATAGGAAATGGATTATTTCCAACCCATGATGGCAATATAACTTTACCATCAACTTTGTGTCATGTTGTGAATAGTATTTAAGAACTAACTCTAAAAATATTTCCGGATATTACAAATATCTCTCAAAAATCACTCGAATGGGTTTCACAACGTGCTATTTTGACTGCGAGAAATGACAATGCATTGGGAATAAACGACTTTTTATTAATATCATTTCAAAGTGAAGAAATGACTGACTCAACATAACTTAACTTTAAAGATTGGTTCACCTGTAATGTTGGTTCGCAACTTCAAGCCGCCAAAACTGTGCAATGGTACAAGATTGCAAGTTAAAGTTCTTCATAAGAATGTTGTCGAAGCAATGATCTTTACTGCCAATTGTGAGGTAGCAGAAAACTACCGCACATTTATGTCTTCCGTCCGTGACGTCATATATGTTACCTTGTGTTGTGCGTACCATGCATGTTCCGCGCACATTTGCGCAAGCGCGACGCGAAAGTGAGCGCTGGTTCACTATCGGAACCAGCAGAGAAACCACGTGTGGGGACCCAGAAAAGAGAAGAAGAAGACGGCGAGCAAATAATTTGCAGATTTGCGATTGCGAGTCTTGAGTTTTATGCGAAACGTGACAGTCTAAAGTTCCCGCGACGCACAGTGGCGCCCGTAGAACAAGTCAAGTGTCAAAAATCAAAAATTGCATGTGCCTCTAAAAAATATTGAATGAACCTACTTTATAGGAAATTTTCCAGCGATTTCAAATCTGCAATCCATAATGTAACCGGATTTTTTGTTTAGAAGATATAGCTTTTCAAAGTTGTCTGATTTTTTGTGTTACATAAAAATCACAATTTTAAGGTAATTTGGTCGGCTTTGAGATACAATATCTCAAAAACTAAGTTACGGATCGTCATTATTTTTGGTTCTATTGATAGATCTATTTATTAAGAAAAGAATAAAAAAAAAAAATTATACTGTTTGCTTTGCGTTTGGCCAGGCAATTCAATATTTACCATCCATTATCCCATAGATAAAGAGAATTGCAAAGTTGTGTTCATACAGACGGACAGACACCATGACGGACATTGAACAAGCTCAGTATACTCTTTACCATCGGTATCGAGTATAAATATGCCATAATAAATACGTTCTTGTTTATATGTTGTAAGCCGATCTCATACAGAAACATTGTTGTTATTAAATGTGATGTTGAAAATGATTTGTTTCTCTCAAAATAGTCTCAAATAGTCTAAATAATGGAAAAAATGATAATGGAAAATATTAAAACGATTGCTTTCCATTACAAATTTTCAATTATTTTTCATTATTTTTAATAATTCATGGTAATTTTCCATTATTTTTATACCCTTAACCCATTAAATGGGTAAATAAGGGTATAATGGTTTTGTGCAAAAGTATGTAACAGGCAGAAGGAAGCATCTCCGACCCTATAAAGTATATATATTCTTGATCAGCATCAACAGCCGAGACGATATAGCCATATCCGTCTGTCCGTCCGTCTGTCCGTCCGTATAAACGCGTGGATCGCAGAGACTACAAGAGCTAGAGACTTCACGTTTTGTATATAAGTTCTCCTATACCATGAGCAGAACAAGTTTGCTTCAAAGTATCGATAACTATTCTGGTTTCCGGTATACACATAATATCGATAGCAAAAAATTTCAGATTTGAAAAATTTAAAATGAGGGTTGAAGTAATGGGTAATGATAGAGCTTTTCTAAAAATTTCGTCCAAATCGGTTAAGAAACACCGCAGATATCGAATTTAATCGATTGGAGTTAAGTTAGTATACCTAAGTCAATTATAAATTTAATTTATGTATTGCAACTGGGTTCAGGGTATCTTCTAGCCGTGCTCTCCCGACTAGAGCCTTCTGACTCGTTGATGATTTGTAATCGTAATCATTTAATAATTGTGTGAAACCGAAACTAATCGTAATTTAATCATTAATTTAACTTTTAAACATAAATAATCTAATTAATAACAATTACAATTAGTAATCATTACTTAACAGATCTGGTTTAAATAAAAGGCTGATACCATTTTATAACAAGTGAAAACGTTGCAGTCGGACGCAACCGACTGCGGTATACTCGATACCAGTATTAAAACCGGTAAAAACAGGCCTGATTGCAAAGGGTAGCGGGTGCGGCTGGGGTGTACGCTGCCTTAAAGATTTTCTGATGCAAAAGGGCATCCAACCAGATATATTCATACCAAATTTGGTGACTCTAGCTCAAAGTTTGTAAAAGCTGTGGAGAGGGCGGCTGGGGGCAGATTGGGTGGATGTGGCATCCAAATTTGTGATGCAAATCTTTGTGGAATGTCAATTGCTATCTTCATACCAAATTTTGTGACTCTAGCTCGAAGTTTGTAAAAAGTAGGGAAAGGGGGGCTGGGGGCGGTATGGGTGTTCGTGGCATCCAAAGTTTTGCTGCAGATCTGTGTGGAATGTCAATTGCTATCTTTCTTCCCAATTTGGTGACTCTAGCTCGAAGTTTGTAAAAAAAAAGGGGCTGGGGGCGGTATGGGTGGGCGTGGCATCCAAAGTTTTGCTGCAGATCTATGTATAATGTCAATTTCTACCTTCCTTTCAAATTTGGTGACTCTAGCTCAAAGTTTGTAAAAGGTGTGGAAAGGGGGGCTGGGGCGGCATCCAAAGTTTTGATGCAGATCTGTGTGGAATGTCAATTGCTATCCTCGTACCAAAATTGGTGACTCTAGCTCGAAAATTGTAAAAAGTTTTGAAAGGGGGGCTGGGGGTAGTTTGGGTGGTTGTGGCATCCAAATTGTGATGCAGATCTTTGTGGAATGTCAATTGCTATCTTCATGCAGAACTTGATGAAAAATTCGATTAAAATAAAAGGCTAAATTTTTTTTTTAATTTTCTTAATGTAAATTTAAAGTTAATGCCTTTCCGTAAAATAAAAAAAAAAACATTTTTAAATCGAATAAAAAACTTGAAAGTTATACTAGAAATAAAGTGTGCAGTTTCTTTACTGCTGAAAAAAAAACAAGTATACGAAAAGATACGACATAGCGTTGATGCACCTGGTGGAACAGGTAAAACGTATCTTTTAAATTTATTATTGGAAAAGGTACGGCAAAGTAAAAATATTGCATTGGCCTTTGCTTCTCCTGGTATCGCAGCCACTTTACTAAATGGTGGTCGCACAGCGCATTGTACTCAAGATTCCATTGAATTTGATTCATTAAGAAACACACATTGCTCAATTTCAAAGCAATGCAATATTGCTGCTGTGCTCAAAGATTGCAAGCTTTTTATTTGAGATGTGTACTATGGCCCATGAAGGTGCCTTTGAAGCTGTAGATCGATCTTTGAAAGACATTAGATATAGTGAATACCTAATGGGTGGCATAACTGTTCTCTTAGCTGGTGATTTTCGACAAACTTCCCGTGATCCCCAGAGGAACAAGAGCAGATGAAATAAATGCGTGCTTAAAGTCTTCAATTTTGTGGCCCAAAATACAGAAAATTGCATTAACGAAAAATAACCGAGTGCACTTAAAAGGTGTTTGCATAGCTGATGAATTTGCAAAAATTCTTCTACAAATAGGAAATGGATTATTTCCAACCCATGATGGCAATATAACTTTACCATCAACTTTGTGTCATGTTGTGAATAGTATTTAAGAACTAACTCTAAAAATATTTCCGGATATTACAAATATCTCTCAAAAATCACTCGAATGGGTTTCACAACGTGCTATTTTGACTGCGAGAAATGACAATGCATTGGGAATAAACGACTTTTTATTAATATCATTTCAAAGTGAAGAAATGACTGACTCAACATAACTTAACTTTAAAGATTGGTTCACCTGTAATGTTGGTTCGCAACTTCAAGCCGCCAAAACTGTGCAATGGTACAAGATTGCAAGTTAAAGTTCTTCATAAGAATGTTGTCGAAGCAATGATCTTTACTGCCAATTGTGAGGTAGCAGAAAACTACCGCTCATTTATGTCTTCCGTCCGTGACGTCATATATGTTACCTTGTGTTGTGCGTACCATGCATGTTCCGCGCACATTTGCGCAAGCGCGACGCGAAAGTGAGCGCTGGTTCACTATCGGAACCAGCAGAGAAACCACGTGTGGGGACCCAGAAAAGAGAAGAAGAAGACGGCGAGCAAATAATTTGCAGATTTGCGATTGCGAGTCTTGAGTTTTATGCGAAACGTGACAGTCTAAAGTTCCCGCGACGCACAGTGGCTCTAAAAAATATTGAATGAACCTACTTTATAGGAAATTTTCCAGCGATTTCAAATCTGCAATCCATAATGTAACCGGATTTTTTTTTTAGAAGATATAGCTTTTCAAAGTTGTCTGATTTTTTGTGTTACATAAAAATCACAATTTTAAGGTAATTTGGTCGGCTCTGAGATACAATATCTCAAAAACTAAGTTACGGATCGTCATTATTTTTGGTTCTATTGATAGATCTATTTATTAAGAAAAGAATAAAAAAAAAAAATTATACTGTTTGCTTTGCGTTTGGCCAGGCAATTCAATATTTACCATCCATTGTCCCATAGATAAAGAGAATTGCAAAGTTGTGTTCATACAGACGGACAGACACCATGACGGACATTGCACAAGCTCAGTATACTCTTTACCATCGGTATCGAGTATAAATATGCCATAATAAATACGTTCTTGTTTATATGTTGTAAGCCGATCTCATACAGAAACATTGTTGTTATTAAATGTGATGTTGAAAATGATTTGTTTCTCTCAAAATAGTCTCAAATAGTCTAAATAATGGAAAAAATGATAATGGAAAATATTAAAACGATTGCTTTCCATTACAAATTTTCAATTATTTTTCATTATTTTTAATAATTCATGGTAATTTTCCATTAGTTTTATACCCTTAACCCATAAAATGGGTAAATAAGGGTATAATGGTTTTGTGCAAAAGTATGTAACAGGCAGAAGGAAGCATCTCCGACCCTATAAAGTATATATATTCTTGATCAGCATCAACAGCCGAGACGATATAGCCATATCCGTCTGTCCGTCCGTCTGTCCGTCCGTATAAACGCGTGGATCGCAGAGACTACAAGAGCTAGAGACTTCACGTTTTGTATATAAGTTCTCCTATACCATGAGCAGAACAAGTTTGCTTCAAAGTATCGATAACTATTCTGGTTTCCGGTATACACATAATATCGATAGCAAAAAATTTCAGATTTGAAAAATTTAAAAATGAGGGTTGTAGTAATGGGTAATGATAGAGCTTTTCTGAAAATTTCGTCCAAATCGGTTAAGAAACACCGCAGATATCGAATTTAATCGATTGGAGTTAAGTTAGTATACCTAAGTCAATTATAAATTTAATTTATGTATTGCAACTGGGTTCAGGGTATCTTCAAGCCGTGCTCTCCCGACTAGAGCCTTCTGACTCGTTGATGATTTGTAATCGTAATCATTTAATAATTGTGTGAAACCGAAACTAATCGTAATTTAATCATTAATTTAACTTTTAAACATAAATAATCTAATTAATAACAATTACAATTATTAATCATTACTTAACAGATCTGGTTTAAATAAAAGGCTGATACCATTTTATAACAAGTGAAAACGTTGCAGTCGGACGCAACCGACTGCGGTATACTCGATACCAGTATTAAAACCGGTAAAAACAGGCCTGATTGCAAAGGGTAGCGGGTGCGGCTGGGGTGTACGCTGCCTTAAAGATTTTCTGATGCAAAAGGGCATCCAACCAGATATATTCATACCAAATTTGGTGACTCTAGCTCAAAGTTTGTAAAAGCTGTGGAGAGGGCGGCTGGGGGCAGATTGGGTGGATGTGGCATCCAAATTTGTGATGCAAATCTTTGTGGAATGTCAATTGCTATCTTCATACCAAATTTTGTGACTCTAGCTCGAAGTTTGTAAAAAGTAGGGAAAGGGGGGCTGGGGGCGGTATGGGTGTTCGTGGCATCCAAAGTTTTGCTGCAGATCTGTGTGGAATGTCAATTGCTATCTTTCTTCCCAATTTGGTGACTCTAGCTCGAAGTTTGTAAAAAAAAAGGGGCTGGGGGCGGTATGGGTGGGCGTGGCATCCAAAGTTTTGCTGCAGATCTATGTATAATGTCAATTTCTACCTTCCTTCCAAATTTGGTGACTCTAGCTCAAAGTTTGTAAAAGGTGTGGAAAGGGGGGCTGGGGCGGCATCCAAAGTTTTGATGCAGATCTGTGTGGAATGTCAATTGCTATCCTTTTTTGTTCCGCTATTTCCTCCTTGACTGTTAAGATTTTTAAGTCTTTATGAATGTTTTCGTTTCGAACATACCACGGTGCCCCGGTAACGGTTCTCAATATTTTTGACTGGGCTCTCTGGACAATGTCAATGCTGCTGTTGCTAGCGTTCCCCCATAACTTGGAACCATAGGTCCAGATTGGTTTTAGAACGGAGTTGTAAAGCAGGACCTTGTAGTCCAAACTAATGGAAGAGCGAGCATTGATGAGCCAATGTTCTTTTAGCTTCAATGTGTCGCCGCCATGTTAGTCTTCTGTCAAGTGTACGCCCAGATACGTTACATCGTTTGCTTTTGGAAGTGTGGTGTTGTTTAACGTGAGCGGTGGACAATCTTGCCTGTAAGGGTGAAAGATACTTGCTTACATTTTTGTTCGTTTACCTTAATTCGCCAATCTGATAACCATTTTTCCACGTTGCTGTGTGATTTGTTTAGGACATTTCACCAACCGCGATTGTGGGGTCTCCTGGCATTTTGATTTGAGGCCATATCAGGCGATTGTAAGCCACAGCAAAAGTCTTCATTTGTAAAATTTGATGCGGTTTGTCTATACAAAGAGGTTTTAACAAAGTGGTCATAATAAGTGAATTATGCAGAGGTGCCACAGAAATCGCTTCCGCTTGAATTTCGCATCAAATCCATTCCGCCCTGCCACAGACTTGTTCGCTTACTGATTTTCAGCGGAAAGATTAAGCTCTCAATCCGCTTTAGTTTAATTCGGCCGCCAAGTCCGAATTAAATTTTTTTAGTCGGGGTCAGCAGTACCTTACTTTTTATACTCGTTACCGAAGGTAAAGATTATAGTGGGTTTGAGCAATGTCCGACATGGTGTCCGTCCGTCTATTCGTCTGACCGTCTGTCCGTCAGTCCATCTGTAATTTCGAAATTTTTTTCCACACCCTTCAAGCTACAGACTTGAAACTTTCTCATTGTCTTTATCTATGGGATAGTAAATTAAAGTGTCAAGATTGGGGCTCTACGATAACTGCGGGGCTGATAAATCCAAATATTTAGCACATCCTGACATCTAGAACTACTAAATTTAGTAAGAAGATAGCTACTAGCAACCCCCAAGAAACTGCACCAAAAATGTTGGAGCCACAACCACACATTCCGCCAAACACCCCCAATCCCCCAATTTGGATTCAATAAAGCCCATAGCTCCCACAGTTTTTGAGCTAGACCCTCAAAATTTGGTGCCAAGATAGGTGATGATGACCCCCAAGAATTAAAACATTGGATGCCAAGCCCAACAATACTGCCCTAGCCGCCCCATCCGCCCAAAGCTTCATTAAAAACGAGAATGCGTGTGTCTTCCACAGCTGTGGAGCTTGAGCCACCAAATTTGGTAGGACCCCCAAAAACTTGTATCAAACTTTTGGAGCCACCCCAACCCATTCCTCCACCCTTTCTTTACCTTTTACAAACTTTGAACTACAGTCACCGAATTTGGAAGGAAGATATGGGGGGCATCCCCATCTGCATCGGAGAATCTTAAACGCAGCCTGCGACACTGCCGCATCCGTACCCCATTGCAATCAGGCCTCTTTTTACCGGTTTTAATTCTGGTAACGAGTATACCGCAGTCGGTTGCGTCCGACCATAACATTTTCACTTATTAGAGATGGAGTCGCCGAATAACTTTTATTGGTTGTCGCTCCAGAAATCAAATGTTTTAGTTGTTTGCTATAAAATATCAATTTATATAAAAATAAATAAAATCATTTAAACTAAATATGCGACAAAAAAACCTCTTGATCTGCATTGATAAAATTAAATAAGTGGAAACGTTGTAGTCTGACGCAACCGACTGCGGTATACTCGATACCTGTACCAGAATAGGTTAAAAGAGGCCTAATTGCAATGGGATACAGATGCGGCAGTGGTGTACGCTGTGTCAAAGATTGTCGGATGCAGATGAAAATGCCACCAGCTATGTTCCTACCAAACTTGACGACTCTAGCTCAAAGTGTGTAAAATGTGGGGCAGGGGGAGCTTGTGGTAATATAGTTTGGCATGGCATGCAAATTTTTGCTATAGAACTTTGTGGGATTCCACCAGCTGTTTTCTTTACAAACTTGGTGACTCAGGCTCAAAGTTGGTAGCAGGCGGGGGAGAGGGGTTGGGCTAGGTATGGGTGGGGGCATCTCAATATTTAATGCAGATCTGTGTGGGATATAAGTTGCTATCTTCTTTCAAAATGTTGTAATTCTAGCTCAAAGTTTGTATATTGAGTCTAGCTCAAAGTTTGTTAATTACGATGGAAAGGGGGCTGGGGCCGGTATTGGTGGGCGTGGCATCAAGATTTTGCGGGTTGTTAACAGCTATCTTTATACCAAACTAGGTGGCTCTAGCTCTAAAGATATCCACAAACCACTTATTTAATGGTTGGAGGGTTGAGGCTGGAGACGCTATGGGTGGGCTTGGCATCCAAAGTTTTAATGCAAATTTTTGTGGGGTCTTCAAAACCTAGCTTGGCATCAAATCTAGTGGCTCTTTTCTGATTTCAAACTGCAGGGGGGCTGGGGGCGGAATGGGTGGGCGTGGCTCAAACATTTTGATGCAGTTTTTTGGGGGTTGTTAGTACTTATCTTTTCACCAAAGTTGGTATTTCTAGCTGTAAGGTTGTGCGAAATAGGCGGATCTATCGATTTTGAGCTATCGACTTTATCAATTTGCCAGCTCCCAAGTTATCGTAGAACTCCAATCTTGACATTTTATCTGTTCTGACCACAAATAAAGATATTCGGATAGTTTCAAGTCTCTAGCTTGAAGGGTGTGTGCGTTCATACAGACGGACGGAAGGACAGACACCATGACGGACATTGTACAAACCCAATATACCCTCTACCTTCGTTATCGAGTTTAAAAAGGAACTAAGCAAACCCTTATTTAATATAATTTGGGAAGGGGTTAACTCTTAGCATCCAAGTTGAAATCATGAACTTACTCGGAGTTCTGTGGCATCGTGAAAATTTCCGCAATTGCTTTCAGCAGAATTCAATTTCGCTATCGATTTCGGGGGCACTTCTGATAGTCTGAAGTCGTAAAAGGTATTAAATAGCAGTATTTTCATCATAAAAGCAGGTAACAACGATTTTGTTGAGCAGGTTTGACTCGGAGCTACCCTGTTGTGCACTTCTTAGCTATTGAAAGTCAAAAACTTTACAAAAATGTATACCAACTCGGTATAAAATGCATTTACGTGCATTTGTTCTTTGGATTGGATTGTGTGCCATAGAAAAAATCACTGTCAACCTGTTTTATTGCAATTTTCTCTTATGTTAAAACAGATGGAGAATCAAATGACACTTCTTGACTTCGATACATTTAAGACGAAGACGTTTTGTGACTTAAGCTCTAAAACCATGAGAGATATTGGCATTTTCTATTTGGTCCAGACATTTAAGTGTCAATAAGTTTTGCAAAGATTGTATCAAAAAAATACAGACGGACACCGAGACAGACATTACACAAATAGTATTCCTCTTTCGGTATCTAAATTTAAAAGGTTAAAACGATGCATTATACTGTTTGCTTTGCGTTTGGCCAGGCAATTCAATATTTACCATCCATTGTCCCATAGATAAAGAGAATTGCAAAGTTGTGTTCATACAGACGGACAGACACCATGACGGACATTGCACAAGCTCAGTATACTCTTTACCATCGGTATCGAGTATAAATATGCCATAATAAATACGTTCTTGTTTATATGTTGTAAGCCGATCTCATACAGAAACATTGTTGTTATTAAATGTGATGTTGAAAATGATTTGTTTCTCTCAAAATAGTCTCAAATAGTCTAAATAATGGAAAAAATGATAATGGAAAATATTAAAACGATTGCTTTCCATTACAAATTTTCAATTATTTTTCATTATTTTTAATAATTCATGGTAATTTTCCATTAGTTTTATACCCTTAACCCATAAAATGGGTAAATAAGGGTATAATGGTTTTGTGCAAAAGTATGTAACAGGCAGAAGGAAGCATCTCCGACCCTATAAAGTATATATATTCTTGATCAGCATCAACAGCCGAGACGATATAGCCATATCCGTCTGTCCGTCCGTCTGTCCGTCCGTATAAACGCGTGGATCGCAGAGACTACAAGAGCTAGAGACTTCACGTTTTGTATATAAGTTCTCCTATACCATGAGCAGAACAAGTTTGCTTCAAAGTATCGATAACTATTCTGGTTTCCGGTATACACATAATATCGATAGCAAAAAATTTCAGATTTGAAAAATTTAAAAATGAGGGTTGTAGTAATGGGTAATGATAGAGCTTTTCTGAAAATTTCGTCCAAATCGGTTAAGAAACACCGCAGATATCGAATTTAATCGATTGGAGTTAAGTTACTATACCTAAGTCAATTATAAATTTAATTTATGTATTGCAACTGGGTTCAGGGTATCTTCTAGCCGTGCTCTCCCGACTAGAGCCTTCTGACTCGTTGATGATTTGTAATCGTAATCATTTAATAATTGTGTGAAACCGAAACTAATCGTAATTTAATCATTAATTTAACTTTTAAACATAAATAATCTAATTAATAACAATTACAATTATTAATCATTACTTAACAGATCTGGTTTAAATAAAAGGCTGATACCATTTTATAACAAGTGAAAACGTTGCAGTCGGACGCAACCGACTGCGGTATACTCGATACCAGTATTAAAACCGGTAAAAACAGGCCTGATTGCAAAGGGTAGCGGGTGCGGCTGGGGTGTACGCTGCCTTAAAGATTTTCTGATGCAAAAGGGCATCCAACCAGATATATTCATACCAAATTTGGTGACTCTAGCTCAAAGTTTGTAAAAGCTGTGGAGAGGGCGGCTGGGGGCAGATTGGGTGGATGTGGCATCCAAATTTGTGATGCAAATCTTTGTGGAATGTCAATTGCTATCTTCATACCAAATTTTGTGACTCTAGCTCGAAGTTTGTAAAAAGTAGGGAAAGGGGGGCTGGGGGCGGTATGGGTGTTCGTGGCATCCAAAGTTTTGCTGCAGATCTGTGTGGAATGTCAATTGCTATCTTTCTTCCCAATTTGGTGACTCTAGCTCGAAGTTTGTAAAAAAAAGGGGCTGGGGGCGGTATGGGTGGGCGTGGCATCCAAAGTTTTGCTGCAGATCTATGTATAATGTCAATTTCTACCTTCCTTCCAAATTTGGTGACTCTAGCTCAAAGTTTGTAAAAGGTGTGGAAAGGGGGGCTGGGGCGGCATCCAAAGTTTTGATGCAGATCTGTGTGGAATGTCATTGCTATCCTCGTACCAAATTGGTGACTCTAGCTCGAAAATTGTAAAAGTTTTGAAAGGGGGCTGGGGGTAGTTTGGGTGGTTGTGGCATCCAAATTTGTGATGCAGATCTTTGTGGAATGTCAATTGCTATCTTCATGCAGAACTTGATGAAAAATTCGATTAAAATAAAAGGCTAAATTTTTTTTTTAATTTTCTTAATGTAAATTTAAAGTTAATGCCTTTCCGTAAAATACAAAAAAAAACATTTTTAAATCGAATAAAAAACTTGAAAGTTATACTAGAAATAAAGTGTGCAGTTTCTTTACTGCTGAAAAAAAAACAAGTATACGAAAAGATACGACATAGCGTTGATGCACCTGGTGGAACAGGTAAAACGTATCTTTTAAATTTATTATTGGAAAAGGTACGGCAAAGTAAAAATATTGCATTGGCCTTTGCTTCTCCTGGTATCGCAGCCACTTTACTAAATGGTGGTCGCACAGCGCATTGTACTCAAGATTCCATTGAATTTGATTCATTAAGAAACACACATTGCTCAATTTCAAAGCAATGCAATATTGCTGCTGTGCTCAAAGATTGCAAGCTTTTTATTTGAGATGTGTACTATGGCCCATGAAGGTGCCTTTGAAGCTGTAGATCGATCTTTGAAAGACATTAGATATAGTGAATACCTAATGGGTGGCATAACTGTTCTCTTAGCTGGTGATTTTCGACAAACTTCCCGTGATCCCCAGAGGAACAAGAGCAGATGAAATAAATGCGTGCTTAAAGTCTTCAATTTTGTGGCCCAAAATACAGAAAATTGCATTAACGAAAAATAACCGAGTGCACTTAAAAGGTGTTTGCATAGCTGATGAATTTGCAAAAATGCTTCTACAAATAGGAAATGGATTATTTCCAACCCATGATGGCAATATAACTTTACCGTCAACTTTGTGTCATGTTGTGAATAGTATTTAAGAACTAACTCTAAAAATATTTCCGGATATTACAAATATCTCTCAAAAATCACTCGAATGGGTTTCACAACGTGCTATTTTGACTGCGAGAAATGACAATGCATTGGGAATAAACGACTTTTTATTAATATCATTTCAAAGTGAAGAAATGACTGACTCAACATAACTTAACTTTAAAGATTGGTTCACCTGTAATGTTGATTCGCAACTTCAAGCCGCCAAAACTGTGCAATGGTACAAGATTGCAAGTTAAAGTTCTTCATAAGAATGTTGTCGAAGCAATGATCTTTACTGCCAATTGTGAGGTAGCAGAAAACTACCGCACATTTATGTCTTCCGTCCGTGACGTCATATATGTTACCTTGTGTTGTGCGTACCATGCATGTTCCGCGCACATTTGCGCAAGCGCGACGCGAAAGTGAGCGCTGGTTCACTATCGGAACCAGCAGAGAAACGACGTGTGGGGACCCAGAAAAGAGAAGAAGAAGACGGCGAGCAAATAATTTGCAGATTTGCGATTGCGAGTCTTGAGTTTTATGCGAAACGTGACAGTCTAAAGTTCCCGCGACGCACAGTGGCGCCCGTAGAACAAGTCAAGTGTCAAAAATCAAAATTGCATGTGCCTCTAAAAAATATTGAATGAACCTACTTTATAGGAAATTTTCCAGCGATTTCAAATCTGCAATCCATAATGTAACCGGATTTTTTGTTTAGAAGATATAGCTTTTCAAAGTTGTCTGATTTTTTGTGCTACATAAAAATCACAATTTTAAGGTAATTTGGTCGGCTTTGAGATACAATATCTCAAAAACTAAGTTACGGATCGTCATTATTTTTGGTTCTATTGATAGATCTATTTATTAAGAAAAGAATAAAAAAAAATTATACTGTTTGCTTTGCGTTTGGCCAGGCAATTCAATATTTACCATCCATTATCCCATAGATAAAGAGAATTGCAAAGTTGTGTTCATACAGACGGACAGACACCATGACGGACATTGCACAAGCTCAGTATACTCTTTACCATCGGTATCGAGTATAAATATGCCATAATAAATACGTTCTTGTTTATATGTTGTAAGCCGATCTCATACAGAAACATTGTTGTTATTAAATGTGATGTTGAAAATGATTTGTTTCTCTCAAAATAGTCTCAAATAGTCTAAATAATGGAAAAAATGATAATGGAAAATATTAAAACGATTGCTTTCCATTACAAATTTTCAATTATTTTTCATTATTTTTAATAATTCATGGTAATTTTCCATTATTTTTATACCCTTAACCCATAAAATGGGTAAATAAGGGTATAATGGTTTTGTGCAAAAGTATGTAACAGGCAGAAGAAAGCATCTCCGACCCTATAAAGTATATATATTCTTGATCAGCATCAACAGCCCAGACGATATAGCCATATCCGTCTGTCCGTCCGTCTGTCCGTCCGTATAAACGCGTGGATCGCAGAGACTACAAGAGCTAGAGACTTCACGTTTTGTATATAAGTTCTCCTATACCATGAGCAGAACAAGTTTGCTTCAAAGTATCGATAACTATTCTGGTTTCCGGTATACACATAATATCGATAGCAAAAAATTTCAGATTTGAAAAATTTAAAAATGAGGGTTGAAGTAATGGGTAATGATAGAGCTTTTCTAAAAATTTCGTCCAAATCGGTTAAGAAACACCGCAGATATCGAATTTAATCGATTGGAGTTAAGTTAGTATACCTAAGTCAATTATAAATTTAATTTATGTATTGCAACTGGGTTCAGGGTATCTTCTAGCCGTGCTCTCCCGACTAGAGCCTTCTGACTCGTTGATGATTTGTAATCGTAATCATTTAATAATTGTGTGAAACCGAAACTAATCGTAATTTAATCATTTATTTAACTTTTAAACATAAATAATCTAATTAATAACAATTACAAATAGTAATCATTACTTAACAGATCTGGTTTAAATAAAAGGCTGATACCATTTTATAACAAGTGAAAACGTTGCAGTCGGACGCAACCGACTGCGGTATACTCGATACCAGTATTAAAACCGGTAAAAACAGGCCTGATTGCAAAGGGTAGCGGGTGCGGCTGGGGTGTACGCTGCCTTAAAGATTTTCTGATGCAAAAGGGCATCCAACCAGATATATTCATACCAAATTTGGTGACTCTAGTTCAAAGTTTGTAAAAGCTGTGGAGAGGGCGGCTGGGGGCAGATTGGGTGGATGTGGCATCCAAATTTGTGATGCAAATCTTTGTGGAATGTCAATTGCTATCTTCATACCAAATTTTGTGACTCTAGCTCGAAGTTTGTAAAAAGTAGGGAAAGGGGGCTGGGGGCGGTATGGGTGTTCGTGGCATCCAAAGTTTTGCTGCAGATCTGTGTGGAATGTCAATTGCTATCTTTCTTCCCAATTTGGTGACTCTAGCTCGAAGTTTGTAAAAAAAAGGGCTGGGGGCGGTATGGGTGGGCGTGGCATCCAAAGTTTTGCTGCAGATCTATGTATAATGTCAATTTCTACCTTCCTTCCAAATTTGGTGACTCTAGCTCAAAGTTTGTAAAAGGTGTGGAAAGGGGGGCTGGGGGTAGTTTGGGTGGTTGTGGCATCCAAATTTGTGATGCAGATCTTTGTGGAATGTCAATTGCTATCTTCATGCAGAACTTGATGAAAAATTCGATTAAAATAAAAGGCTAAATTTTTTTTTTAATTTTCTTAATGTAAATTTAAAGTTAATGCCTTTCCGTAAAATACAAAAAAAAACATTTTTAAATCGAATAAAAAACTTGAAAGTTATACTAGAAATAAAGTGTGCAGTTTCTTTACTGCTGAAAAAAAAACAAGTATACGAAAAGATACGACATAGCGTTGATGCACCTGGTGGAACAGGTAAAACGTATCTTTTAAATTATTATTGGAAAAGGTACGGCAAAGTAAAAATATTGCATTGGCCTTTGCTTCTCCTGGTATCGCAGCCACTTTACTAAATGGTGGTCGCACAGCGCATTGTACTCAAGATTCCATTGAATTTGATTCATTAAGAAACACACATTGCTCAATTTCAAAGCAATGCAATATTGCTGCTGTGCTCAAAGATTGCAAGCTTTTTATTTGAGATGTGTACTATGGCCCATGAAGGTGCCTTTGAAGCTGTAGATCGATCTTTGAAAGACATTAGATATAGTGAATACCTAATGGGTGGCATAACTGTTCTCTTAGCTGGTGATTTTCGACAAACTTCCCGTGATCCCCAGAGGAACAAGAGCAGATGAAATAAATGCGTGCTTAAAGTCTTCAATTTTGTGGCCCAAAATACAGAAAATTGCATTAACGAAAAATAACCGAGTGCACTTAAAAGGTGTTTGCATAGCTGATGAATTTGCAAAAATGCTTCTACAAATAGGAAATGGATTATTTCCAACCCATGATGGCAATATAACTTTACCATCAACTTTGTGTCATGTTGTGAATAGTATTTAAGAACTAACTCTAAAAATATTTCCGGATATTACAAATATCTCTCAAAAATCACTCGAATGGGTTTCACAACGTGCTATTTTGACTGCGAGAAATGACAATGCATTGGGAATAAACGACTTTTTATTAATATCATTTCAAAGTGAAGAAATGACTGACTCAACATAACTTAACTTTAAAGATTGGTTCACCTGTAATGTTGATTCGCAACTTCAAGCCGCCAAAACTGTGCAATGGTACAAGATTGCAAGTTAAAGTTCTTCATAAGAATGTTGTCGAAGCAATGATCTTTACTGCCAATTGTGAGGTAGCAGAAAACTACCGCACATTTATGTCTTCCGTCCGTGACGTCATATATGTTACCTTGTGTTGTGCGTACCATGCATGTTCCGCGCACATTTGCGCAAGCGCGACGCGAAAGTGAGCGCTGGTTCACTATCGGAACCAGCAGAGAAACGACGTGTGGGGACCCAGAAAAGAGAAGAAGAAGACGGCGAGCAAATAATTTGCAGATTTGCGATTGCGAGTCTTGAGTTTTATGCGAAACGTGACAGTCTAAAGTTCCCGCGACGCACAGTGGCGCCCGTAGAACAAGTCAAGTGTCAAAAATCAAAAATTGCATGTGCCTCTAAAAAATATTGAATGAACCTACTTTATAGGAAATTTTCCAGCGATTTCAAATCTGCAATCCATAATGTAACCGGATTTTTTGTTTAGAAGATATAGCTTTTCAAAGTTGTCTGATTTTTTGTGCTACATAAAAATCACAATTTTAAGGTAATTTGGTCGGCTTTGAGATACAATATCTCAAAAACTAAGTTACGGATCGTCATTATTTTTGGTTCTATTGATAGATCTATTTATTAAGAAAAGAATAAAAAAAAATTATACTGTTTGCTTTGCGTTTGGCCAGGCAATTCAATATTTACCATCCATTATCCCATAGATAAAGAGAATTGCAAAGTTGTGTTCATACAGACGGACAGACACCATGACGGACATTGCACAAGCTCAGTATACTCTTTACCATCGGTATCGAGTATAAATATGCCATGATAAATACGTTCTTGTTTATATGTTGTAAGCCGATCTCATACAGAAACATTGTTGTTATTAAATGTGATGTTGAAAATGATTTGTTTCTCTCAAAATAGTCTCAAATAGTCTAAATAATGGAAAAAATGATAATGGAAAATATTAAAACGATTGCTTTCCATTACAAATTTTCAATTATTTTTCATTATTTTTAATAATTCATGGTAATTTTCCATTATTTTTATACCCTTAACCCATAAAATGGGTAAATAAGGGTATAATGGTTTTGTGCAAAAGTATGTAACAGGCAGAAGAAAGCATCTCCGACCCTATAAAGTATATATATTCTTGATCAGCATCAACAGCCCAGACGATATAGCCATATCCGTCTGTCCGTCCGTCTGTCCGTCCGTATAAACGCGTGGATCGCAGAGACTACAAGAGCTAGAGACTTCACGTTTTGTATATAAGTTCTCCTATACCATGAGCAGAACAAGTTTGCTTCAAAGTATCGATAACTATTCTGGTTTCCGGTATACACATAATATCGATAGCAAAAATTTCAGATTTGAAAAATTTAAAAATGAGGGTTGAAGTAATGGGTAATGATAGAGCTTTTCTAAAAATTTCGTCCAAATCGGTTAAGAAACACCGCAGATATCGAATTTAATCGATTGGAGTTAAGTTAGTATACCTAAGTCAATTATAAATTTAATTTATGTATTGCAACTGGGTTCAGGGTATCTTCTAGCCGTGCTCTCCCGACTAGAGCCTTCTGACTCGTTGATGATTTGTAATCGTAATCATTTAATAATTGTGTGAAACCGAAACTAATCGTAATTTAATCATTTATTTAACTTTTAAACATAAATAATCTAATTAATAACAATTACAAATAGTAATCATTACTTAACAGATCTGGTTTAAATAAAAGGCTGATACCATTTTATAACAAGTGAAAACGTTGCAGTCGGACGCAACCGACTGCGGTATACTCGATACCAGTATTAAAACCGGTAAAAACAGGCCTGATTGCAAAGGGTAGCGGGTGCGGCTGGGGTGTACGCTGCCTTAAAGATTTTCTGATGCAAAAGGGCATCCAACCAGATATATTCATACCAAATTTGGTGACTCTAGTTCAAAGTTTGTAAAAGCTGTGGAGAGGGCGGCTGGGGGCAGATTGGGTGGATGTGGCATCCAAATTTGTGATGCAAATCTTTGTGGAATGTCAATTGCTATCTTCATACCAAATTTTGTGACTCTAGCTCGAAGTTTGTAAAAAGTAGGGAAAGGGGGGCTGGGGGCGGTATGGGTGTTCGTGGCATCCAAAGTTTTGCTGCAGATCTGTGTGGAATGTCAATTGCTATCTTTCTTCCCAATTTGGTGACTCTAGCTCGAAGTTTGTAAAAAAAAGGGCTGGGGGCGGTATGGGTGGGCGTGGCATCCAAAGTTTTGCTGCAGATCTATGTATAATGTCAATTTCTACCTTCCTTCCAAATTTGGTGACTCTAGCTCAAAGTTTGTAAAAGGTGTGGAAAGGGGGGCTGGGGGTAGTTTGGGTGGTTGTGGCATCCAAATTTGTGATGCAGATCTTTGTGGAATGTCAATTGCTATCTTCATGCAGAACTTGATGAAAATTCGATTAAAATAAAAGGCTAAATTTTTTTTTTAATTTTCTTAATGTAAATTTAAAGTTAATGCCTTTCCGTAAAATACAAAAAAAAACATTTTTAAATCGAATAAAAACTTGAAAGTTATACTAGAAATAAAGTGTGCAGTTTCTTTACTGCTGAAAAAAAACAAGTATACGAAAAGATACGACATAGCGTTGATGCACCTGGTGGAACAGGTAAAACGTATCTTTTAAATTTATTATTGGAAAAGGTACGGCAAAGTAAAAATATTGCATTGGCCTTTGCTTCTCCTGGTATCGCAGCCACTTTACTAAATGGTGGTCGCACAGCGCATTGTACTCAAGATTCCATTGAATTTGATTCATTAAGAAACACACATTGCTCAATTTCAAAGCAATGCAATATTGCTGCTGTGCTCAAAGATTGCAAGCTTTTTATTTGAGATGTGTACTATGGCCCATGAAGGTGCCTTTGAAGCTGTAGATCGATCTTTGAAAGACATTAGATATAGTGAATACCTAATGGGTGGCATAACTGTTCTCTTAGCTGGTGATTTTCGACAAACTTCCCGTGATCCCCAGAGGAACAAGAGCAGATGAAATAAATGCGTGCTTAAAGTCTTCAATTTTGTGGCCCAAAATACAGAAAATTGCATTAACGAAAAATAACCGAGTGCACTTAAAAGGTGTTTGCATAGCTGATGAATTTGCAAAAATGCTTCTACAAATAGGAAATGGATTATTTCCAACCCATGATGGCAATATAACTTTACCATCAACTTTGTGTCATGTTGTGAATAGTATTTAAGAACTAACTCTAAAAATATTTCCGGATATTACAAATATCTCTCAAAAATCACTCGAATGGGTTTCACAACGTGCTATTTTGACTGCGAGAATGACAATGCATTGGGAATAAACGACTTTTTATTAATATCATTTCAAAGTGAAGAAATGACTGACTCAACATAACTTAACTTTAAAGATTGGTTCACCTGTAATGTTGATTCGCAACTTCAAGCCGCCAAAACTGTGCAATGGTACAAGATTGCAAGTTAAAGTTCTTCATAAGAATGTTGTCGAAGCAATGATCTTTACTGCCAATTGTGAGGTAGCAGAAAACTACCGCACATTTATGTCTTCCGTCCGTGACGTCATATATGTTACCTTGTGTTGTGCGTACCATGCATGTTCCGCGCACATTTGCGCAAGCGCGACGCGAAAGTGAGCGCTGGTTCACTATCGGAACCAGCAGAGAAACGACGTGTGGGGACCCAGAAAAGAGAAGAAGAAGACGGCGAGCAAATAATTTGCAGATTTGCGATTGCGAGTCTTGAGTTTTATGCGAAACGTGACAGTCTAAAGTTCCCGCGACGCACAGTGGCGCCCGTAGAACAAGTCAAGTGTCAAAAATCAAAAATTGCATGTGCCTCTAAAAAATATTGAATGAACCTACTTTATAGGAAATTTTCCAGCGATTTCAAATCTGCAATCCATAATGTAACCGGATTTTTTGTTTAGAAGATATAGCTTTTCAAAGTTGTCTGATTTTTTGTGCTACATAAAAATCACAATTTTAAGGTAATTTGGTCGGCTTTGAGATACAATATCTCAAAAACTAAGTTACGGATCGTCATTATTTTTGGTTCTATTGATAGATCTATTTATTAAGAAAAGAATAAAAAAAAATTATACTGTTTGCTTTGCGTTTGGCCAGGCAATTCAATATTTACCATCCATTATCCCATAGATAAAGAGAATTGCAAAGTTGTGTTCATACAGACGGACAGACACCATGACGGACATTGCACAAGCTCAGTATACTCTTTACCATCGGTATCGAGTATAAATATGCCATAATAAATACGTTCTTGTTTATATGTTGTAAGCCGATCTCATACAGAAACATTGTTGTTATTAAATGTGATGTTGAAAATGATTTGTTTCTCTCAAAATAGTCTCAAATAGTCTAAATAATGGAAAAAATGATAATGGAAAATATTAAAACGATTGCTTTCCATTACAAATTTTCAATTATTTTTCATTATTTTTAATAATTCATGGTAATTTTCCATTATTTTTATACCCTTAACCCATAAAATGGGTAAATAAGGGTATAATGGTTTTGTGCAAAAGTATGTAACAGGCAGAAGAAAGCATCTCCGACCCTATAAAGTATATATATTCTTGATCAGCATCAACAGCCCAGACGATATAGCCATATCCGTCTGTCCGTCCGTCTGTCCGTCCGTATAAACGCGTGGATCGCAGAGACTACAAGAGCTAGAGACTTCACGTTTTGTATATAAGTTCTCCTATACCATGAGCAGAACAAGTTTGCTTCAAAGTATCGATAACTATTCTGGTTTCCGGTATACACATAATATCGATAGCAAAAAATTTCAGATTTGAAAAATTTAAAAATGAGGGTTGAAGTAATGGGTAATGATAGAGCTTTTCTAAAAATTTCGTCCAAATCGGTTAAGAAACACCGCAGATATCGAATTTAATCGATTGGAGTTAAGTTAGTATACCTAAGTCAATTATAAATTTAATTTATGTATTGCAACTGGGTTCAGGGTATCTTCTAGCCGTGCTCTCCCGACTAGAGCCTTCTGACTCGTTGATGATTTGTAATCGTAATCATTTAATAATTGTGTGAAACCGAAACTAATCGTAATTTAATCATTTATTTAACTTTTAAACATAAATAATCTAATTAATAACAATTACAAATAGTAATCATTACTTAACAGATCTGGTTTAAATAAAAGGCTGATACCATTTTATAACAAGTGAAAACGTTGCAGTCGGACGCAACCGACTGCGGTATACTCGATACCAGTATTAAAACCGGTAAAAACAGGCCTGATTGCAAAGGGTAGCGGGTGCGGCTGGGGTGTACGCTGCCTTAAAGATTTTCTGATGCAAAAGGGCATCCAACCAGATATATTCATACCAAATTTGGTGACTCTAGTTCAAAGTTTGTAAAAGCTGTGGAGAGGGCGGCTGGGGGCAGATTGGGTGGATGTGGCATCCAAATTTGTGATGCAAATCTTTGTGGAATGTCAATTGCTATCTTCATACCAAATTTTGTGACTCTAGCTCGAAGTTTGTAAAAAGTAGGGAAAGGGGGGCTGGGGGCGGTATGGGTGTTCGTGGCATCCAAAGTTTTGCTGCAGATCTGTGTGGAATGTCAATTGCTATCTTTCTTCCCAATTTGGTGACTCTAGCTCGAAGTTTGTAAAAAAAAGGGCTGGGGGCGGTATGGGTGGGCGTGGCATCCAAAGTTTTGCTGCAGATCTATGTATAATGTCAATTTCTACCTTCCTTCCAAATTTGGTGACTCTAGCTCAAAGTTTGTAAAAGGTGTGGAAAGGGGGGCTGGGGCGGCATCCAAAGTTTTGATGCAGATCTGTGTGGAATGTCAATTGCTATCCTCGTACCAAAATTGGTGACTCTAGCTCGAAAATTGTAAAAAGTTTTGAAAGGGGGGCTGGGGGTAGTTTGGGTGGTTGTGGCATCCAAATTTGTGATGCAGATCTTTGTGGAATGTCAATTGCTATCTTCATGCAGAACTTGATGAAAAATTCGATTAAAATAAAAGGCTAAATTTTTTTTTAATTTTCTTAATGTAAATTTAAAGTTAATGCCTTTCCGTAAAATACAAAAAAAAACATTTTTAAATCGAATAAAAAACTTGAAAGTTATACTAGAAATAAAGTGTGCAGTTTCTTTACTGCTGAAAAAAAAACAAGTATACGAAAAGATACGACATAGCGTTGATGCACCTGGTGGAACAGGTAAAACGTATCTTTTAAATTTATTATTGGAAAAGGTACGGCAAAGTAAAAATATTGCATTGGCCTTTGCTTCTCCTGGTATCGCAGCCACTTTACTAAATGGTGGTCGCACAGCGCATTGTACTCAAGATTCCATTGAATTTGATTCATTAAGAAACACACATTGCTCAATTTCAAAGCAATGCAATATTGCTGCTGTGCTCAAAGATTGCAAGCTTTTTATTTGAGATGTGTACTATGGCCCATGAAGGTGCCTTTGAAGCTGTAGATCGATCTTTGAAAGACATTAGATATAGTGAATACCTAATGGGTGGCATAACTGTTCTCTTAGCTGGTGATTTTCGACAAACTTCCCGTGATCCCCAGAGGAACAAGAGCAGATGAAATAAATGCGTGCTTAAAGTCTTCAATTTTGTGGCCCAAAATACAGAAAATTGCATTAACGAAAAATAACCGAGTGCACTTAAAAGGTGTTTGCATAGCTGATGAATTTGCAAAAATGCTTCTACAAATAGGAAATGGATTATTTCCAACCCATGATGGCAATATAACTTTACCATCAACTTTGTGTCATGTTGTGAATAGTATTTAAGAACTAACTCTAAAAATATTTCCGGATATTACAAATATCTCTCAAAAATCACTCGAATGGGTTTCACAACGTGCTATTTTGACTGCGAGAAATGACAATGCATTGGGAATAAACGACTTTTTATTAATATCATTTCAAAGTGAAGAAATGACTGACTCAACATAACTTAACTTTAAAGATTGGTTCACCTGTAATGTTGATTCGCAACTTCAAGCCGCCAAAACTGTGCAATGGTACAAGATTGCAAGTTAAAGTTCTTCATAAGAATGTTGTCGAAGCAATGATCTTTACTGCCAATTGTGAGGTAGCAGAAAACTACCGCACATTTATGTCTTCCGTCCGTGACGTCATATATGTTACCTTGTGTTGTGCGTACCATGCATGTTCCGCGCACATTTGCGCAAGCGCGACGCGAAAGTGAGCGCTGGTTCACTATCGGAACCAGCAGAGAAACGACGTGTGGGGACCCAGAAAAGAGAAGAAGAAGACGGCGAGCAAATAATTTGCAGATTTGCGATTGCGAGTCTTGAGTTTTATGCGAAACGTGACAGTCTAAAGTTCCCGCGACGCACAGTGGCGCCCGTAGAACAAGTCAAGTGTCAAAAATCAAAAATTGCATGTGCCTCTAAAAAATATTGAATGAACCTACTTTATAGGAAATTTTCCAGCGATTTCAAATCTGCAATCCATAATGTAACCGGATTTTTTGTTTAGAAGATATAGCTTTTCAAAGTTGTCTGATTTTTTGTGCTACATAAAAATCACAATTTTAAGGTAATTTGGTCGGCTTTGAGATACAATATCTCAAAAACTAAGTTACGGATCGTCATTATTTTTGGTTCTATTGATAGATCTATTTATTAAGAAAAGAATAAAAAAAAAATTATACTGTTTGCTTTGCGTTTGGCCAGGCAATTCAATATTTACCATCCATTATCCCATAGATAAAGAGAATTGCAAAGTTGTGTTCATACAGACGGACAGACACCATGACGGACATTGCACAAGCTCAGTATACTCTTTACCATCGGTATCGAGTATAAATATGCCATAATAAATACGTTCTTGTTTATATGTTGTAAGCCGATCTCATACAGAAACATTGTTGTTATTAAATGTGATGTTGAAAATGATTTGTTTCTCTCAAAATAGTCTCAAATAGTCTAAATAATGGAAAAATGATAATGGAAAATATTAAAACGATTGCTTTCCATTACAAATTTTCAATTATTTTTCATTATTTTTAATAATTCATGGTAATTTTCCATTATTTTATACCCTTAACCCATAAAATGGGTAAATAAGGGTATAATGGTTTTGTGCAAAAGTATGTAACAGGCAGAAGAAAGCATCTCCGACCCTATAAAGTATATATATTCTTGATCAGCATCAACAGCCCAGACGATATAGCCATATCCGTCTGTCCGTCCGTCTGTCCGTCCGTATAAACGCGTGGATCGCAGAGACTACAAGAGCTAGAGACTTCACGTTTTGTATATAAGTTCTCCTATACCATGAGCAGAACAAGTTTGCTTCAAAGTATCGATAACTATTCTGGTTTCCGGTATACACATAATATCGATAGCAAAAAATTTCAGATTTGAAAAATTTAAAAATGAGGGTTGAAGTAATGGGTAATGATAGAGCTTTTCTAAAAATTTCGTCCAAATCGGTTAAGAAACACCGCAGATATCGAATTTAATCGATTGGAGTTAAGTTAGTATACCTAAGTCAATTATAAATTTAATTTATGTATTGCAACTGGGTTCAGGGTATCTTCTAGCCGTGCTCTCCCGACTAGAGCCTTCTGACTCGTTGATGATTTGTAATCGTAATCATTTAATAATTGTGTGAAACCGAAACTAATCGTAATTTAATCATTTATTTAACTTTTAAACATAATAATCTAATTATAACAATTACAAATAGTAATCATTACTTAACAGATCTGGTTTAAATAAAAGGCTGATACCATTTTATAACAAGTGAAAACGTTGCAGTCGGACGCAACCGACTGCGGTATACTCGATACCAGTATTAAAACCGGTAAAAACAGGCCTGATTGCAAAGGGTAGCGGGTGCGGCTGGGGTGTACGCTGCCTTAAAGATTTTCTGATGCAAAAGGGCATCCAACCAGATATATTCATACCAAATTTGGTGACTCTAGTTCAAAGTTTGTAAAAGCTGTGGAGAGGGCGGCTGGGGGCAGATTGGGTGGATGTGGCATCCAAATTTGTGATGCAAATCTTTGTGGAATGTCAATTGCTATCTTCATACCAAATTTTGTGACTCTAGCTCGAAGTTTGTAAAAAGTAGGGAAAGGGGGGCTGGGGGCGGTATGGGTGTTCGTGGCATCCAAAGTTTTGCTGCAGATCTGTGTGGAATGTCAATTGCTATCTTTCTTCCCAATTTGGTGACTCTAGCTCGAAGTTTGTAAAAAAAGGGCTGGGGGCGGTATGGGTGGGCGTGGCATCCAAAGTTTGCTGCAGATCTATGTATAATGTCAATTTCTACCTTCCTTCCAAATTTGGTGACTCTAGCTCAAAGTTTGTAAAAGGTGTGGAAAGGGGGGCTGGGGCGGCATCCAAAGTTTTGATGCAGATCTGTGTGGAATGTCAATTGCTATCTTTCTTCCCAATTTGGTGACTCTAGCTCGAAGTTTGTAAAAAAAAGGGCTGGGGGCGGTATGGGTGGGCGTGGCATCCAAAGTTTTGCTGCAGATCTATGTATAATGTCAATTTCTACCTTCCTTCCAAATTTGGTGACTCTAGCTCAAAGTTTGTAAAAGGTGTGGAAAGGGGGGCTGGGGCGGCATCCAAAGTTTTGATGCAGATCTGTGTGGAATGTCAATTGCTATCCTCGTACCAAAATTGGTGACTCTAGCTCGAAAATTGTAAAAAGTTTTGAAAGGGGGGCTGGGGGTAGTTTGGGTGGTTGTGGCATCCAAATTTGTGATGCAGATCTTTGTGGAATGTCAATTGCTATCTTCATGCAGAACTTGATGAAAAATTCGATTAAAATAAAAGGCTAAATTTTTTTTTTAATTTTCTTAATGTAAATTTAAAGTTAATGCCTTTCCGTAAAATACAAAAAAAAACATTTTTAAATCGAATAAAAAACTTGAAAGTTATACTAGAAATAAAGTGTGCAGTTTCTTTACTGCTGAAAAAAAAACAAGTATACGAAAAGATACGACATAGCGTTGATGCACCTGGTGGAACAGGTAAAACGTATCTTTTAAATTTATTATTGGAAAAGGTACGGCAAAGTAAAAATATTGCATTGGCCTTTGCTTCTCCTGGTATCGCAGCCACTTTACTAAATGGTGGTCGCACAGCGCATTGTACTCAAGATTCCATTGAATTTGATTCATTAAGAAACACACATTGCTCAATTTCAAAGCAATGCAATATTGCTGCTGTGCTCAAAGATTGCAAGCTTTTTATTTGAGATGTGTACTATGGCCCATGAAGGTGCCTTTGAAGCTGTAGATCGATCTTTGAAAGACATTAGATATAGTGAATACCTAATGGGTGGCATAACTGTTCTCTTAGCTGGTGATTTTCGACAAACTTCCCGTGATCCCCAGAGGAACAAGAGCAGATGAAATAAATGCGTGCTTAAAGTCTTCAATTTTGTGGCCCAAAATACAGAAAATTGCATTAACGAAAAATAACCGAGTGCACTTAAAAGGTGTTTGCATAGCTGATGAATTTGCAAAAATGCTTCTACAAATAGGAAATGGATTATTTCCAACCCATGATGGCAATATAACTTTACCATCAACTTTGTGTCATGTTGTGAATAGTATTTAAGAACTAACTCTAAAAATATTTCCGGATATTACAAATATCTCTCAAAAATCACTCGAATGGGTTTCACAACGTGCTATTTTGACTGCGAGAAATGACAATGCATTGGGAATAAACGACTTTTTATTAATATCATTTCAAAGTGAAGAAATGACTGACTCAACATAACCTAACTTTAAAGATTGGTTCACCTGTAATGTTGATTCGCAACTTCAAGCCGCCAAAACTGTGCAATGGTACAAGATTGCAAGTTAAAGTTCTTCATAAGAATGTTGTCGAAGCAATGATCTTTACTGCCAATTGTGAGGTAGCAGAAAACTACCGCACATTTATGTCTTCCGTCCGTGACGTCATATATGTTACCTTGTGTTGTGCGTACCATGCATGTTCCGCGCACATTTGCGCAAGCGCGACGCGAAAGTGAGCGCTGGTTCACTATCGGAACCAGCAGAGAAACGACGTGTGGGGACCCAGAAAAGAGAAGAAGAAGACGGCGAGCAAATAATTTGCAGATTTGTGATTGCGAGTCTTGAGTTTTATGCGAAACGTGACAGTCTAAAGTTCCCGCGACGCACAGTGGCGCCCGTAGAACAAGTCAAGTGTCAAAATCAAAATTGCATATGCCTCTAAAAAATATTGAATGAACCTACTTTATAGGAAATTTTCCAGCGATTTCAAATCTGCAATCCATAATGTAACCGGATTTTTTGTTTAGAAGATATAGCTTTTCAAAGTTGTCTGATTTTTTGTGCTACATAAAAATCACAATTTTAAGGTAATTTGGTCGGCTTTGAGATACAATATCTCAAAAACTAAGTTACGGATCGTCATTATTTTTGGTTCTATTGATAGATCTATTTGTTAAGAAAGAATAAAAAAAAAATTATACTGTTTGCTTTGCGTTTGGCCAGGCAATTCAATATTTACCATCCATTATCCCATAGATAAAGAGAATTGCAAAGTTGTGTTCATACAGACGGACAGACACCATGACGGACATTGCACAAGCTCAGTATACTCTTTACCATCGGTATCGAGTATAAATATGCCATAATAAATACGTTCTTGTTTATATGTTGTAAGCCGATCTCATACAGAAACATTGTTGTTATTAAATGTGATGTTGAAAATGATTTGTTTCTCTCAAAATAGTCTCAAATAGTCTAAATAATGGAAAAAATGATAATGGAAAATATTAAAACGATTGCTTTCCATTACAAATTTTCAATTATTTTTCATTATTTTTAATAATTCATGGTAATTTTCCATTATTTTTATACCCTTAACCCATAAAATGGGTAAATAAGGGTATAATGGTTTTGTGCAAAAGTATGTAACAGGCAGAAGGAAGCATCTCCGACCCTATAAAGTGTATATATTCTTGATCAGCATCAACAGCCGAGACGATATAGCCATATCCGTCTGTCCGTCTGTCTGTCCGTCCGTATAAACGCGTGGATCGCAGAGACTACAAGAGCTAGAGACTTCACGTTTTGTATATAAGTTCTCCTATACCATGAGCAGAACAAGTTTGCTTCAAAGTATCGATAACTATTCTGGTTTCCGGTATACACATAATATCGATAGCAAAAATTTCAGATTTGAAAATTTAAAAATGAGGGTTGAAGTAATGGGTAATGATAGAGCTTTTCTAAAAATTTCGTCCAAATCGGTTAAGAAACACCGCAGATATCGAATTTAATCGATTGGAGTTAAGTTAGTATACCTAAGTCAATTATAAATTTAATTTATGTATTGCAACTGGGTTCAGGGTATCTTCTAGCCGTGCTCTCCCGACTAGAGCCTTCTGACTCGTTGATGATTTGTAATCGTAATCATTTAATAATTGTGTGAAACCGAAACTAATCGTAATTTAATCATTTATTTAACTTTTAAACATAAATAATCTAATTAATAACAATTACAAATAGTAATCATTACTTAACAGATCTGGTTTAAATAAAAGGCTGATACCATTTTATAACAAGTGAAAACGTTGCAGTCGGACGCAACCGACTGCGGTATACTCGATACCAGTATTAAAACCGGTAAAAACAGGCCTGATTGCAAAGGGTAGCGGGTGCGGCTGGGGTGTACGCTGCCTTAAAGATTTTCTGATGCAAAAGGGCATCCAACCAGATATATTCATACCAAATTTGGTGACTCTAGCTCAAAGTTTGTAAAAGCTGTGGAGAGGGCGGCTGGGGGCAGATTGGGTGGATGTGGCATCCAAATTTGTGATGCAAATCTTTGTGGAATGTCAATTGCTATCTTCATACCAAATTTTGTGACTCTAGCTCGAAGTTTGTAAAAAGTAGGGAAAGGGGGGCTGGGGGCGGTATGGGTGTTCGTGGCATCCAAAGTTTTGCTGCAGATCTGTGTGGAATGTCAATTGCTATCTTTCTTCCCAATTTGGTGACTCTAGCTCGAAGTTTGTAAAAAAAATTTACGGCCTGTGTTAGATCACACGGGCGCATAGGTTAACCGTAGAATACGTCATTTTGTGCAACAAAAATTATGAAAGTAAACATAGTATTTATATGATTTGAAATTTAAATACATTAAAGATTTGAAAAAGCTGAAATGCATATTTATGCCTTACATAGCAAAAGCGTTAATAAAAGCTGTTCAATCTTTTATTAAACGTTTTTTATTATTGTATATTGAATAGAATGCATAGAATTTAAACAGTTTTATTAAAAATAGTACTTAAAACTAAGTAATTTTTGTTTTATGATGAATATTTGATTTTTGTTATTATTGGTTTGTGGAAGGAAAAGTAAGAAATGTAATTAATTAATGAAACATTTAAATTTCTTGCAAATACTAAATCTATATTAGTCTGAGCTAAGGTGGTTGCTGCATTTTTAATATATGTTAAGTTAAACTTTTCTTGCATAAATTCTGCGAATGAACTGTCTGATGTTATTTCTAAATTGAAATCACCAACGATGAGCATGTCCACCTCCGTGTCAACTATAAAATTCTTATCGATGAGTGAAGTCAGATGAGAATATTTCATAAGGGCAGAAAAAAGCATTTTTTGTTTGTTATTTTGTGACACATTCGGATGAAAATAAACAGAACCAAGAATAAATTTGATTTGATTATTAACTTTAATTTCTGATAGACAAATGTCTCCTATATCGCTTTCAATCAGTTGCCTGTTCGATACATCAATTGGAGTACAATATGTCCACATGGTACTTTTTGCGTAGATTGCTACTCCAGATGCGCGACGACGTTGCTGTAAATTATTGAAATGCGAAATTAATTGGAAGCCTTCTATAGGTACTGGCTGGTTCATATCCATCCATGTTTCGCTGAACGCAAGAAAGTTGCATTGCATAAATATGTTGTCAGTTGCAATATCTAAAGAGTGTGCAACTAAACTTTGTGCATTTATTATTCCGATATGCATTATGGTATTGCTTTCGTTATCTTGGTCATCCATGAATCGTTGAACCTGTTCAGTTAATGTCGGTAGATTATGAGCTTTTAGTCTTTCATATTCATCATTTATATCTTTAATAGTTGGGGAACTGTTACTAGCGGCATGGAAAATGTAAAGTTGTTAGTGTTATTAGTTAAATACAAGCCTTCAATATTAGTAACACGACTTAAACCCACATACACCAATTGGTTTATTTGGCTTTTATTGTAATCATAAACAATTTTTTCAAACGTGGCACCTTGTGATTTGTGAACAGTTATTGCAGCAGCTGGGGTTATTGGAAATTGCAATCGTTTACATTTTATTGTTCTCGTAAGGGTAATATGTGAAGTTGCTTTCAATATTGGTGTCCATTTCAGAGCATTATTAAGGTTATTAGAGAATTTAGACAAAACATGCGGTCTGTATTTGATACGCGTGATTTTTCCCATTCCTGGATCTGGAAGTTCAAACCACAAGCAAAGCATTTGGCGATTTGGTTGTTGTTGTTGCTCACTTTGAAGTAATAGTGGTAAAGCGTTAGTTGATTGATGTTGATGCTGATTGATTGCATGTTGTTGTTGAAAACGATGTGAGTGCTGCTGCGGTTGGTTCTGATCTAATTGTGGTAGGTGTTGTTGTTGATTAAAATGTATGACTTCTCCGTCCATTGCTTCATTTGTATGAGTGGAAGGTTGTGTAAACTCAATAAATTTTAGTGTACCAATAATACCATTGACAAGTCCATCATTTACATCTATATTCACAGTTAACATATATGGTGAGCCAATGCATAAATTTATTAGATAAGGCAAACCATTTAATTCCGAAGTGCTCATTTTATGCAATTTTGTTCTAGCTTGAACTAGTTCTGCTGAAGTTGTATTGCCAGTAATTTTGTCAATTGCGATATGATGGATTTCACCGTTTATAGCATATTTGTTGTATGCATCAACACTTGAATTTTTATGAAATATACGAATAACATTTGGCAAATTGTCTTTACACCATTGCTCTGTGCGGAAACGACTCTCAATCATGGCAGTTTCATTTGGCAGTAATTTTTCTCCGTTCCCAATTTTTGTTAATAAATTTGAAAATTCAACATTGGACTGGCGCATAACTTCAGTCAAATTAAAGAAGTGTAATTGTTGCCATAAGATGTTTCCACCAATTATGCTATTACACCGTTTATAAATAGGTCTGGCATTTACGGGAGGTAATTGTCTAAAATCGCCTGCTAATATTATATGCAATTTCCCGAATGGTGAATCACCAATACCTGTAATTTCCTGCAACCGATTATTGATTTTATGGAATATATCGCAGCCTATCATGCTTATTTCGTCAATAATGACACATTTAAGCCCCGAGAAATTTCTTCTATATTGTTGAAGCACTTGATGGCTTAATGCGAAACCCGACCTTCGACTGGGCGTAATTCTGAAAGCAGAGTGTACTGTTGTGCCGTTTAAATTTACTGCTGCCTTGCCGGTGGATGCACATGCCAAATAGGAATTACGAAGTTCACATTGTTGTTGTCCAAAACGATTTAATGTTTCCATTATGAGCTTCATGGTAAATGTTTTTCCAGAGCCAGCAGGACCTGCGAAATATATTTGTATCGGTTCTAAATCAGATGATGATAGACGATGAATAAATTCAAGAACGAGCTCTCTTTGTTTTCCATTTGTTGAGCGCATCGCATTACAATAATCTTGTTTTGACAAGACATTCGTCCGTTTTCGTACAATCGAAATGGTAGTATCAGTTTCGTACTGAAAATCATCATTGTTTTCAACACCAGCACCAACAAAAACATTTCTTTCATTTTCGATTCGGAGATTATCATTTGAAATGATTTGCTCGTTTTGACATAGTGCCTGAATTTCAGCCATTAGTTGGTGAATATTAATGTTTGATTCATACTCCTTTCTTTTGTTCATCAAATATTCTTCGTTGCTGTTATATATATCTATAAATTTGTTATTATCCAGTATGTCGACAAGTTCATTTTTAAATGGAATATAAAGTGTAACAATTTCACGTTTATAATTAACAATATCATCAATGTCGTAGTTTTTATATCTTAATATTCTTTGCCTTATTCTCTTCTTGTAAACATTGGTATTTGCTTGAAATATGTCATCAGCGTTCAGAGAACCATTATCTTCT
Organism: Scaptomyza flava; assembly: GCA_030179655.1. Classification (NCBI taxonomy): domain Eukaryota; kingdom Metazoa; phylum Arthropoda; class Insecta; order Diptera; family Drosophilidae; genus Scaptomyza; species Scaptomyza flava. The sequence goes on along the minus strand of JARNME010000404.1, from coordinate 35,312,619 downwards.
TCAAATGAAGATCGTTTTCACTGTTCTGATAACTTCTTTTTCTCACATTTGGTGAGTACCAAGCAATGAAATCTGCTAGACAAACATCCTTCATATCGTCACACCTTTCTTCATATTTTAAAAAAATTGATTTCGTCCATATATCAGTTGAATTTTCATCCTGCCCCTCCCTATCCATAACTGCACGCCTTTTTTTGCTTTTATGTCTTTCCTCTGGCCATACGGTTGCAACGAAGACGATGTCTCTGCTACTTTTGCACATTGGCTGCCGCAAAAGGTACCAAGCAGCTTCCTGAGCACTCATTTCCACGCTGTTTAATACTTTCATACTTATTTTCTTCATTAACTCTATGATTTCTATATCAGGATATTCGTTATGGATGCGCAGGAGTTCCCTGTGAAGTTGGCTAATTCCACGGTTGGATTTATTCACATACTCAACAACATATTGTGCACACGAGTATTCTTCTAATATGAATTGGAGATCCATATTCGAATTCAAGGTGGATGCTATCCATGGTTGAAAAGTGTTAATATATATTTGATGCATATTTCGTTTAAAAATAACGGTTGGTCTTTTGAGAGTTGATCTGATTACATTCAGATATTGTTCATAATTCAAATTATTTTCGTGCAGAAATTCATGGAGTTCTAAAAAATTGCGTTCTTCTAGCATCGTTTTCATTTTAATCGCTTTCTGAGAATATATTGATTTTCGATTGTCTTCATTAGACAATGGAATCAAAATTCTTGTCTCATTAATTGGCCAATATGGTATATGAAAACGGCATTTCGTTTCCCCTCTTTTAAAACAAGTGAAAGTGTGTTTATGTGTTTGATTGCTAATTTTATTAACGTCATCCAAGTGTTCTGCTTGAACTGAACATAAAGCATCTATTAATTGAATTGTGGCACTCATAGTATTTTCTCCTATTATATCAAGTGGATCATTATTCAACCATAAGAGTATGTGTGCATGTGGACTTCCTCTATGTTGAAATTCGATCCTTATAAAATAATCCAGAACGCGATAAGAACCAAAAGGATTATAACTTTGCACTGATTGCAACATCGCCATTATGACATTAAGCAATTTTTGAAAATAGATACAGCAGACAACGGGGTCCTCGTTAACAAGGTGCGCACACATATATCTATTCAATTTGTTCATGACATTTAACATGTTAACATCATTCATGTTTTTAAAATAGTCATTTAATTTATGCAAAATTGAAAGCAGGTGAGGCCACTTTGTCTCATTTGCACTAATTGTGAGAAAACAAGTTGGTTTTCCCAATTGTCGAATCATAGCAAAGAGATCATTTCGCTTTTGTTGCCAATATGCCATAGAATTTGGGATTGACTTTAAGAAAGCAAAATTTTTTTCAGCACAATCGTCGTAAAACTGTGGATCTTCAATTTGCCTCCGGGTTACGTTTGCAAGAATTGGGACACATTTAAAACTATGACGCATACTTTCTAAGACACGACATCTCATTACCTTCATTGCCATGTACAAAATATGATGAGGTGTAGCACCACGGCGATCTTTTCTTCTTATTTCGCTGGTGGCTTTCATATATTCCGTTACGTGTAAACTTTCTTTAAACTTACGAGGCTCGCCGTAATAAATTCCTGGAAATGATAGCTCTTCCGCATATTTGTCATATAATAGATTCATTGGAATGCAATTCTGGCCAGGAGCAATGTCTAAGCAGTACTCCTCATTCCATAGCAGTGTTTGCTGCGTGGCTAATATAACTTCTGAATCAGGAGATTCATCAGAAATGTGCTCTTCAATTGTATGTTGTGCGAGCCTAACACATTCCGGTGGAACACATGGTTGTTGTGCGCGCATGAGAGGTTCACGTGATGTACATGGTTCCTCGTGATTATCTTCATATGCTGTCCTAAGATAATCCCAATCAACGCGTATATTATACATTTTGTACAGCTCTGTATTTTGCAAATACGTGAGCCAAGATTTAACAGCAGATTTTTTGACTGAGCCTCTCAAATAGGTTGATTTATGTATCAGCTTTCTTTTAATATTTACATTGAAAGCGAAATCGTCACCAAGATCACGGGGTAATGTCCTTATCATAGTTGGTACATCAACTGGAACATTGACAACTTGTCCCACAATTGCCAAACCTTGATAGCGCAATTTTCGAATTTGCATAAAGGGACACCGAGGCGATACAAGTCGCTCTGTTATTATGTCTAGCGCTGGTAAATTCGGTTTATGTGGATAAGTGAATCCGTTTGATTTTGATAAATTTGGTAATTTTTTTTTGTGGACAAGAGAAAATTTGCATGTTTGACATAGGCTAAATTCTTCTAAATTTTGTTGAGGAAATTCCTCTTGCAGAAATGTCATTGTGGAAATATTACTTACAGTATGCAGATCATTTTTAAACCACAGTCTATCGCATACATTACAAGCATACCCAAAATCATTATCTAAAAACAATTTTTGGAAACGTTGATTCGATGCTTTCCAAGTATTGCTGTATATGGAATTTGTTGTTGCAGTTGTAGTGGTTGTTGATGGATTTCCTGTTGGTCTACGCCTCGGGTTTGTTGTTGCATTTGAAGTTGTAGTTGTTGCGTTTGCAGTTGTTACATTTGTTGTCAGTTCTACAATACATATTAATTCAATAAGCATAAATATATATTTATATAAATTCACACGGTTTGTACCTGTTGCGTTTGTTGTTGTTACAGTTCTTGTTGATCTTCTCGTTGGTCTTCTCGCTGCAATTGTTGTTGTTGACGCTGAAATAGATATTACTTCCATAAGTATAAAAATATAAAATTATAAAACGCATACTGTTTGTACCTGTGTCATGTGTAGTAGTTGCATCTGTAGTTGTTGTTGCAACTGTAGTTGTTGTTGTTGTTGCAACTGTAGTTGTGGTTGTTGTTGCAAATGTAGTTGTTGTTGTTGTTGCAACTGTAGTTGTTGTTGTTGTTGTTGAATTTACTGTCGGCTCTACAGTATATATTAATTCAACCGCTGAAATGGATATTACTTCTATATGTATAAAAAAGTAACATTATAAAAGCATATTATTTCTACCTGTGTCATTTGCAGTTGTTGCATCTGAAGTTGTTGTCGGCTCTATACTAGAAATTAATTCTACAATACAAATTGAATTATATAAAAACACGCTGTTTGTACCAATTGGGTTCATGATGGCGGAGTCTTCTATAGAGTCATCTTCGAATATTTAATTTTAAAACACAACTTACCTGATCTTCTACTCCGTAAATTGTACATTCTTTTACGCTGCGCAAAAGTATTTTTTTTCACAGGCGGCATTTTTTAAAATTTATTTTATGAAGTAAGTTCATGCATGAGTTGCAAAAATCAAAGCTGCTACCGTAAAGACAAACTTTCCTATAGTCAACACTATCGATAGTTTATTTCCCGTTAGTTAGTAGCCACTGCTGCCCTCGATAGTGGCAGCGATAGTGTAAGACCATAGATTGTCCGATAGTTCCATCGATTGTTTGCTGAGCTGAGACGAACAGTGCAAGCATATGCACATGCTATCAGCTATCGCACTCACTCACACTTATTGGTTACATCACTAATACTAATATACACACATTTGAAATAAATTTAATTATGACCAAACATCTTAATGAAATTTCAGCACTTAGAAGATATCAATCATGACCGCATATATATCAAACGAAAGGAAATCGAGTCTATTTTATATTGAGAAAAAATTAAACAAATTCATCAGGGAGTTTTTAAGCAATTTGCAATTAAAAAAAAGTAATGATTTTCGCACTGGTTTTTTGCCTTAAAAAGTTATAAATTTGGCAAAAGTATATAAATTTGAATGTAGGAATGTTTGTTTAACTTATCTCAACTTATATTCCAAAACTCTAAAGTAATTGATGAATTATTGAGAGCGCTAGACCAATTTAAAGTCTTCAAAATGAAGCAAAAATATACATATTTTTGGTTTCAATTTTTTAATAGAAAATGTAATCAATACATATATTAATATACATTTATTGAAAGCTTGAAGCCTTGGCTTTTAAATGAAACTAATTTGAGGAAAATTGATCCATTAGTTCATGAGCAATAAGCGATTTTGTGAACCTCTCTTATTACAACAACAACTTTTTTGTGTTGAGACTTCATTATCGTAAGGTAAGACGTATTCTACGTCAAAAAAGGGGCTGGGGGCGGTATGGGTGGGCGTGGCATCCAAAGTTTTGCTGCAGATCTATGTATAATGTCAATTTCTACCTTCCTTCCAAATTTGGTGACTCTAGCTCAAAGTTTGTAAAAGGTGTGGAAAGGGGGGCTGGGGCGGCATTCAAAGTTTTGATGCAGATCTGTGTGGAATGTCAATTGCTATCCTCGTACCAAAATTGGTGACTCTAGCTCGAAAATTGTAAAAAGTTTTGAAAGGGGGGCTGGGGGTAGTTTGGGTGGTTGTGGAACCCAAATTTGTGATGCAGATCTTTGTGGAATGTCAATTGCTATCTTCATGCAGAACTTGATGAAAAATTCGATTAAAATAAAAGGCTAAATTTTTTTTTTAATTTTCTTAATGTAAATTTAAAGTTAATGCCTTTCCGTAAAATACAAAAAAAAACATTTTTAAATCGAATAAAAAACTTGAAAGTTATACTAGAAATAAAGTGTGCAGTTTCTTTACTGCTGAAAAAAAAACAAGTATACGAAAAGATACGACATAGCGTTGATGCACCTGGTGGAACAGGTAAAACGTATCTTTTAAATTTATTATTGGAAAAGGTACGGCAAAGTAAAAATATTGCATTGGCCTTTGCTTCTCCTGGTATCGCAGCCACTTTACTAAATGGTGGTCGCACAGCGCTTTGTACTCAAGATTCCATTGAATTTGATTCATTAAGAAACACACATTGCTCAATTTCAAAGCAATGCAATATTGCTGCTGTGCTCAAAGATTGCAAGCTTTTTATTTGAGATGTGTACTATGGCCCATGAAGGTGCCTTTGAAGCTGTAGATCGATCTTTGAAAGACATTAGATATAGTGAATACCTAATGGGTGGCATAACTGTTCTCTTAGCTGGTGATTTTCGACAAACTTCCCGTGATCCCCAGAGGAACAAGAGCAGATGAAATAAATGCGTGCTTAAAGTCTTCAATTTTGTGGCCCAAAATACAGAAAATTGCATTAACGAAAATAACCGAGTGCACTTAAAAGGTGTTTGCATAGCTGATGAATTTGCAAAAATGCTTCTACAAATAGGAAATGGATTATTTCCAACCCATGATGGCAATATAACTTTACCATCAACTTTGTGTCATGTTGTGAATAGTATTTAAGAACTAACTCTAAAAATATTTCCGGATATTACAAATATCTCTCAAAAATCACTCGAATGGGTTTCACAACGTGCTATTTTGACTGCGAGAAATGACAATGCATTGGGAATAAACGACTTTTTATTAATATCATTTCAAAGTGAAGAAATGACTGACTCAACATAACTTAACTTTAAAGATTGGTTCACCTGTAATGTTGATTCGCAACTTCAAGCCGCCAAAACTGTGCAATGGTACAAGATTGCAAGTTAAAGTTCTTCATAAGAATGTTGTCGAAGCAATGATCTTTACTGCCAATTGTGAGGTAGCAGAAAACTACCGCACATTTATGTCTTCCGTCCGTGACGTCATATATGTTACCTTGTGTTGTGCGTACCATGCATGTTCCGCGCACATTTGCGCAAGCGCGACGCGAAAGTGAGCGCTGGTTCACTATCGGAACCAGCAGAGAAACGACGTGTGGGGACCCAGAAAAGAGAAGAAGAAGACGGCGAGCAAATAATTTGCAGATTTGCGATTGCGAGTCTTGAGTTTTATGCGAAACGTGACAGTCTAAAGTTCCCGCGACGCACAGTGGCGCCCGTAGAACAAGTCAAGTGTCAAAAATCAAAAATTGCATGTGCCTCTAAAAAATATTGAATGAACCTACTTTATAGGAAATTTTCCAGCGATTTCAAATCTGCAATCCATAATGTAACCGGATTTTTTGTTTAGAAGATATAGCTTTTCAAAGTTGTCTGATTTTTTGTGCTACATAAAAATCACAATTTTAAGGTAATTTGGTCGGCTTTGAGATACAATATCTCAAAAACTAAGTTACGGATCGTCATTATTTTTGGTTCTATTGATAGATCTATTTATTAAGAAAAGAATAAAAAAAAAAATTATACTGTTTGCTTTGCGTTTGGCCAGGCAATTCAATATTTACCATCCATTATCCCATAGATAAAGAGAATTGCAAAGTTGTGTTCATACAGACGGACAGACACCATGACGGACATTGCACAAGCTCAGTATACTCTTTACCATCGGTATCGAGTATAAATATGCCATAATAAATACGTTCTTGTTTATATGTTGTAAGCCGATCTCATACAGAAACATTGTTGTTATTAAATGTGATGTTGAAAATGATTTGTTTCTCTCAAAATAGTCTCAAATAGTCTAAATAATGGAAAAAATGATAATGGAAAATATTAAAACGATTGCTTTCCATTACAAATTTTCAATTATTTTTCATTATTTTTAATAATTCATGGTAATTTTCCATTATTTTTATACCCTTAACCCATAAAATGGGTAAATAAGGGTATAATGGTTTTGTGCAAAAGTATGTAACAGGCAGAAGGAAGCATCTCCGACCCTATAAAGTATATATATTCTTGATCAGCATCAACAGCCGAGACGATATAGCCATATCCGTCTGTCCGTCCGTCTGTCCGTCCGTATAAACGCGTGGATCGCAGAGACTACAAGAGCTAGAGACTTCACGTTTTGTATATAAGTTCTCCTATACCATGAGCAGAACAAGTTTGCTTCAAAGTATCGATAACTATTCTGGTTTCCGGTATACACATAATATCGATAGCAAAAAATTTCAGATTTGAAAAATTTAAAAATGAGGGTTGAAGTAATTAATTTGTGATGCAGATCTTTGTGGAATGTCAATTGCTATCTTCATGCAGAACTTGATGAAAAATTCGATTAAAATAAAAGGCTAAATTTTTTTTTTAATTTTCTTAATGTAAATTTAAAGTTAATGCCTTTCCGTAAAATACAAAAAAAAACATTTTTAAATCGAATAAAAAACTTGAAAGTTATACTAGAAATAAAGTGTGCAGTTTCTTTACTGCTGAAAAAAAAAACAAGTATACGAAAAGATACGACATAGCGTTGATGCACCTGGTGGAACAGGTAAAACGTATCTTTTAAATTTATTATTGGAAAAGGTACGGCAAAGTAAAAATATTGCATTGGCCTTTGCTTCTCCTGGTATCGCAGCCACTTTACTAAATGGTGGTCGCACAGCGCATTGTACTCAAGATTCCATTGAATTTGATTCATTAAGAAACACACATTGCTCAATTTCAAAGCAATGCAATATTGCTGCTGTGCTCAAAGATTGCAAGCTTTTTATTTGAGATGTGTACTATGGCCCATGAAGGTGCCTTTGAAGCTGTAGATCGATCTTTGAAAGACATTAGATATAGTGAATACCTAATGGGTGGCATAACTGTTCTCTTAGCTGGTGATTTTCGACAAACTTCCCGTGATCCCCAGAGGAACAAGAGCAGATGAAATAAATGCGTGCTTAAAGTCTTCAATTTTGTGGCCCAAAATACAGAAAATTGCATTAACGAAAAATAACCGAGTGCACTTAAAAGGTGTTTGCATAGCTGATGAATTTGCAAAAATGCTTCTACAAATAGGAAATGGATTATTTCCAACCCATGATGGCAATATAACTTTACCATCAACTTTGTGTCATGTTGTGAATAGTATTTAAGAACTAACTCTAAAAATATTTCCGGATATTACAAATATCTCTCAAAAATCACTCGAATGGGTTTCACAACGTGCTATTTTGACTGCGAGAAATGACAATGCATTGGGAATAAACGACTTTTTATTAATATCATTTCAAAGTGAAGAAATGACTGACTCAACATAACTTAACTTTAAAGATTGGTTCACCTGTAATGTTGATTCGCAACTTCAAGCCGCCAAAACTGTGCAATGGTACAAGATTGCAAGTTAAAGTTCTTCATAAGAATGTTGTCGAAGCAATGATCTTTACTGCCAATTGTGACGTAGCAGAAAACTACCGCACATTTATGTCTTCCGTCCGTGACGTCATATATGTTACCTTGTGTTGTGCGTACCATGCATGTTCCGCGCACATTTGCGCAAGCGCGACGCGAAAGTGAGCGCTGGTTCACTATCGGAACCAGCAGAGAAACGACGTGTGGGGACCCAGAAAAGAGAAGAAGAAGACGGCGAGCAAATAATTTGCAGATTTGCGATTGCGAGTCTTGAGTTTTATGCGAAACGTGACAGTCTAAAGTTCCCGCGACGGTAGTGAAAGCGGCAGCAACAACAACAGCAGTAGCAACCACAGCAGCCACCGCAACAACAACCATAGTCTGCAATAGCAGCGTGCCACCGCAGCCTGCAACACCCGGTATACGCACATCTACACACACAACCAGGAATACACACACGCCCGGCACATACATTCGCACACCCATATCTACACACGGCACACGATCATCCACACACACACACACACCCAGGCATACACACCCAGGTGTCACTGGTGAGTGGTTTGCGCACCGGCTAGGTGCGAGTGCGACGAAATTTCGTTGCATAACCTCTAGGCGCGTCATTTGGTGATTTCTCTCTAGTAGGGATTTTCAAGCAGCACCAAGCAAAAGGCCACGGAACCGGCTATAACCAACCCCCTCCGCCGCGGCGGTGCTCCGTGGGGCTCTGGTGACCGATTCGGGGCGGTATAGCCTCCACCGGTTAAACACCTTAGGGAAACCTTAGGTCACCGAGGGACTGCTTGAAGTCCTACGCGTAGTGGAAGCAAGTGGTAGCACTGGAAGGAATTGTGCGCCGCTCGGCATTGCCGAGATCCCCCCTCAGGGGGTCGCGCCTCCCCCCGTGCAAAGCTTGGCACCTATAGGCGCCTCGCCTGCACCTGTGGCAGCCGCCTCACCTCAGGAGCCGGCAGGGATGGATGCATTCGAGCAGCTGGGTGCCACCCTTACCAGCCTCAGTGCTCTGTTATTCGGGCAGCGGCATGTCAACCAGCAGGTGAGGGATTTAGCAGCGAACGCGGTTAAATTTTACGAAGCGATTGCAGGCGGAAGTAAGCCAGCTTTCAAAGTTAGCGCGGATTCTGCCACCCAGACTACGCCGGTGGCAAAATTTCCTCCCAGCGTATGCAAGGCAATTCAGCAGGGTAGCGGGGTTGCGAGGACGATCGTAACACCCAAGAGACAGCGAGAGTGCGAGCCTAGCCAGCGCCCCTCTCCATCCAAGAGAAGCAGAACTGGTCTCCCAGTTCCGGTGGCCTTGGAACCTGCTCCATGCACCACGTGGCAAACGGTGCAACGGAGGATTACGACGAAGCCGCCTAGGAAACCTGACAAGCCGCCTGGTAAGCAGCTCTTGAAGAGCAGATCAGATGCGCTAGTCATAAGTACCAGCGAGCTGTCATACAGCGAAGTTTTAGCGCTCGTTACTCGCAGAGACGATGGCAAGCTCAACGGTGTCCGCGATAAGGTCTCGAAAGCTCGTCGCACTGCTAAAGGCGACTTGCTTCTGGAGCTAAAGGAAGGCGGCCTGGAGTGTACCAAGCAGCTTAAGGATGAAATGGAGCTGGTGCTTGGAAAGAGCGCAGTGGTTCGCTCATTTACAGAGCAAACGCACTTTGCGATTCGAGATCTGGACGAGTTGGCAAACAAGGAGGAAATAGTGGCTGCGTTGTCGACACAGGCTAATATACCTGCTGATGCCTGCAGCGTCAAAAGTATTCGACCCGGATACGGCAACACCCAGGTAGCCAATTTCTCGGTACCCGCGAACCTGGCGAGCAGTATCACTGCCTTGCGTACTGTTCGAGTCGGCTGGACCAGCTGCACCATCCGCCCGCAGGAAGCACGCACGAGGTGCTTCAGATGCCTTGAAATGGGACATACCGCTAGCAGATGCCGCAACTCAGTGGACAGGTCCCAGTGCTGCATCAGGTGCGGAGACCTGGGTCACAAGGCAGCAAGTTGTAAGAGCGAGGCGAGGTGTTTCATCTGCAGCGCTAAGGGCAGTGCCTCAATCAGCCACCAGGCGGGCAGTAGTAGATGTCCACTCAGCGGAGGTGTTAGAAGCCGTGCAAAATGAAGTGCATACAGCTGAATCTTAACCACTGTGCAGCGGCTCAGGACGCTTTGCCGATCTTGCAGTGCTGAGTGAGCCATACCGGCTGCAGGAGGGACCAAACTGTGCACTTGACTCATCAGGAAGAGCGGCCATTTGGTCCTGTGGGTGCGCCGCGCCACCACCGACCAGAGTTTCCCGGGCGGATGGCTTCGTGCGTGCGTTGGTGGGTGACATGTGGATTTACTCCGTCTACCTGGCACCTAGCTTGCAGCTCTCGGAGTTCGCAGACACCCTGGACTCCCTGGTAGCAGACGCTAGAGGTCGCCACCCTACAGTCATCGCGGGCGACTTCAACGCGTGGGCAGAGGAGTGGGGCAGCTCAGCAACTAATGCCAAGGGACGGGCGTTGCTCGAGGCGTTCTCTCTCCTGGACGTGGTGCTCCTAAACCACGGAACGCAGCACACGTTCAGCAGAGCTGGACTGGGTTCTGTCGTGGATCTAACATTCGTCAGTAGCTCGCTTTTTAGTTCGTCCGGTTGGAGCATCGACGACTCTTTCAATGCTAGTGATCACGTTGCCATATGGTACACCGTTGGAGAACGCCGTAATGCTCCAGCACAGCATTGGCCTAGGTATCGCGTCGAGACGCTTGACACGCGGACTTTTAGTGCCTGTCTAGAGTCTGCTGAGGTCTCCGATACAGCTGATAGCACCGAGGACGTGGTTGACAAAACCATGCGGATGCTAAGCAGAGCGTGCGATTCTGGCATGACCAGGAACAGAAGATACCATAGGCACCATGTCCCAGTATACTGGTGGAACGAGGAGATAGCCGAGGCTCGGAGCGACTGCAACTATGCGAGACGCCGCTACCAGCGCTCACGTGGATCATTGGTGTTTCAGGAACGGCAGGCTGAGTTTCTCGCCAGCAAGAAACGCTTCCAAAAGCTTGTCAAAGATAGCAAACGCAGATGCTTCTTGGACCTCTGCGACACTGCGGAGAATGACCCGTGGGGCAATGCCTACAAGTTGGTAGTTAAACGCTTTAACGCCTCTTCCCGCAGCCACCCCAAGGACCCAGCATCGTTGAAAGAGTTTATTAGGCATATCTTTCCCAGTATGGCTGAGGATATCGGTGAGCTCCCGCCCGTGCCAGCCATTCCTCCAGCAGCTGAGCTCATCACACTTGAGGAGATTCGCCACGCTGCATCGATGTTGAAGCCGAGCAAGTCGCCTGGCCCAGATGGGATCCCTAACCGAGCACTAAAATTGGCATTCGCACTCCGCCCTGAGGTTTTCTCGAGTATGTTCAACAGCTGCCTAAGTAGCGGAGTGTTTCCAAACCGCTGGAAAATTCAGCGCCTGGTCCTACTACCGAAGCCTGGCAAGCAGCTCGATGATCCAGCTGCATATCGCCCTATCTGCCTGATCGATACGGTCGGTAAGCTACTGGAGCACCTGATTTGCACCCGGCTTGACGGCGCTATTGCAGCTGCTGGTGGAGTTTCACCGCAGCAGTATGGCTTCCGCAAAGCGAGATCTACGCTGGATGCGATCGGCAAGGTAGTCGAGCTAGCCTCGGGAGCGATAGCCGGATGCAGATGGAAAGGCGGCGCTAAGAAGTACTGCCTAGTGACAACGTTGGATGTCAAAAATGCCTTCAACACGGCTAAATGGGGCTGCATCCTGGATGCCCTCGAGGCGCTCAACGTCCCGGAGTACCTACTTAGGATCACAAGAAGCTATTTCAAGGATAGAATCCTGAAGTATGACACCAGCGAGGCGATAGAGGAGCATGAAGTTTCTGGAGGCGTGCCACAAGGGTCGGTTCTGGGACCTCTATTATGGAACGTCATGTATGACGGCGTTTTTCGTTTACTGATGCCCGATGATGTTCACCTAGTGGGCTTTGCTGACGACGTGGCAATAGTGGTCGTCGCCAAGGAACTTAAGACAGTGGAGGGGAAGTGCAACTTAGCCATCGCGAAAGTCTTGCAGTGGCTATCTTCAGTAGGGCTGCAGATAGCACCCCAAAAAACGGAGGCAGTGCTCATTAGCAGTCGGAAAGCTGTGGAGACAGCTACCATAATGGTGGCCAACACTGTGGTCACCTCTAAGAGGGCAATTAAATACCTGGGCGTGATGCTGGATACCAGACTATGTTTTAAAGAGCACTTGGAGTACGCTAGTAAAAAGGCCGCCCTAACAAATCGTGCAATCTCGCGAATCATGCCTAATACGCGAGGCCCAAAGCAGTTCAAGAGGCTCCTCTTATCCAGCGTCACAAGAGCGACAATGCTATACGCGGCGCCGATATGGCAACCAGGATGCCGCTTTGTTAGCTACACCCGCGGACTGAGAGCCACACACCGCCTTGGAGCTATCAGAGTCTGCAGCGGCTTCAGAACCATCTCGGACGACGCCTGCCTGGTTCTGGCTGGAGTAGCACCCATAGCCGAGCTGGCTAGAGAAGCCGCGGAGATCTTCGAGGGAACGCATGGCGAGGCTCTTTCCGCTCCCCAAAAGAAGGCAGTGCGCACTACAGCCAAAACGCGCACCCAGGAGAACTGGCAGAGGCAATGGGATGCGTCTTGCAAGGGGCGCTGGACACATCGCCTCATTCCGAGCATCTCAGCGTGGATAAACAGGCGGCATGGGCAGCTAAACTTTTACACTACCCAACTATTAAGTGGTCATGGCTGCTTCAGGGAATACCTGCACCGATTTGGGCATGAGGACGCCCCGTTCTGCACATCCTGTGGCGACAGTTTTGTCGAGAATGCCGAACACGTCCTACTTCACTGCGGACGCTTCTCCAGGCTTCGCAGCGATCTGGAGAGGGTTTTAGGCTGTAGCATCGAGGTGGGCAGCCTCGTGTCACTGATGCTGGACAGCGACGCCAACTGGCTGGCGTTCAGCGCGTTTGCGGCGGCAGTCATGACGGATCTGCGGAAGGCTGAGCGAGAGCGTAGAGGACAAGTAGAATAGGTGGAACTCGGCAGTAGCGACACAATACCTCACGGCCGTACCGCTACTGCAAAGTTCCGCTTACGTATACCTTACCCTAATCAATGTGTACATATATATTACTTAGATAAGCAATAAATGAATTAAAAAAAAAAAAAGGCATACACCCACACACACAGGCGCACCCACAAGTATACATTCCGGCCGATACATACACACAGGCACACTCACATCCACACACACAAGCACTCACTCATACGTGCGTTTCCCCAAGTCCGGTCGTGTTTTTCTAGTGGCTCCGTTTTACTGATGTTTTTCGGCGTTTATCTGTGCATAACAAGAGAAAAATCCGATTGTACTAGTACTGTGGAAGTGCCGGGCCACGTACCTAAGCATCTGAGTGCTGCCGCCAGGTGTGATCCATGGTAGTCTCCATCGTCGCCTGGTCAAGCCTTTCCTAGAGGCTGTTCGCTCGCGCCCTTATAAGCCAATTTCGTTGGTGTGCGTTTTCAAAGTACACACAGTGCAACACATTTTTGTTGGTTGCGTGCATCTGTGTTTTAGGCTGACCGCAGCTGCTGTGCCAGCTGATAGCGCTACATCCCTGGGCTGGTGTCTTGCGATAGCGCTGCCAACTGATCAAGCTGCGTTTGTTTCCCCGTGTTGGTAACAGGTGGCGCTGTCGCTAGCTGGAGGTGTCTTCACTGTTTAAGGTTGGTGTACCGGGTGTAACAGAATTCGTGGCATACCCAAAGGGGTCGGTGTTTTGCGTAGCACAGCACACAGGCGCGTCTCTTTCTGCTGCGACCTAGGTAGGAGCTTCCAAGCATAAATAAGCAAAAGGCTACGGAACCGGCTATTACCAACCGCGGTCTCCACCGGCGCTGCAGCTTAACCTAGCGTCAGCTACGCCGTGCCTAGACGCAGTATCCCCAGCTATGGAGGCAACTTCTCCAGCTAAAGTGGTAGCTGCCCGAGGAGTTTTTAACTATGCGGGAGCAGGCTGCACCTCTAAGCCACCCCTCTCTCTAAGGTGCATCCTGGAGCAGATGGGGGATTGTATAGGAGGTATTTGTGCCCGGTTTGACACCAAAAGGCACATCAACAACCTGGAGCGTGAAGAGCTTGCAAAGCTCATAGAGCTACAAAGGCGTGCCATGAGCTTGGTGGGAAATGCTGTTCTGGAGAAGGCAGTACAAACAACGCCAACTGTTGCTGGAGGTACCAACAAGGGTGCTAGGAGAAAAAATATCTCAGATGGTCCAGCCAAGGGAGCGGCGGGAACGCCGAAACGTCTTCGCGAGCCATCAAGCTCTCACCGCAATACCCCCCCCCCCCCAAAAAAAAGCAGGGTATCTCTAAGTGCCCCAAATCAAGGACCAGAACCCCCCCGTGGGTCATCACAGCCAGAGCAGAATTCCTGGTCCAAGGTAGTTGGCCACAAAGGCAAGGCAGCACGCACGCGGGCGGATGCTGTCACCGTATCCGGGCTGGGTGACTGCAGCTTTGCAGACATCCTTAAAGTGGTCAGGAGCGAGCCATCACTTGCGCATCTCCGAGGGGATGTGGAAACAATCCGCAAGACGGCTAAGGGTGATTTGCTGCTACGGCTTGGTAAACAGCCAGCGCACAGTGCAAACGAGCTACAGCTCGCAGTTGGCAAGGTGTTGGGTGGGCGTGCAACTGTAAAAACACTGTCCGACACCAATCAGGTAGAGATCTGCGACCTTGATGAGCTGGCGACGAAGGAAGAGGTCCTGGACGCGGTCAGGTCAGCTATAGGAGAACCCACAATGGACATTGACGTCGTTAAGACGCTGCGTCGTACGAGGGCTGGCCTTCAAACGGCAACCTTGGGCCTTCCGGCGGCTAAAGCGATTAGCCTCGTTGAGATGTCGAAGATTCGCATTGGCTGGGCGGTGTGCCGCATTAGGCCTCTAATTCAGCCAAGGCGCTGCTATAAGTGCCTGGAGTATGGACATATTGCTGTCCATTGCAAGAGTGCGGAGGTTCTGGACACGTTGCGAGAGACTGCAACCAGCAACCAAATTGTGCCCTATGCACGAGAAAAGGAGAGCGAATGACTGACCACGCGACTGGCAGTTACAGGTGTCCAGCGTACAGGGAGGCTATCAAACACACAAAATGGTGAAAGTCTTGCAGCTCAACCTCAACCATTGTGTCGCTGCCCAAGCCATACTGGAACAAACGATCTTGGAGGAAAAAATAGATGTCGCAGTGCTTAGCGAGCCGCACCACCGGGCAACCGCTAATGCTAGGTTGTGGGCTTCGGACAGATCTGGGAAAGCTGCCGTGTGGAGCTGCGGTGACCTACAGTCCCCCTTTACGCACGTTCTAGCCTCCGATTGCTTCGTGCGGGCGAAACTAGGAGACCTCTGGCTTTATAGCTGCTACTTAGCGCCAAGTCTCACGATCGGCAGGTTCGAAGCGGTGCTTATGGAAATCGCGGACGAATCCAGGGGTCGCAGCAACGTTATAATTGCTGGCGATTTTAACGCGTGGTCAACCGACTGGGGCAGCCCGTCTACGAACGCCAGGGGCACCATCCTTGTGGAATCGTTTGCGTCCCTCGACCTTGTCCTTATTAACACTGGGTCAGAGAACACTTTTAACAACGGACGTGCTGGGTCAATTATCGACCTCACATATGTGAGCAGTGCACTCGCCTGCTCGGCATTGTGGTACATAAGTGACTGCTACACTGGAAGCGACCACGTGGCCATCATGTTTTCGGTTGGAGAAAGGCTGCGGGTGCCGGCAAGGCCCAGCCCTGGTGTAGCATATCGGGTTGAGTCGCTCAACACGAGGAGTTTCGCAGATTCCATTGCTCATATGGTAGCAGGCGGACCGGCGCATGATATGGTGGAACAGATGGCTCAGCAGCTAGAAGCTGCGTGCGCTGCGAGTATGCCCCAGAGGAAAGCATATAGACGCCATCACACCAGCGTGTTTTGGTGGAACGATGAAATAGCTGAGGCTCGGCGAGCCTGCCTGAGATCGAGAAGACGCTTTCCGGGAGCAGCCACACGAGGGTCGGGGGAAACTCGCTCGATGCAGCTTGAGTTTAAGGCCGCAAGAAAAGTGCTAAGGAACACCATCAAAGCCAGCAAAAAGGAGTGTTTCCTTAAGCTGTGTGACTCAGCCGACAAGGACCCTTGGGGAAGAGCCTACAAAATGGTCTTCAAGCGTGTCAGCCAAGGCACTAACAACGCGCCTATGGAGCTAGTTCGCATGAAGGAAATTGTGGCGACTCTGTTTCCTCAGTGCGCGAACCCGCTATCGTCAGCTGGCGCGGCTTCCATCCATGAATGTGTTTCTCCAGTTTCTTTGGAAGAAATGCAGCTGGCAGCACGGAAGCTATCAGCCAATAAAGCACCTGGTCCCGATGGTGTCCCTAATAGGTGCCTGCATCTAGCAATCATGCTCCAGCCAGAATTGTTTGCCCAGATGTACACCAAGTGTCTGCGAGAAGGCATCTTTCCGGACAGGTGGAAGGTGCAGAAACTCGTCCTGCTGCCTAAGCCAGATAAGCCTCCTGATGACCCTTCAGCATACCGGCCTATTTGTCTCATTGACAACAGTGGCAAGGTCTTCGAGGCGATCATAGCTGCTAGGCTGGATGACGCCGTGCAGAATGCTCTAGGATTATCACCGCTCCAATTCGGCTTCAGGAGGGCGAGATCTACTACCGATGCCATCAGGTCGGTAGTCAGCATAGCCTCAGAAGCGATCTCAGGCACCCGCTGGCGCTTTGGCAATAAGCAGTACTGTCTCGTAGTGACCATTGACGTCAAGAACGCTTTTAACTCCGCGAATTGGAGCTACATTTTGGATGCCCTGGGGAGTTTTAGAGTGCCAGACTACCTCGTAGCAATCGTGAGGAACTACTTTGACAACCGTAGGCTGCATTACCATACAGATGAGGGGGAGAAGGAGTACGCCGTTTCTGCAGGTGTTCCACAAGGATCTGTCCTGGGTCCTCTCCTGTGGAATATCATGTATGACGGGATACTACAGCTTCAGTTGCCGGATGGTGCAAGCGCTATTGGATATGCGGACGACGTCGCTCTGGTGCTTGTAGCTAAAGACCTACGGCGAGTTACAGAGCTCTGCGATTGGTGCTTAGACGCAGTGACGCGGTGGCTGTCGTCTGTTGGTCTTCAACTGGCTGCCCAAAAGACGGAGGCGGTGCTCATCAGCAGCCGAAAAAAGGTGGAGTACGTGGATATCACGGTGGGAGGCGTCACAATGCGGTCCAAGGACTGTATCCGCTACCTTGGTGTGGTCATCGATCGGCGCTTAAACTTTGGCGAGCACCTGGCATTCTTGCATCGGAAGGCAGCTGAACCCGTGCGAGCCCTTGCGAGGTTGATGCCTAATACGCGGGGTCCTAAACAGCAAACGAGGCTGCTGCTTACGAGCGTCCTGAAGTCGATAGTGCTGTATGCTGCTCCAATTTGGGTCGGCGCAACTTCGGTGGCCACCTACATGAAGGGTATCGTGTCATCTTACCGGCTCTCTGCCCTTCGCGTCTGCTGCGCCTTTCGCACAGTCTCCTCGGATGCAGCGCTGGTGGTGGCTGGAATGATCCCAATCCACAGCTTAGCAGTAGAAGCCGCAGCGGTTTTGGAAGCAGCACCAACGGAGAGAAGAGCAGCTAGGGCTGCAGCCCGCGAGCGGAGCCTAGCGGCCTGGCAGCGGTACTGGAATACTTCTGCAAAAGGGCGTTGGACGCACCTAATGATACCCGATGTGCGGCGATGGCTAGAGAGGAAGCACGGGTCAGTCACATTCTACCTCACCCAGCTGCTAACGGGACATGGTTGCTTTAGGAGCTACTTAAAGCGGTTCAAGCACGATTCTAGTTCAGAGTGTAGCTGGTGCGGAGATGGTACGGAGGAGGATGTAAGCCATGTTTTCTTCCAGTGTGGGCGATTCGCCCATGAACGTCTGCAGGTGGAGACCCTGATTGGTCAGCCCCTTTCGCCAACAAACCTGGTGGATCTTATGATAGAGAGGGAGGTGGTATGCAATGCGGTTTGCGGACTCGCAGCTTCTACGATGGCGGAGCTGAGGCGTCTGGAACGCTTAAGGGCGATCGCTTCATAAACATTGCTTTTGTTTCTGCGGCGGTCCCGCAGAGGCTGGCAATGTCTATGATTGTTCTGTATTGTATAGTTTAATGTAGGTTATTATTTAAAAAAAAAAAAAAAAAAAACCGTTCGTACATTTACACACAGATTGGGGGTAAGTGTCAGCCATCTGCGATGGGCCTAAACGGTTGCTCAGGCAACCACATGTAGATTTGGTGCGGTCTAGGGCCATGTTTAGTGATAATTGTTAAATAAAAAAATAAATAAATATTTAAACGTAGAAGTGTTTGTGTATTCTATTTATTCCCCTCTACCCCTTTTCAGCTAGTCAGCGCCTCATCCTGTGGCTCCCGTGGGGCAGACCTGAGGAGTACGCAAGCGAATCCTCCGAGTTTTACTCTAGATTCTGCGACGCCTGCTTCTTGGGTGGGTTCCATGGGTAGCGACGGGTGGAGAAATAGTGGTTAGGTGCGCCTCACCAAATGGCCCACGTGGGGCAGACTTGAGGGGTATGCTAGCGAATCTTCCGAGTCTTACTCTAGATTCTGCGACGCCTGCCTCTTGAGTATGTTCCACGTGTAGCGACAAGTGGGTAATACCCAGGCGTTGCAGTTGTGGGAGATCGAGTGGGGGACGAGTACGCATTCCGCGTCTTACTCTGTGCGCGACGAATCCTCTCACTTGCATCTCTCATACGCGTCCGAGAGATTCTCAAGGACGCGGCCGGTGACAGGCGCGGGTGGATGGGATTAGGCAGTTGGTGCACAGGCTTCCGGGTCTTACCCTCAGCCTGACCAGCTAGCTGTTTAACTCTCACCCTCCCGTGCCCACAGAACCACACTCGACGCCCTGTTCGGCGACGAAGAGCCATTCGGGGAACGGTTGGTTAGTTCTCCGAGTAATACTCTGGGCTAACCAACCTACTCCTTCGAGTGACTCCCAAATCGTCGCCAGCGCGTAAGGCATGCTCACGACTCCCTTCTCTCTTCACCTACGCCCTCCTCTATTGACCCGACCCCTAGGTATGCCCCGGTACAGCCCCTCCAGTGTCCCAGCAACTTATAAATATTCTGTAAGCGACCCTGGCGCGACTGAGACGCCGACCCCAGCCCCAGATTTACGTCGTTACACAATGGTGTAGGGGAAACGGGAAACCGAGAATTCTTTTAATATCATCTGATTCTTAATTGCCAATTCAATTTTAAAGATTGCAATTTCCTTTAAAAGTTTGCTTTGCCCTAACAATAAATAAATCACAGGGACAAACTCTTAAATTAGCCGGACTAGACTTAAGACACGATTGTTTCTCTCATTGCCAATTTTATGTAGCCAGCTCAAGAGTTAGTTCACCAAAAAGTTTAGTTTTGTTAGCACCTGACGGAAAAACAACCAATGTCGTTTACTAAGAAGCTGTTAACAGTTGTTAATAATTGCAAATTAATTTCAATAAAATGATAAGGTCTACTGGGGAATCCACAATAAAAAATGATGTGCCTGATTCTCTACCTCAATGGCGGCGTGGAAAACAAAATATTACATACTTTGCTTTAATATGTTGTTAAATATTTTCTTAATTATTTATTTTTATACATATTATATCTATCTTCTACTGCTTAAATTAATATAAACTATCCGCGCAGCGTAGTAAGCGGGCCACTTACTAGTTTTTAAATTTAAAATTTTCAAAATTTACAACTTGTTATAAAAACTTTGGCATAATATTGATTATTCTTAAAAATGTCTTCGAAATTGCTTTAAAAATAATGAAGATTTTAGTTAATTATGCTTGAGTTCAGTTTTCTCCACTAGAGCTTTCTTACTTATAAATCATACAACTTACCGTGACACCACTCGCGGCAACCAATCACCGCCACAGTATTTGGCCAGCACAGCATCATTAGTCGAGCTTCCATCGTAGAATATTAAATGATCGCGTTCGCCAGTACAGTCGGACCAGGCGCGTATGGAGCGTGAGGTTTTATTAAAGCTGGCAATCGAGCTGCAAGTGTTAAAACTCGTTCCATTAGACCAATTGAATAAAGGCGAAAGAAATCAATTTAGAACTGCTTGAAAATCCTATACCTGTTATACCAGCTAAAAACAGCTTGTAAAGAGACAGCTTGCAAAAAAGGAAGGGGTACTGTAAAAGGTGGGCTGCGACATTCAAAGGTTATACCGCAAAACACAGCGTTTTGCTTTTGCTGCAAAAACTGGTTACAACCGTCATGTTGTCCGCGCGTATGATCTTTTACACCCTTATTGTAACAGACTTAAAGCCTTGTAAATACCTTGTCCCAAGGTTGCAAGATTGGAGCGCTTAGCACACTGGCAGGAAAATCGGAAACCAGTAAAATACATTCATACATGTATTTGTCTCTTTTCTATAGCTTGAGCCACCAAATTTGATGGGAAGAAGAGTGTATCTGTATCAAAAATTTTGATGCCAAGCTCACCTCTGTCGCCCTCGGCCTATATCTTCCACCAAATTTGCCAAGTCAAAAATGGATGTGGCTTCCTAGGAGCTGCAGTGATTTTAATGTCTCGAATAATAAGAAAATTACCACTCATGTTCACTGGGGCTCAAATTAAACCATTCAAGCAAAGAATGTACAATAAGGACGAAGAAGTAAATAAATTTCTTAATGCTATCGTATAAACGTATGCTCCTAGATGGGTCACGCGTCATGTTATTATATCAGGGAATGATACGGAAGATAAGCAAGCAAGACTGGGAAAAGAGAAACTCCTTATACGGCCCGAGACGTACTGTGGCGTAGGGAGAAGAACAATACCACACGAACTAAGAAACGAAGAAAGACTCTTGCGGCAAACCAGCTAAGGAACAGGGACACCGGAAATCAGGCGAACCAAATTTTGCTTGGGTGGTTACAATCTTGAGCGATTTAGTAAGTTTCCAATAGCCATGGGTAAAAGTTAACTTAGGATAACAAACAAGAAAATAACCTAGAGCTTTCAGCCTATGTTAAATCACACGGGCGCATAGGTTTACCGTATAATACGTCTGTCCTTGTGCAACAAAAATGATGAAAGCAAACATAGTATTTATATGATTTGAAATTTAAATACATTGAACATATAAAACAAAACCTTATGCACATGCTATACGCTATCGCACACACACGCTTTTTTCCATATTAGCGCTTTTTAGGAGGCATTTTATTAAATTTTTATTCTTTGAAAACAAACATATGCATATAAAGTGGATCGCAGCTTATTTCGTGCAGCAAAAAAAACAAAAATTCAAGTCGTTATTGAGGCTAAACTTAGAATGATAACGCAAAAATTTAAACGCAGTATTTTAATAAGTGATATTAACATGTTAAATAAGTAAAAACGAACTCCTTAATCATTAAAACAAGTAGTAGAGAACTGGCGGTTCTACCCCAAAGGGATGCCGACAATTTATGACCCCATTAAATTTTATGACCCTTTTATCGCCCCCTTGTTTTTTGACCCTTTTATCGCCCCCTTCAATATGATAATTTATGACCCTTTTTTTACCATGATCGTGACCGCTTTAATTAGAGTAGGGTGGAGAACAAAGGATTAACATTCCTAGGCCACCACTTTACCAGCAGCATCTGTGAGAAGCAGTGATCAGAGAAACAGATTTGGTTATTTACCTAATTAGTGTTAGAGTCAATTGTGCGCCTCTTTGACGTGCGTGGCATTTTAAATCTGTTTATGGTCATGAGGTGCAGTGTGCACAGGAAGAAAGGATAGATTAGAGAGAGTCGAGAGGGCGCCTGTTTGACGTGCGTTGCATTGTTAACCTGAAAGCAAGCAATCATGAATGAATGTTTATGTTCATGAGTAGTAGTGATCAAAGGATCTGGAATCGAGAGGGCGCCTCTTTGACGTGAGTGGCATTATAAACCTGCAACACACGTCAAAAAATGAATGTTTATGGTTGTGATAACCAGTGATCAAAGGAAGTAAGGATAGAGAATAGAGAAAAGCGAACGCTTGTTCGATGTACTGGGGTTCTGTGAACAAGGCATGGGAATTTTCCTACGCAGCAGCAGCAGCAGCGGCAGGATCAATACATTGCTTCTAATCAAGAGTATTGATACTTGTAGCTTAAGATTCAAATGTGTTAGAGGGGGAAAGAGTTAGGGAGAGAAAGTGTTAGAAGGAGAATGTATGTTAGAGGGGGAAAAAGCTATAGGGGGAAAGTGTTAGAGGGAGAATGTGTGTTAGAGGGGGAAAGTGATCCTGCTTGTATTAATTTAATAAGCCACGCCCCTTATACGATTTTTATTGGTCCCCACCATCCTTAAGATGAAAACTATTTTACAATCCTTTGGGCTTGATATTTTAATATTTAGCGCCATCCCTTTCTAACCTTTGTTATTATATATATATTATATATACCTGTTTATACCCTTAACCCATAAAATGGGTAAATAAGGGTATAATGGTTTTGTGCCTAAGTATGTAACAGGCAGAAGGAAGCATCTCCGACCCTATAAAGTATATATATTCTTGATCAGCATCAACAGCCGAGATGATATGGCCATGTCCGTCTGTCCGTCTGTCCGTCTGACCGTCTGTCCGTCTGTCCGTCTGTCCGTCTGTATGAACGCGTGGATCTCAGAGAAGTAATGGATAATGATAGAACTTTTCTGAAAATTTCGTCCAAATCGGTTGAGAAACACCGGAGATATTGAACTTAATCGATGGAAGCTAAGCCAGTATACCAAAGTCTTATATAAATTAAATATATTTATTGCAACTGGGTTCAGGGTATCTTCTAGTTGGGCTCTCCCGACTAGAGCCTTTTTACTTGTTTTATTTTGGTCAAGTGCTAGGAAAATCTTATATCCTGCATTGACTTCAAAACGAATAAAAGAGGTAGTTTGGTTTAAGTTGTATAGTTTATTTATTACTCTTTCTATGCATGCTATAAAATATTTATTTTTAAATCTAGTATTCATACATTTTATGCCTTATTGACTTAAACGTTGTTTGTTAATTCTTTTGTTTAAATTTTTATACCCTTAACCCATAAAATGGGTAAATAAGGGTATAATGGTTTTGTGCAAAAGTATGTAACAGGCAGGAGGAAGCATCTCCGACCCTATAAAGTATATATATTCTTGATCAGCATCAACAGCCGAGACGATATAGCCATGTCCGTCTGTCCGTCTGTCTGTCCGTCTGTCCGTCTGTATGAACGCGTGGATCTCAGAGACTACAAGAGCTAGAGACTTCAGATTTTGGATTTAAGTTCTCCTATACCATGAGCAGAACAAGTTTGCTTCAAATTATCGATAACTATTCTGGTTTCCGATATACACATAATATCGATAACAATAAAATATCGAATTTGGAATATCTAAAAATGAGGGTTGAAGTAAGGATAATGATAGAACTTTTCTGAAAATTTCGTCCAAATCCGTTGAGAAACACCAGAGATATTGAACTTAATCGATGGAAGCTAAGCCAGTATACCAAAGTCTTATATAAATTAAATATATTTATTGCAACTGGGTTCAGGGTATCTTCTAGTCGGGCTCTCCCGACTACAGCCCTCTTACTTGTTATATTTTGCCATTAGGCGTTCTAGCCTTGTCAGACGCATGCTGTAGTAAAAGCATCCACATGTGTCGACTCCCTCTGTAGTTAAATCGGATGACCAGCTGCACGCTGAAAGATGCCCGCCAAATTTGGATGTAACTAGATGGCAGTTTTCGTACGCCAAGAAAAATTCTCGGTATTCTTCAAGCAATTCATGATGTTCAGGAAAAATCATTTCCTCAAACTCTTTTAAAAAATCATCGATTTTCTTGACAATTGTTTTAAATCCAAAGTTAGAATTCAGCTCCATTTTGTAGTATACTCGGCAAACGTTTACTTAAGACTGACTTAAATGAATATTTTAACTTTCCTCAAAGCTTTTCATTTTTTATTTAGTTTCATATTATGATGAAATTTTGTCCTAAAAATATTAACATCCCTTTTTATTTTATTACCCATCTTTTTTGAAATTTCAAACAGTAACCGAGTAAGATCAATTTCTGACTCATAATCATAAGTCGCTTCTAAATCTGAAAGTTGTATACTATATTTACGCATCTCTTCACATTTTGGAATAATATAGTTATAATATATATTCTTTATTTGATTTTTCAGTAATGTGTTCCAACAAAAAAATGTTGTAAAAAAAATTCATAATCTTATAAGCGTCCTCCATGAGTCACTATCAAATTCAACTCTATTGACATACTGATTGAGTATTAATTTTCGTTGCCTATCTGATTTTCGAATTTTAAAATGACACTTAACGGTCTCAAGCATTGGATGTTCAATTATTGTATCTGGCATTAAGAAGTCAAAGTGCTCCAGTTTCATTTGGATGTACTCCTTAAAAGTTAATAATTGAATCCACTCCTCTTTTTGCAATCCAATAAAGTTACGTTTATATTGCTGCAGCCAAACCATAGGTGTGAAATCTCTTCTCGTAGAAAACCCACACTTTAGTTTAAGCTCTAGACTAACAAAATACTCAAATCCAAAAATTATTTCATGATCTTGAATTTTCCTTGAGTTTTTCTTTTTTTTCAAGTGTAGCGTATCCATCCTCTCTTAACTGCTTTTTCAAACTAAACGTAAAATAAGATAAACCATAATATTTAAGGTATTGATTTTTGTATAATTTCTCAGTACATCATTAGCGCTAGAGGAAAAATTGTTATTCTAGATAGAAACTCATGTATTTTAGTTGACTTTCAATATGTATTCGGAAACGAAAGACAGATGTTTGTCAAAGAGTTGGCATTTATGCAAGCTGGGTCCGTCACACCCAATTTTTTTCACTTTAAACCACCCTACCACATGAGGGAGCTGGATGAAGTGACTAGGAAAACCTTAAAGATAACCAAACAGTATGTGGACGGCTTAGATTGGTCTGAAGGTGACATCTCTTATCTGAGTCTTGGCGAAATACTAAAGCCATTGAATAGTTACGCAACTGTAGTAGTAAGAGGAAGAGCTAAAAAAGAGTTCTTAAGTAAATTTTTACACACAAAAATAATAGATGTAAATCTTGAACAGAGCTTAGCGCAATATCCAAACTTCTTTACAAATTGTAGAATACACAAAGAAATAGTAAATCAATGTGCACTAAATAATTTATTTAAATTATTTCTCATCTTAGAAAACTCTCAATTTGAGGTATCTGAAAATGTAAATGTTTATGCTAGTATACTTAAATAAAATAAAAATTATTCTTATTAATTTCATCATGTTTCTGTTTATTATTTAATTAAGAGAGGGTACATAATATTTAATATAATTAATTTCAATGATTATCAACTACAACTTGATTCTATACTAAATTGGTTTTAAACAATGCGTTGAACTATTCCAGTCAAAGGCGAATACTCTGCTAATCGATCATGCATAAGCAGGCAATATACCTTAGTATTCCTCACACTAACACTATCGAGATCAATTGAAACTCTTACATCGATTGGCCCTGTTTTAACTGTTTCATTCTGATGTGACAAGTCTACAACAACCATTGGTGCTTTCTCTTTAAACTCTATAGGTGTTAGTAATGGCTCAGACTCCTTCATATAGTAGCTTGCTTGAAATCCTGTATACATATCATACAAACTTGCATATCGTTCATGCTTAAAATTAATGTTCATGTCATCATACGGAAAGTTCTCCGAGTTAAGATACACTTTTAAATTCCTCAAATGATTATGTGTTAGTTTATCGTCCACTAAAAAAGCTATTATCGCAAATCGAGGGCGGTTCCTATTAGCTGCTAGCTTAACATTCCAAACATGTTGTGTGCCTTCGGCTAATGTTGGATTCAGGTAACAATCCCAACTGCGGAATACAAGTGGAAGTGAGCCTCCACTCTTAGTTAGACTAAACATTTGTAACTTCTTTTGATCACTCAGAGTTACATGTGGTTTTTTCCATACAATGTTAGAAATATTTAGCTTATACTCCTTAGTTCGAATTTTAGTGTAGTATACATCTTCCATATTTTTAGTCATGAGTAATATCAATTCATGTTTACAATTTAGTAAGACCTTGTTATAATCTTCAGCAAATCCAAGTAAGTATTTAAGAGGTATAGAAAAATTAAAGAATCCGTTCGACAGCTCTCTATCATTTCCATTGAACCAGCCAGAATTCTCTAACATGCAGCTCTCCGTTTTGTTTAAGGAAGCGTAGTTTTTTAAGGTTGTTGAAATACCAACAAATCGAGTACGGTCAATTTCAATTCCATTTAATTCATAACGAACCTCGTCAATGAGATAACTCATACAATTGTTTTTAAGTTTTCCATCTACAGCAAGCGAGTTATCCGCCAAAGAAATTGTGCCAACATTAATAAAACTCTCACAAGGCAATACATATAAGTCCTGATTCTGAATAGTAATCCTAACTTCATAATTGCTTTTAAATGCTTGTAGATAGGGAGAGTAACTATGATATTCTTTCTTGATTATACTCTCATCCGAATAGGCTTTCTCTCGAACATTCAATACACTACTCATTATTTTTATACCCTTAACCCATAAAATGGGTAAATAAGGGTATAATGGTTTTGTGCAAAAGTATGTAACAGGCAGAAGGAAGCATCTCCGACCCTATAAAGTATATATATTCTTGATCAGCATCAACAGCCGAGACGATATAGCCATGTCCGTCTGTCCGTCTGTCTGTCCGTCTGTATGAACGCGTGGATCTCAGAGACTACAAGAGCTAGAGACTTCTGATTTTGTATTTAAGTTCTCCTATACCATGAGAAGAACAAGTTTGCTTCAAATTATCGATAACTATTCTGGTTTCCGATATACAAATAATATCGATAACAATAAAATATCGAAATTGGAAAATCTAAAAAGGGTTGAAGTAATGGATAATGATAGAACTTTTCTGAAAATTTCGTCCAAATCGGTTGAGAAACACCGGAGATATTGAACTTAATCGATGGAAGCTAAGCCAGTATACCAAAGTCTTATATAAAATAAATATATTTATTGGAACTGGGTTCAGGGTATCTTCTAGTCGGGCTCTCCCGACTAGAGCCTTCTTACTTGTTTTATTTTTAGACCCAGAGATTTTAAAAATAATTTGTTCTCAGGTGTTAGTACTTTTTTCGTCGACCTGTATCCTTCTGTAGTAGAACTCAAAGTGCTCGCTGGGGGTGGATAGCGCACGTTTTTATACTCGATACCGAAGGTAAAGAGTATATTGGTTCTGTGCAATGTCCGTCATGGTGTCTGTCCGTCTGTCCGTCCGTATGTGTGCAAGTTTTTTCCACACCCTTCAAGCTAGAAACTTGAAACTTTCCAATTCTCTTTATCCATGGGATAGTAAATTAAAGTGTCAAGATGGGGGTTCTACGATAACTGGGGGGCTGGCAAATCGATAAATTCGATAACTCGAAACCGATAAATCCACATATTTCGCACATCCTTACAGCTAGAACTACCAAATTTGGTAAGAAGATAGCTACTAGCAACCCCCAAAAAACTGCATCAAAAATTTTGGAGCCACGCCCCCCCGTTCCGCCCCCAGCCCCGCGGCATTTTAAAGTCAAAAACGCCTATATCTCCCACAGTTTATGAGCTATAGCCACCAAATTTGGTGCCAAGATAGGTGATGAGGACCCCCCAAAAACTGCATCAAAAGTTTGGATGCCACGCCCACCAATACTGCCCTAGCCACCCCCATCCGCTCCAACGCTTCGTCAAAAACGGGAATGCGTGTATCTTCCAGAGTTGTGGAGCTAGAGCCAGCGAATTTGGTAGGAAGAAAGCTGGTAACGACCCCCAAAAAACTGTATCAAAGTTTTGGAGCCACGCCCACCCATTATGCCACCAGCCCCCCCACATTTTGAAATCAGAAATGGCTATATCTCCCACAGTTTTTGAGCTAGAGCCACCAAATTTGGTGCCAAGATAAGTGATAATGACCCCCTAAAAACTGCATCAAAAGTTTGGATGCCACGCCCACCAATACTGCCCTAGCCACCCCCATCCGCTCCAACGCTTCGTCAAAAACGGGAATGCGTGTATCTTCCAGACTTGTGGAGCTAGAGCCTCCAAATTTGGTGGGAAGATAGCTGGTAACGACCCCCAAAAATCTGCATCAA
Source organism: Scaptomyza flava (assembly GCA_030179655.1). NCBI lineage: Eukaryota > Metazoa > Arthropoda > Insecta > Diptera > Drosophilidae > Scaptomyza > Scaptomyza flava. Next base: position 35,284,170 of record JARNME010000404.1, on the reverse strand, counting down.
AGTTTTGGAGCCACGCCCACCCATTTCGCACCCCTTTCCCCACCTTTTACAAACATTTAGCTAGAGTCACCAAATTTGGTATGAAGATAGCAATTGACATTCCACAAAGATCTGCATCAAAAATTTGGATGCCACGCTCAGCCATACAGCCCCCAGCCCCCCTTTCCCCACTCTTTACAAACTTCGAGCTGGAGTCAACAATTTTGGTATGAAGATAGCAATTGACATTTCGCAAAGATCTGCATCAAAACTTTGGATGCCACGCCCACCCATACCGCCCCAGCCCCCCTTTCCCCACTTTTTACAATTTTCGAGCTAGAGTCACCAAATTTAGTATGAAGATAGCAATTGACATTCCACACAGATCTGCATCAAAAATTTGGATGCCACGCCCACTCATACCGCCCCCAGCCCCCCTTTTCCCACATTTAACAATTTTCGAGCTAGAGTCACCAAATTTGGTATGAAGATAGCAATTGACATTCCACAAAGATCTGCATCAAAAATTTGGATGCCACGCTCACCCATACCGCCCATAGCCCCCCTTTCCCCACATTTAACAATTTTCGAGCTAGAGTCACCAAATTTGGTATGAAGATAGCAATTGACATTTCACAAAGATCTGCAGTAAAAATTTGGATGCCACATTCACCCATACCGCCCCTAGCTCCTCTTTCCCCACCTTTTACAAATTTCGAGCTAGAGTCACCAAATTTGATATAAAGGTAGCAATTGACATTCCACAAAGATCTGCATCAAAAATTTGGATGCCACGCCCACCCATACCGCCCCCAGCCCCCCTTTCCCCACATTTAACAATTTTCGAGCTAGAGTCACCAAATATGGTATGAAGACAGCAATTGACATTTCGCAAAGATCTGCAGTAAAAATTTGGATGCCACACCCAATCATACCGCCCCCAGCCCCCCTTTCAACAGCTCTTACAAACTTTCAGCTAGAGTCACCAAATTTGGAAGGAAGATAGTTGGTGGCATCCCTATCTGCATCGGAGAATCTTTAAGACAGCGTACACCCTTGTCCCATCCGTACCCCTTTGCAATCAGGCCTCTTTTTACCTGTTTTAATACTGGTATCGAGTATGCCGCAGTCGGTTGCGTCCGACTGCAACGTTTCCACTTGTTATTATTATAAATAATCATTATCGGCGCCTCAAGTGTAAGCGAAGTGTCACAACCTCTTTTCTTAAATTAACCAAGTTTCCGTTCTGATCAACGATCCGTATTATTAATGACTGTATCTCACTCGAATTAACTTGCAAATAAATAAGATTATTTGGTTTCTCACTCAATTTATAGCCTGGCGGAACGTTGAGTGCAAAATCATGCAGAGCATGACTTGATACCTCATTTACATATGAACCGCTTACAATGTTACATTCTAGACGAATCGTATTTACTTTTAAAATGTCAACAGGTTGATCTGATATATGCGTTGCATTTGGTTTTAGTTCTCTTTTATTAAATCCAAATAATTGACCGATAGAACGCTCTTTGTTAAAATATATTGAATCTTTTTTAGATGAAATCACTACTTGAAGGGTATTTTATTGCTCTCGATTAGCGGGTGCTTTAATTCATTGGGCTCTATTTTCTTCATTTTCTCTTTAATAAATTCACTTATATCACTAAGCTCATATGATCCCACAGGTATCTCGAAAATATGCTCCCCAATATGGAATAAATTATTATCGTAGTCCACATTTGGGACCGAGTTGTACATATGAAAATCAATTAGTGCACATTCATAGCTCCCACTTAATTCTATGGGAGGATGATAATTAGCTATTAAAATCGAGTTGTTACCCGTCAACGTTAGTGTTGTTGCCATTTCGAAAGATTATTGATAAGTGAATTAATAGTACTAGTTTCTGGCATTTTATTTTATTTTAAATTTGAATAAAATCAGCAAACCCCCTTCTATAACGTCCATTTTCTAGCGGGTCATCTTTACTTATTAATAAAAATCCATATTTTTCTCTCCAACAAAATTGACAAATATTCTTAAATGCATCAAACGACATGTCTACGCCTACATGATCCTGATACACATGTTTCATATTGACTTCATCCTGCCTAAACATAATAATTAGGTTTGCATTGTCACGCACAAGATGCTTTGGGATGCGTGTATACGTTTGACACAAATAGAACGCATCTATACTTTTATGTCTGCCCATTCAGAAGTATGCTCGAATATTATCTTGTTTTTCACATGCTACGACATCGAAAATCATTATAGAGTTCTTTTTGGCATCGCAACAACATTTTCATTTCCAGAAAATGTAAAATAACCCATTCCTTTTATTGGTTTTATAAGTGTTTTTAAGTATTCATATTTAGGCTGATATAATGACTTTGAATATAAGTAAATATTCTCAAACTTTAATCCATTAGGGCTTTCAATAAAACTAATCATAACATTGGTTTTCCCGCAATTTGAAGGTCCGACAATTAGAGCTCGTATTGAATTGGGTAACAAGCTACTATGTCTAAGTTGTTTGACATCACCATTTTTACAATCGATATTTTTTACTTCTATGTCATTTTTTTGTTTGATTAAACGCATATTAATGTAACTCCTTTGAGTAGATCGTTTCTTGCTAAAATCTCATTGAAGAATAAACAACAAATAAAATGGTGTTGCGCTTTTATAAAACTACTAGTAACAAACCACCACTCTACCTAGGAAGAGGTATTGTTAATAAAATAATAAACTCCCTACCAGTTGAACTGCACATACCGGGATATCAGTTTTGTGGTCCAGGAACAAAGCTTAAAGCTCGTCTAGCACGTGGTGACAAAGGAATAAATCCCTTGGATGCCGCTTGTAGAGAGCACGATATAGCCTATTCTAAATATAATGATCTGGAAAATCGTCATAAAGTTATTATCGCAAATCGAGGGCGGTTCCTATTAGCTGCTAGCTTAACATTCCAAACATGTTGTGTGCCTTCGGCTAATGTTGGATTCAGGTAACAATCCCAACTGCGGAATGCAAGTGGAAGTGAGCCTCCACTCTTAGTTAGACTAAACATTTGTAACTTCTTTTGATCACTCAGAGTTACATGTGGTTTTTTCCATACAATGTTAGAAATATTTAGCTTATACTCCTTAGTTCGAATTTTAGTGTAGTATACATCTTCCATATTTTTAGTCATGAGTAATATCAATTCATGTTTACAATTTAGTAAGACCTTGTTATAATCTTCAGCAAATCCAAGTAAGTATTTAAGAGGTATAGAAAAATTAAAGAATCCGTTCGACAGCTCTCTATCATTTCCATTGAACCAGCCAGAATTCTCTAACATGCAGCTCTCCGTTTTGTTTAAGGAAGCGTAGTTTTTTAAGGTTGTTGAAATACCAACAAATCGAGTACGGTCAATTTCAATTCCATTTAATTCATAACGAACCTCGTCAATGAGATAACTCATACAATTGTTTTTAAGTTTTCCATCTACAGCAAGCGAGTTATCCGCCAAAGAAATTGTGCCCTCAACATTAATAAAACTCTCACAAGGAAATACATATAAGTCCTGATTCTGAATAGTAATCCTAACTTCATAATTGCTTTTAAATGCTTGTAGATAGGGAGAGTAACTATGATATTCTTTCTTGATTATACTCTCATCCGAATAGGCTTTCTCTCGAACATTCAATACACTACTCATTATTTTTATACCCTTAACCCATAAAATGGGTAAATAAGGGTATAATGGTTTTGTGCAAAAGTATGTAACAGGCAGAAGGAAGCATCTCCGACCCTATAAAGTATATATATTCTTGATCAGCATCAACAGCCGAGACGATATAGCCATGTCCGTCTGTCCGTCTGTCTGTCCGTCTGTATGAACGCGTGGATCTCAGAGACTACAAGAGCTAGAGACTTCTGATTTTGTATTTAAGTTCTCCTATACCATGAGAAGAACAAGTTTGCTTCAAATTATCGATAACTATTCTGGTTTCCGATATACACATAATATCGATAACAATAAAATATCGAAATTGGAAAATCTAAAAAGGGTTGAAGTAATGGATAGTGATAGAACTTTTCTGAAAATTTCGTCCAAATCGGTTGAGAAACACCGGAGATATTGAACTTAATCGATGGAAGCTAAGCCAGTATACCAAAGTCTTATATAAAATAAATATATTTATTGGAACTGGGTTCAGGGTATCTTCTAGTCGGGCTCTCCCGACTAGAGCCTTCTTACTTGTTTTATTTTTAGACCCAGAGATTTTAAAAATAATTTGTTCTCAGGTGTTAGTACTTTTTTCGTCGACCTGTATCCTTCTGTAGTAGAACTCAAAGTGCTCGCTGGGGGTGGATAGCGCACGTTTTTATACTCGATACCGAAGGTAAAGAGTATATTGGTTCTGTGCAATGTCCGTCATGGTGTCTGTCCGTCTGTCCGTCCGTATGTGTGCAAGTTTTTTCCACACCCTTCAAGCTAGAAACTTGAAACTTTCCAATTCTCTTTATCCATGGGATAGTAAATTAAAGTGTCAAGATGGGGGTTCTACGATAACTGGGGGGCTGGCAAATCGATAAATTCGATAACTCGAAACCGATAAATCCACATATTTCGCACATCCTTACAGCTAGAACTACCAAATTTGGTAAGAAGATAGCTACTAGCACACCCCAAAAAACTGCATCAAAAATTTTGGAGCCACGCCCCCCCGTTCCGCCCCCAGCCCCGCGGCATTTTAAAGTCAAAAACGCCTATATCTCCCACAGTTTATGAGCTATAGCCACCAAATTTGGTGCCAAGATAGGTGATGAGGACCCCCCAAAAACTGCATCAAAAGTTTGGATGCCACGCCCACCAATACTGCCCTAGCCACCCCCATCCGCTCCAACGCTTCGTCAAAAACGGGAATGCGTGTATCTTCCAGAGTTGTGGAGCTAGAGCCAGCGAATTTGGTAGGAAGAAAGCTGGTAACGACCCCCAAAAAACTGTATCAAAGTTTTGGAGCCACGCCCACCCATTATGCCCCCAGCCCCCCCACATTTTGAAATCAGAAATGGCTATATCTCCCACAGTTTTTGAGCTAGAGCCACCAAATTTGGTGCCAAGATAAGTGATAATGACCCCCTAAAAACTGCATCAAAAGTTTGGATGCCACGCCCACCAATACTGCCCTAGCCACCCCCATCCGCTCCAACGCTTCGTCAAAAACGGGAATGCGTGTATCTTCCAGACTTGTGGAGCTAGAGCCTCCAAATTTGGTGGGAAGATAGCTGGTAACGACCCCCAAAAATCTGCATCAAAGTTTTGGAGCCACGCCCACCCATTTCGCACCCCTTTCCCCACCTTTTACAAACATTTAGCTAGAGTCACCAAATTTGGTATGAAGATAGCAATTGACATTCCACAAAGATCTGCATCAAAAATTTGGATGCCACGCTCAGCCATACAGCCCCCAGCCCCCCTTTCCCCACTCTTTACAAACTTCGAGCTGGAGTCACCAATTTTGGTATGAAGATAGCAATTGACATTTCGCAAAGATCTGCATCAAAACTTTGGATGCCACGCCCACCCATACCGCCCCAGCCCCCCTTTCCCCACTTTTTACAATTTTCGAGCTAGAGTCACCAAATTTGGTATGAAGATAGCAATTGACATTCCACACAGATCTGCATCAAAAATTTGGATGCCACGCCCACTCATACCGCCCCCAGCCCCCCTTTTCCCACATTTAACAATTTTCGAGCTAGAGTCATCAAATTTGGTATGAAGATAGCAATTGACATTCCACAAAGATCTGCATCAAAAATTTGGATGCCACGCTCACCCATACCGCCCATAGCCCCCTTTCCCCACATTTAACAATTTTCGAGCTAGAGTCACCAAATTTGGTATGAAGATAGCAATTGACATTTCACAAAGATCTGCAGTAAAAATTTGGATGCCACATTCACCCATACCGCCCCTAGCTCCTCTTTCCCCACCTTTTACAAATTTCGAGCTAGAGTCACCAAATTTGATATAAAGGTAGCAATTGACATTCCACAAAGATCTGCATCAAAAATTTGGATGCCACGCCCACCCATACCGCCCCCAGCCCCCCTTTCCCCACATTTAACAATTTTCGAGCTAGAGTCACCAAATATGGTATGAAGACAGCAATTGACATTTCGCAAAGATCTGCAGTAAAAATTTGGATGCCACACCCAATCATACCGCCCCCAGCCCCCCTTTCAACAGCTCTTACAAACTTTCAGCTAGAGTCACCAAATTTGGAAGGAAGATAGTTGGTGGCATCCCTATCTGCATCGGAGAATCTTTAAGACAGCGTACACCCTTGTCCCATCCGTACCCCTTTGCAATCAGGCCTCTTTTTACCTGTTTTAATACTGGTATCGAGTATGCCGCAGTCGGTTGCGTCCGACTGCAACGTTTCCACTTGTTATTATTATAAATAATCATTATCGGCGCCTCAAGTGTAAGCGAAGTGTCACAACCTCTTTTCTTAAATTAACCAAGTTTCCGTTCTGATCAACGATCCGTATTATTAATGACTGTATCTCACTCGTATTAACTTGCAAATAAATAAGATTATTTGGTTTCTCACTCAATTTATAGCCTGGCGGAACGTTGAGTGCAAAATCATGCAGAGCATGACTTGATACCTCATTTACATATGAACCGCTTACAATGTTACATTCTAGACGAATCGTATTTACTTTTAAAATGTCAACAGGTTGATCTGATATATGCGTTGCATTTGGTTTTAGTTCTCTTTTATTAAATCCAAATAATTGACCGATAGAACGCTCTTTGTTAAAATATATTGAATCTTTTTTAGATGAAATCACTACTTGAAGGGTATTATTATTGCTCTCGATTAGCGGGTGCTTTAATTCATTGGGCTCTATTTTCTTCATTTTCTCTTTAATAAATTCACTTATATCACTAAGCTCATATGATCCCACAGGTATCTCGAAAATATGCTCCCCAATATGGAATAAATTATTATCGTAGTCCACATTTGGGACCGAGTTGTACATATGAAAATCAATTAGTGCACATTCATAGCTCCCACTTAATTCTATGGGAGGATGATAATTAGCTATTAAAATCGAGTTGTTACCCGTCAACGTTAGTGTTGTTGCCATTTCGAAAGATTATTGATAAGTGAATTAATAGTACTAGTTTCTGGCATTTTATTTTATTTTAAATTTGAATAAAATCAGCAAACCCCCTTCTATAACGTCCATTTTCTAGCGGGTCATCTTTACTTATTAATAAAAATCCATATTTTTCTCTCCAACAAAATTGACAAATATTCTTAAATGCATCAAACGACATGTCTACGCCTACATGATCCTGATACACATGTTTCATATTGACTTCATCCTGCCTAAACATAATAATTAGGTTTGCATTGTCACGCACAAGATGCTTTGGGATGCGTGTATACGTTTGACACAAATAGAACGCATCTATACTTTTATGTCTGCCCATTCAGAAGTATGCTCGAATATTATCTTGTTTTTCACATGCTACGACATCGAAAATCATTATAGAGTTCTTTTGGCATCGCAACAACATTTTCATTTCCAGAAAATGTAAAATAACCCATTCCTTTTATTGGTTTTATAAGTGTTTTTAAGTATTCATATTAGGCTGATATAATGACTTTAAATATAAATAAATATTCTCAAACTTTAATCCTTAGGGCTTTCAATAAAACTAATCATAACATTGGTTTTCCCGCAATTTGAAGGTCCGACAATTAGAGCTCGTATTGAATTGGGTAACAAGCTACTATGTCTAAGTTGTTTGACATCACCATTTTTACAATCGATATTTTTTACTTCTATGTCATTTTTTTTGTTTGATTAAACGCATATTAATGTAACTCCTTTGAGTAGATCGTTTCTTGCTAAAATCTCATTGAAGAATAAACAACAGATAAAATGGTGTTGCGCTTTTATAAAACTACTAGTAACAAACCACCACTCTACCTAGGAAGAGGTATTGTTAATAAAATAATAAACTCCCTACCAGTTGAACTGCACATACCGGGATATCAGTTTTGTGGTCCAGGAACAAAGCTTAAAGCTCGTCTAGCACGTGGTGACAAAGGAATAAATCCCTTGGATGCCGCTTGTAGAGAGCACGATATAGCCTATTCTAAATATAAAGATCTGGAAAATCGTCATAAAGTTGACACAATACTAGCTGAAAGACCGTGGGAGCGATAAAACATCTGATAGTACTCTCGGTGAAAAATCCTCTGCATATTTCGTAACAAACGCAATGAAAGCAAAGAAAAAATTTGGTATGGGACTTCCACAAAAGCAAAAGAAACGAAAACCATGTAATAATAAAAAGAAATTTATGACTCTTGTTCGAGACGCAACACGAGTGTTAAAGAAAGAAAAGCCACTTGACATTCAAGCTGCGATTAAAGAAGCCCGTAAAGCTATGTCTAAAACCATTGGAAATAAGAAAAATACTGTTGTTATTCCTAGAGTAATCAACGTTCCTAAAATTGGAGGTTTTTTACCACTTGTGTCAATCTTGACAGCGATCAGTGCATTAGGAGGAATGGCATCTGGTCGAGCAGCTATTGCTAGAAGCATTAATAGTGCTAAGAATGCAAAATAAGAGCTAGAAGAGAATAAACGTCATAATAGAAAAATGGAGGCCATTGCTTTAGGTAGTGGACTCTATTTAAAACCGTATCAAAAAAGTTTTGGTATAACCACATATAAAAAAATTAATTTTTTATAAATGAGCTGCCCAATAAACCGCTTTCGAACATTGATATTATAAACTTCGCACGCATACATATCCCACATTTTAGAGGGGTTTACATGAGAAACGCCTTACCGAAAAATGTAAGAAAAAGAGAATGCGGCATCGTTAACTTGGACTCGTCAACTGGAGCTGGAACTCATTGGGTAGCTTACTATAAGGCGGATGAGGAATGCCGATATTTTGATAGTTTTGGAAATTTGCCACCCCCTATAGAACTTATAAGATATTTGGGCGAGAACATTCAATACAATTATAATCAAGTACAACAATTTGGTACTTTTAACTGCGGTCACTTATGTCTTAAGTTTTTAATGCTCACTTCAAAATCTTTTTTAAAATAATTAAAATAAATACTTTACATTTAAATAAAGAAGAAAAAAAAATGTATCATTTTTAAGTATATATATATAAATATTGTCTTTAAACTATCTCAGTTTGTTTGGAGTATCTGATTAGTTCACATATAGCAAGCCCACTGTTTCTTGAAAACCAAAAACATAAAAAATAACAACAATTAACAGAAAAAAAAAACACTGTTTCTGAAAAACATCAAAAATAACAGCAAAACAACAACAAGCTGTTTATGAAAAATAACAACAAATAACAGAAAAAAACAAGTGGAAACGTTGCAGTCGGACGCAACCGACTGCGGTATACTCGATACCAGTATTAAAAATTTTGATGCCCATCCATGTGGGATGTTAATTGCTTTCTTCATACCAAATTTGGTGACTCTAGCTCGAAGTTTGTATAAAGTGGGGAAAGGGGGGCTGGGGGCGGTATGGGTGGAATTGCATCCAAATTTTTGATGCAGATCTTTGTGGAATGTCAATTGCTATCTTCATAACAAATTTGGTGACTCTAGCTCAAAGTTTGTAAAAGGTGGGGAAAGGGGGGTGGAAGGGGTGCGCGTGGCTCCAAAACTTTGATGCAGTTTTTCGGGAGTCGTTGCAAGCTATCTTCCTGCCAAATTTGGTGGCTCTAGCTCCACAACTCTGGAAGATACACGCATTCCCGTTTTTGACGAAGCGTTGGGGTGGATGGGGGTGGCTAGGGTGGTATTGGTGGGCGTGGCATCCAAACTTTTGATGCAGTTCTTGGGGGGTCATCATCACCTATCTTGGCACCAAATTTGGTGGCTCTAGCTCAAAAACTGTGGGAGATATAGCCATTTCTGATTTCAAAATGCGGGGGGGCTGGGGGCGGAATGGGTGGGCGTGGCTCCAAAATTTTGATGCAGTTTTTTGGGGGTCGTTACCAGCTAGCTTTCTACCAAATTTGGAGGCTCTAGCTCCACAACTCTGATAGATACACGCATTCCCGTTTTTGACGAAGCGTTGGGGTGGATGGGGGCGGCTAGAGCAGTATCGGTGGGCGTGGCATCCAAACTTTTGATGCAGTTTTTGGGGGGTTATCATCACCTATCTTGGCACCAAATTTGGTGGCTCTAGCTCAAAAACTGTGGGAGATATACGCTTTTTTGACTTTAAATTGCGGGGGGGCTGGGGGCGGAATGGGTGGGCGTGGCTCCAAAATTTTGATGCAGTTTTTTGGGGGTTGCTAGTAGCTATCTGCCCACCAAATTTGGTAGTTCTAGCTGTAAGGATGTGCGAAATATGAGGATTTATCGGTTTTGAGTTATCGAATTTATCGATTTGCCAGCCCCCCAGTTATCGTAGAACCCCCATCTTGACACTTTAATTTACTATCCCATAGATAAAGAGAATTGGAAAGTTTCAAGTCTCTAGCTTGAAGGGTGTGGAAAAAAGTTGCGAACATACAGACGGACGGACACCATGACGGACATTGCACAAACCCAATATACTCTTTACCTTCGGTATCGAGTATAAACACTGTTTCTGAAAAATAACAACAAATAACAGAAAAAAAACACTGTTTCTGAAAAACATAATAAATAACAGCAAAACAAGGACAGAACAACCTGTTATTAAAACCACCCTCTATTACGCTCGCTGATCAAGTTTATTGGCTTACTATCATAAATATACTAAAATGAATGAGCATATACTAAAGGAGCTAACAAAAACAAGAAACGCGTTAAAAAGAAAATTTCGAAGTATTAAATTAGGTAAAGCCGCAAATGAATACCAGTTGGAGGAAACATTTAAGCCTATAACAGAACCACTCAAAAAGATTATTAAAGGAAATAGGGAAATTAAGCCATACCCCCGAATCAAAAAGAAGAGAAAGATAAAAGTGTAAATGAGGTGGCAGAGAATGGAAATAATACTAGTGAATTTTATGACGCAATAGATGGGGAAATTGATGAAAAACAGTCAAAACAGTCAGTCCATGATTCGCTTATATCGAGTAAACAAAGCTATACTAACCTCGCTACAGCAGGCAATAAAGATTATAATCAGTCAAGTGTAGTGCATGATGATAGTTTTGATCTCAGTCTAAATGAGTTAGAGCGTGAGGGACAGTAAGATAAAGCGTTTGGACCAAGTAAAAATAAAGGAGAAACTAAATTAGGCAGCTCTAAAATAAACGTAAACAACAAAAGACTTGAACTGGAAACGGGTGAAAAGTGGAATCTTACTCCTGGATTGTATTCCTTAATCTTTTTAAAAAATCCACATGCTTATAACCAATTGGATCTGGATGCATATAAGGAAATCTTGTCTAAAACAAATGCTCACAGAAGAAATCATCAGCCAAATGAAGCACTAAAGGGTAATCGCTCCAAAAAGTATACTGATATAATAAAAAAACTTTTCCCGAAAGTTGTTGAGCCAAGTGCAGTGTCTACACCTTTGAATAGTAAAAAATCTACACATAAAGGCGGAACTCTTAACTAAACTTTCTAACTTTCGTTGGTGACGGTTGTGTTTTTGCGTACTCCCAGTAAATTTTCTGTTTTCTTGTGATTGTGAACGGTGTTTTCATTGGTAACATTTGTAAACATTTAGTAAAGTGATCGCAAGTGTACTTTGTATGTATTTACGTGTATAGTTATAAAATTGCCGGCTTAATATTTGATTTTTAATTTGTGGTCGAACAGCCGCTGCGTTGCCTAAAATTACAGAAAACACACGTACATCCATACATACTTATATTTGCTTTTGTATATTCTGTAATTTCGTCTGCTAACGCCAAGCACTTTGTCTATTTTCTTGCTCTCGCTCTCCAACGTCAGTCCTCCCCGCTCTCGTCCGCTCTTATCAGTCGTTCTTGCAGTTATAACTGCTTACGCGCTCACGCACTCTCGCCTAAGCGCTCTTTAGATCTTTACCGTTTTATCGTGCTCTTTGCATTGATACGTTTTAACTTATACATACCTGCACCCTACCTTTTTTTGCTAAAGCATATTACTTGCATGATGCTTGTCTGTTGCAGTGAAAATTGCAAATTGGTTGGTTCAACCAACCAAGATTTTATTTTGTGTGGTCTATGTGATAACATCATCCACATGAAATGTGTTGGCTTTACAGCCAAAATCAGGGAATGTCTGCTTGCCGACACAGGCCTTAAATGGTATTGTGGGTCTTGCAAAGAGGCGGTGAAAGAGTCTTCGCAATTTATGAGGCAGACTCACGAAGGCTTTAAAGCTATGCATGTTGCTTTTAATAACCTGCAAAAGTCTTTCGAGCAGCTAGAGTCAAATTTCAAAAAAGGCAAAGTGATAACTGAATCCCCGAAGCGTAAAAAGACTTCGGGACCTCATCCAATAACTGTCCCACCTGTCCTGCCCACTAAACCGCTTCTTGTGCCTAGCAATAATCCCCCCATGGGTACTATTGCTAGCTCATTAATTTTATTTAACTCCCCGGCAAGGAATCTTAACAATAACCTTGCCACTAATAACATAATTTGTGATCCTATAAATGAGTCCTCCGGTCCAACAGCTAGTGTGCCTATTGATTCTACTGGCGTTACAATTGGGGCACACAAGCCTCTGGTTGTTGTGCCACTTAATAAATTTGTTTTTGTTTCTAGGCTGGCATCCGATACGTCATCGGATGATGTTGCAGCATATGTAAAAAGTAAAATCGATTCCCCACTTATTGTTGTTGAAAAGTTTAAATTTAAACATGCCAGAAGTATATCTTCTTTCAAGTTGGGTGTACCGCCTGAACTTTTTTCGACAATTTGCTCTGAAAAGTTTTGGCCGCCGCAGCTTGTCGTTAAGGAGTATACGAATAGGCGAATTAATAATAATAATGGTTTAAGGATCAATAGTACACCGCCTGTTAGCCATCCTGTTGCCTCCACCTCGGCGGCAAAAAACTAACTGAAGTAATTAGCTTGGCCTATCAAAATGTTAGAGGCCTTAACACTAAACTGGCTAAATTATATATTAACAGCTTATCTTTTGATTCTCAAATAGTTGCACTCACTGAAACCTGGTTAAAACCTGATATTTCTGATTATTCCATTTTTCCTTCTAAATATAACTTGTACAGATGCGATCGCACTTCCCGCAAGGGGGGTGGTGTTCTCATTGCTGTTGACTCTTGTTTTTCTTCTGAACAGATTCATTCTCATGATCTTCCGGACATAGAGTTTTTATGTGTTAAAATATTACTAAACGGCCGTTCACTTTATGTTACTTGCTCTTATATTCCTCCTGATTCTGATACTAACATTTACTCATCTCATATTAGTGCCCTGCAACTTGTTTCGTCATTGTTGACAGATATGGATAATCTGATAGTGGTTGGTGATTTTAATCTGCCACATGTTGTATGGTCTGTGAATGACACATCTTCGGTGGTAATACCAGTCACTTCTGATGATTTTATCGATGGCCTACTGGAGTTAGGCCTATCGCAAGTTAACAGGGTGCATAACTGTAGTGGTAGAATGTTGGACTTAATATTTGTTTCTTACTCAGATTGCAGTAATGCTAGTAGAATACCCCCTCTAGTGCTTCCGGAAGATACCTACCATCCAACATTAGAACTATCCATCGAAATTCTTAACCCTAGTTCAGTATCTAATAATACTTTAAAAACACGTTGCTTTCGTAAAACTAACTTTACTAAATTAAATTATCTTCTTCAGCATACTAATTGGTCTCGGCTTTATTCTTGTACTGATATAGAAACTGCTATTGCCATATTTTATGGGACCTTGAATTCGCTTTTGGATATTTGTGTTCCCCTCACTTGTTCTTCAAGTGATAATAAACCACCTTGGTTTACGAGGGAACTATCGCAATTGAAAAACGCGAAGACAAGATCATATAAAAAATTTAAAAAATCGGGAACTACCTTAGATTTATCTTCGTATTTAGTAGCAAAATCTAGTTTTCTTTCTGTTAACACATCTTGTTATAATAATTATCTTAATCGTTGTAGACTAAACTTTTCACGTGACCCTAAACAGTTTTATAAATTTGTTAACTCTAAACGTAAGTCTTCTTGCTTACCGTCTTCAGTATACCTTGATAATACAAAAGCAAGTTCTGATCAGGCAGTAGCCGATCTATTTGCTGAGTATTTTCAATCAGTATACTCATCGAGTATGTATAGTAGTAGTAATTCCTATCCTTTTCAAGTTCAAACGTCAAATTGCATATATGTCCCAGTAGTTACTGAGTCTACGCTCCTGAGTGAATTTAACTCTATTAAACCTGGCTACTTGCCTGGTCCTGATGGAGTGCCAGGTTGTATTCTCCGATACTGCGCGGATTCTCTTTGTAAGCCCTTAAATAAATTATTTAACTTGTCTGTTGACTCAACTGTGTTTCCTGATATATGGAAGGAATCCTTTATAATTCCACTCCATAAAAATTCTTCAAAATCAAACGTTAAAAATTATAGGGGTATATCCAAGTTGTCTGCCATACCAAAAGTCTTTGAAAAAATTATATGTTCTCAACTGCAACACGGATGTAGTTCAATTATATCGCCTTACCAACATGGTTTGTTAGGCGTAGATCTACTACCACTAACCTTCTTGAATTCACTTCGCTTGTTATCAAAGGGTTTCAGGAAAAAATGCAAACTGACGTTGTTTACACCGATTTTAGTAAGGCATTTGATTCTGTTAGTCATTCTCTGTTGCTTAAAAAATTAAATATTATTGGATTTCCATCAAAACTCGTATTGTGGCTTTCGGAGTACTTGTGTGGTCGAACACAAAAAGTAGTTTTTAAATCGTCGGTATCTAAACCTATTTTTGTTACCTCTGGTGTTCCCCAGGGTAGTCACCTTGGACCTTTGCTATTTAATCTGTTTATTAACGATCTTCCAGCTGTTATTACTAACTCCTATGTATATATGTTTGCTGATGATGTGAAGCTATGTTTCACATATAATGACGCTTCCCTGTGTAATTTACTACAGTCGGATTTGGGTGCATTGTCGGCCTGGTGTCGTTTTAACTTACTCAATTTAAATTGTTCTAAATGTAAAGTCATGTCTTTTTGTAGAAGTACCCCTCATACTGCTCACTACTTGCTTGATGCTTCACCACTTGACCGCGTGTTTGAAATTAAAGATTTAGGCATTATTCTTGATCCTAAATTAAAGTTTGACGCTCATATTTCGTATATGGTCAATAAGGCCATTAATGTCCTTGGCTTCATCAAGCGGTGGTCGAAAGAGTTTAATGATCCCTACACCACTAAAACGCTTTATACATCCCTAGTACGTCCAATCCTGGAGTATGGATCTTGTGTGTGGTCCCCACAATACTCGATTCACCAGGATAGAATTGAATCTGTGCAGAAGAAATTTCTTCTTTTTGCCCTTAGAAGTTTTAACTGGGTTCCTGGAGTTGACTTACCCCCGTATTCAAGTAGACTCCTTTTAATAAATCTTCCCTCCCTGTTAAACCGTAGAACTATGCATGGAGTATTATTTATTACTAACCTACTTAATGGTGAAATCGACTCATCAGTTCTTTTGAGTCGAATTAAATTTAATGTCCCAATTAGATCTTCACGTAACTTTTTACCCCTTAGCCTTGATCGTTGCTTCAGCAACTATTTAATTCATGAACCATTTCGTGTTATATGTTCTGACTATAACAAACTTTATTCTCTTGTCTCCTTGGAGGCCTCAACTCCAGTACTAAAAAGATCGATCCTTTTGCTTTATCTAATCGTAACCACTAATTACTAATCTAACGCTGGTCTGATTGGGTTTTTCTGGGTTTTTCCCAATCCTTGCAACAAATGTTGGACTACTCAATTTTTTTATTGAATTTCCCAGAGCTTTAACGTTAACTTTTAATTATATTTTCAGATTTATATATTATTCTATATTTTACTTAATTTAATTATTTTAACTATTTTTAATTTAAATTAAATTTGATTCATTTTAATGTCAGCTGCTCTTAGCTGACTATAAATAAATAAATAAAAAAAAAAAAAAAATAAAATACTCAACAAGCATAAACCAAATTATGTATACTGGGATAATCCTAATGAAATTGTAAATAGACTTAAGCTTTTGATCGCTTCACAGGCAGCTGGTAACAGTAGTCATAATAATGAAATTGTATCGATAGTTGAAGAGTTGCGAGAAGCAAACATAATTTTTTAATAAATATGATAAACACTCATTAAATATTCTTATTATTAATATGTCTCTTGACAAGTTTGGTCATTTCTCGAACGACAAAGAACGCTCGGCGAAGTTGAAAAGGGGGATTGAAGCTGTGAGTGGGATTCATATTGATGAGGATGGTAACCTAAACGCCCAAAACAAACGCATTAAAAATTCAATCAGCCCCATAAATAACGATGATTTGGTAATCAAAGAATATGTTGATATTAAAGTATTTCAATTAAAAAAAAGTCAAACGGCTTATATTACTCAATTAGTCGAACATAGAAATAATAAGTTAAGGGATATGGAAAGCAAAATGAATGAAATAACTAACGAAGTAACTAAGTTATTAGATGATGTTAACAAAGTTAGCAATGAAATCATTTCAAGAATAAACAGTAATAATGAGTTTGTAAGCAAGCAGTTACATCAAGAAAAAAACCAATTGTGAAATCAGATCGCTGTTAAGTCAATATGAGTCTAGATAAGCGATAGGAAGCATTTGGAGTATTTACACAGAAATGGAAAAAGATTAGTGGGTTTTATCGTTGATGAGGATGGAAATTTAAATATACAGAAAAAACGACTCATATGTTGTATACAACCGCAGGAGGCGAATGACTTGGTTATAAAAGAATACGTTGGTCGAGTATTAATTCTAGTGAAAATGATATAGAGCACACCATCTCATTATTATTAATAAGAGAGAGAAGCCAAAAAATTGATTTATTTCAAGAGAACTTAAACAATACTATAAAGAGTATCGAAATTTGAAAGAAATACTTGATAAATATTTTACATTTGTAATTGGCTGTTTTGAGAATCCTACCATTTTAAAAATAAATATTAACAGCGGATGAGGTGCCTGTACCCCTACGTAACAAAAACGAAAGAAAAATATTACTAAATAAATAAAAATGATATATAAGTAAATGCAATTTATCAAAACCCGTTAAATGCTGATTGACCCCCACCACTGTTGGTTATATCTCATGTGATTATTACTATATCAAGAAACATGGGACTTAAATCGTGGAAGTGTATATGGATAGTATGGATTACGATACTGATGGAGAAGGCACCTATGGTGAAAAAGATGTGTTTCTCAAAATTTTTCTCTCGACACAATAAAAAAAGACATCGTCAGCAAAAATATTGTACTACGTTATAAAGGAAATAAATAAATAAAAAAAATTGGGTAGCTTACTATAAGGCGGATGAGGAATGCAGATATTTTGATAGTTTTGGAAATTTGCCACCCCCTATAGAACTTATAAGATATTTGGGCGAGAACATTCAATACAATTATAATCAAGTACAACAATTTGGTACTTTTAACTGCGGTCACTTATGTCTTAAGTTTTTAATGCTCACTTCAAAATCTTTTTTAAAATAATTAAAATAAATACTTTACATTTAAATAAAGAAGAAAAAAAAATGTATCATTTTTAAGTATATATATATAAATATTGTCTTTAAACTATCTCAGTTTGTTTGGAGTATCTGATTAGTTCACATATAGCAAGCCCACTGTTTCTTGAAAACCAAAAACATAACAAATAACAACAATTAACTGAAAAAAAAACACTGTTTCTGAAGAACATAAAAATAACAGGAAAACAACAACAAGCTGTTTATGAAAAATAACAACAAATAACAGAAAAAATAAAGAGAATTGGAAAGTTTCAAGTCCCTAGCTTGAAGGGTGTGGAAAAAACTTGCACACATACGGACGGACAGACGGACAGACACCATGACGGACAATGCACAAAACCAATACACTCTTTACCTTCGGTATCGAGTATACAAACACTGTTTCTGAAAAATAACAACAAATAACAGAAAAAAACACTGTTTCTGAAAAACATAAAAAATAACAGCAAAACAACAACAAGCTGTTTATGAAAAATAACAACAAATAACAGAAAAAAAAACACTGTTTCTGAAAAACATAAAAAATAACAGCAAAACAAGGACAGAACAACCTGTTATTAAAACCACCCTCTATTACGCTCGCTGATCAAGTTTATTGGCTTACTATCATAAATATACTAAAATGAATGAGCATATACTAAAGGAGCTAACAAAAACAAGAAACGCGTTAAAAAGAAAATTTCGAAGTATTAAATTAGGTAAAGCCGCAAATGAATACCAGTTGGAGGAAACATTTAAGCCTATAACAGAACCACTCAAAAAGATTATTAAAGGAAATAGGGAAATTAAGCCATACCCCCGAATCAAAAAAGAAGAGAAAGATAAAAGTGTAAATGAGGTGGCAGAGAATGGAAATAATACTAGTGAATTTTATGACGCAATAGATGGGGAAATTGATGAAAAACAGTCAATCCATGATTCGCTTATATCGAGTAAACAAAGCTATACTAACCTCGCTACAGCAGGCAATAAAGATTATAATCAGTCAAGTGTAGTACATGATGATAGTTTTGATCTCAGTCTAAATGAGTTAGAGCGTGAGGGACAGTTAGATAAAGCGTTTGGACCAAGTAAAATAAAGGAGAAACTAAATTAGGCAGCTCTAAAATAAACGTAAACAACAAAAGACTTGAACTGGAAACGGGTGAAAAGTGGAATCTTACTCCTGGATTGTATTCTTTAATCTTTTAAAAATCCCATGCTTAACCATGGATCTGGATGCATAAGGAATCTTGTCAAAAACAAATGCTCACAGAAGAAATCATCAGCCAAATGAAGCACTAAAGGGTAATCGCTCCAAAAAGTATACTGATATAATAAAAAAAACTTTTCCCGAAAGTTGTTGAGCCAAGTGCAGTGTCTACACCTTTGAATAGTAAAAAATCTACACATAAAGGCGGAACTCTTATGATACTCAACAAGCATAAACCAAATTATGTATACTGGGATAATCCTAATGAAATTGTAAATAGACTTAAGCTTTTGATCGCTTCACAGGCAGCTGGTAACAGTAGTCATAATAATGAAATTGTATCGATAATTGAAGAGTTGCGAGAAGCAAACATAATTTTTTAATAAATATGATATACACTCATTAAATATTCTTATTATTAATATGTCTCTTGACAAGTTTGGTCATTTCTCGAACGATAAAGAACGCTCGGAGAAGTTGAAAAGGGGGATTGAAGCTGTGAGTGGGATTCATATTGATGAGGATGGTAACCTAAATGCCCAAAACAAACGCATTAAAAATTCAATCAGCCCCATAAATAACGATGATTTGGTAATCAAAGAATATGTTGATATTAAAGTATTTGAATTAAAAAAAAGTCAAACGGCTTATATTACTCAATTAGTCGAACAAAGAAATAATAAGTTAAAGGATATGGAAAGCAAAATGAATGAAATAACTAACGAAGTAACTAAGTTATTAGATGATGTTAACAAAGTTAGCAATGAAATCATTTCAAGAATAAACAGTAATAATGAGTTTGTAAGCAAGCAGTTACATCAAGAAAAAAACCAATTGTGAAATCAGATCGCTGTTAAGTCAATATGAGTCTAGATAAGCGATAGGAAGCATTTGGAGTATTTACACAGAAATGGAAAAAGATTAGTGGGTTTTATCGTTGATGAGGATGGAAATTTAAATATACAGAAAAAACGAATCATATGTTGTATACAACCGCAGGAGGCGAATGACTTGGTTATAAAAGAATACGTTGATCGAGTATTAATTCTAGTGAAAAATGATATAGAGCACACCATCTCATTATTATTAATAAGAGAGAGAAGCCAAAAATTGATTTATTTCAAGAGAACTTAAACAATACTATAAAGAGTATCGAAAATTTGAAAGAAATACTTGATAAATATTTTACATTTGTAATTGGCTGTTTTGAGAATCCTACCATTTTAAAAATAAATATTAACAGCGGATGAGGTGCCTGTACCCCTACGTAACAAAAACGAAAGAAAAATATTACTAAATAAATAAAAATGATATATAAGTAAATGCAATTTATCAAAACCCGTTAAATGCTGATTGACCCCCACCACTGTTGGTTATATCTCATGTGATTATTACTATATCAAGAAACATGGGACTTAAATCGTGGAAGTGTATATGGATAGTATGGATTACGATACTGATGGAGAAGGCACCTATGGTGAAAAAGATGTGTTTCTCAAAATTTTCTCTCGACACAATAAAAAAGACTCGTCAGCAAAATATTGTACTACGTTATAAGGAAATAATAAATAAAAAAAAAAAATAAACCAACAGACGTGCTACATCCAAATGAGCAAACGGAATTAGTGAAGAATACATGCTCTGCACGTAAAAACTTAAGCGAAGAAGAGTTGTATGAAGGGAATCGATGATCATTGGCAGGCAGACTTAGTAGAAATGGAAAGTACTCCTCATCTAATAAGGATATCGATTCTATTGACAATCTTGATACGTTTTCCAAATATGCTGGGGAGTAGCATTGAAGTCAAAATCTGGAAAAGAAGTTACACAAGCGTTCGCGGGCATTTTTAAAGGGAATAGAATTCCTAAGAATTTACAAACGGATGATGGAAAAGAATTTTTAATACTGATTTTAAAAACTTGTGTAAAAAACATAACATTAATCATTACTCAAGCTATAGTGTACTTAAGGCATCGATTGTTGAGCGTTTTAATAGAACTTTAAAGGAAATGATGTGGAGAGAGTTTAGCTTCAATGGAACATATAATTGGATCGAAATGTATAAGCGGTTGATTAAAGAGTACAATAATCAATATCATAGAACAATTAAAATGCCACCTATAAAAGTGAATTCCTTAAATGAACAGATGTTATTAAATACTGTTTACAGTCACTTAAAAATATTTGGTGGTAGCAAATTCAAAGTAAATGACTATGTGCGTATAAGTAAACATAAACATTTATTTGAGAAAGGGTATACCCCAAACTGGACAAGTGAAATTTTTCAAGTTAAAAAAATACAAAATACATACCCTACTACATACATATTGAAAGACTATGAGGGTATCGAAGTGAAAGGCGGTTTTTATAAAGAGGAACTATCAAAAACAAAGTTTCCGCACACTTACCTAGTTGAGAAAATAATAGAAAAACGAAAAGGGCAGGTACTCGTTAAATGGTTAGGGTTCCCGAATGCGCACAACTCTTGGATAGATAAAAATGACGTTCTTTGAAGCAGCAGGTATTGGTCGCATCACTCCATTGAAAGCAACAGGTTTTTGGGTGCGTCACTCTATTGGTTGCTTCAGTTATTGGGCGCGTCACTCTTTTGTGACACTTTCCTATTTTAAATGTGGGCAGGATAATTGATACCTGTATTGATACCTGTATTGCGCATGTGCATGTGTGTGTGTGTTTGTGTGTGTGTGCTGCTGATGGGTATAAAAAGGCAGTGCAGAGCATAGCTCAATCATACAAAGTCAACAAGGTCATCAAAAGAAGCATCATGCCGAAAGTTAGCAAGACGTTCAAGAAGCAGCAGCAGCAGCAAAAGAACACCATGCTGAGTTGGCTGAAGCCGGCAGTGGAGCTGGTGGGAGGACAGGAGGAAGAAAAGATGCCGGCGCCTATCGAGGTATACGATCCGGTTAACCAGGGAATAACCTGGAGACGCCGCCGCCGGTTTCCCGGAATGGCCCAGTGGGTCATTAGACTCACATCCCCTGCTCCTTTCGATGCACCCTATAGGAGACCACCAAGGACACCAGCACCCGAGCAGAGAATCTGGGCTCCAAGAGAGCCAACCCCATCGCCCTATTGGGAGTCAAGTGTGGGCACACCGGAGGAACTGTTCCCAGAAGTGAGCTCAAGCTTTAGGAGCTCGCTGGATAGTATCTTAAACGATCTGGATAATCCCTAGAATTTTTTTTTACACTGAATTTTAATTATTTTTTAAAAAACTTTTTTTTTATATATATATATATATATATACATACATATACATACACATATACAAATAAAAATAAAATATGCTTTTATACTGAATTTCAAATGTTTTTTTTTTCTTTTTTTCAAAAATTTATTTTTATTTACAGGTTTTTTTACAGGTTTTGCACAAGTTTTTTATATTATTATTATTAACAGGCTTATTTATATTATTATTACTTAAAGATAATTAGTTATTCGTTATTTTTAAATAAAGAAGAAAGATATTAAACTATAAACTATAAACTATACTCTGGTACCGATGAACTAGTGAGATGGTTCTGAGGTGGGCAAGCTGAGGCCACCGGACGGGTCGCAGGTTGCGGATAGCGCAAGGCCTCTAGTAGAGGTTAGCTGCGAATAGCGACTTGTCGTGAATAAGCAGTCCCGGACAACAGCGGGTACCACACCGTTGTGTGGGACCGACAAGGCGCTTGTCTGACCGCCTTCTTAACATAGTCTTACACACACCCTTCTCCTACACATGATTTCCTACCCAACTCCTACCCCCTACATCTCACAACGGGCAGTGGTGACGTCCTAGGGCAAGGGTGCCATTTCACCCCCCTAAGCCAGAGTGTTATGTGGTCCGTGCTCATTGGCTGGTTTGCAGTCAGGGGTAACCGACTGTATTTGTACGGAGCCTCACCGATACCTGGCCGCCTCGGTGAGTATACCTGGCCCCGGCGTGTTAGTGGGGGCTATGACACGCCGGTACTACTTTCCCCTACACTCGTGGGATTTATATGGATAACAATAAATTTTTAAAAAACATGCGGGGCTTAACCGCAACCCAGGCAGCAGAGCGGATGGAAGAGGTGGCTCTGGACAAAGGCGGCAAGCTGACGCCGCGCGGGGGCCAGTCCCCCAAAAGCACGGCCAAGCAGGCCGCTAAACGGACGGACGTAGGGGGTGGGTCTGCAGTGCCCGGCACTGCGCCGGCGGCTGCCCTGCGGGCTAATGCAGCAAGCGGGGGAGACGCCGCAACACCCTCTTCTGTTCCACAGAAGAGGCTGCACAAGAAGCCGCCTCTACCGGCACCGGGTCAGCCTGGCGGCTCTGGCGACCCGCTAAGGCAAGGCCTCAGCGGAGCCGGTCGCAAATGGTACCTCCGGTACCTCGAGCGTGGCTTGAAGCCGGAAGAGGCTCGCAAGAGAGCGCTGGAGCATCGGGCCCCGACCGTATCTCCAGCTGGGCGTATCGACGGTCAGGCCGTGGCTGGGAAGAAGCGACCTCTTCAGCACACGTCGCCTGCTGAAATCCCCATCGACCCCAAGAGACCGAAAGGTAGAGGCAACGCAACTCCGGAGGGCCAAGGCACCTCAAGCGGTTCTAAGCGACCGAAGGCGGCCACGTATGCCAGTGTAGCTAAGGGCACGAACCTTGCTATACTGGCTCGTGAATTCCCGAGGAAGCGGCTGACCAAGGAGGAGTTGTCGGCGGTGGAGTCAGCCCTGGTAGAGGAGATGAGGAAGGGCTGGACCGCCAGCCTCAACTTTAATGGCATCTTATTCCGGGATGGTCTGGTCCTAGTGGACTGTCTGGACGAGGATGCCAGGAAGTGGCTGGAGCTGAAGGTGCCCAGCATCAGTGCCGCAGTGGGTGTGGAACTCCGCACATGCCCGCAAGGTGAGATACCTGAGACCAACATCGTCACGGTGTACCTGCCACGCACGGCTGGTGAGACGGTGGAGAAGTCACTTGGACTGCTCATTGAGCAGAATAAGGGTCTTCTCACCGAGACGTGGCGCATTCTCAGGCGCCTGGAAACCAAGGGCGGAAAGGTGCTGACCTTTGGTTTGGAGGATGAAGCTCTGTCACTCCTCAGTAATAGGGGAATGATGGTGAGTTTCCGATTTGGTCAGCTGAGGTGCAGGCTGCACAAAAAGCAAGCCGCGAAAGAGACGGCTGTGAAGGTGCAAGCAGACGTTGTGCCTGGCACTTCTTCTGCTGCAGCACCCTCCGATGAGGCAGCCGAAGCAGAAGCGATTGCAGCCTGGGAAGCCGAGCTGGACTCGGACTTGTCACGGTTACACGTGCGCAGCGAAGTAGGCTCGGGGAGCGATGAGAAGCCGTCCGATGATGAGCAGACACCCACCGGGACGCTGTCAGAGGCATATCTGACGCTCTCGGAAGGGGAACCTGAGCTCTAAGGATGTTGGCCACCAGCGTGGCACAGATCAACCTGCATCACGCGAGGGCAGCTTCGGCTGTCATCAGCAGGTTGATCTCCAGGTCTGACCTGGGGCTGGTGCTCATCCAGGAGCCATGGGTCGTCAGAGGTAGGATCTGCGGCCTTGATCAAGTAAGTTCGCAACTAGTTGTAGATATTAGGGAGACATCGCCAAGAGCATGCATCTTGGTCCGAAAGAACACTAACTTTCTTTGTCTCTCCAAATTTCTCAGCAGGGACCTCGTAGCAGTGCTAATCACTGGCGTGTTCGGGAGTATGGTGGTGGCGTCAGCCTACTTCCCGGGTGATAATGCGGAAGCCCCCCCAACAGAGGTTCAGGATCTGGTGGCACACTGCAGCAGCAATAGACTCCCATTGCTGCTGGGATGCGACGCAAACGCGCATAGCGTAGCGTGGGGCAGCACGGACAACAACAGTAGAGGTGAGTGCTTGCTTGACTATCTTGTAGCTAATGACCTTATGGTGTTCAATATGGGGGCTGAACCCACTTTTATCACCAAAAATAGAGCCGAAGTACTTGATATTACTTTCGGCAATGGGGGTGCCTCTGGGCTGGTTAATAACTGGAGGGTCTCAACAGAACCGTCAATGTCGGATCATAGGATCATCCTCTTCGACATTAGTAGTAATTTCAGGATTAGTAAAGTCATCAGGAATCCCCGGCGGACTGACTGGCCGCTCTACCAGTCACACCTGGGGTTAAATCTGAGCAGACTAAACCATAGTAGGAGGGTCTCTTCTCAGGAAGAGCTAGAGCAACTCTCGACAGAGGTTGGCGAGACGATTATGCATGCCTATCATGCAAGTTGTCCAACCAACTCCATAGAGTCCAACAGGGATAACCCTTGGTGGAATAAAAAGCTTGGGATGCTTCGAGCAGAGGTCAGGAGGTTGTTTAATACAGCCAAAAAGAATAGTGACAGATGGGACTTATACACCAAGAAACTAACAGAGTATAATAAAGAAATCCGGTACAGCAAACGTGCCCATTTCCGGAGATTTTGCTCCAACCTAGAGCAGGCCACACCTGCTGTGAGAGTCTTTAAGTCGATCTCGAAAGGCAAAGTGTTGTCCGAACTCTGCTTAAAGAGGCCAGATGGTTCCTTCACGGAAAATGAGGTGGAAAAGGCAGAACTTCTCCTGCAAACTCACTTTCCACTTTGTAAAACCATCACCAACACCGACAGCTGTTACGAAACGGTTCCCATCAGGAGACCGGACTGGAGCCTGGCTGCAGCCATAGTAACAGAGCAAAGAATAAGATGGGCCATTGGTACGCTTAGTCCGTACAAGGCCCCAGGTACGGACGGTATCCTCCCCGTCCATCTACAGAAAGGGATGGAACAGCTTATGGTGTTCCTCATCCGTATTTTCCGGGGTAGCCTAGCTATGGGCTACATACCTAGGGCATGGAGGACGGCCAGGGTGATCTTTATCCCGAAAGTGGGGAAAAAGGACCCCTTTCACCCCAAATCTTTCAGGCCGATCAGCCTGACATCCTTCTTGTTAAAAACCCTTGAAAAGATAGTTGAAAATCACATCAGGATCTCGTACCTAGTGTCCAGTCCCCTGCATGATCATCAACATGCCTACAGAGAAGGAAAGTCGACAGAATCGGCTCTCCTTGACCTAGTAAACAGTCTTCAATGCTCAGTGAAGGCCAAAGACGTTGCTCTCTGTGCTTTCATGGACATAGAGGGCGCTTTTGATAACACAGCACATGATGTTGTGGTTAGGGCGCTTCAGGGAAAAGGGGTTGAGCCAGGACTTACTCTCTGGCTAGGCAAGCTCCTTGACACTAGAATAGCGGAAGTCACTGTCAACAATTTGACGGTCAGGGCCCAAACCACCAGAGGCTGTCCACAGGGGGGTGTCCTATCACCTCTCCTCTGGAGTCTCGTGGTGGACGAGCTACTAGTCAAACTTACAGTTAATGGTTTTGAATGCCAAGGCTACGCTGATGACATTACCATTGTCTGTAAAGGCAACTTCGAGAACACGCTTTGTGATAGAATAACTCTGGGTCTTAAACTTTGCTTGGACTGGTGCAAAGATGTGGGGCTGAATATCAATCCAGCAAAAACCACAATCGTCGCTTTCACCAATCGTTACAAGTTAAAGTCCATAAGACCCATATCCATTGGGGGTACGATAGTTCCACTCTCTACGGAGATAAAGTATCTGGGGGTAATCTTAGACAAGAGACTACTGTGGAAAAAGCATATTGAGCATGCGGTACGCAAGGCTACAATAGCCCTAATGTGTTGTAGGTCTCTCGCAGGGAAAAACTGGGGTGTGTCCCCAAAAATCCTTCTGTGGATGTACACAGCAATGGTGAGGCCCATAGTCAGCTACGGCGCTGTGGTATGGGCGGGACGTGTTGACCTGGATGTCACTAAACGGCAGCTGGGCAAACTCCAGAGACTTGCCTGCACGTGCATCTCGGGCGCAATGCGTACCTGCCCGTCCTCAGCACTGGACGTACTGCTAGGACTTCCGCCTTTGCATGTCTACATCAAACACAGTGCGCACAGATCTATTATAAGATTGACAGGAGCGAACGCAATCACCTCTGTCACTAGTGCAACTGGCACACTGCTGGCCTTTCCGCAAGATGCGCAGATGGGCCTTTTTAGTTTTGAGAAGCTCTTTAGAACGGAGCTTAGCAATAAAGCAGAATGGACTAGTCTGTCGACCACCTATAATGTGAAACCACATGCTATTAGATGGTACACAGACGGATCATTAACGGATGAGGGTGCTGGAGCTGGAGTCTGCGGACCCCGACTCAAGTATCATGAGCCCCTGGGCAAATTCGCCAGCATTTTCCAAGCGGAAGTGCACGCGATTGAAAGATGTGCAACCTTTAACTTCGAGAGGGGATACGTTCATAGAGACATAGCCATTTTCTCAGACAGCCAGGCAGCGATAAAAGCACTTAGTGCTTATAAAATCGTCTCCAAACTGGTTTGGCAGTGTATTGAAGCGCTCAATAGGTTGGGCAGTAGAAACAAAGTCACCATATATTGGGTACCGGGACATGCGGGTGTTCCCGGTAATGAGGTCGCCGATAGTTTGGCCAGGAGAGGAGCTAGCACTCCTTTCCAGGGCCCTGAACCTTTCTGTGGGCTAGGACCAGGGTTTATCAGTCAGAGCAGTCGCATCGATCTGCTCAACGCATGCGAGGACGCTTGGCGGGTTTCACATGGGGCACGACAGAGCAAGCGACTGCTAGGCAGTTACAACAAGAAGAGAACTGAGGACTGTCTGAAGCTGAGCAAAAGATCTCTTCGTATAGTCACGGGTTTCTTGACCGGGCACTGCAGACTGCGCAAGCATCTGCATAATCTCAGGTTAGGGGAAAACAGTCTTTGCAGACTGTGTCTGGAAGGGGATGAGACTCCAGAGCACCTGCTTGAGGAGTGTCCCGCCATCAGCCGACTGAGGCTCTCTCTTCTGGGGAGCCTCTTTCTGTCTACAGAGAAAATGAGGGCTCTCAGACCATGCCACATCGTCGCGTTCCTGCGATCGATCGGGCTGTTTGAGGAGCTGTAACTCACAAACAGTAAGAGGGCACAATAGATCCTAGTGGTCGCAGTGCATGATCCTCATTCCAATAATAAATAATAAATAAATAACACCAATATGTTTTTTTATTTTGTTTCGATATTTTTTTTTTTTTTTTTTTTTTATTTACAGATTTTGTACAAGTTTTTTACAGGCTATTTACAGGTTTTACCAATTTTGTATTATTTACAGGTTTTACAGGCTTTTTATAGGTTTTTTTTATGTTATTATTACTTACAGTTTATTTTTACTATTGTATTTTTTTTTTTATTCATAATCAAGGTACAAGTGTTTTTTTTTTTCTTGTTCTTATTTTTTCTTTCTTTATTTTTTATTTATTTTTCATTAAACAATATGAAGCTATTCATATATGGGGGAATCAATTTTATAATGACCCCAGGCATAGGTATTTATACCGTCAGACCTTATTTTTCTTTTGTCGTCATTAGAGCTTAAAGTAGTTTTTTTTATCTTATGTGTATACAAGTTGTGGATCTTAGATCTAAACAACATCATTTCATCATTGAAAATCTTATTATCAAAAAGGCATTCTTTATAACTATTTATAGTAAGCTTATCTAATGCAGACTTCTTTACACCCTTTGATTTTTTAACACAGCCACCCCCCTCAAGAGACAATGAATAAATTTTCGCTCTGAGACCAACAAACTCTAGCATTCGTTTGCCACAGTTCTCATCCTTCATCATACCCAAGACTTTTTTATTGCACCTCTTTATCCCATATAACTTTGCTAGCTCCTCAGGGTACTCGGACGTATCAAACTTCATTTCTACATCTTCAGCTATATCTGCGTAAAAGTCTTTAGTCTGTATTGAATATATGAACGAGTCTGTATCCATATTATTCAATGTGACTTTTTCTTGGAATTTAGGTTTAATATAATCATAATGGAAGTCATACATCTGCCATTTGGATAGCTCTAAAACTGTAAGCCCTAAGTACATTGGCTTTTCACAAACATTATGGAGCCGCTTCATCTGAATAGCATACATTTCTTCAGCAAACTGCGCAGAGCTGTGAAAACTAGTCTTTGCAATAAGCGAACGTGCACCTAATCGATTGCATGATGTGGTTTCCCACGAAGTGACAATCTTAACATCTTTACGTTTTTCAACGTTCTCCATTGTCTTCCCATAGACTGCGTTGTTTAAGAGTTTAAAAAAGTATTTTTCAAAATTATTTTTCGCTACAGTTCTATGGGAAGTGTTAAGATCAATATATTATTTATATTTTAGCCAAGGAGCCTGTTTAAATTGTAAAACTCGATGTATTTTCGACAATGTTAAACCATTACGTAAACTTTGCTGAAGGTTTTTGTAATGTATCGGGTATTTAGTTTTTGACCTAAGGTCAGCAACATGTTTACACACCTTTGCTTCTGGTGTGGGTTTTTGGTTCAGCGGACAAAATGGAAGATCATTATGATAATCATGTAATGTATCTGGATATAAAAGGTCTACTTCTAAAATATAACCGCATTCAGAAGTTTCCTCTATTTGAGCAACATTTAATACAGCAATCTCATCGTCACTCATCCATTGAAAACCAGTGTATGGAAGACTTTGAGACATTGCCCAGCCATACAAATTATTGGCATCCAGATACATTACATATTCAGATGGTTTGCTTGCGTCATACGCATCCATATACATGTGGTTGGCTTTGGAGTACCGTTTACAGCACTGAACCAAACCACCCCTAATACCATTCTGAATAAATCTATACATATCAATATCAGTAAGCAGATCTAACTCTACTTCGGTTGTTTTCAGCATAGCATCCCATGATAGACCAGGTGTGGTATATTAATGGGCAGGATCAAGAGAATAAATTTTCTTACATACTGCGCGAAAATTTTGAAAAACGTCAGTCCATAAAAGAACATCTGTTTTGAGATAGAGCTCCATATATTCTTTTAATGTCTGACAGTTGAAAACTTTCCATACATGCTGTGCATGTAAATAGTCCTCAGGTGAACATTCTTTATTAGTTAAACTATTAAAGAACTTCTCCCTTGGAGGCAGACAGGTTTCAGCTAGTCGGCTTTCTGAGTCCAAAAACTCATATGGAAAGACTCCCTTTCTACGCAATAAATTAAACTCCTCCTCACAGGGATAAAAACGCTTAACGCTCTCAAAACATTCAGTACTCAGATTGCTACTTAAAGCATCTAAGCTGGTTGCCATAAAGCGAAACGTATCCAAAAATCTTATTTCTAAATTTTTGTCATGGGACGCTATGTATGTTAATTTGGAGAGTGATATATACAACTCCTTATTTATTGGGAGTACTTTTATATCACCCTCCACTTTGTTAAGTTCCCTAACGAAAAGATGGGAGTCATACCGCGAAAAATTGTGAAAGAAAACGGGGACAAAAGGTGCAATTTGAAAATTAATATTGCAAACATTATGGGCTGGACCCCTGTACTGGCCCGTTAAATGACAATGGTCACGCACTCGGTCGGTCCCCAGAATTTTCTTGCAGATATGGCAATTAACTGCTTTTCGAAAACTGGTTTCCTCCTCTGCACTCATTGTCATTGGTTTAATATTAGAAAGGTAGGTCGTGTAAATTTCACTTACATCTCTAATGAGAGATATGACAAATTTGACACCTGCATCCTTAACAGTCTCTAAAACAAACTTATCTAAGGATGAGTCAAAGGAGCACTTAATATAGTACGAGAATGCTATAGGCACATGCAATGATGTAGCTGTAACATTCTCGCTCACTTTCGAATTGAGGGGGGTTAAAATGCATTCGAAGTCTGCATACACTACAAATGGAACATCTAAACTACGATTAAAATTCTTCAATTTTAGACCCCTTTTACACGATGAAGTTTTTGCGTCTGAAGCATTCGTTTGTAGGCAAAGGGTGTAGAGGGGTTACAGCTGCAAGCAATGCTTCACGACTTGTGAAGCAATGATTTATTTTTCTCATTTTGCTTTGCCTTATTCCGATTGCATGTAAACACAGAGTTGCACAGTGTTTGATGTGAATAATAAAGTTATCGATACGAAATATCGCACAAGCAAATATTAGCGCCAATAGTAAATACATTGTTTTGGTTAAGAAATTATTAGTAGAAATGTTCACTGAATCCATTTTATTTACTTGTTACTTCTTAAATCAATTAAATGTTAACAAATAAAACAGTCGATGGCAAAGATATATGTTTATCGACTCTTTGTGGCGGAGGCTTCAAAAGATGTGGTAATGCGATGTGGTGGTTTTCGTTTATGTACTATGTATAGTAGCGTTTATTGTGGATTTTTCAGATGTGTTTGTATGATGTTCACTCTTGTATCGTGATTGTAGGATGTGGTTAATTATAATATATGTTTCACGTAATTGTATGTAATAAGCGGATAGGCTTCTTGTATGTAGGACAATCATATATATAATGAAATTACGCTATAACTTAGACTTAAACTGTACGTGGCTCTGTTAATTAACATGATGAGAGCGACTGGATTACATACAGTTATAGTGTAAAATACTTGTATTGGAAAGGCAAAAATCATGGTTCTGAGCAAATTACATATCTTGAACAATTTAAGAACCCCATGATTTCTGCCATAAACATCCTCCCCCCCTTGCAATATATTGCAAATGGGATCACTGGGCACAGGTCCCGGACAGAATCCAGCCGAAAACGGAATTCTGGGCCATTGGTAGACCGTTGGCGCTTGGGACGACACCGTTCAGCATGACGTGAGGATACACGTCAGCTCCGAGCGCCAAGAAAATCTTCGAGGGATGTTTCCAACGACCGTTGGCCAGAACTTTGCTTCTGAATTGATCAGCATCCGTGGAGATGGTGCGCAATGGGGTGTGGCACTCAAGCTTGGGGTCGAGGTGGAGCAGGATCTCCCGGTTGAATTCTGTCACTGGTGATCGAAGGATCACCGTGCAGACACCCTCCGCACCCACACGGGTGACGGATAGCCCGAAGGCCGTTGCCAAAGATGTGGCGATGCGGCTGGTGGGGCTGCACGGGTCGATCAGGACGCGAATGTCGAACCGTTTCTCTCCGATATCAAGCTTCACTAGGGCCGTCGACAGAATCACTGCATTATGCTGCAACAGTGTGGCCAGCGATGTGTGGATAGGATGGGGGGTAGATGTTTGCGGAGGGCCGGTTGGAGATCGTGGGCCATGCGTAGATGATCGAGCGCCAGCGTTGCGCTCTTGCCTCCTGGATGGTCGGACGTCCTTGAAATGGAGTAGAGTGTGATGGTCCTTGTCGCAGACCTTGCATTTTCCCGCGCTGCGGCAGGACTGCCCAGAATGCTGATGAGCCAGGCAATTTGGGCAGTATTTGTTGACAAGCACCGCACGGAGGCGCTTCTCGGCCGTGAACCGCATGAAGCGCTGGCACTTTCTTAATGTATGCACTCCTCTGCATATCCTACACCGGAAGGAATTGGTGCCGTTGGGACGGTCGTGGTGCGTTGATCTACGGGATGGCATTTTTTTGCTATAAAAAAATAGGAACGGTGTAAGTAATTGCGTAGATTGAGTATTGACAGATAACACGGAGTACATTGGACAGCACAGGAGAATTGATCTTAATAGGACGAATTGTCAATTTTGTGAATTTTTGGAGGCAGATGGTTCAGGAATGTTATCTTCGATTGGAAGTAGGATAAGCTTCGTAATGGGCCTACGGATGGTGCCACGAGCTGTGAGCACATCTA
The DNA here is from genome assembly GCA_030179655.1 of Scaptomyza flava. Classification (NCBI taxonomy): domain Eukaryota; kingdom Metazoa; phylum Arthropoda; class Insecta; order Diptera; family Drosophilidae; genus Scaptomyza; species Scaptomyza flava. Next base: position 35,251,476 of record JARNME010000404.1, on the reverse strand, counting down.
CCACACGGACCTTGTCATCACTGCCGGGTACGGTCAGAGTTATTCGACCAAGGCGCCACTCGTTTGTCGGCAGGTTATCTTCCTTCACGACGACCATGTCACCGACTCGTAAGTTCGGTTCAGGTGATTGCCTTGACCCAGATGATAAGCTTGTCGCTGCTGTCGAAGCTGGTGGTGCGGCGTACAAGGGAACTTCTTGATTTATTTCTGATTTAGACTCCGTTCCTGTAGTCAGTTGTGGAGTGAAAAGCATAGAATAGAGGGGCTGTGAGGAGCCGAATAAGGAATATTCCTGAATAGCCACTGATGAGGCTGTAGTAGTTGGCTCAACATATAGGGGGAATTCCTGCGTTGGAGCTTGAGAGACGCTTAGTTTTTGGGTCTGCGGCACTGGAACATCCTCCACCTCCCATAATTTGGAAATGCGATGGTCTAGCTGCATCCCGTCGCAGGTCGAAATTCTTGCGGAGAACGATGAAATTGACTGCGGCACAATCTTTGAAAGCGGACCGGTGAGAATCCATCCAAAAATGGTTTCTTGCCCAAGGAGCGAGCCGCAAAGGTTAGGAAGAGAGCCGCTTAAAATGACCGACGGAAGGATATCCGCGCCAATAAGAACATCAATCGGCGAACTCTGATGGAAAGTCGGATCGGCCAGCTCAATGGCTGGGAGGCTCCTCAGGGAACTTTGAGGAACCGATATGGCGGGCAAGTTGCCGGCCAACTGAGGAAGAACGAACGCCGAAGCTTCTATATGAAGTCTTGGTTTTGTAGGAGAGCCTATAGTAAAATGGCATAACTTTTGCGCTTGGGCTGCAACTGTCTGATTTAGCCCAGAAACTTGAGCTTGCACGGATTCGAATGGCAGCTTAATCTGTCGGAATAATCGCTCAGAGATAAACGTAGCCTCTGAGCCTGAATCGATTAGAGCTCGAGCGGTATACGTAGCTCCCCGATGGCATACGTTAATGACCGCCGTGCCGAGTAGGACACTCTGTTCGTTGGCAGCAAAATACGTTTGGACATTTGCTGCTGGTTGTAGGGTAGTGGACTGTATAGTATTGGAACTTGCATTGGAACGAGGGGTAGTGGACTGTATACTGGAGTTGGAACTGGCGGAGTTACCTTGAGCTGTGTCACCTCTATGTAGTAACGTGTTGTGACGACCCTTGCACGTAAAGCAATTATGCGCACTGGTACACTCCCGTAACTGGTGACCTCTTGCGAAACAGTTAAGGCAGAGCTTTTTCTGCTTAATATACGCTGCCCGCTCGCTAACTGGCATCTGTAGAAAACGAGGGCACAGTCGCACCGGATGGTTTTCTTTTGAACATACGTCGCAAGTCTTGCTCTTCGTAAGAACTTGCGCTTCGAACGAATTTACTCTATTAGGGGGTCGATTATTTCGGGATGTAGACGCGGATGAGGTTTGTGGATTGTTAGCGGGTTTCACATCATCAATCGCTTCAAGCGTTCGGTAGCGTTCATTGAGGAACGCACTCAAATCTTGCCAAGCTGGAATTTCGCATTTTTTGGATATTGACTGTTCCCATAGGGAAAGCGTGAATTTGGGTAGCTTTGACGAGCATAGAAAAACTAGAATGCAATCGGCGAATGGGGAGGAAGTGGACATTCCCGAATGCTCTAGAGCGGTCAAACATCGTTGGATGGTGCTCTGAAGGTTTTTAACGGAAGCACCTGATTCGCTTGTAACCGTGGATAGGTTAAAAAGAATCTTAAGCTGACTGGTTACCAGCAGCCTCTTATTCTCGAACCGCTCACAGAGTGCTGCCCAAGCAGACGCAAAACCATCATTCGTGAGTGGAAACTTCGCGATGATTTCATTAGCTTCACCAGCAGTCTTTGAATTTAGATGGAACAATTTTTCAACCGGAGTCAACCTAGGGTTGTTGACATATATTGCAGTAAAAAGGTCCCGGAACGTGGGCCAACGCAGATAGTCTCCATGGAACACCTCTGTGTCACACGGAGGGAGGCGACAGCCCCCGGAGAAGGGCAGAGGAGTGGGTATTTCAACCCTTTCAGATGCGGACACACCCTTTATCGCCCCCTTCAGGCGTGATAGACACCTTTCATAAACGGAGTAGCAGTGCTCATATTTCGCCTCCATTGCAGCAATATCATCACTCTTTTCTTGTGTGAGTGCCTTGGAACAGATTTCATACTCAGTCTCAATCTTATCCCAAAAGACTTGTAAGCGATCACGGCGAATTTCGAAGTTAAAAATATTATCTTCGTCGGATGCGGGAGCATTGACACGGGACTCAAACTGGATCAGTTTGTCCGTAACGGAAATAAACTTCACCAAGGACATCGTTGAATTTTTCTTGGTAGATCTGGTTTTTACCGGACTACGATTCGGAAATTGTGACTTTGAATTTTTTTCGGACTACGATCCGGAAACTTGGACTTTGACTCTTTATTCGGAAGTGCGCTGGGAAATCGCGATGACGTTGCGGCTGGTGACGCCGATGGATTTTTCTTCACGCGAACGATTGGATTTAACTTCTCTTCACTTTGTGGAGGTGCCCTGATTGGAATACGAGAAGCTTGCGACCCAGATGGAGCGGACGAAGTGGAATGACGACGCTCAGGTTGGGAAGGTGGAAAAACTGGCTTAAGTTTTGCTTTTTTATCGGTCTCTTTTGACCCTGTGGGCATACTATGCTTTGCAATTTAAAAGAATAATAATGTGTGCCGAGTTACCTGGAATGTTAGGTGGGTCACGACAATATTAAAATAAAGCGGAATAAAACGATACAATAAATATAAAATGTTTTGAATAATAATTAAATAATTATTTATTTTATCTATACCACTTGTATTTATTATTATTATTTTTTTTTGAGTGTTCCAAGGAACGGCGTTCAAATGCAGACGCTTTGGATGCGCTGCTAGTAATTTTTTTTCCCCCGTTAACGCAACTAAAATAATTTATAAAAGAATATTTATAATATAAAAAATAATTTATTAAAGAATATTTATAAATTATTTGGCTTATTCCACTCGGAACGGAATGGAAACGGTACAGAAAAATTAAAATTGTAAAAGAATATTTACAATTTCCCCCGTTAACGGAACTAAAAATAATTTATAAAAGAATATTTATAAATTATTTGGCTTATTCCGCTCGGAACGGAATGGAAACGGAACAGAAAAAATTAAAATTGTAAAAGAATATTTACAATTTTCCCCGTTAACGGAACTAAAAATAATTTATAAAAGAATATTTATAAATTATTTTGGAATATTCCACCCGGAACGGAATGGAATCGCAACAGAGAACAATTGCGAACGAAAAAAACAGAACGGAAAATAAGATATTAATTATAGATTATAATTAATACCTTTAAATTAAGTTAAGTGTCGGACGGTTGCCTTACACACTTTAGCGCTTCAAGCGCTTTTATGACAAAGAAATCGTTGTTACCTTTACCAGTTCACCAGAGCGGAACTAGCAAAGCTTACATATGCATGTATTGTTTATATTTTGTCGTTGTAGTTTATGCCGGCAAAAATAAAGTTTTTATTAAATTTTGTATGCTCGGCCAATGTTTTGTTTTATGTTTTTTTAGTAAATGTTATATTGCACTTGTATTTTGTTTAAGTTATGGAGTGCCGGCGACTTGACAAGTGCTGGAAATAATTCACCTGCAAGTGCGGCGCTTACTGCGTTTATGTGTATATTAAATTATTGTGTGTTATGTTTGCATATGTAATGTGGAATATATATGGAATATAAATGTGGATGATGGACTGATGTAATTTCGATGTCCGGGTGATGTAATATGTAGATATATATATGTGCGTGGAATATGCAGACGGCTTAGGAATTAAAATATTTGTCTGTTCGCGCATATGCGTTTATACATATACACATGGATGTACATACATATGTTCAGCTTAGTGCGGATTGCCGGCGGCTGCTATTTCTTCGTTTTAATTAATGTATTAAATAGTGTGTATATTTTGAGTGTGCTTGTTAAAGTTGTGTGATGATAAATAGTATTGGGAGTTCAGCAGTCGGCGCAGAAAAAATTAGTATGTCTGTCTGAATATATGTATGAAGATCTACATATGTACGTACAAGCACATATGTATGTAGGTATGTGCAACAGGTGGCGGATTGCCGGCGGCTGTTGTTGTAATAGTTTATGTGCAAAATAATGTGTATCAGTTAGAATGCAACTGGCGTGCTTTTATTGTCGGCCAATATAATGTAAATTAAGTGTAAAAGTACTGATGTATCTTCGGAATTTGTACGGATATATGTACGTACATATGTATGTCAATTCATTCGTACATACATATGACTGTGCTTCTATGCAAAGCGGAGCAGTGGAATTGGAATTTGTAAGATCATATGTATGCCAATAAATATATTTTATTGCATTTGAACATATGACCCTTTTAATGTAGGATTAAAAGAACTTTGGAGACTATTTTAGCGGGTGCTAAAAAATATGTGGACGAATCGGAATGTATGTGCATACGTACATACAATATATTTGCGAATATATATTGCAATATGGCGGACTCTATGTGCCGGTATGTAGAAAAAGTATGTACATATGAACTATGAGAAATTAAGAAAGTGCATTACTTGTTGTTACCAATGTTTGTGGCGGAGGCTTCAAAAGATGTGGTAATGCGATGTGGTGGTTTTCGTTTATTTACTATGTATAGTAGCGTTTATTGTGGATTTTTCAGATGTGTTTGTATGATGTTCACTCTTGTATCGTGATTGTAGGATGTGGTTAATTATAATATATGTTTCACGTAATTGTATGTAATAAGCGGATAGGCTTCTTGTATGTAGGACAATCATATATATAATGAAATTACGCTATAACTTAGACTTAAACTGTACGTGGCTCTGTTAATTAACATGATGAGAGCGACTGGATTACATACAGTTATAGTGTAAAATACTTGTATTGGAAAGGCAAAAATCATGGTTCTGAGCAAATTACATATCTTGAGCAATTTAAGAACCCCATGAATTCTGCCATAAACATCGACCATAAATTTAAATCAGAGTTGCATTTACAAAGAAAATGCAGCATGAAAAAACTTAATCGTGTAAATGCGACCAGATTTGCGAAGATGTTTTAAAACAGAATGAAAAATAACTTCATGAAAAAACTTCATCGTGTAAAAGTGCTCTAAGACTTGCTTTTTCTGATGAGGGTAACGTCGAAACCATCTTGCCACAATTCATCCGGTGCTCCAAAGATAACTTCTCGCTGTGGGAGAAGTTGAGGCAGGTGTTGCAAAAGAAAAGGTTGTTTTTGTGTGCGGTTACCAGTGAGCGAACCAGTCTGTAAAATTTAAAACAAAACAAAATGTATAAGTACTGTAAATTATCAAAAATTATTTTAAATTATGAATCTTACCTTGATAAATTCTTAATTCATACAAAATGCGCCCGTCCATCGCTCTCCAAAAGCAATAAACTTATATGCCGTTCCCTTTCGACCTCCGTTAAATAAAGCGGACCAACCACTTTTCCTTTTTCCTCATCGAATCCAAAAACGTTCATACTGATAGTGGAGTTCCGTCTTTCGAACACTTTAATTTGTGTAAGCGGAAGCGGAATCTCCAACTCCTCAAAATCTAATGTAAGTGTATCACTTACAAAGATTTTTGAGTTATTAATATTGATATCGTAGCTCGAACATCTATGAGGATTGTTGGTGTTGAGTGGAGCTTTAAGGGCTGATATTAAAGCCCATTTAAAACAATATTCATCTGTGTTTTTCATATTCAGAATCGCCTTTTTCGCCTTCAACACTTTTGGAGTTTCAATGTAATTTGAAACTTTTAAAGGAGTGTATTTATTAACATTACACTCCAATCTTATTATTTGGGACATAGTCCATCCGCTGTCCCTTTCCTGGAACTCATCCATTTTTTGACGGATGAGCTCAGCATGCTGATTATATACATCTTCTATATTTCTTCCAGGAGTTAGAACGCACATAGGCGTTTGATGCGACTTGATTTGCATCACCATCTCGTCTTGCTGGAATTTAATATATTCCGCAAATAGCTCAAAGTTTATTTTGCACGATGTGTGTAAGGATAAGACATTGGCTTAAACTGGAATAAGTTCCGATGAGGCGTCAGTGAGGAATTCTTGAGGATCGAGAATTTCCTCATGCCTATTTTCAAATGCTAGAGTAATAATGCGGTTCTTAAATCCCCCTGAAATCTGCTTAACAGCACTATTTAGGGGTATGAAAACACGCACCTTAAATGTCCATTCCACTTTGAAAAAAGTACATTAACCTTACATGTGTTGCACCACTTTGTCGTCGCATTGGGAGTGGCAGTGATGATGTTTGTGGCGGCGTAGGTTGTATTGTTGTATGTGGTGGCGAAAGGTGCGTTGTTGAAGGTGGTGGCGATGGGTGTGTTGGTGTAAGTGGCATTGCTGGGCGTGTTGACGTAAGTGGTGTTGAAGGGTGTGTTGGGGAAGGCGGCGTTAAACATCTTCATGAGTGTGGTGGCTTTGTTAGTGATCGTGGAGGTGGTGGTAGTGGTTTGCGATCCTGGAGTGTGGGGTCTTGTTTCGGTGCCGAAAATCTCGGCTAAGTCGTTCGCTGTGGCGGTGGTATAGACAACGTTGTTGTTTACGTTTGAAGACATTTTTTTATTTTATTTTATTTTTTTCAAAATTTAAAAACACAGACGTTTTAAAACACAGAAGAAAAATTTTAGAAGTTACACTTGTAATTTTCGAGAGCTACTGATGGTTTTTTCAGTCAAAAGTACCTCTTTTATTCGTTTTGAAGTCAATGCAGGATATAAGATTTTCCTAGCACTTGACTAATAATCAAAACAGAAATATAAAAAAACAGAGGTTAGAAAAGGATGGCGCTTAGCATTCATCTTAAGGATGAAGGCGGCAAAACAATTAACATTCCCATCTGCGTTTCATAGACGCTCATGTATAAAATAGTATAAGGGGCGTGGCTTAATCAATTAGAACAAGAAGGATCACTCCTTCTAACACCTTCTCCCCCTAACTCTTTCCCCCTCTAACACATTTTAATCTTAATCAACAAGTATCAATACTCTTGTTTAGAAGCAATGTATTGATCCTGCCACTGCTGTTGGTGCTGCTGATGGTGCTGCTGTTGGTGCAGCTGCTGCGTAGGAAAATTCCCATGCCTTGTTCACAGAACCCTAGTAAATCGAACAAGCGTTTGCTTTTCTCTATTCTCTATCCTTTCTTCCTTTGCACACTGCTACTCATGATCATAAACATTCATTTTTTGACGTGTGTTGCATGTTTATAATGCCACGCACGTCAAAGAGGCGCCCTCTCGATTCCAGATCCTTTGATCAATACTACTCATGAACATAAACATTCATTCATGATTGCTTGCTTTCAGGTTAACAATGCAACGCACGTCAAACAGGCGCCCTCTCGACTCTCTCTAATCTATCCTTTCTTCCTGTGCACACTGCACCTCATGACCATAAACAGGTTTACAATGCCACGCACGTCAAAGAGGCGCACAATTGACTCTAACACTAGTTAGGTAAATAGCCAAATCTGTTCCTCTGATCACCTGCTTGCAGGTGTATAATGCAACGCAGGATTAACAGGCACGCCCTTGACTCCAAAGCCTTTGATCACTAATTCTCACAGATGCTGCTGGTAAAGTGGTGGCCTAGGAATGTTAATCCTTTGTTCTCCACCCTAGTCTTATCAAAGGTGGGATACGATCATGGGAAAAAAGGGTCATAAATTATCATATTGTAGGGGTCAAAAAAAGGGTCAAAAAACAAGCGGGCGATAAAAGGGTCATAAAATTTAATGGGGTCATAAATTGTCGGCATCCCTTTGGGGTAGAACCCCCATTCACCTACTACTCTTAGTATTCCTCACACTAACACTATCGAGATCAATTGAAACTCTTACATCGATTGGCCCTGTTTTAACTGTTTCATTCTGATGTGACAAGTCTACAACAACCATTGGTGCTTTCTCTGTAAACTCTATAAGTGTTAGTAATGGCTCAGATTCCTTCATATAGTAGCTTGCTTGAAATCCTGTATACATATCATACAAACTTGCGTATCGTTCATGCTTAAAATTAATGTTCATGTCATCGTACGGAAAGTTCTCCGAGTTAAGATAAACTTTTAAATTCTTTAAATGATTATGTGTTAGTTTATCGTCCACTACAAAAGCTATTATCGCAAATCGAGGGCGTTCTCTATTAGCTGCTAGCTTAACATTCCAAACATGTTGTGTGCCTTCGGGTAATGTTGGATTCAGGTAACAATCCCAACTGCGGAATGCAAGTGGAAGTGAGCCTCCACTCTTAGTCAGACTAAACATTTGTAACTTCTTTTCATCACTCAGAGTAACATGTGGTATTTTCCATACAATGTTAGAAATATTTAGCTTATACTCCTTAGTTCGAATTTTAGTGTAGTATACATCTTCCATATTTTTAGTTATGAGTAATATCAATTCATGTTTACAATTTAGTAAGACCTTGTTATAATCTTCAGCAAATCCAAGTAAGTATTTAAGAGGTATAGAAAAATTAAAGTATCCGTTCGACAGCTCTCTATCATTTCCATTGAACCAGCCCGAATTCTCTAAGCGTAGTTTTTTAAGGTTGTTGAAATACCAACAAATCGAGTACGGTCAATTTCAATTCCATTTAATTCATAACGAACCTCGTCAAAGAGATAACTCATACAATTGTTTTTAAGTTTTCCATCTACAGCAAGCGAGTTATCCGCCAAAGAAATTGTGCCCTCAACATTAATAAAACTCTCTCAAGGCAATATATATAAGTCCTGATTCTGAATAGTAATCCTAACTTCGTCATTGCTTTTAAATGCATGTAGATAAGGAGAGTAACTATGATATTCTTTCTTGATTATACTCTCATCCGAATAGGCTTTCTCTCGAACATTCAATACACATTTTATTTTTAGACCCAGAGATTTTAAAAATAATTTGTTCTCAGGTGTTAGTACTTTTTTCGTCGACCTGTATCCTTCTGTAGTAAAACTCAAAGTGCTCGCTGGGGGTGGATAGCGCACGTTTTTATTATTATAAATAATCATTATCGGCGCCTCAAGTGTAAGCGAAGTGTCACAACCTCTTTTCTTAAATTAACCAAGTTTCCGTTCTGATCAACGATCCGTATTATTAATGACTGTATCTCGCTCGTATTAACTGGCAAATAAATAAGATTATTTGGTTTCTCACTCAATTTATAGCCTGGCGGAACGTTGAGTGCAAACTCATGCAGAGCATGACTTGATACCTCATTTACATATGAACCGCTTACAATGTTACATTCTAGACGAATCGTATTTACTTTTAAAATGTCCACAGGTTGATCTGATATATGCGTTGCATTTGGTTTTAGTTCTCTTTTATTAAATCCAAATAATTGACCGATAGAACGCTCTTTGTTAAAATATATTGAATCTTTTTTAGATGAAATCACTACTTGAAGGGTATTATTATTGCTCACGATTAGCGGGTGCTTTAATTCATTGGGCTCTATTTTCTTCATTTTCTCTTTAATAAATTCACTTATATCACTAAGCTCATATGATCCCACAGGTATCTCGAAAATATGCTCCCCAATATGGAATAAATTATTATCGTAGTCCACATTTGGGACCGAGTTGTACATATGAAAATCAATTAGTGCACATTCATAGCTCCCACTTAATTCTATGGGAGGATGATAATTAGCTATTAAAATCGAATTGTTACCCGTCAACGTTAGTGTTGTTGCCATTTCGAAAGATTATTGATAAGTGAATTAATAGTACTAGTTTCTGGCATTTTATTTTATTTTAAATTTGAATAAAATCAGCAAACCCCCTTCTATAACGTCCATTTTCTAGCGGGTCATCTTTACTTATTAATAAAAATCCATATTTTTCTCTCCAACAAAATTGACAAATATTCTTAAATGCATCAAACGACATGTCTACGCCTACATGATCCTGATACACATGTTTCATATTGACTTCATCCTGCCTAAACATAATAATTAGGTTTGCATTGTCACGCACAAGATGCTTTGGGATGCGTGTATACGTTTGACACAAATAGAACGCATCTATACTTTTATGTCTGCCCATTCAGAAGTATGCTCGAATATTATCCTGTTTTTCACATGCTACGACATCGAAAATCATTATAGACTTCTTTTTGGCTTCGCTGGGTGCAACAACATTTTCATTTTCAGAAAATGTAAAGTAACCCATTCCTTTTATTGGTTTTATAAGTGTTTTTAAGTATTCATATTTAGGCTGATATAATGACTTTGAATATAAGTAAATATTCTCAAACTTTAATCCATTAGGGCTTTCAATAAAACTAATCATAACATTGGTTTTCCCGCAATTTGAAGGTCCAACAGTTAGAGCTCGTATTGAATTGGGTAACAAGCTACTATGTCTAAGTTGTTTGACATCACCATTTTTACAATCGATATTTTTTACTTCTATGTCATTTTTTTGTTTGATTAAACGCATATTAATGTAACTCCTTTGAGTAGATCGTTACTTGCTAAAATCTTATTGAAGAATAAACAACAAATAAAATGGTGCTGCGCTTTTATAAAACTAGTAGTAACAAACCACCACTCTACCTAGGAAGAGGTATTGTTAATAAAATAATAAACTCCCTACCAGTTGAACTGCACATACCGGGATATCAGTTTTGTGGTCCAGGAACAAAGCTTAAAGCTCGTCTAGCACGTGGTGACAAAGGAATAAATCCCTTGGATGCCGCTTGTAGAGAGCACGATATAGCCTATTCTAAATATAAAGATCTGGAAAATCGTCATAAAGCTGACACAATACTAGCTGAAAGAGCGTGGGAGTGATAAAGCATCTGATAGTACTCTCGGTGAAAAATCCTCTGCATATTTCGTAACAAACGCAATGAAAGCAAAGAAAAAATTTGGTATGGGACTTCCACAAAAGCAAAAGAAACGAAAACCATGTAATAATAAAAAGAAATTTATGACTCTTGTTCGAGACGCAACACGAGTGTTAAAGAAAGAAAAACCACTTGACATTCAAGCTGCGATTAAAGTAGCCCGAAAAGCTATGTCTAAAACCATTGGAAATAAGAAAAATACTGTTGTTATTCCTAGAGTAATCAACGTTCCTAAAATTGGAGGTTTTTTACCACTTGTGTCAATCTTGACAGCGCTCAGTGCATTAGGAGGAATGGCATCTGGTGGAGCAGCTATTGCTAGAAGCATTAATAGTGCTAAGAATGCAAAAAAAGAGCTAGAAGAGAATAAACGTCATAATAGAACATGTGGAAACGTTGCAGTCGGACGCAACCGACTGCGGTATACTCGATACCAGTATTAAAAATTTTGATGCCCATCCATGTGGGATGTCAATTGCTATCTTCATACCAAATTTGGTGCCTCTAGCTCGAAGTTTGTATAAAGTGGGGTAAGGGGGGCTGGGGGCGGTATGGGTGGAATTGCATCCAAATTTTTGATGCAGATCTTTGTGGAATGTCAATTGCTATCTTCATAACAAATTTGGTAACTCTAGCTCGAAGCTTATAAAAGTGGGGAAAGGGGGGCTGGGGCGGAATGGGTGGGCGTGGCTGCCAAATTTTTGATGCAGATCTTTGTGGGATGTCAATTGCTATCTTCATGCCAAATTTTGTGACTCTAGCTCGAAGCTTGTAAAAGTGGGGAAAAAGCGGCTGGGGCGGAATGGATGGGCGTGGCAGCCAAATTTTTGATGCAGTTTTTGGGGGATCATCATCACCTATCTTGGCACCAAATTTGGTGGCTCTAGCTCAAAAACTGTAAAAGATATAGGCGTTTTTGACTTAAAAATGCGGGGGGGCTGGGGGCGGAATGGGTGGGCGTGGCTCCAAAAATTTGATGCAGATTGTTGGGGGTCGTTGTCAGCTATCTTCCTACCAAATTTGGTGACTCTAGCTAGAAGCATGTAAAAGGTGGTGAAAGGGGGGCTATGGGGCTTGGGGGCGGTATGGGTGGGCGTGGCATTCAAATTTGTACTGCCGATCCATGTGGGATGTCAATTACTATCTTCATACCAAATTTGGTGACTCTAGGCCGAAGTTTGTATGAAGTGGGGAAAGGGGGGCTGGGGGCGGTATGGTTGGGCGTGGCATCCAAATTTTTGCTGCAGTTCCTTGTGGAACGTCAAATGCTACCTTCATACCAAATTTGGTGACTCTAGCTCAAAGTTTGTATAAGGTGGGGAAAGGGGGGCGGAATGGTTGGGCAAGGCTCCAAAACTTTGATGCAATTCTTTTGGGGTTGATGCCAGCTATCTTCCTACCAAATTTGGTGGCTCTAGCTCCACTACTCTGGAAGATACACGCATTCCCGTTTTTGACGAAGCGTTGGGGCAGATGGGGGTGGCTAGGGCGGTATTGGTAGGCGTGGCATCCAAACTTTTGATGCAGTTTTTGGGGGGTTCTCATCACCTATCTTGGCACCAAATTTGGTGGCTATAGCTCATAAACTGTGGGAGATATAGGCGTTTTTGACTTTAAAATGCCGCGGGGCTGGGGGCGGAATATGGGGGGCGTGGCTCCAAAATTTTTGATGCAGTTTTTTGGGGGTTGCTAGTAGCTATCTTCTTACCAAATTTGGTAGTTCTAGCTGTAAGGATGTGCGAAATATGTGGATTTATCGGTTTTGAGTTATCGAATTTTTCGATTTGCCAGCCGCCCAGTTATCGTAGAACCCCAATCTTGACACTTTAATTTACTATCCCATAGATAAAGAGAATTGGAAAGTTTCAAGTCTCTAGCTTGAAGGGTGTAGAAAAAAGTTGCGTTCATACAGACGGACAGACACCATGACGGACATTGCACAAACCCAATATACTCTTAACCTTTGGTATCGAGTATAAAAATGGAGGCCATTGCTTTAGGTAGTGGACTCTATTTAAAACCGTATCAAAAAGGTTTTGGTATAACCACAAATAAAAAAATTAATTTTTTATAAATGAGCTGCCCAATAAACCGCTTTCGAACATTGATATTATAAACTTCGCACGCAAACATATCCCACATTTTAGAGGGGTTTACATGAGAAACGCCTTACCGAAAAATGTAAGAAAAAGAGAATGCGGCATCGTTAATTTGGACTCGTCAACTGGAGCTGGAACTCATTGGGTAGCTTACTATAAGGTGGATGAGGAATGCAGATATTTTGATAGTTTTGGAAATTTGCCACCCCCTATAGAACTTATAAGATATTTGGGCGAGAACATTCAATACAATTATAATCAAGTACAACAATTTGGTACTTTTAACTTAAGTTTTTAATGCTCACCTCAAAATCTTTTTTAAAATAATTTTTATATCAATTAAAATAAATACTTTACATTTAAATAAAGAAGAAAAAAAAATTATAATTTTTAAGTATATATATATATAAATATTGTCTTTAAACTATCTCAGTTTGTTTGGAGTATCTGATTAGTTCACATATAGCAAGCCCATTGTTTCTTGAAAACCAAAAACATAAAAAATAACAACAAATAACAGAAAAAAAAAAACACTGTTTCTGAAAAACATAAAAAATAACAGGAAAACAACAACAAGCTGTTTATGAAAAATAACAACAAATAACAGAAAAAAACACTGTTTCTGAAAAATAACAACAAATAACAGAAAAAAAAACATGTTTCTGAAAAACATAAAAAATAACAGCAAAACAACGACAAGCTGTTTATGAAAAATAACAACAAATAACAGAAAAAAAACACTGTTTCTGAAAAACATAATAAATAACAGCAAAAAAAAATTAATAAATAAACACTGTTTCTGAAAAACATAAAAAATATCAGCAAAACAAGGACAGAACAACCTGTTATTAAAACCACCCTCTATTACGCTCGCTGATCAAGTTTATTGGCTTACTATCATAAATATACTAAAATGAATGAGCATATACTAAAGGAGCTAACAAAAACAAGAAACGCGTTAAAAAGAAAATTTCGAAGTATTAAATTAGGTAAAGCCGCAAATGAATACCAGTTGGAGGAAACATTTAAGCCTATAACAGAACCACTCAAAAAGATTATTAAAGGAAATAGGGAAATTAAGCCATACCCCCGAATCAAAAAAGAAGAGAAAGATAAAAGTGTAAATGAGGTGGCAGAGAATGGAAATAATACTAGTGAATTTTATGACGCAATAGATGGGGAAATTGATGAAAAACAGTCAAAACAGTCAGTCCATGATTCGCTTATATCGAGTAAACAAAGCTATACTAACATCGCTACAGCAGGCAATAAAGATTATAATCAGTCAAGTGTAGTGCATGATGATAGTTTTGATCTCAGTCTAAATGAGTTAGAGCGTGAGGGACAGTTAGATAAAGCGTCTGGACCAAGTAAAAATAAAGGAGAAACTAAATTAGGCAGCTCTAAAATAAACGTAAACAACAAAAGACTTGAACTGGAAACGGGTGAAAAGTGGAATCTTACTCCTGGATTGTATTCTTTAATCTTTTTAAAAAATCCACATGCTTATAACCAATTGGATCTGGATGCATATAAGGAAATCTTGTCAAAAACAAATGCTCACAGAAGAAATCATCAGCCAAATGAAGCACTAAAGGGTAATCGCTCCAAAAAGTATACTGATATAATAAAAAAACTTTTCCCGAAAGTTGTTGAGCCAAGTGCAGTGTCTACACCTTTGAATAGTAAAAAATCTACACATAAAGGCGGAACTCTTATGATACTAAACAAGCATAAACCAAATTATGTATACTGGGATAATCCTAAGGAAATTGTAAATAGACTTAAGCTTTTGATCGCTTCACAGGCAGCTGGTAACCGTAGTCATAATAATGAAATTGTATCGATAGTTGAAGAGTTGCGAGAAGCAAACATAATTTTTTAATAAATATGATAAACACTCATTAAATATTCTTATTATTAATATGTCTCTTGACAAGTTTGGTCATTTCTCGAACGATAAAGAACGCTCGGAGAAGTTGAAAAGGGGGATTGAAGCTGTGAGTGGGATTCATATTAGACATCTGCATGAGTGGCAAAAAAATCACATTCAAATGCACAATGCTCAAAATGAGTTGAGTGAATTTGAATGCAAAGTTAAACTGGTGTGAGTGAGTAGGCTCGCTTACGTACGACTCAGACGCACAAAGAATAGAGAAAGAGAAACGAATTGAATGGAGTGAGTACATAGAAACTCATTCGAACGATTCGAATTGCAACTGTAAACAAGTGGAAACATATGAAGCAATGAAATGCGTTTTTATATTCATATTCTTGGCTTTTATTAAACTTATTTCTAAAATATCAATATAACTAACTTAAATTTGAATGCAAAAACATTATTTTGTTAATGTTTTCCGGATTGGTGGCGATTTGAAATTGAATTAACTCTGAAAAAATAGCACAAAAAACACTTATGGACAGGTCACAAATATACAGTTTAATACCCAACACAGGTTAATATCTAAGCACGAAAAAAACAAATAAACAAATTGTTATAAATATATATACATTAAACAAACAAAATGCGCACTACGAGTACATACAGACTTGTCGGCTTCTTTTATTAATAGGTTGTCCATGTTTGCGTCGTTCCAGCTCGAAGAAAAAGAATACACTGAATACATACGCAACAACTCGAATCATTCGAATATTTTTTGCATTACCTTTTGTCTCATTTCGCTTTACGCTTCATTCGTTCTCTTTCATTTCGTTGAAGATCATAAACTATGAAGCAAAACGCGAACTCATACTCATACCATGTCGTTTCATTTTTTGCATTCCCCTCATTCTATTCGATTCTTCTCGAATGTATTCAATGAACGGTATGATGTGAGTGGAATCATGCAGATGTCTAATTCATATTGATGAGGATGGTAACCTAAACGCCCAAAACAAACGCATTAAAAATTCAATCAGCCCCATAAATAACGATGATTTGGTAATCAAAGAATATGTTGATATTAAAGTATTTGAATTTAAAAAAAGTCAAACGGCTTATATTACTCAATTAGTCGAACAAAGAAATAATAAGTTAAAGGATATGGAAAGCAAAATTAATGAAATAACTAACGAAGTAACTAAGTTATTAGATGATGTTAACAAAGTTAGCAATGAAATCATTTCAAGAATAAACAGTAATAATGAGTTTGTAAGCAAGCAGTTACATCAAGAAAAAAACCAATTGTGAAATCAGATCGCTGTTAAGTCAATATGAGTCTAGATAAGTTTGGACACTACTCAAGCGATAGGAAGCATTTGGAGTATTTACACAGAAATGGAAAAAGATAAGTGGGTTTTATCGTTGATGAGGATGGAAATTTAAATATACAGAAAAAACGACTCATATGTTGTATACAACCGCAGGAGGCGAATGACTTGGTTATAAAAGAATACGTTGATCGAGTATTAATTCTAGTGAAAAATGATATAGAGCACACCATCTCATTATTATTAATAAGAGAGAGAAGCCAAAACATTGATTTATTTCAAGAGAACTTAAACAATACTATAAAGAGTATCGAAAATTTGAAAGAAATACTTGATAAATATTTTACATTTGTAATTGGCTGTTTTGAGAATCCTACCATTTTAAAAATAAATATTAACAGCGGATGAGGTGCCTGTACCCCTACGTAACAAAAACGAAAGAAAAATATTACTAAATAAATAAAAATGATATATAAGTAAATGCAATTTATCAAAACCCGTTAAATGCTGATTGACCCCCACCACTGTTGGTTTTATCTCATGTGATTATTACTATATCAAGAAACATGGGACTTAAATCGTGGAAGTGTATATGGATAGTATGGATTACGATACTGATGGAGAAGGCACCTATGGTGGAAAAGATGTGTTTCTCAAAATTTTTCTCTCGACACAATAAAAAAAGACATCGTCAGCAAAAATATTGTATTACGTTATAAAGGAAATAAATAAATAAAAAATAAAAAAATAAAACCAACAAGACGTGCTACATTCCAAAATGAGCAAACGGGAATTAGTGAAAGAATTACATGCTCCTGCACGTAAAAACTTTAAGCGAAGAAGAGTTGTAATGAAGGGAATCGATGATCATTGGCAGGCAGACTTAGTAGAAATGGGAAAGTACTCCTCATCTAATAAGGGATATCGATTTCTATTGACAATCATTGATACGTTTTCCAAATATGCGTGGGGAGTAGCATTGAAGTCAAAATCTGGAAAAGAAGTTACACAAGCGTTCGCGGGCATTTATTTTAAAGGGAATAGAATTCCTAAGAATTTACAAACGGATGATGGAAAAGAATTTTTTAATACTGATTTTAAAAACTTGTGTAAAAAACATAACATTAATCATTACTCAAGCTATAGTGTACTTAAGGCATCGATTGTTGAGCGTTTTAATATAACTTTAAAGGAAATGATGTGGAGAGAGTTTAGCTTCAATGGAACATATAATTGGATCGAAATGTATAAGCGGTTGATTAAAGAGTACAATAATCAATATCATAGAACAATTAAAATGCCACCTATAAAAGTGAATTCCTTAAATGAACAGATGTTATTAAATACTGTTTACAGTCACTTAAAAATATTTGGTGGTAGCAAATTCAAAGTAAATGATTATGTGCGTATAAGTAAACAAAAACATTTATTTGAGAAAGGGTATACCCCAAACTGGACAAGTGAAATTTTTCAAGTTAAAAAATACAAATACATACCCTACTACATACATATTGAAAGACTATGAGGGTATCGAAGTGAAAGGCGGTTTTTATAAAGAGGAACTATCAAAAACAAAGTTTCCGCACACTTACCTAGTTGAGAAAATAATAGAAAAACGAAAAGGGCAGGTACTCGTTAAATGGTTAGGGTTCCCGAATGCGCACAACTCTTGGATAGATAAAAATGACGTTCTTTGAAGCAGCAGGTATTGGTCGCATCACTCCATTGAAAGCAACAGGTTTTTGGGTGCGTCACTCTATTGGTTGCTTCAGTTATTGGGCGCGTCACTCTTTTTGTGACACTTTCCTATTTTAAATGTGGGCAGGATAATTGATACCTGTATTGCGCATGTGCATGTGTGTGTGTGTTTGTGTGTGTGTGCTGCTGATGGGTATAAAAAGGCAGTGCAGAGCATAGCTCAATCATACAAAGTCAACAAGGTCATCAAAAGAAGCATCATGCCGAAAGTTAGCAAGACGTTCAAGAAGCAGCAGCAGCAGCAGAAGAACACCATGCTAAGTTGGCTGAAGCCGGCAGTGGAGCTGGTGGGAGGACAGGAGGAAGAAAAGAAGCCGGCGCCTATCGAGGTATACGATCCGGTTAACCAGGGAATAACCTGGAGACGCCGCCGCCGGTTTCCCGGAATGGCCCAGTGGGTCATTAGACTCACATCCCCCGCTCCTTTCGATGCACCCTATAGGAGACCACCAAGGACACCAGCACCCGAGCAGAGAATCTGGGCTCCAAGAGAGCCAACCCCATCGCCCTATTGGGAGTCAAGTGTGGGCACACCGGAGGAACTGTTCCCAGAAGTGAGCTCAAGCTTTAGGAGCTCGCTGGATAGTATCTTAAACGATCTGGATAATCCCTAGAATTTTTTTTTTAACTGAATTTTAATTATTTTTTTAAAAAAACTTGTTTTATATATATATATATATATATATATATATACATACATATATATATATGTGGGAGGCATATTATGGGGTCACAAAAATTCAGGAATTTAGACCCACTTACTGTGTGTGTAATTGAAAAACGATGAATCATTTTCAATCTTGGGGCTTTTGGAGCAATTTTGCGGGACTTAAGATAACTTTTATAAAGAATGCATATTGTAGGGACATTTGACAAAACGCTTATTTCGGGGACCGTGTCCTTAAAATTCGTGTTGTATCGAGTGCGGAATATACATATAACAAACTTTTTATTATTAACGCATATTTTGGGTAAAAAATTTCGGCGTTGCCACTTTTTCAATTGTTTTAAACTTTTTATAGCCCTATCGTCTATTTTGGGGACTCTTTGTGTCCCTAAAATAGTGTCCCTAAAGTAGTGGTTCAGTATAGTTATAATACATTTGTGGGATAAAACAAACAAAATAATTGTTTTATACACAAATGTTATTTATTAAAGTCACAGTGTAGCTCTTTGTTGTACAACCACCACAAAGAAAAAGTAGCCAAAGCTTTCCTAAAACACAAAATACAAAAATGGGCTTATCGTTTTTACTATGTAAATATCGATATTATTATTAGTATTGCACATTCAGTACTACTTCGACGAGCAGGCTTATTTTCTAGATTAACAAGTTGGCCACTCGACTTATTTATTATGTAAAACGAATGTGCAATACTAATAATAATATCGTATTTACAAAATAATATCAATGATTCCATCTCTGTAGTGCAAATGCTTTTGAATATAATGTGCATGTGGTTGTTGATCTGGTGGTGTCGAATGCAAAGAAACATACATACATACATGTGTAAGCATATGTTTGTATGTTCGACTCGGTTTGTTCTGACCTGCCTCAACATCTACATATGTATGACATGACTTTTGAACAGGTGCTAAGCTTTTGAGCAATTTTCAATTATTAAGATGATTTAGTTATTTATTTACAACATATAACAGAAATTGGTCTATCGATATTGTTATGTGAACATCGATGCTATTGTTATTTCACATTCGGTTTTGATCCTATTCACACCATTGATCCAGTGTTGCCAGGTTAGCTTATATCAGGCTAGATTTAGCATATTTAAAATAGAAGAGCTTATAAAATTAACAAAAATCACATATGATCGTTAAAATATAGCTTATTTCTGGATGAATCAATTGATATGAGTGTGACTAAATTACTTGGTCAATAGCTTATTTTAGCTTTTTTTTTCTAAAATATAGCTTATTTTAGCTTATTTTTTCCTAATATATAGTTTATGCGGGCGCTCAAAACCTGGCAGCACTGCATTGATCTGGTGGCGTCGAATTTAGGGAAACATCCATACATACACGTGTGGGCATTTGTTTGTGTGTTCGACTCGGTTTGTTCTGGCCTGGCTCAACATCTACATATGTACATATGACATGAGTTTTGAACGGATGCTGGGCTTTTGGAGGGAAAGTTTTTGTTTGTTGAGATGATGATTTGGTTATTTGTTTGTTATATAATATATATGTAACTTTAATCAAGGTGTTCTTTTTTTTGCAGTTAGATCATTTGCTAAAATTGCCCAGATCGGATCACTATATTATATAGCCATATATATAGCCAATTGCAAGACAATTTAAAAGATTTTACTAAAACAAGTAGGCTTTTTTCAAGTATGAAAGTATAAAATTTCGCATGCCTTATATAGCTTTCCTTACTTGTTTTTATAACACATATTGGGCAGAATTGTGTCTTATGTATTTTTTTGTATTTATATAAATAAATATGTTTAAAATGTATGTATACCATATTATATACATATTGTGTTACATGTAAATAACTGAGTCGACATCTTGATAAGTAGAGGATGTCGACCCGAAGGCTCAGCACCTGTTCAATGGTCATTTCATACATTTGTTCATACATACATGGATGTTGAGGCGGGTCGGAACAAACCAAGTCGAGCATACAAACAAATGCTTACACATGTGTGTATGTTTCTTTGTATTCAACTACCACCGGATCAGCAGCGGCCGTATTCACATTGTATTCGGATGCATGTGCGCACACAACCCGGGGTGCGTTCTTGGCTGCTGCTGCTGAACTGGGCTTATCGATGTTGTTATGTGAATGTCGATATTATTATTGTTATAGTAGAAAGTAGTAAATAGTAGATGTGTCGAGTGGCAAACTTGTTGATGTGGTGAAGTAGTACAGCAACGAGCGGCAGGTTTGCCGCTCAACTTATTTGTTTTTGTATATATGTATTTGTATTTTTTGTTTTGCTATTGGCTATATGTTCTCTTGTACTCGCACAAATCAGCGTTAAAAATGAATCGTCTATTATTATCGTTGGAGAATCTATGATTTATTCGAAGCTTCACCCTGTGTTGAACTTCACACACAACAATATTCATACGAATGTATGTACATATATTATATACCATACATATGTGGTGCATGCATTGATAAATTTCAACCTGGCGGCGGGAGTGTATACTGTGCCCTTAAAGCTGGGCGTGACTGTCATTTGTTTTAGTAAACAATAAACTCGCAACAAACTAAAAAGAAATAAACGAAAACCACACAAAACAACGAAGCTTATTTACATATATCGAAACATTTTTTAAGCTTCGAAGCACATGTAAGGCTCCTAATTACCAGTCCAAGCAGACAGCCAAAACTTGCAGTTGATAATGAAGATGAAGCTGCTCATGAAGATGATGACGATGCTGCAATAAACGTTGGGCCCTTGACTCAGTTTCAGTTGCAGTCTGTCTGTCCTCTTCACGATGACTACTCAAATAAAAGCAAAGCGAAAAATTCAGAAATTTATATGTTAACAACTTCGAGGAATTTGTCATATCCAGCAGACGTCTCTCGTTTCTGATCTCTGGCCCAGCCGATAGTCTTCTGTCTCTTGGTCTCCCAATGGCTCCTTCTCAGCTGCCACACATTTTTTGGCTGCTTATATGAACCGTTTTTTTTTCTTGTATACTCTTACTTTGGAGAAGTAAAGGGTATTTTGGTGGATGAAATGTCATTTTGTTCTTTGGTTTACTTTAATTAAGATTCTAGACGGTTTTTTTCTTAGAATTCCCTTTAGAATTATGTCTATCAACTGCGAGTAAATTCATAAAAAGTATAATAGCAGTGAGAGTCTTACTTAATAACAAATTTTAAATAAAATCCATTTTACATATGTACATACATATAATTACATAACTAAATCATCATTTTTATAAATAAAAATTGTCGACCCAAAAGCCAGCACCTGTTTAAAATTAAAGTCATATATATGTGCACAGATGTTGAGGCATGTCAGAGCAAACCGAGTCGAACATACAAACAAATGCATTCGACACCACCACTGGTGGTGTGCACCGCATGCACATTATATTCAAGAGCATGTGCACACACACTGAAATGAGTTTTTGGCTGCTACTACAGAGATGGACTCATTGATATTATTATGTAAATATCGATATAAATAGCCTGCTCGTCGAAGTAGTACTGAATGTGCAATACTAATAATAATATCGATATTTACATAATAATAACGATAAGCCCATTTTTGTATTTTGTTTTGCGAGCGCTTTGGCAACAAAGAGCTTCACTGTGACTTTGCGCGCCAAATAGTACGTGGTTGTTGTACAAATATTGACACTGATGAATAAAATAAGTATGGTTGTATTGGTGCAGCGGCAGAGAAGCAGCCGACCGAGACGGTCGAGACACGCGGCTCTGCTGTTAAGCAACAAGAATGATGAGTGTTAGATACCCTAATAATATATAAGAAGATACCCTAATAATATATAAGATACCCTATTATGGATATGTGTTTAATGATATATTTGCAATAATTGCTTATTTTTATATGTATAAGTTGGCGCTTAGCAAACTATTGAGAAATTACTAAAATAGTTGAATAATATTTATTTATTCATATAGCAAATAAGCTAGTTAGGGTATCCATCACTCATCATTCGTCCACGAAATTCGGGTTTGCTTCTTTTGTCAATACTCACACACACACACTACAGACTAACAAAGCGGACTACTACATACTACATACTACTACTTAGAATGAAGTGTCGAATGATGAATACCCTAAAATGATATATGCTATTATAGATATGTACATATGTAGTTCAATAATATATTTGCAATTATTGCAAATTTTTATAAGTATAAGTTGGCGCTTAGCAATCTATTAAAAACTACTGAAATAGTTTAATAACATAACAATGTTATTAACGCGTAGCGCGGCAAATTTGAAAGTGTAGCAAAAAGCCGGTTTGAAAAAGCCTTTTCTTCTGTTGCTGTTTGTGGGCATACAAATGACGCTGCTTCTCTGCATCTAAGCGCAAAAAAATTCTGACCAATAATGCGAGATCGCACATTCGGCTTGACAGCCGAAGCAAAGCTGCCATTTTAGCCCTTTTCCCGCTACGCCGGAATGGGATCTTCAAAATACAGCTTCTTTATATGCCTCATTTTGTATCAGTTTGACTACATTTATATGTAAATAGCCTTTTTAAGCTTGATTTTTTGTCTATCTGGCTTTTTTGCTCAACAAATTATGGCAGCACTGTTCTGAGCAATAATGCGAGATAGCACCTTCGGCTCGACAGCCGAAGCAGTGCTGCCATTTTAGCCTTTTCCTCACTAGATATGACTGGGATCTTCAAAATATAGCTTCCTTTTTATACCCTTAACCCATAAAATGGGTAAATAAGGGTATAATGGTTTTGTGCAAAAGTTTGTAACAGGCAGAAGGAAGCATCTCCGACCCCATAAGGTGTATATATTCTTGATCAGCATCAACAGCCGAGACGATATAGCCATGTCCGTCTGTCCGTCTGTCTGTCCGTCTGTATGAACGCGTGGATCTCAGAGACTACAAGAGCTAGAGACTTCTGATTTTGTATTTAAGTTCTCCTATACCATGAGCAGAACAAGTTTGCTTCAAATTATCGATAACTATTCTGGTTTCCGATATACACATAATATCGATAACAATAAAATATCGAATTTGGAAAATCTAAAAATGAGGGTTGAAGTAATGGATAATGATAGAACTTTTCTGAAAATTTCGTGCAAATCGGTTGAGAAACACCGGAGATATTGAACTTAATCGATTGAAGCTAAGTCAGTATACCAAAATCTTACATAAATTTAATTTATTAATTGCAACTGGGTTCAGGGTATCTTCTAGTCGGGCTCTCCCGACTAGAGCCTTCTTACTTGTTATGACTCATTTCGTATCAGTTTGACTAAATTTTTATGTAACAAGTGGAACATTGCAGTCGGACGCAACCGACTGCGGTATACTCGATAGCAGTGTTAAAACCGGTAATAACAGGCCTGATTGCAAAGGGCTACGGATGCGGCAAGGGTGTACAATGCCTTAAAGATTCTCAGATGCCGATGGGGATGCCACCAGCTGACTTCGTTGCAAATTTGGTGACTCTAGCTCAAAGTTTGTGAAGGGTGGGAATGGGGGGCTGGGGTTGTATGGGTGGGCGTGGCATCCAAATTTTTTATGCAGATCTATGTGGGATGTCAATTGCTAATTTCATACCAAATTTGGTGACTCTAGCTCGAAGATTGTAAAAAGTGGGGAAAGGGGGGCTGGGGGCGGTATGGGTGGGCGTGGCATCCAAATTTTTGCTGCAGATCCATGTGGAATGTCAATTGCTATCTTCATACCAAATTTGGTGACTCTAGCTCGAAGTTTGTATAAAGTGGGGAAAGGGGGGCTGGGGGCGGTATGGTTAGGCGTGGCATTCAAGTTTTTGGTGCAGATCTATGTAGGATGTCAATTACTATCTTCATACCAAATTGGGTGACTCTAGCTCGAAGTTTGTAAAGGGTGGGGAAAAGGGGGCTGGGGGCTGTATGCGTGGGCGTGGCATCCAAATTTTTGCTGCAGATCCATGTGGAATGTCAGTTGCTATATTCATACCAAATTTGGTGACTCTGGCTCAAAGTTTGTATAAAGTGGGAAAAGGGGGGCTGGGGGTGGTATGGTTGGGCGTGGCATTCAAATTTTTGCTTCCGATCCATGTGGGATGTCAATTGCTATCTTCATACCAAATTTGGTGACTCTAGCTCGAAGTTTGTGAAGGTGTGGAATGGGGGGGGGGGGGGGGGCTGGGGCGTTATGGATGGAATTGCATCCAAATTAATGATGCAGATCTTTGTGAAATGTCAATTGCTATCTTCATACCAAATTTGGTGACTCTAGCTTAAAGTTTGTAAAAGTGTGGAAAGGGGGGCTGGGAGCGGTATGGTTAGGCGTGGCATTCAAATTTTTGGTGCAGATCTATGTAGGATGTCAATTACTATCTTCATACCAAATTGGGTGACTCTAGCTCGAAGTTTGTAAAGGGTGGGGAAAAGGGGGCTGGGGGCTGTATGGGTGGGCGTGGCATCTAAATTTTTGCTGCAGATCCATGTGGAATGTCAATTGCTACCTTCATACCAAATTTGGTGACTCTAGCTCAAAGTTTGTATAAGGTGGGAAAGGGGGGCCTAATGAATGGGCGTGGCTCCAAAACGTTAATGCAGTTTTTTGGGGGTCGTTGCCAGCTATCTTCCTACCAAATTTGGTTGCTCTAGCTCCACTACTTTGGAAGATACACGCATTCCCGTTTTTGACGAAGCGTTGGGGCGGATGGGGGCCGCTAGGGCAGTATTGGTGGGCGTGGCATCCAAACTTTTGATGAAGTTCTTGGGGGGTCATCAACACCTACCTTGGCACCAAATGTTGTGTCTATAGCTCAAAAACTGTGGGAGATATAGGCGATATAGGATATAGGAGATATAGATATAGGAGATATAGGAATGGGTGGGCGTGGCTCCAAAATGCTTGATGCAGTTTTTTGGGGGTTGCTAGTAGCTATCTTCTTACCAAATTTGGTAGTTCTAGCTGTAAGGATGTGCGAAATATGAGGATTTATCGGTTTTGAGTTATCGAACTTATCGATTTGCCAGCCCCCCAGTTATCGTAGAACCCCCATCTTGACACTTTAATTTACTATCCCATAGAAAAAGAGAATTGGAAAGTTTCAAGTCTCTAGCTTGAAGGGTGTGGAAAAAAGTTGCGTATAAATATTAGTTAGTATACATTCGTATTTTATGTACACCGTTTATTTTGGGGACAGCAACTTAAATCACAAATGTCCCTGATATAAACATTTAATATGAAATGTATATTTACTTTTGGCGTTGCCACTTCGACTAAAAACAATTATATACAAATAAAATAGCAACATATTTTTGAGTCTAATGAGTCTAAGCCATGGAAAAAAATGAAGCTACACTGCATACAATATCAAATTACCATATGTTTGACACTTTCTTATGATAGATCGTTATTTATTTGTGATATAAGTTGCAGTCCCCAAAATAAACGGTGCACATAAAATATTAATATATACAAATATTTATACATAAAAAAAATGGATTTAAGACGTATACATAGGGATAACTATGGTCTGTTTTACGTAAAACAGATAATTATTTTAATAATTCCAGAATAGAATGCCGCTGTACTGTCAAAGTCAAAAGATATAACAAATGTCCCCAAAACATACGTTTTATACCCAAACATTTTGAGGACCGTCCTCAAATAATGCAATTTTCCCCAAAATATGCGTTAGTTATACAGAATGTACCGAAAGTATACACTGTACATATATATACATACACATATACAAATAAAAATAAAATATGCTTTTATACTGAATTTTAAATGTTTTTTTATTTCTTGTTTTCAAAAATTTATTTTTATTTACAGGTTTTTTTTTACAGGTTTTGCACAAGTTTTTTATATTATTTTTATTAACAGGCTTATTTATATTATTATTACTTAAAGGTAATTAGTTATTTCGTTATTTTTAAATAAAGAAGAAAGATATTAAACTATAACACCAATATGTTTTTTTTATTTTGTTTCGATATTTTTTTTTTTTTTTTTTTTTATTTACAGATTTTGAACAAGTTTTTTACAGGCTATTTAAAGGTTTTACCAATTTTATATTATTTACAGGTTGTACAGGCTTTTTTTAATATTATTATTACTTACAGGTTTTTACAAGTTTTTTTTTTTTATTTACAGGTTTTACAGGCGTTTTTTTTTTTAATATTGTTATTACTTAAGGATAATTATTTATTTCGTTATTTTTAAATAAAGAAGAAAGATATTAAACTATAACACCAATATGTTTTTTTTATATTTTTTTTTTTTTATTTTGTTTATTATTTACAGGTTTTTTTACAGACTTTTTACAGG
Source organism: Scaptomyza flava (assembly GCA_030179655.1). NCBI lineage: Eukaryota > Metazoa > Arthropoda > Insecta > Diptera > Drosophilidae > Scaptomyza > Scaptomyza flava. The sequence goes on along the minus strand of JARNME010000404.1, from coordinate 35,224,471 downwards.
TTTTACATATTATTATAACTTACAGATTATTTTTAGTGATATATATATTTTTTTTATACATAATTAAGGTATATGTGCTTTTTTTTCTTATTTTTATTTAATTTTTTTTTATTTATTTTTTATTTAACAATATAAAGCTATTAATATATGTGGGAATCAATTTTATAATGACCCCAGGCATAGGTATTTAAACCGTCAGACCTTATTTTTCTTTTGTCGTCATTAGAGCTTAAAGTAGTTTTTTTTATCTTATGTGTATACAAGTTGTGGATCTTAGATCTAAACAACATCACTTCATCATTAAATATCTTATTATCAAAAAGGCATTCTTTATAACTATTTATAGTAAGCTTATCTAATGCAGACTTCTTTACACCTTTTGATTTTTTAACACAACCACCCCCCTCAAGAGACAATGAATACATTTTCGCTCTGAGACCAACAAACTCTAGCATTCGTTTGCCACAGTTCTCATCCTTCATCATACCCAAGACTTTTTTATTGCACCTCTTTATCCCATATAACTTTGCCAGCTCCTCAGGGTACTCGGACGTATCAAACTTCATTTCTACATCTTCAGCTATATCTGCGTAAAAGTCTTTAGTCTGTATTGAATATATGAACGAGTCTGTATCCATATAATTCAATGTGACTTTTTCTTGGAATTTAGGTTTAATATAATCATAATGGAAGTCATACATCTGCCATTTGGATAGCTCTAAAACTGTAAACCCTAAGTACATTGGCTTATCACAAACATTATGGAGCCGCTTCATCTGAATAGCATACATGTCTTCAGCAAATTGCGCAGAGCTGTGAAAACTAGCCTTTGCAATAAGCGAACGTGCACCTAATCGATTGCATGATGTGGTTTCCCACGAAGTGACAATCTTAACATCTTTACGTTTTTCAACGTTCTCCATTGTCTTCCCATAGACTGCGTTGTTAAGAGTTAAAAAGTCTTTTCAAATTTTTTCGCTTCAGTTCCATGGGAAGTGTTAAGATCAATATACTTTTTAAGACAAGGTGCCTGTTTAAATTGTAAAACTCGATGTATTTTCGACAATATTAAACCATTACGTAAACTTTGCTGAAGGTTTTTGTAATGTATCGGGTATTTAGTTTTTGACCTAAGGTCAGCAACAAGTTTACACACCTTTGCTTCTGGTGTGGGTTTTTGGTTAAGCGGACAAAAGGGTAGATCATTGTGATAATCATGTAAGGTATCAGGATATATAAGGTCTACTTCTAAAATGTAGCCATACTCAGAATTTGCGTCTATTTGAGCAACAACAAGTGACGCAATCTCATCATCATTCATCCGCTGAAAACCAGTGTATGGAAGACTCTGAGACATTGCCCAGCCATACAAATTATTGGCATCTAGATACATTAAATATTCAGATGGTTTGCTTGCGTCATACGCATCCATATACATATGGTTGGCTTTGGAGTACCGTTTACAGCACTGAACCAAACCACCCCTAATACCATTCTGAATAAATCTATACATATCAATATCAGTAAGCAAATCTAATTCTTTTTTTTTTTTTTTTTTTATTTTGTTATTTATTAAGGCATACAGGGCAATCCAGGAGCCCCTTTGTGTCCTTGGTGTCTATTCATTCAGCCCATTTGGGCGCGCCGGCTAACATAAGTTAGCTGTAACAATTATAATAACAGTAACAATATAATAACAATAACAATAAAATAACAAATATCACAGATATACAAATGCTGCAAAGATGCGTCAGCTTCTTCTGACCCTCGTCACAGGAGATCGAAGTATTAGGTCCCTCGGTTGTCGCCGGTTGAGCCTCCTAGGTGGGCGATATCTGGTGAGTCCGTTTGCTAGCCGATTTCGGTGTCGCTCTAGCCTATCATGGTAACGACTCGAGTGCTGGTTGATTGTGTCGAAGACAGTGGTCAGTTTCAGGTCTCTGTGTAGCGTGGTGTTCCGGATAAACCACTCGCAACCAGTAACTATCCTCAATGCTTTATTCTGGACGACCTGCACTCTTTGGATTTGGCTGTCGCATGCCAGGCCCCAGATTTGGCACCCGTATTTCCAGATTGGTGCCACGATCTGCTTATAAATTGTCATTTTATTGGAGAGTGACAATTTACTTCGCGAGCAGAGAAGCCAATAATGCTTTTTTACTGAAGCACGTATGCGCGTTTTGATGGCAGTCACTTGCTTAGAGAAAGTGAGTCTGCGATCCAGGATTACTCCAAGATATTTTGCTGTATTCGACTGCGGTACAGGGGCCCCTTCCACAGACACGGCCGGTGGCGTTCTCCTCTTGAGGGTGTAGCAAACATTGCTCGATTTGTCGCTATTGATGCCAATATTCCAGCGCCTTGCCCATTCCGCAAACTTTGATGCGTAGTCCTGGATGCCATCGGCTGCATCGTATTCGCATCGGGACGTGTAGGTGACGCACACATCATCAGCAAATGTGGCTAGCATTGATGTCCCGTACAGGCTATAATCTGGTATCGGCATATCGTAGCTATACAAGCAGTAAAGCAGGGGGCCAAGGACACTTCCCTGTGGTACTCCAGCTGCCACATCATGTTGGGTAGAGAGTGCCGAATGAAAACGGACCGCGAATCTCCTTCCCTCGAGGTATGACTTAAGAAGGCCGAAATATGGCGCAGGCAGCGTATGCTTAATTTTTAGCAGAATTCCGGTGTGCCAAACTCGGTCAAACGCTTCCCGGATATCCAGATAGAGGGCGTTGCAGTATTCCTTATTGTCGTAGGCCGTCAGAATTTGCTCGACAACCCGATGAAGCTGTTCGACAGTACTATGGCCAGCGCGGAACCCGAACTGATGCTCAGGAATAATCCCCTTAGCTTCCATGATCCTGGCCATCCGGGCGGCAATCAGTCTTTCAAACACTTTTGAGATCGAAGGGAGGAGGCTTATCGGCCTGTAGGAAGCGGGTTCCCTTTCCGGTTTGCCTGATTTGTGGATCATGGAGATTATCCCGAGCTTCCACTGAGGAGGGAAGTATTGCAGCCTCACAATAGCGTTGAACACCATCGCTATGTAGCGAATCGCACGGCTGGGCAGTGCCTTCAAAGTAGCATTGCAGATGGCGTCATGACCTGGCGCTCTTTTTATGTTCTGGCTTGCAATGACATCAGCTATCTCACTAGGGGCAAATGGCTTGATAGGCAGGTCCATTTGAAGAGCTTGAGTCAGCTGGTCGTGTGTCTCCTCAACATGCTGCAGACTTGCAAGATTAAACGGCTGAAAGCGCTCGGCAAGGTGCACAGCAAACACCTCCGCTTGCTCCAAGTCAGTACGACACCATGTCCCGTTACTGTCCACCAGTGGCGCTTTTCTTGCGCAACGCCTTTTAATAGCGCGCGTGGCTTTCCAGAGTGAGTGCGTCGCTTCGCTTGCAACCCCAGTGTTGGCTAGCCTTTCGTCAAACCATGCAGATTTGTGCTCCACTAGTGCACGACGGAGCCTACTCTGCGCTCTGTTCCAATCGGCTTTGTCCAACGGATGGCGAGACCTCATCCACCTCGCGCGTAAGCGCCTCTTCTCAGTGATGAGAAGAAGAATCTCCTCGGTTAACGGTATCCTATCTGCTGCGGGCCTCCGAGATGCAGTGCGAGTAGCCATTCTAGCTGCTGCCTGGACTGAGTGGGTGAACGAGTCGATAGCGTCATCGATGTCCTTTTCGGTGTGAATCGCAGAGTTAAGTTGCAGTGAGGATTCGAGGTGCTCTTGGAACCATTCCAAGTTAGTACGCCTGGTGATTAGCCGCTCCGTCTTGGGGTAAGATATTGCTGACGCATTCAGCGTAATGACAAGGGGTAGATGGTCGGAGCTGAGCTCAACAACCGGCCGTATATCAGCATGAATGCCCATGATCCCCTAGTCAACGCAAAATCAATATAGCCTGGTGAGCCTCTGCTGCCGTACGGGTATCTCGTTGGGCCACCTGTTGCTAGCGAGTTTATCTCCGAATTCAGGACGAGATTTGCAAGCGCATGACCTCTTTGGTTGCACCTTCCTGCTCCCCATAGCCAGTGGGACGCATTCCAGTCGCCCGCAACGATGAATTTGGAACGATGCTGTTCCAAAATCGACTTAAATTCATCCGTTGTCCATATAAACCTCTGGGGACAGTATACCGCTCCAAAATTTATATAACCGAGTGCCGTCTCGATAGCTGCTGACGCTAGTTGCACTTTGTTAGTGGCTGTTGGTTCTAGCGGGAAGTGGACCAGGCTTGACCTGATCATGATCGCTGCACCACCTTTAGCGTTGCCAGCGCTGGGATCATTGGCAGTATAGGCCTCATACCCAAATAGTTTGGGTGCCTCTGACCCTTTGCAGTGTGTCTCGCTGAGAAGCAAGACATCTATATCATGTCGCCAAGCGGAAGTGCACGCGATTGAAAGATGTGCAACCTTTAACTTCGAGAGGGGATACGTTCATAGAGACATAGCCATTTTCTCAGACAGCCAGGCAGCGATAAAAGCACTTAGTGCTTATAAAATCGTCTCCAAACTGGTTTGGCAGTGTATTGAAGCGCTCAATAGGTTGGGCAGTAGAAACAAAGTCACCATATATTGGGTACCGGGACATGCGGGTGTTCCCGGTAATGAGGTCGCCGATAGTTTGGCCAGGAGAGGAGCTAGCACTCCTTTCCAGGGCCCTGAACCTTTCTGTGGGCTAGGACCAGGGTTTATCAGTCAGAGCAGTCGCATCGATCTGCTCAACGCATGCGAGGACGCTTGGCGGGTTTCACATGGGGCACGACAGAGCAAGCGACTGCTAGGCAGTTACAACAAGAAGAGAACTGAGGACTGTCTGAAGCTGAGCAAAAGATCTCTTCGTATAGTCACGGGTTTCTTGACCGGGCACTGCAGACTGCGCAAGCATCTGCATAATCTCAGGTTAGGGGAAAACAGTCTTTGCAGACTGTGTCTGGAAGGGGATGAGACTCCAGAGCACCTGCTTGAGGAGTGTCCCGCCATCAGCCGACTGAGGCTCTCTCTTCTGGGGAGCCTCTTTCTGTCTACAGAGAAAATGAGGGCTCTCAGACCATGCCACATCGTCGCGTTCCTGCGATCGATCGGGCTGTTTGAGGAGCTGTAACTCACAAACAGTAAGAGGGCACAATAGATCCTAGTGGTCGCAGTGCATGATCCTCATTCCAATAATAAATAATAATAAATAACACCAATATGTTTTTTTATTTTGTTTCGATATTTTTTTTTTTTTTTTTTTTTTATTTACAGATTTTGTACAAGTTTTTTACAGGCTATTTACAGGTTTTACCAATTTTATATTATTTACAGGTTTTTACAGGCTTTTTACAGGTTTTTTTATGTTATTATTACTTACAGTTTATTTTTACTATTGTATTTTTTTTTATTCATAATCAAGGTACAAGTGTTTTTTTTTTTTCTTGTTCTTATTTTTCTTTCTTTATTTTTATTTATTTTTCATTTAACAATATGAAGCTATTCATATATGGGGGAATCAATTTATAATGACCCCAGGCATAGGTATTTATACCGTCAGACCTTATTTTTCTTTTGTCGTCATTAGAGCTTAAAGTAGTTTTTTTTATCTTATGTGTATACAAGTTGTGGATCTTAGATCTAAACAACATCATTTCATCATTAAATATTTATTATCAAAAAGGCATTCTTTATAACTATTTATAGTAAGCTTATCTAATGCAGACTTCTTTACACCCTTTGATTTTTTAACACAGCCACCCCCCTCAAGAGACAATGAATACATTTTCGCTCTGAGACCAACAAACTCTAGCATTCGTTTGCCACAGTTCTCATCCTTCATCATACCCAAGACTTTTTTATTGCACCTCTTTATCCCATATAACTTTGCTAGCTCCTCAGGGTACTCGGACGTATCAAACTTCATTTCTACATCTTCAGCTATATCTGCGTAAAAGTCTTTAGTCTGTATTGAATATATGAACGAGTCTGTATCCATATATTCAATGTGACTTTTTCTTGGAATTTAGGTTTAATATAATCATAATGGAAGTCATACATCTGCCATTTGGATAGCTCTAAAACTGTAAGCCCTAAGTACATTGGCTTATCACAAACATTATGGAGCCGCTTCATCTGAATAGCATACATGTCTTCAGCAAACTGCGCAGAGCTGTGAAAACTAGCCTTTGCAATAAGCGAACGTGCACCTAATCGATTGCATGATGTGGTTTCCCACGAAGTGACAATCTTAACATCTTTACGTTTTTCAACGTTCTCCATTGTCTTCCCATAGACTGCGTTGTTTAAGAGTTTAAAAAAGTCTTTTTCAAAATTATTTTTCGCTTCAGTTCCATGGGAAGTGTTAAGATCAATATACTTTTATTTAGCCAAGGTGCCTGTTTAAATTGTAAAACTCGATGTATTTTCGACAATATTAAACCATTACGTAAACTTTGCTGAAGGTTTTTGTAATGTATCGGGTATTTAGTTTTTGACCTAAGGTCAGCAACAAGTTTACACACCTTTGCTTCTGGTGTGGGTTTTTGGTTCAGCGGACAAAATGGTAGATCATTGTGATAATCATGTAATGTATCTGGATATATAAGGTCTACTTCTAAAATGTAACCGCATCTCAGAATTTGCCTCTATTTGAGCAACATTAATGACGCAATCTCATCGTCACTCATCCACTGAAAACCAGTGTATGGAAGACTCTGAGACATTGCCCAGCCATACAAATTATTGGCATCCAGATACATTACATATTCAGATGGTTTGCTTGCGTCATACGCATCCATATACATATGGTTGGCTTTGGAGTACCGTTTACAGCACTGAACCAAACCACCCCTAATACCATTCTGAATAAATCTATACATATCAATATCAGTAAGCAGATCTAACTCTACTTCGGTTGTTTTCAGCATAGCATCCCATGATAGACCAGGTGTGGTATCATAATGGGCAGGATCAAGAGAATAAATTTTCTTGCATATTGCGCGAAAATTTTGAAAAACGTCAGTCAATAAAAGAACATCTGTTTTGAGATAAAGCTCCATGTATTCTTTTAATGTCTGACAGTTGAAAACTTTCCATACATGATGTGCATGTAAATAGTCCTCAGGCGAACATTCTTTATTAGTTAAACTATTAAAGAACTTCTCCCTTGGAGGCAGACAGGTTTCAGCTAGTCGGCTTTCTGAGTCCAAAAACTCATATGGAAAGACTCCCTTTCTACGCAATAAATTAAACTCCTCCTCACAGGGATAAAAACGTTTAACGATCTCAAAACATTCAGTACTCAGATTGCTACTTAAAGCATCTAAGCTAGTTGCCATAAAGCGAAACGTATCCAAAAATTTTTTTCATGGGACGCTATGTATGTAAATTTGGAGAGTGATATATACAACTCCTTATTCAGTGGGAGTACTTTAATATCACCCTCCACTTTGTTAAGTTCTCTAACAAAAAGATGGGAGTCATACCGCGAAAAATTGTGAAAGAATACGGGAACAAAAGGTGCAATTTGAAAATTAATATTGCAAACATTATGGGCTGGACCCCTGTACTGACCCGTTAAATGGCAATGATCACGTACTCGGTCGGTCCCCAGAATTTTCTTGCAGATATGGCAATTAACTGCTTTTCGAAAACTGGTTTCCTCCTCTGCACTCATTGTCATAGGTTTAATATTAGAGAGGTAGGTCGTGTAAATTTCACTTACATCTCTGATGAGAGATGTAACAAATTTAACACCTGCATCCTTACCAGTCTCTAAAACAAACTTGTCTAAGGATGGGTCAAAGGAGCACTTAATGTAGTACGAGAATGCTATAGGCACATGCAATGATGTAGCTGTAACATTTTCGCTCACTTTCGAATTGAGGGGGGTTAGTATGCATTCGAAGTCTGCATACACTACAAACGGAACATCCAAACTACGACTAAAATTCTTAAATTTAAGACTTGCTTTTTCTGATGAGGGTAACGTCGAAACCATCTTGCCACAATTCATCCGGTGCTCCAAAGATAACTTCTCGCTGTGGGAGAAGTTGAGGCAGGTGTTGCAAAAGAAAAGCTGATGTGCGTTACCGGTCACTTGTGAGCTAACTAGTCTAAAAGTTTAAAAACAAAAGAAAATTTATTAATACTGTAAATTATCAAAAAATAATTTTTTTTTTTTACATACCTTGATAAACTTTTTATCCACACAAAATGCGCCCGTCTATCGCTCTCCAAAAGCAATAAACTTATATGCCGTTCCCTTTCGACCTCCGTTAAATACAGCGGGCCAACCACTTTTCCCTTTTCCTCATCGAATCCAAAAACGTTGATACTGAAAGTGGAGTTCCGTCTTTGGAACACTTTGATTTGTGTAAGCGGAAGCGGAAACTCCAACTCCTCAAAATCTAATGTAAGTGTTTCACTTACATAGATTTTGGAGTTGTCAATATTAATATTGTAACTCGAGCATCTATCAGCGTGGTTGGTGTTGCGTGGAGCTTTAAGGGCTGATATTAAAGCCCATTTAAAACAATATTCGTCCTCGTTTCTCACATTTACAATCGCCTTTTTATCTCTCTGCACCTTTGGAGTTTCAATGTAATTTGAAACTTTTAAAGGAGTGTATTTATTAACATTACACTCCAATCTAATAATCTGGGACATAGTCCATCCGCTGTCCCTTTCCTGGAACTCATCCATTTTTTGCTGGATGAGTTCAGCATGCTGACTATAGACTTCTTCTATATTTTTTCCAGCTGTTAGAACACACATAGGTGTTTGATGCGACTTGACTTGCATCACCATCTCATCTTGATGGAATTTTATGTATTCCGCAAATAACTCAAAGTTTATCTTACACGATGTGTGTAAAGATAAAACATTGGTTATTATTGGAATGAGTTCTGATGAGGCATCAGTGAGGAATTCCTGGGGATCAAGAATTTCCTCACGCCTATTCTTAAATGCTAAATGCTTAACAGCACTATTCAGAGGTATAAAAACATGCATTTTGTGGATACTGGACCGTAAGTGTCCATTCCACTTTGAAAAAAGTACATTAACCTTACATGTGTTGCACCACTTTGTCGTCGGTTTGGGGGTTGCGGCGAAGATGTTGGTGGCGGTGAAGGGCGTATTATTGCAGGTGGTGGTGTATGCTGTGTTGTTGTTGTATGTGGCGGTGGAGTGTGTGTTGTTGGAGATGGTAGCGATGGGTGTGTTGGTGTATGTGGTGGCGATAGGTGTGTTGGTGTAGGTGGCGTTGCTGGTCGTGTTGATGTATGTAGTGTTGAAGGGCGTGTTGGGGAAGGTGGCATTATACATCTTCATAAGGGTGGTGGCTTTGCTTGTGGTGGTAGAGGTAGTGGTAGTGGTAGTGGTTTGCGATCCTGGAGTGTGTGGTCTTGAATCGGTGCCGAAAATCTCAGCTAAGTCGTTGGCTGCGGTGGTGGTGTACACAATGTTGTTTGAAGACATTTGACACAATTTTTTTTATTTTTCTTATTTTTCAAAAATTTAAAAACACAAACGTTTTAAAACACGGAAGAAAAAATTTTTAAAGTTACACTTGTAAATTTTGAGAGCTACTGATGGTTTTTTCAGTCAAAAGTACCTTTTTTATTCGTTTTGAAATCAATGCAGGATATAAGATTTTCCTAGCACTTGATCAAAATAAAAACAGGTATATATAATATATATATATATATAATATCAAAGGTTAGAAAGGGATGGCGCTAAATACTTAAATATCAAGCCCAAAGGATTGTAAAATAGTTTTCATCTTAAGGATGGTGGGGACCAATCAAAATCGTATAAGGGGCGTGGCTTATTAAATTAATACAAGCAGGATCACTTTCCCCCTCTAACACACATTCTCCTTCTAACACTTTCCCCCTATAGCTCTTTCCCCCTCTAACATACATTCTCCTTCTAACACTTTCTCTCCCTAACTCTTTCCCCCTCTAACACATTTGAATCTTAAGCTACAAGTATCAATACTCTTGATTAGAAGCAATGTATTGATCCTGCCGCTGCTGCTGCTGCTGCGTAGGAAAATTCCCATGCCTTGTTCACAGAAACCCAGTACATCGAACAAGCGTTCGCTTTTCTCTATCCTTACTTCCTTTGATCACTGGTTATCACAACCATAAACATTCATTTTTTGACGTGTGTTGCAGGTTTATAATGCCACGCACGTCAAAGAGGCGCCCTCTCGATTCCAGATCCTTTGATCACTACTACTCATGAACATAAACATTCATTCGTGATTGCTTGCTTTCAGGTTAACAATGCAACGCACGTCAAACAGGCGCCCTCTCGACTCTCTCTTATCTATCCTTTCTTCCTGTGCACACTGCACCTCATGACCATTATCAGATTTACAATGCCACGCACGTCAAAGAGGCGCACAATTGACTCTAACACTTATTAGGTAAATAACCAAATCTGTTTCTCTGATCACTGCTTCTCACAGATGCTGCTGGTAAAGTGGTGGCCTAGGAATGTTAATCCTTTGTTCTCCACCCTACACTAATTAAAGCGGGCATGATCATGGGAAAAAAAGGGTCATAAAAAATTTCATATTGAAGGGGGCGATAAAAGGGTCAAAAAACAAGGGGCGATAAAAGGGTCATAAAATTTAATGGGGTCATAAATTGTCGGCATCCCTTTCGGGTAGAACCGGCAGTTCCCTACTACTGCTATGTTAGTAGCATTATGTACGTTTTGACTTTTCAGCCAAAGCAACATATGTGCATATAATCAACTAGATGGCACTATTTTTTTGCTCAAAAACTAACATCGTTGCCAACTTTTATCTTTTTTCCAAGACAATGGCCGAAGTTGCACGGTAGTTGGGGATATAGGCCCTATTTTTCTCATTCTTTTGCCGTTTACATCATGAAAGAAAATCGGACAGTTTTTGAGAAAAGTGCATTTATGTGTTTTTCTCATTTTAGGTGAAACATCCATATATACATCGCTATACACGCCATTGCAAACAAGAGCTGCCATACTAACAAAAAATTTGCTAATTTTGACTTTTATCAGTTAAAGTTACTTAATATTAACTATAGTGATGCATAATTGCCATTACTTAAACATTATTTACCTATTTATCACGCATTCTCTATGTAAATAGCATTATGTACGTTTTGACTTTTCAGCCACAGCAATATATGTGCATATATGCAACTAGGTGGAACTTTTTTAATCGAAAAACCAAAATCGTTGCTAACTTTTATCTTTTTTCCAAGATAATGGCCCAAGTTGCACGGAGTTGGGGATATAGGCCCTATTTTTCTCATTCGTTTGCCGTTTACATCATGAAAAAAAATCGGACAGTTTTTGAGAAAAGTGCATTTATGTGTTTTTCTCATTTTAGGTGAAACATCCATATACAATGCATCGCTATACACGCCATTGCAAACAAGAGCTGCCATACTAACAAAATACTTACTAATTATTGACTTTTATCAATTAAAACAAGTGGAAACGTTGCAGTCGGACGCAACCGACTGCGGTATACTCGATACCAGTATTAAAAATATTGATGCCCATCCATGTGGGATGTCAATTGCTATCTTCATACCAAATTTGGTGCCTCTAGCTCGAAGTTTGTGTAAAGTGGGGAAAGGGGGGCTGGGGGCGGTATGGGTGGAATTGCATCCAAATTTTTGATGCAGATCTTTGTTGAATGTCAATTGCTATCTTCATAACAAATTTGGTGACTCTAGCTCGAAGTTTGTATAAAGTGGGGAAAGGGGGGCTGGGGGCGGTATGGTTGGGCGTGGCATTCTAATTTTTGGTGCAGATCTATGTGGGATGTCAATTGCTATCTTCAAACCAAATTTGGTGACTCTAGCTCGAAGTTTGTATAAAGTGGGGAAAGGGGGGCTGGGGGCGGTATGGTTGGGCGTGGCATTCAAATTTTTGCTGCAGATCCTTGTGGAATGTCAAATGCTACCTTCATACCAAATTTGGTGACTCTAGCTCAAAGTTTGTATAAAGTGGGGAGAGGGGGGCTGGGGGCGGTATGGTTGGGCGTGGCATCCAAATTTTTGCTGCAGATCCTTGTGGAATGTCAAATGCTACCTTCATACCAAATTTGGTGACTCTAGCTTAAAGTTTGTATGAGGTGGGGAAAGGGGGGCTATGGGGCTGGGGGCGGTATGGTTGGGCGTGGCATCCAAATTTTTGCTGCAGATCCTTGTGGAATGTCAAATGCTACCTTCATACCAAATTTGGTGACTCTAGCTCGAAGCATGTAAAAGGTGGTGAAAGGGGGGCTATGGGGCTTGGGGCGGTATGGTTGGGCGTGGCATTTTAATTTTTGCTGCCGATCCATGTGGGATGTCAATTGCTCTCTTCATACCAAATTTGGTGACTCTAGCTCGAAGTTTGTATGAAGTGGGGAAAGGGGGGCTGGGGGCGGTATGGTTGGGCGTGGCATCCAAATTTTTGCTGCAGATCCTTTTGGAATGTCAAATGCTACCTTCATACCAAATTTGGTGACTCTAGCTCAAAGTTTGTGTAAGGTGGGGAAAGGGGGGCGGAATGGATGGGCTAGGCTCCAAAACTTTGGTGCAGATTGTTGGGGGTCGTTGCCAGCTATCTTCCTACCAAATTTGGTGGCTCTAGCTCCACTACTCTGGAATATACACGCATTTCCGTTTTTGACGAAGCGTTGGGGCAGATGGGGGTGGCTAGGGCGGTATTGGTAGGCGTTGCATCCAAACTTTTGATGCAGCTTTTGGGGGGTCATCATCATCTATCTTGGCACCAAATTTGGTGACTCTAGCTAAAAAACTGTGGGAGATATAGGCTTTTCTGATTTCTAAATGCGGGGGGGCTGGGGGCGGGATGGGTGGGCGTGGCTCCAAAACTTTGATGCAGTTCTTTTGGGGTCGTTACCAGCTATCTTCTTACCAAATTTGGTGGCTCTAGCTCCACTACTCTGGAAGATACACGCATTCCCGGTTTTTACGAAGCGTTGGGGCATCTGGGGGCGGCTAGGGCGGTATTGGTGGGCGTGGCATCCAAACTTTTGATGCAGTTTTTGGTGGGTCATCATCAGCTAAATTGGCACCAAATTTGGTGGCTCTAGCTCAAAAACTGTGGGAGATATAGGCTTTTTTGACTTTAAAATGCGGGGGGTTTGGGGGCGGAATGGGGGGCGTGGCTCCAAAATTTTTGATGCAGTTTTTTGGGGGTTGCTAGTAGCTATCTTCTTACCAAATTTGGTAGTTCTAGCTGTAAGGGTGTGTGAAATATGCGGATTTATCGTTTTTGAGTTATCGAATTTATCGATTTGCCAGCCCCCCAGTTATCGTAGAACCCCAATCTTGACACTTTAATTTACTATCCCATAGATAAAGAGAATTGGAAAGTTTCAAGTCCCTAGCTTGAAGGGTGTGGAAAGAACTTGCACACTTACGGACGGACAGACGGACAGACACCATGACGGACATTGCACAAAACCAATATACTCTTTACCTTCGGTATCGAGTATAATTACTTAATATTAACTATAGTGATGCATAATTGTCGTCACTTAAATATTCTTTAGCAATTTATCACGCATTCGCTATGTAAGTAACATTATGTACGTTTTGACTTTTCAGCCAAAGCAACATACATATGTGCATATAATCAACTAGGTGGAACTTTTTTAATCGAAAAACAAAAATCGTTGCTAACTTTTATCTTTTTTCCAAGATAATGGCCCAAGTTGCACGGAGTTGGGGATATAGGCCCTATTTTTCTCATTCTTTTGCCGTTTACATCATGAAAAAAAATCGGACAGTTTTTGAGAAAAGTGCATTTATGTGTTTTTCTCATTTTAGGTGAAACATCCATATACAATGCATCGCTATACACGCCATTGCAAACAAGAGCTGCCATACTAACAAATATTTACTAATTTTGACTTTTATCAGTTAAAATTACTTAATATTAACTATAGTGATGCATAATTGCCATTACTTTAACATTATTTACCTATTTATCACGCATTCTCAATGTAAATAGCATTATGTACGTTTTGACTTTTCAGCCACAGCAACATATGTGCATATATCAACTAGGTGGCACTTTTTTAATCGAAAAACAAAAATCGTTGCTAACTTTTATCTTTTTTCCAAGATAATGGCCCAAGTTGCACGGTAGTTGGGGATATAGGCCCTATTTTTCTCATTCTTTTGCCGTTTAAATCATGAAAAAAAATCGGACAGTTTTTGAGAAAAGTGCATTTATGTGTTATTCTCATTTAAGGTGAAACATCCATATATACATCGCTATACACGCCATTGCAAACAAGAGCTGCCATACTAACAAAAAATTTGCTAATTTTGACTTTTATCAGTTAAAATTACTTAATATTAACTATAGTGATGCATAATTGCCATTACTTAAACATTATTTACCTATTTATCACGCATTCTCTATGTAAATAGCATTATGTACGTTTTGACTTTTCAGCCACAGCAACATATGTGCATATAATCAACTAGGTGGAACTTTTTTAATCGAAAAACAAAAATCGTTGCTAACTTTTATCTTTTTTCCAAGATAATGGCCCAAGTTGCACGGTAGTTGGGGATATATGCCCTATTTTTCTCATTCTTTTGCCGTTTACATCATGAAAAAAAATCGGACAGTTTTTGAGAAAAGTGCATTTATGTGTTTTTCTCATTTTAGGTGAAACATCCATATACAATGCATCGCTATACACGCCATTGCAAACAAGAGCTGCCATACTAACAAAATATTTACTAATTATTGACTTTTATCAATTAAAATTACTTAATATTAACTATAGTGATGCATAATTGTCATTACTTTAACATTCTTTAACTATTTATCAAGCATTCTCAATGTAAATAGCATTATGTACGTTTTGACTTTTCAGCCAAAGCAACATATGTGCATATAATCAACTAGGTGGAACTTTTTTAATCGAAAAACAAAAATCGTTGCTAACTTTTATCTTTTTCCAAGATAATGGCCCAAGTTGCACGGTAGTTGGGGATATAGGCCCTATTTTTCTCATTCTTTTGCCGTTTAAATCATGAAAAAAAATCGGACAGTTTTTGAGAAAAGTGCATTTATGTGTTATTCTCATTTAAGGTGAAACATCCATATATACATCGCTATACACGCCATTGCAAACAAGAGCTGCCATACTAACAAAAAATTTGCTAATTTTGACTTTTATCAGTTAAAATTACTTAATATTAACTATAGTGATGCATAATTGCCATTACTTAACATTATTTACCTATTTATCACGCATTCTCTATGTAAATAGCATTATGTACGTTTTGACTTTTCAGCCAAAGCAATATATGTGCATATATGCAACTAGGTGGAACTTTTTTAATCGAAAAACAAAAATCGTTGCTAACTTTTATCTTTTTTCCAAGATAATGGCCCAAGTTGCACGGAGTTGGGGATATATGCCCTATTTTTCTCATTCTTTTGCCGTTTAAATCATGAAAAAAAATCGGACAGTTTTTGAGAAAAGTGCATTTATGTGTTATTCTCATTTTAGGTGAAACATCCATATATACATCGCTATACACGCCATTGCAAACAAGAGCTGCCATACTAACAAAAAAATTGCTAATTTTGACTTTTATCAGTTAAAATTACTTAATATTAACTATAGTGATGCATAATTGCCATTACTTAAACATTATTTACCTATTTATCACGCATTCTCTATGTAAATAGCATTATGTACGTTTTGACTTTTCAGCCAAAGCAATATATGTGCATATATGCAACTAGGTGGCACTTTTTTAATCGAAAAACAAAAATCGTTGCTAACTTTTATCTTTTTTCCAAGATAATGGCCCAAGTTGCACGGTAGTTGGGGATATATGCCCTATTTTTCTCATTCTTTTGCCGTTTAAATCATGAAAGAAAATCGGACAGTTTTTGAGAAAAGTGCATTTATGTGTTATTCTCATTTTAGGTGAAACATCCATATATACATCGCTATACACGCCATTGCAAACAAGAGCTGCCATACTAACAAAATATTTGCTAATTTTGACTTTTATCAGTTAAAATTACTTAATATTAACTATAGTGATGCATAATTGCCATTACTTAAACATTATTTACCTATTTATCACGCATTCTCTATGTAAATAGCATTATGTACGTTTTGACTTTTCAGCCAAAGCAACATATGTGCATATATGCAACTAGGTGGCACTTTTTTAATCGAAAAACAAAAATCGTTGCTAACTTTTATCTTTTTTCCAAGATAATGGCCCAAGTTGCACGGTAGTTGGGGATATAGGCCCTATTTTTCTCATTCTTTTGCCGTTTAAATCATGAAAGAAAATCGGACAGTTTTTGAGAGAAGTGCATTTATGTGTTTTTCTCATTTTAGGTGAAACAGCCATATATACATCGCTATACACGCCATTGCAAACAAGAGCTGCCATACTAACAAAATACTTACTAATTATTGACTTTTATCAATTAATACAAGTGGAAACGTTGCAGTCGGACGCAACCGACTGCGGTATACTCGATACCAGTATTAAAAATATTGATGCCCATCCATGTGGGATGTCAATTGCTATCTTCATACCAAATTTGGTGACTCTAGCTCGAAGTTTGTATAAAGTGGGGAAAGGGGGGCTGGGGGCGGTATGGGTGGAATTGCATCCAAATTTTTGATGCAGATCTTTGTGGAATGTCAATTGCTATCTTCATAACAAATTTGGTGACTCTAGCTCGAAGTTTGTATAAAGTGGGGAAAGGGGGGCTGGGGGCGGTATGGTTGGGCGTGGCATTCAAATTTTTGGTGCAGATCTATGTGGGATGTTAATTGCTATCTTCATACCAAATTTGGTGACTCTAGCTCGAAGTTTGTATAAGTGGGGAAAGGGGGGCTGGGGGCGGTATGGTTGGGCGTGGCATCCAAATTTTTGCTGCAGATCCTTGTGGAATGTCAAATGCTACCTTCATACCAAATTTGGTGACTCTAGCTCAAAGTTTGTATAAAGTGGGGAAAGGGGGGCTGGGGGCGGTATGGTTGGGCGTGGCATCCAAATTTTTGCTGCAGATCCTTGTGGAATGTCAAATGCTACCTTCATACCAAATTTGGTGACTCTAGCTCAAAGTTTGTATGAGGTGGGGAAAGGGGGGCTATGGGGCTGGGGGCGGTATGGTTGGTTGTGGCATCAAAATTTTTGCTGCAGATCCTTGTGGAATGTCAAATGCTACCTTCATACCAAATTTGGTGACTCTAGCTCGAAGCATGTGGTGAAAGGGGCTAGGGCTTGGGCGTATGGGTGGGCGTGCTCAAATTTTGCTGCGTCCATGGGATGTCATTGCTCTCATACCAAATGTGACTCTGCGAAGTTGTATGATGGGAAGGGGGCTGGGGCGGTATGGTTGGGCGTGGCTCCAAACTTTTGCTGCAGATCCTTTTGGAATGTCAAATGCTACCTTCATACCAAATTTGGTGACTCTAGCTCAAAGTTTGTATAAGGTGAGGACAGGGGCGGAATGGATGGGCAAGGCTCCAAAACTTTGATGCAGATTGTTGAGGGTCGTTGCCAGCTATCTTCCTACCAAATTTGGTGGCTCTAGCTCCACTACTCTGGAAGATACACGCTTTCCCGTTTTTTTACGAAGCGTTGGGGCATCTGGGGGCGGCTAGGGCGGTACTGGTGGGCGTGGCATCCAAACTTTTGATGCAGTTTTTGGGGGGTCATCATCATCTATCTTGGCACCAAATTTGGTGACTCTAGCTAAAAAACTGTGGGAGATATAGGCTTTTTTGACTTTAAAATGCGGGGGGTTTGGGGGCGGAATGGGGTGGCGTGGCTCCAAAATTTTTGATGCAGTTTTTTGGGGGTTGCTAGTAGCTATCTTCTTACCAAATTTGGTAGTTCTAGCTGTAAGGGTATGTGAAATATGCGGATTTATCGTTTTTGAGTTATCGAATTTATCGATTTGCCAGCCCCCCAGTTATCGTAGAACCCCAATCTTGACACTTTAATTTACTATCCCATAGATAAAGAGAATTGGAAAGTTTCAAGTCCCTAGCTTGAAGGGTGTGGAAAAAACTTGCACACATACGGACGGACAGACGGACAGACACCATGAAGGACATTGCACAAAACCAATATACTCTTTACCTTCGGTATCGAGTATAATTACTTAATATTAACTATAGTGATGCATAATTGTCGTCACTTAAATATTCTTTAGCAAAATATTACGCATTCGCTATGTAAGTAACATTATGTACGTTTTGACTTTTCAGCCAAAGCAACATATGTGCATATATGCAACTAGGTGGCACTTTTTTAATCGAAAAACAAAAATCGTTGCTAACTTTTATCTTTTTTCCAAGATAATGGCCCAAGTTGCACGGAGTTGGGGATATAGGCCCTATTTTTCTCATTCTTTTGCCGTTTACATCATGAAAAAAATCGGACAGTTTTTGAGAAAGTGCATTTATGTGTTTTCTCATTTAGGTGAAACATCCATATACAATGCATCGCTATACACGCCATTGCAAACAGAGCTGCCATACTAACAAAAATTTGCTAATTTGACTTTTATCAGTTAAATTACTTAATATTAACTATAGTGATGCATAATGCCATTACTTAACATATTTACCTATTATCACGCATTCTCATGTAATAGCATTATGTACGTTTGACTTTTCAGCCAAGCAACATATGTGCATATATCAACTAGGTGAACTTTTTAATCGAAAACAAAATCGTTGCTAACTTTTATCTTTTTTCCAGATAATGGCCCAAGTTGCACGGAGTTGGGATATAGGCCCTATTTTCTCATTCTTTTGCCGTTACATCATGAAAAAAATCGGACAGTTTTGAGAAAGTGCATTTATGTGTTTTTCTCATTTTAGGTGAAACATCCATATACAATGCATCGCTATACACGCCATTGCAAACAAGAGCTGCCATACTAACAAAATATTTACTAATTATTGACTTTTATCAATTAAAATTACTTAATATTAACTATAGTGATGCATAATTGTCATTACTTTAACATTCTTTACCTATTTATCACGCATTCTCAATGTAAATAGCATTATGTACGTTTTGACTTTTCAGCCAAAGCAACATAAGTGCATATAATCAACTAGGTGGAACTTTTTTAATCGAAAAACAAAAATCGTTGCTAACTTTAATCTTTTTTCCAAGATAATGGCCCAAGTTGCACGGAGTTGGGGATATAGGCCCTATTTTTCTCATTCTTTTGCCGTTTACATCATGAAAAAAAATCGGACAGTTTTTGAGAAAAGTGCATTTATGTGATTTTCTCATTTTAGGTGAAACATCCATATATACATCGCTATACACGCCATTGCAAACAAGAGCTGCCATACTAACAAAAAATTTGCTAATTTTGACTTTTATCAATTAAAACAAGTGGAAACGTTGCAGTCGGACGAAACCGACTGCGGTATACTCGATACCAGTATTAAAAATATTGATGCCCATCCATGTGGGATGTCAATTGCTATCTTCATACCAAATTTGGTGACTCTAGCTCGAAGTTTGTATAAAGTGGGGAAAGGGGGGCTGGGGGCGGTATGGGTGGAATTGCATCCAAATTTTTGATGCAGATCTTTGTGGAATGTCAATTGCTATCTTCATAACAAATTTGGTGACTCTAGCTCGAAGTTTGTATAAAGTGGGGAAAGGGGGGCTGGGGGCGGTATGGTTGGGCGTGGCATTCAAATTTTTGGTGCAGATCTATGTGGGATGTCAATTGCTATCTTCTTACCAAATTTGGTGACTCTAGCTCGAAGTTTGTATAAAGTGGGGAAAGGGGGCTGGGGGCGGTATGGTTGGGCGTGGCATTCAAATTTTTGGTGCAGATCTATGTGGGATGTCAATTGCTACCTTCATACCAAATTTGGTGACTCTAGCTCAAAGTTTGTATAAAGTGGGGAAAGGGGGGCTATGGGGCTGGGGGCGGTATGGTTGGTTGTGGCATCAAAATTTTTGCTGCAGATCCTTGTGGAATGTCAAATGCTACCTTCATACCAAATTTGGTGACTCTAGCTCGAAGCATGTAAAAGGTGGTGAAAAGGGGGCTATGGGGCTTGGGGCGGTATGGGTGGGCGTGGCATTCAAATTTTTGCTGCCGATCCATGTGGGATGTCAATTGCTCTCTTCATACCAAATATGGTGACTCTAGCTCGAAGTTTGTATAAAGTGGGGAAAGGGGGGCTGGGGGCGGTATGGTTGGGCGTGGCATTCAAATTTTTGGTGCAGATCTATGTGGGATGTCAATTGCTATCTTCAAACCAAATTTGGTGACTCTAGCTCGAAGTTTGTATAAAGTGGGGAAAGGGGGGCTGGGGGCGGTATGGTTGGGCGTGGCATCCAAATTTTTGCTGCAGATCCTTGTGGAATGTCAAATGCTACCTGCATACCAAATTTGGTGACTCTAGCTCAAAGTTTGTATAAAGTGGGGAAAGGGGGGCTGGGGGCGGTATGGTCGGGCGTGGCATCCAAATTTTTGCTGCAGATCCTTGTGGAATGTCAAATGCTACCTTCTTACCAAATTTGGTGACTCTAGCTCAAAGTTTGTATAAGATGGGGAAAGGGGGGCTATGGGGCTGGGGGCGGTATGGTTGGTTGTGGCATCAAAATTTTTGCTGCAGATCCTTGTGGAATGTCAAATGCTACCTTCATACCAAATTTGGTGACTCTAGCTCGAAGTTTGTAAAAGGTGGTGAAAGGGGGGCTATGGGGCTTGGGGCGTTATGGGTGGGCGTGGCATCCAAATTTTTGCTGCCGATCCATGTGGGATGTCAATTGCTCTCTTCATACCAAATATGGTGACTCTAGCTCGAAGTTTGTATGAAGTGGGAAAGGGGGGCTGGGGGCGGTATGGTTGGGCGTGGCATCCAAAATTTCGCTGCAGATCCTTTTGGAATGTCAAATGCTACCTTCATACCAAATTTGGTGACTCTAGCTCAAAGTTTGTATAAGGTGGGGAAAGGGGCGGAATGGATGGGCTAGGCTCCAAAACTTTGATGCAGATTGTTGAGTGTCGTTGCCAGCTATCTTCCTACCAAATTTGGTGGCTCTAGCTCCACTACTCTGGAAGATACACGCATTCCCGTTTTTCACGAAGCGTTGGGGCATCTGGGGGCGGCTAGGGCGGTACTGGTAGGCGTGGCATCCAAACTTTTGATGCAGTTTTTGGGGGATCATCATCATCTATCTTGGCACCAAATTTGGTGACTCTAGCTAAAAAACTGTGGGAGATATAGGCTTTTTTGACTTTAAAATGCGGGGGTTTTGGGGGTGGAATGGGGTGGCGTGGCTCCAAAATTTTTGATGCAGTTTTTTGGGGGTTGCTAGTAGCTATCTTCTTACCAAATTTGGTAGTTCTAGCTGTAAGGGTATGTGAAATATGCGGATTTATCGTTTTTGAGTTATCGAATTTATCGATTTGCCAGCCCCCCAGTTATCGTAGAACCCCAATCTTGACACTTTAATTTACTATCCCATAGATAAAGAGAATTGGAAAGTTTCAAGTCCCTAGCTTGAAAGGTGTGGAAAAAACTTGCACACATACGGACGGACAGACGGACAGACACCATGACGGACATTGCACAAAACAGAAATATACTCTTTACCTTCGGTATCGAGTATAATTACTTAATATTAACTATAGTGATGCATAATTGTCGTCACTTAAATATTCTTTAGCAATTTATCACGCATTCGCTATGTAAGTAACATTATGTACGTTTTGACTTTTCAGCCAAAGCAACATATGTGCATATATGCAACTAGGTGGCACTTTTTTAATCGAAAAACAAAAATCGTTGCTAACTTTTATCTTTTTTCCAAGATAATGGCCCAAGTTGCACGGAGTTGGGGATATAGGCCCTATTTTTCTCATTCTTTTGCCGTTTACATCATGAAAAAAAATCGGACAGTTTTTGAGAAAAGTGCATTTATGTGTTTTTCTCATTTTAGGTGAAACATCCATATACAATGCATCGCTATACACGCCATTGCAAACAAGAGCTGCCATACTAACAAAATATTTACTAATTATTGACTTTTATCAATTAAATTACTAAATATTAACTACAGTGATGCATAATTGCCATTACTTAAACATTATTTACCTATTTATCACGCATTCTCAATGTAAATAGCATTATGTACGTTTTGACTTTTCAGCCAAAGCAATATATGTGCATATATGCAACTAGGTGGAACTTTTTTAATCGAAAAACAAAAATCGTTGCTAACTTTTATCTTTTTTCCAAGATAATGGCCCAAGTTGCACGGAGTTGGGGATATAGGCCCTATTTTTCTCATTCTTTTGCCGTTTACATCATGAAAAAAAATCGGACAGTTTTTGAGAAAAGTGCATTTATGTGTTTTTCTCATTTTAGGTGAAACATCCATATATACATCGCTATACACGCCATTGCAAACAAGAGCTGCCATACTAACAAAAAATTTGCTAATTTTGACTTTTATCAGTTAAAATTCCTTAATATTAACTATAGTGATGCATAATTGCCATTACTTAAACATTATTTACCTATATATCACGCATTATCTATGTAAATAGCATTATGTACGTTTTGACTTTTCAGCCACAGCAATATATGTGCATATATGCAACTAGGTGGCACTTTTTTAATCGAAAAACAAAAATCGTTGCTAACTTTTATCTTTTTTCCAAGATAATGGCCCAAGTTGCACGGTAGTTGGGGATATATGCCCTATTTTTCTCATTCTTTTGCCGTTTACATCATAAAAAAAAATCGGACAGTTTTTGAGAAAAGTGCATTTATGTGTTTTTCTCATTTAAGGTGAAACATCCATTTACAATGCATCGCTATACACGCCATTGCAAACAAGAGCTGCCATACTAACAAAATATTTACTAATTATTGACTTTTATCAATTAAAATTACTTAATATTAACTATAGTGATGCATAATTGTCATTACTTTAACATTCTTTACCTATTTATCACGCATTCTCAATGTAAATAGCATTATGTACGTTTTGACTTTTCAGCCAAAGCAACATATGTGCATATAATCAACTAGGTGGAACTTTTTTAATCGAAAAACAAAAATCGTTGCTAACTTTTATCTTTTTCCAAGATAATGGCCCAAGTTGCACGGAGTTGGGGATATAGGCCCTATTTTTCTCATTCTTTTGCCGTTTAAATCATGAAAAAAAATCGGACAGTTTTTGAGAAAAGTGCATTTATGTGTTATTCTCATTTAAGGTGAAACATCCATATATACATCGCTATACACGCCATTGCAAACAAGAGCTGCCATACTAACAAAAAATTTGCTAATTTTGACTTTTATCAGTTAAAATTACTTAATATTAACTATAGTGATGCATAATTGTCGTCACTTAAATATTCTTTAGCAATTTATCACGCATTCGCTATGTAAGTAACATTATGTACGTTTTGACTTTTCAGCCAAAGCAACATATGTGCATATATGCAACTAGGTGGCACTTTTTTAATCGAAAAACAAAAATCGTTGCTAACTTTTATCTTTTTTCCAAGATAATGGCCCAAGTTGCACGGAGTTGGGGATATAGGCCCTATTTTTCTCATTCTTTTGCCGTTTACATCATGAAAAAAAATCGGACAGTTTTTGAGAAAAGTGCATTTATGTGTTTTTCTCATTTTAGGTGAAACATCCATATACAATGCATCGCTATACACGCCATTGCAAACAAGAGCTGCCATACTAACAAAATATTTACTAATTATTGACTTTTATCAATTAAAATTACTAAATATTAACTACAGTGATGCATAATTGCCATTACTTAAACATTATTTACCTATTTATCACGCATTCTCAATGTAAATAGCATTATGTACGTTTTGACTTTTCAGCCAAAGCAATATATGTGCATATATGCAACTAGGTGGAACTTTTTTAATCGAAAAACAAAAATCGTTGCTAACTTTTATCTTTTTTCCAAGATAATGGCCCAAGTTGCACGGAGTTGGGGATATAGGCCCTATTTTTCTCATTCTTTTGCCGTTTACATCATGAAAAAAAATCGGACAGTTTTTGAGAAAAGTGCATTTATGTGTTTTTCTCATTTTAGGTGAAACATCCATGTATACATTGCTATACACGCCATTGCAAACAAGAGCTGCCATACTAACAAAAAATTTGCTAATTTTGACTTTTATCAGGTAAAATTACTTAATATTGACTATAGTGATGCATAATTGCCATTACTTAAACATTATTTACCTATTTATCACGCATTCTCTATGTAAATAGCATTATGTACGTTTTGACTTTTCAGCCAAAGCAATATATGTGCATATATGCAACTAGGTGGAACTTTTTTAATCGAAAAACAAAAATCGTTGCTAACTTTTATCTTTTTTCCAAGATAATGGCCCAAGTTGCACGGTAGTTGGGGATATATGCCCTATTTTTCTCATTCTTCTGCCGTTTAAATCATGAAAAAAAATCGGACAGTTTTTGAGAAAAGTGCATTTATGTGTTATTCTCATTTTAGGTGAAACATCCATATATACATCGCTATACACGCCATTGCAAACAAGAGCTGCCATACTAACAAAAAATTTGCTAATTTTGACTTTTATCAGTTAAAATTACTTAATATTGACTATAGTGATGCATAATTGCCATTACTTAAACATTATTTACCTATTTATCACGCATTCTCTATGTAAATAGCATTATGTACGTTTTGACTTTTCAGCCAAAGCAATATATGTGCATGTATGCAACTAGGTGGAACTTTTTTAATCGAAAAACAAAAATCGTTGCTAACTTTTATCTTTTTTCCAAGATAATGGCCCAAGTTGCACGGTAGTTGGGGACATAGGCCCTATTTTTCTCATTCTTTTGCCGTTTAAATCATGAAAGAAAATCGGACAGTTTTTGAGAAAAGTGCATTTATGTGTTTTTCTCATTTTAGGTGAAACAGCCATAAATACATCGCTATACACGCCATTGCAAACAAGAGCTGCCATACTAACAAAATACTTACTAATTATTGACCTTTATCAATTAAAACAAGTGGAAACGTTGCAGTCGGACGCAACCGACTGCGGTATACTCGATACCAGTATTAAAAATTTTGATGCCCATCCATGTGGGATGTCAATTGCTATCTTCATACCAAATTTGGTGACTCTAGCTCGAAGTTTGTATAAAGTGGGGAAAAGGGGGCGGTATGGTTGGGCGTGGCATTCAAATTTTTGGTGCAGATCCATGTGGGATGTCAAATGCTATCTTCAAACCAAATTTGGTGACTCTAGCTCGAAGTTTGTATAAAGTGTGGAAAGGGGGGCTGGGGGCGGTATGGTTGGGCGTGGCATTCAAATTTTTGCTGCAGATCTATGTGGGATGTCAATTGCTATCTTCAAACCAAATTTGGTGACTCTAGCTCGAAGTTTGTATAAAGTGGGGAAAGGGGGGCTGGGGGCGGTATGGTTGGGCGTGGCATCCAAATTTTTGCTGCAGATCCTTGTGGAATGTCAAATGCTACCTTCATACCAAATTTGGTGACTCTAGCTCAAAGTTTGTATAAGGTGGGGAAAGGGGGGTTGGGGGCGGTATGGTTGGGCGTGGCTTCCAAATTTTTGCTGCAGATCCTTGTGGAATGTCAAATGCTACCTTCATACCAAATTTGGTGACTCTAGCTCAAAGTTTGTATAAGGTGGGGATAGGGGGGCTATGGGGCTGTGGGCGGTATGGTTGGGCAAGGCATCCAAATTTTTGCTGCAGATCCTTGTGGAATGTCAAATGCTACCTTCATACCAAATTTGGTGACTCTAGCTCGAAGTTTGTATAAAGTGGGGAAAGGGGGGCTGGGGGCGGTATGGTTGGGCGTGGCATCCAAATTTTTGCTGCAGATCCTTTTGGAATGTCAAATGCTACCTTCATACCAAATTTGGTGACTCTAGCTCAAAGTTTGTATAAGGTGGGGAAAGGGGGGCGGAATGGATGGGCTAGGCTCCAAAATTTTGGTGCAGATTGTTGGGGGTCGTTGCCAGCTATCTTCCTACCAAATTTGGTGGCTCCAGCTCCACTACTCTGGAATATACACGCATTCCCGTTTTTGACGAAGCGTTGGGGTAGATGGGGGTGGCTAGGGCGGTATTGGTAGGCGTGGCATCCAAACTTTTTATGCAGTTTTTGGGGGGTCATCATCATCTATCTTGGCACCAAATTTGGTGACTCTAGCTAAAAAACTGTGGGAGATATAGGCTTTTCTGATTTCTAAATGCGGGTGGTTTGGGGCGGAATGGGGGGGCGTGGCTCCAAAATTTTTGATGCAGTTTTTTGGGGGTTGCTAGTAGCTATCTTCTTACCAAGTTTGGTAGTTCTAGCTGTAAGGGTGTGTGAAATATGCGGATTTATCGTTTTTGAGTTATCGAATTTATCGATTTGCCAGCCCCCCAGTTATCGTAGAACCCCAATCTTGACACTTTAATTTACTATCCCATAGATAAAGAGAATTGGAAAGTTTCAAGTCCCTAGCTTGAAGGGTGTGGAAAAAACTTGCACACATACGGACGGACAGACGGACAGACACCATGACGGACATTGCACAAAACCAATATACTCTTTACCTTCGGTATCGAGTATAATTACTTAATATTAACTATAGTGATGCATTATTGTCATCACTTAAATATTCTTTAGCAATTTATCACGCATTCGCTATGTATTCGCTTGTTTATTTTGCTGTTCGCCTGATACTGCAAATTTTCGATCAGCACAAAATATGATATTTGGCTGCCTTGGAAGTTTGCTTTTTAGGTTTTTGTAGCCAAAATACAAATTCTGCACCAAATTGAATTGATAATAAGTAGAAAAGGTCAATGAATGCCATGGCAAATGCTACGCATACAATTAAATATGTCATGTAGAAATACAAAACCACTAACACACTAACACTAGCCAGCCCAAACAAAATAACAAAAATCCCAGCAAAACAGCAAACATATATAAATATATATGAATGTGGGTATAATGCATAGCTTCACTAAGCAACGTCGCAAAAATGATAAAAAATGATAATACGTCTGACGTAGACACGCTCATATGTTTATAGGAGGAAAAGAAGGGCGAGCCGCAAGCGAAGAAGCGACTGCGCTCTGCAAAATCGCTCTCTATGGGCATATACTCAGAGCATGGCTGGCTGGCTGTGCTAGGAGAAAACAAAAGCGTATAACAGTCGCCAAGCTGAGTGACTTGATATACTCAGGCACGAAATGCGCTGGCAGAGAAAAAAGCAGCAGCAGCGCTTTGTGAGAGAGGTGTCGCCACGATTGCCTATTCCAACTGGCAGTCAGAATTTGGCCTCATGACGACTCTATATAAGTTTCATTCTTGTTGATTCCAACTGGCAGTCAGAATTTGGCCTCATGACGACGCTATATAAGTTCCATTCTTGTTGATTCCACTAGAGCAAGATGCAAGTATGTAATTGGTATTCGAAGATGCCGCATCTTTTTGTATTAGAATCCCATTTGTACAATGGGAATCTTATTCAAATTTTCCCCTTTGGTCGGCTGCATTCCCAGTTGGTTCGAAACCGACCAACTGGGAATGTTAAAAGTTAACATTACCAACAAGAATTCACTAAATAGAGCTGCCAAACAGCAACAAGAATTAGTGAATTCTTGTTGATTGTAGCATTGAATTCGACTGGCTGATAAACAATAATCACCAAATATTCTCAAATATAGACTGCAAGTTTCATTCAGTGTTTTACTTACCGCTTTACTAATGCCTTGTGCTGATTTTCCTGACTAAGTGCAATCATGGCATGCTTGCTGGTTGGAACTTCTTTCTGTCGTATGGTCCAATAGCAAGTTACATTTCTTGGATACATACCAGGATAATTTGGACTTTGCAGTCGACACTTGTTACGATAACATTCATCGAATTGCCTTGTACAATACGTTCCGGGTGTGACACGTCCCAATTCCAATGGCTTTTCAGGCTGTCCATACCTGTTGAGTAATGCAAGTTCATTACCGTCAGTAAATATACATATATATTTGTTGGGAGGCTTTAATACCCCGATCAACAAGAATGAAACTTATATAGACTGACTGCCAGTTGGAATAGGCAATCGTGGCGACACCTCTCTCACAAAGCGCTGCTGCTGCTTTTTTCTCTGCCAGCGCATTTCGTGCCTGAGTATATCAAGTCACTCAGCTTGGCGACTGTTATACGCTTTTGTTTTCTCCTAGCACAGCCAGCCAGCCATGCTCTGAGTATATGCCCATAGAGAGCGATTTTGCAGAGCGCAGTCGCTTCTTCGCTTGCGGCTCGCCCTTCTTTTCCTCCTATAAACATATGAGCGTGTCTACGTCAGACGTATTATCATTTTTTATCATTTTTGCGACGTTGCTTAGTGAAGCTATGCATTATACCCACATTCATATATATTTATATATGTTTGCTGTTTTGCTGGGATTTTTGTTATTTTGTTTGGGCTGGCTAGTGCTAGTGTGTTAGTGGTTTTGTATTTCTACATGACATATTTAATTGTATGCGTAGCATTTGCCATGGCATTCATTGACCTTTTCTACTTATTATCAATTCAATTTGGTGCAGAATTTGTATTTTGCCTACAAAAACCTAAAAAGCAAACTTCCAAGGCAGCCAAATATCATATTTTGTCCTGATCGACCATTTGCAGTATCAGGCAAGCAGCAAAATAAACAAGCGTCTAGTAAAATAAGCAGCCGAATATCAGTTTTGCATTGCTGGTCATATATACTCTTTCATGTTTTCAGCTCTATGACCATTTCCAACAATTTTTCCATCGCAACTACCATACGCTTATGCAGCGATGCGCACAAACTGCGAAAGTGTATTTAGTTGTGCATATGTCGATTTCATTTGCCGAAAACTCGGAATATAAGAAATAAGAATGAAAGAAAATAAACTAAGAACTAAAATAAAGGGTCGGCCAATGTTTCACATACATTCACATAGTCATATATGTATATACATTTTGCTGCATACACTCATATCATTTTGCTGCTTATCGCCAATGTTCACCAAAAACCTAGACTTAGTGTCTATTTTACATTTTGCTGCTGATCGGCAAGCAAATTTTGTTAGACGCTTGTTTATTTTGCTGTTCGCCTGATACTGCAAATTTTCGATCAGGACAAAATATGATATTTGGCTGCCTTGGAAGTTTGCTTTTTAGGTTTTTGTAGGCAAAATACAAATTCTGCACCAAATTGAATTGATAATAAGTAGAAAAGGTCAATGAATGCCATGGCAAATGCTACGCATACAATTAAATATGTCATGTAGAAATACAAAACCACTAACACACTAGCACTAGCCAGCCCAAACAAAATAACAAAAATCCCAGCAAAACAGCAAAC
Source organism: Scaptomyza flava (assembly GCA_030179655.1). Lineage (NCBI taxonomy): Eukaryota > Metazoa > Arthropoda > Insecta > Diptera > Drosophilidae > Scaptomyza > Scaptomyza flava. Next base: position 35,195,023 of record JARNME010000404.1, on the reverse strand, counting down.
ATATATAAATATATATGAATGTGGGTATAATGCATAGCTTCACTAAGCAACGTCGCAAAAATGATAAAAAATGATAATACGTCTGACGTAGACACGCTCATATGTTTATAGGAGGAAAAGAAGGGCGAGCCGCAAGCGAAGAAGCGACTGCGCTCTGCAAAATCGCTTTCTATGGGCATATACTCAGAGCATGGCTGGCTGGCTGTGCTATGAGAAAACAAAAGCGTATAACAGTCGCCAAGCTGAGTGACTTGATATACTCAGGCACGAAATGCGCTGGCAGAGAAAAAAGCAGCAGCAGCGCTTTGTGAGAGAGGTGTCGCCACGATTGCCTATTCCAACTGGCAGTCAGATTTTGGCCTCATGACGACTCTATATAAGTTCCATTCTTGTTGCTAGCAGTGGTGGGCACACACAAATATTGTCACAGTTTTAACACGCATACAAGCACAATTTGTGTGCGCTGCAGCGAAAAAACGAAGTGTGATCAGTACAGTGCACGCTGCAAGTTAACGGTTACTCATTGTGCTTATTATTTATTAATAAATAATGCCATCTTGAAAAATATTTAACATTTCGAAAAACAATGTTATTGCAAATCAAGCATTTTGCTCTGCAATCTTTATTTTCAATGAAAAAAAATTCATTCTCCCATTCGGGCATAAACATTTTGGAGCGCACTGTAAAAAATTTGTTTTCTTGCTAATGCGCTGCGTGGTGCCTGCCTGTCAATAGTTCGCCTTCAACTAAAAGTACAATGTTAAGTCTAATGCATGCTTCGGCACGACAACCGACGACGAACGAACAAACTTGTTCTAAAAATAGATTTCAATGCTTATAGCGTACGTGTGATTTCATGCAGTCGGCAGCGAAAAACCTAACTCACGCGAGGCAGCGCGCTGCCAGCGCGCTGCCTCGTGTGAGTTAGAAATATTTTCGACGTCGACGTCTGCCCACCACTGGTTTACAGTTATTTCGTCTCAGGGTTTCTCTCAACAATAATCTGTGCAATGAGTGTGAGGGAGCGCGATAGCGTTTTTGTTTCAGTTGCCTTTGCACTCAGCGGCTCATCAAGTGTACGACAAGCGGCAGGCCAGTGGCAACCAAGAACGGTAGTAATTTGTCACTGTATGTGTTCGTGTGTTTCGCTTCCCTGTGGTACGGCTGGTGTCAAGGCATACTAAATTCTAGTCCTGTGATGCATCACTAGTAGCTAGCTAAATCGTTAGCTTCGAGTAAAGCAGAGGGCGTTAGGAAAATAAATCTAAAATCAAAATAATCATCCCTATTATGCATCACTAGTTGCTAGACAAATCGTTAGGCACTAGTAATACAGAGGGCGTTAGGTAAATAAAACGAAAAACAAAACTTAACTGTCCTATGATGCATCACTAGTCGCTAGCAAAATCGTTAGGCACTAGTAATGCAGAGGGCGTTAGGTAAATAAAACGAAAAACAAAGCTAACCAGCCCTAAGATGCATCACTAGTCGCTAGCTAAATCGTTAGGCACTAGTAATGCAGAGGGCGTTAGGTAAATAAAACGAAAAACAAAACTTAACTGTCCTATGATGCAGTTATGCAGAGATAAATGAAACGAAAAACAGCAAAGGTCATATAAGTGACAGAAGCAACAGTAGAAGATGAGGAGTGCATGGTATTAACGGCGTATTAACTAGTTATAACCAGGTTTTGTCAATTTTTGTCTTCGATTGTGCGCTCTTGTTTTCGGCCGCCAGCAGTCAGTACTGTCTTGTGCTAAATCGAGAGAAGACTTGAGTAATTTTTGTAAGCAAATAGCTTTTTTGTTGTGATTGTTTTTATTTGTTCAGTGTTTTAATTGACTATTTAGAAGGTTAAGCGGTTGACTTACTTTTACTTTTATAATGAAGGTGACAAAAAAATAGAACAAATAGACATTGAAAGCGTTTAGTCAATAATGAAAAAAAAAATGCTTTGAAAAATTTATGAGCGCTTGCATGCAGGGCTCAACTGAGACGCAATGCTTTGTGGAAAAAAGTGATAGTGAAATGGATGTGGACAATAATTTATATGACAATGAAACGGACAACAATTTAGATTTTTATACTAATAGAAAGAACAACAACCCAACTTTAAATCAAAAACTAAAAAACTGGCATATTAAACACAGTGTTTCCAAAGTTTGTGTAATTGACCTAATAAAAATTCTTAGAGAGGAAAACATAAATGTTTTCTCATTTATAAGTCCTGAGTTCTCCGGACATAACAAAAATAGGTGGTGGGCAATATTTACATATAGGTTTAAAGAAACAGTTAGAAAATATAAATAAAGTTGTTGAGTTCGGTGATAGTTTAAGCTTAGATGAAAACATTGACGGACTACCGCTTTTCAAAAGTTCGAGAACGCAGTTGTGGCCAATATTAGTCCGGCTTAACAGTGTAGAAGGATGTCCAGTTTTTTCTATTGGTGTGTTTGTAGGTAACACAAAGCCTTCAAATTGTGAAGGAAGGAGGACCTCGTAAAGTTAAATAAATCTATTGAGCTGGGTGATAAGAATAAATATGTAAGTAGATACGACAATTTTAATTCTATTATATTTTTTTTTATTAATCATTTATAAAAATTTCAGGTTGAAACAATGGCAGTGCTTCTTGGGCCTTCAGGGCCAAAAACTAATTTAAAGTATATTTTGACGGACGAGCTATCCATGCATTACAACGTCGATGGTGTTTTGGGCAAGGAATCGCTGAAGAAATTAAGCTTCTTCTTTCGCTCTTTAATAGGTAAAAGTAAAAAGTAATAAAAAGTTTAATTGATATTAAACTAAAACAATATTTTACTTTACAGACGCAATCTCTAAGTGCCAAGCTGGCCCGCCGGAGCCGGAGCTGCGAAAGGCGATGCAGTTACAAAAAAAAAACGCGTGATCAAAAAAAACCAATACAAAATTCAATGAATTTTAAATTTAAAAAAAAATTATGCTGCCTTAATTAATAATTTTATTTAATATAAAACCAACAAATTTATATGCTTCTTACTAATTTTGTACCAGCGGAAATTCTATTTAAATGTACTAGCGAAATAGCTAACTATGCCGTACTAGCGATATTACTAGGCCTTTGGTACCAGATAAATCGCTTGCGATTACCCTGTAGCGAAGTGTCAAGTGCAATAGTACTAGCGAAATAGCTAAGTCTAGCGTCCTAACGATATTCCTAGGCCTTGCGTACCAGAGAAATAGCTAGCGACGTGCCCTAGCCAAACAGCCGAGTAGGGCGTACTAACGATTTAGCTACTCCCTCGGTACCGGTGCAATCGCTAGCTAGTGGTAATGCACTGTCGTACCGCTCGGTACGTTTGCGGACATTCTCGAAAAAAAGTCGTTAGGTAAATTGCATTGCTGGTGGTGCGGCGCGTACCGGTACCCATCACTGAGGCCTAGGCATATCGCTAGTCTCGTCCCGGTGTAGCGTACAGCAGGGTTATTCCTGGGCCTGCTTGTCTAGAATTTTGCTATTTTTCATATTTTGGTTCTTTCTGTGTCGGCAAACGACATCGACAAGTGCACTTCTGAATACACTTTCGAAATTTGTGCGCATCGCTGCATAAATTGCGATGGCATAATTTGTGTCTAGTGTCATTGAATTAAAAAAAAAGGAAAGAGTATGAACGACCAGCACTTGCTAAACTGAAATTTGACTGTTTGTCTACCTATATATCTATCATATACAGCGCCCTTATATGTGAGGGTGGCAATTGTATATCGCTTACTGACCAAATTTGGAAATTCTAGTTTTAAGGATGTGCGAAATAGGTGGATATATCGATTTGCCTGCCCACCAGTCATCGTAGAGCACCATTCTTGACACTTTAACTGTCCCGGCCATAGATACAAATGTTTAGAAAGTTTCAAGTCTCTAGGTTGAAGGGTGTTGATAAAAGTTGCGTTCCCATAACTGTTTGGAGGAGGGGGCTAGGAGCGGTATGGGTGGGCTTGGCACCCAAATTTTTGCTGCAGATCTTTGTGGGATATCAATTACTATCAGCCAACCAATTGAGGTGACTTAAGCTCAAAGTTTGAAAATTGTTGAGGAAGGGAGGCTAAAATCTAAATTTTTGTTGCAGATCTTTTTTGGATATCAATTGCTATCTTCCTACCAAATTTGGTGACTCTAGCTCAAAGTTTCTAATAGTTTTGGAAGGGGGGCTGGGGGTTGTTTTAAAGTTTTTGTGGGATGTAAATTGCTATCTTCCTTCCAAACTTGCTAACTCTGGCTCAAAGTTTCTAATTGTTTGTGAAAATGGGCTGGGGATGCTACGGGTGGGCTGGCATCCAAATTTTTGATGAAAATCTTTGGGGGTCGGTACCAGTTATCCCCATAGCAAATTTGGTAGCTCTTGTTCGAAAGATATACGCAAACGTATTTTGAATGGTAGGTGGGGGGGGGGGGGGGGGGGGGGGGTCGGGCTGGGGCTGGAGGCGCTATGGGTGGGCGAGGTATCCAAAGTTTTGTTTTTTTTTCGGGGGTATTTATTAGCATTCTTCTCACCAATTTTGGTAGCTCTAGCTGTAAGGATGTGCGAAATTGGTGGATTTATCGATTTTGAGTTATCGAGTCTACCGATTTGCCTGTCCCCCAGTTATCGTAGAGTCCCAATATTGACACAGATGAACAGACATCATGACGGACATTGCACGAGCCCAATATACTCTTTACCGTCGGTTTCGAGGATTATTGCGAAACTTTATAGTATTATACAAAGAAATGGCAAGACTTGATGTCTGTTTGTCTGTCAATCCTAGGACATTTACTTGGACCGTAATGAGGATAAAGCGCTTATGGGGTAGGAGAAAACGTTAGATAAAATGTATGAACAGTATTGGTTTTAAAAATGGCCAAGTATGTAAGAAAATTTGTCAAATGTTTGGTGACATGCAAATTGTCCAAGCTCACGGCGGTTAAGGCGCAGTTCGAATTACATCCCATATCAAAAATATAATTTCTATCCTATAATTTTCATACCGAGAAAAGTGGCAAACTAAGTGGCGAGAATGACGAGGAGTACGCCATTGTACAGGTAAATGCTTTCACGAATTATGTTTATTTGTATCTCATTTTGAATTTAGATACGTTGAATTGCATAAAGGCAGTGAAGTCAGAAATATCCCATTTAAAGGTACCCAATCGAATTATAGCAGATCAAAGCAGAAGCTCTTTAAGTAACGATTTTTGAAAATTTTGCTCAACAAGTAAAGTCGAGCTAAATTTAGTTGCGACAGGTGCTTGTAGAGCTAATGGGCAACTGGAATGTGTTATGAGCAGGATGAAAAGTATGTTTACTGCAGTAGAATCAAATCCAAGATGCATTGGAAGAAGCTATGAACTGTACTGTCAATCGTGTGACTAAGTTAAGTGTATTTGAGTTGTTAATAAGAAACAAGTAAGAAGGCTCTAGTCGGGAGAGCCCGACAAGAAGATACCCTGAACCCAGTTGCAATAAATAAATTATATTTATGTAAGACTTTGGTATACTGACTTAGCTTCAATCGATTAAGTTCAATATCACCTGTGTTTCTCAACCGATTTGGACGAAATTTTCAGAAAAGTTCTATCATTATCCATTACTTGAACGCTCATTTTTAGATTTTCCAAATTCGATATTTTATTGTTATCGATATTATGTGTATATCGGAAACCAGAATAGTTATCGATAATTTGAAGCAAACTTGTTCTGCTCATGGTATAGGAGAACTTAAATACAAAATAAGAAGTCTCTAGCTCTTGTAGTCTCTGAGATCCACGCGTTCATACAGACGAACAGACGGACAGACGGACATGGCTATATCGTCTCAGCTGTTGATGCTGATCAAGAATATATAGACTTTATGGGGTCGGAGATGCTTCCTTCTGCCTGTTACATAGTTTTGCACAAAACCAATATACCCTTATTTACCCATTTTATGGGTTAGGGGTAAAAAAGCATGTTATCTTTTGTCAAAGAATTAAAATTTAGAGGAATCGAGTGCAAGAGCAAAAAAAACAAGTGGAAACGTTGCAGTCGGACGCAACCGACTGCGGTATACTCGATACCAGTATTAAAAATGTTGATGCCTATCCATGTGGGATGTTAATTGCTTTCTTCATACCAAATTTGGTGGCTCTAGCTCGAAGTTTGTATAAAGTGGGGAAAGGGGGGCTGGGGGCGGTATGGGTGGAATTGCATCCAAATTTTTGATGCAGATCTTTGTGGAATGTCAATTGCTATCTTCATAACAAATTTGGTGACTCTAGCTCAAAGTTTGTAAAAGTGGGGAAAGAGGGGCTGGGGGCGGTATGGTTGGGCGTGGCATTCAAATTTTTGCTGCAGATCCTTGTGGAATGTCAAATGCTACCTTCATACCAAATTTGGTGACTCTAGCTCAAAGTTTGTATAAAGTGGGGAAAGGGGGGCTGGGGGCGGTATGGGTGGAATTGCATCCAAATTTTTGATGCAGATCCTTGTGGAATGTCAAATGCTACCTTCATACCAAATTTGGTGACTCTAGCTCAAAGTTTGTATAAGGTGGGGAGAGGGGGGCTATGGGGCTGGGGCGGTATGGGTGGATGGGGGCGGCTAGAGCAGTATCGGTGGGCGTGGCATCCAAATTTTTGCTGCAGATCCTTGTGGAATGTCAAATGCTACCTTCATACCAAATTTGGTGACTATAGCTCGAAGCATGTAAAAGGTGGTGAAAGGGGGGCTATGGGGCTTGGGGCGATATGGGTGGGCGTGGCATTCAAATTTGGGTGGGCGTGGCTCCAAAATTTTGATGCAGTTTTTTGGGGGTCGTTACCAGCTAGCTTTCTAAAAAATTTGGAGGCTCTAGCTCCACTACTCTGGAAGATACACGCATTCCCGTTTTTGACGAAGCGTTGGGGTGGATGGGGGCGGCTAGAGCAGTATCGGTGGGCTTGGCATCCAAACTTTTGATGCAGTTTTTGGGGGGTCATCATCACCTATCTTGGCACAAAATTTGGTGGCTCTAGCTCAAAAACTGTGGGAGATATACGCTTTTTTGACTTTAAATTTCGGGGGGGCTGGGGGCGGAATGGGTGGGCAAGGCTCCAAAATTTTGATGCAGTTTTTTGGGGGTTGCTAGTAGCTATCTGCCCACCAAATTTGGTAGTTCTAGCTGTAAGGATGTGCGAAATATGAGGATTTATCGGTTTTGAGTTATCGAATTTATCGATTTGCCAGCCCCCCAGTTATCGTAGAACCCCCATCTTGACACTTTAATTTACTATCCCATAGATAAAGAGAATTGGAAAGTTTCAAGTCTCTAGCTTGAAGGGTGTGGAAAAAAGTTGCGAACATACAGACGGACAGACGGACGGACACCATGACGGACATTGCACAAACCCAATATACTCTTTATCTTCGGTATCGAGTATAAAAAGTGGTTACAGATGCACAAAATAATGTAAAAAATTTGATAAGAATAAGCCCAAAGTAGTAAAACACAAGATTGGCGATCATGTCTTATTAAAGAGTGAAGAACGGCATCAGAAGTAAACTCAGGGGACCATTCGTTGCTGTTGAGTTGCTTCAAGGTGACTAGTTTGTATTAAGATCCTGGACAAGTAAGCGAAAAAAATCAAAAATTCACTGTAGGCTAAAAGTTGATTGTTCATGAACAAATTAATAAATAAATAAATATAATTATCCGCAAGTAGTTTACCAGATAGGCAAATGGTGTCTGAGTTGTATGAAAAGGGTGCATGCAATAACGCCTAGTGCAATAACGCCTGCAGGCGTTACCCAGTGGCGCCCGTAGAACAAGTCGAACAATCAAAAATTGCATGTGCCTCTAAAAAATATTGAATGAACCTACTTTATAGGAAATTTTCCAGCGATTTCAAATCTGCAATCCACAATCCCTAAAAGATGGTATATCTAAAAGAGTAATCATCTCTGAACTATAAGTATTTTCTAATTCTTTTCGTGACTTAACATGCCTCAGTGATGAAATAGAAATAGAAGAGGTCCTCATTTTGTCTCACCCTTGATGCCAAACGCAAAACAAACAGTACAATTTTTTTTTTTTATTCTTTTCTTAATAAATCGATCTATCAATAGAACCAAAAATAATGACGATCCGTACCTTAGTTTTTGAGATATTGTATCTCAAAGCCGACCAATTTACCTTAAAATTGTGATTTTTATGTAACACAAAAAATCAGACAACTTTGAAAGGCTATATCTTCTAAACAAAAAATCCGGTTACATTATGGATTTGAGAGATTTAAGATTTGAAATCGTTGGAAAATTTCCTATAAAGTAGGTTCATTCAATATTTTTTAGAGGCACATGCAATTTTTGATTTGTGCGACGGACGATCACCATGACGGACATTGCACAAATACAATATACGCTTTACTTTCGGTATCGAGTATGCATATTATTATTTTTTCCTACAAGAGTTCAAATAAAATTGCAGTTCATTTAAGTTTTGCTGGCAAATGTGTTGCGCTAAAAAATATATATATTGTTATGGTGTTAGCTCTGAGTAACTCAATAACAAGAAAAAGCGCGCGAAAAGCGAAATGGGTAATAAAAACGACAGTGACTAACGGCAGCGAATTAATGCAGCGAACTGTGACTTTTAATAGTTACGCTACCTCGCCTATAGATACCAACACAAAAAACAAATAAATAAAAAAAAAACAAGTGGAAACGTTGCAGTCGGACACAACCGACTGCGGTATACTCGATACCAGTATTAAAAATTTTGATGCCCATCCATGTGGGATGTCAATTGCTATCTTCATACCAAATTTGGTGGCTCTAGCTCGAAGTTTGTATTAAGTGGGGAGAGGGGGGCTGGGGGCGGTATGGGTGGAATTGCATCCAAATTTTTGTTGCAGATCTTTGTGGAATGTCAATTGCTATCTTCATAACAAATTTGGTGACTCTAGCTCAAAGTTTGTAAAAGTGGGGAAAGGGGGGCTGGGGGCGGTATGGTTGGGCGTGGCAATCAAATTTTTGCTGCAGATCCTTGTGGAATGTCAAATGCTACCTTCACACCAAATTTGGTGACTCAAGCTCAAAGTTTGTATAAAGTGGGGAAAGGGGGGCTGGGGGCGGTATGGTTGGGCGTGGCATCCAAATTTTTGCTGCAGATCCTTGTGGAATGTCAAATGCTAACTTCATACCAAATTTGGTGACTCTAGCTCAAAGTTTGTATAAAGTGGGGATAGGGGGGCTATGGGGCTGGGGGCGGTATGGTTGGGCGTGGCATCCAAATTTTTGGTGCAGATCTATGTGGAATGTCAATTGCTATCTTCATACCAAATTTGGTGACTCTAGCTCGAAGTTTGTATAAAGTGGTAAAAGGGGGGCTGGGGGCGGTATGGTTGGGCGTGGCATCCAAATTTTTGCTGCAGATCCTTGTGGAATGTCAAATGCTACCTTCATACCAAATTTGGTGACTCTAGCTCAAAGTTTGTATAAAGTAGGGAAAGGGGGGCTGTGGGCGGTATGGTTGGGCGTGGCATTCAAATTTTTGCTGCAGATCCTTGTGGAATGCCAAATGCTACCTTCATACCAAATTTGGTGACTCTAGCTCGAAGTTTGCATAAAATGGGGAAAGGGGGGCTGTGGGCGGTATGGTTGGTTGTGGCATCAAAATTTTTGCTGCAGATCCTTGTGGAATGTCAATTGCTATCTTCATACCAAATTTGGTGACTCTAGCTCGAAGTTTGTATAAAGTGGGGAAAGGGGGGCTGGGGGCGGTATGGTTGGGCGTGGCATCCAAATTTTTGCTGCAGATCCTTGTGGAATGTCAAATGCTACCTTCATACCAAATTTGGTGACTCTAGCTCAAAGTTTGTATAAAGCAGGGAAAGGGGGGCTGTGGGCGGTATGGTTGGGCGTGGCATTCAAATTTTTGCTGCAGATCCTTGTGGAATGTCAAATGCTACCTTCATACCAAATTTGGTGACTCTAGCTCAAAGTTTGTATAAGGTGAGGAAAGGGGGGCGGAATGGTTGGGCAAGGCTCCAAAACTTTGATGCAATTCTTTTGGGGTTGTTGCCAGCTATCTTCCTACCAAATTTGGTGGCTCTAGCTTCCATACTCTGGAAGATACACGCATTCCCGTTTTTGACGAAGCGTTGGGGCAGATGGGGGTGGCTAGGGCGGTATTGGTAGGCGTGGCATCCAAACTTTTGATGCAGTTTTTGGGGGGTCATCATCACCTATCTTGGCACCAAATTTGGTGACTCTAGCTAAAAAACTGTGGGAGATAGAGGCTTTTCTGATTTCAAAATGCGGGGGGGCTGGGGGCGGAATGGGTGGGCGTGGCTCCAAAACTTTGATGCAATTCTTTTGGGGTTGTTGCCAGCTATCTTCCTACCAAATTTGGTGGCTCTAGCTCCACTACTCTGGAAGATACACGCATTCCCGTTTTTGACGAAGCGTTGGGGCAGATGGGGGTGGCTAGTGCGGTATTGGTGGGCGTGGCATCCAAACTTTGGATGCAGTTTTTGGGGGGTCATCATCACCTATCTTTGCACCAAATTTGGTGGCTAGAGCTCAAAAACTGTGGGAGATATAGGCTTTTTTGACTTTAAAATGCGGGGGGGCTGGGGGCGGAATGGGTAGGCGGGGCTCCAAAATTTTTGATGCAGTTTTTTGGGGGTTGCTAGTAGCTATCTTCTCACCAAATTTGGTAGTTCTAGCTGTCAGGATGTGCGAAATATGTGGATTTATCGGTTTTGAGTTATCGAATTTATCGATTTGCGAGCCCCCCAGTTATCGTAGAACCCCAATCTTGACTCTTTAATTTACTATCCCATAGATAAAGAGAATTGGAAATTTCAAGTCTCTAGCTTGAAGGGTGTGGAAAAAAGTTGCGTTCATACAGACGGACAGACGGACAGACACCATGACGGACATTGCACAAACCCAATATACTCTTTACCTTCGGTATCGAGTATAAAAAAAAACAAAAAAACAAAGAAAAGAATAAGCTTAAAAGTCGCATCATTTTTCGAATAAGCGCTTAAAAATTATACGGCATAGTGCGATTGCGGTGGACCGGTTTAGATCACTTGTCTGGATCTTTCCAACGAATATATGTACAAATTGTTGGTGTCACCAGAAACAGCTGTTTATAAAAAGTCTTGTTTCCTAGGCGACAGACCTTGTGTATCGAATAGAAGACGAACTAGCCCCAATCGAACTTCAGATTAAGGTTGGTCAAGTACAAGTCCATAAATAAATTAAAGCTACATTTTGCTCAATATTTTCGTAGGGGATAAATAAAATAGGAATTTCACATGAGTATTAAATACTGTAGGAAGCTTAATAGGTAAATTTTATGATGGGTGGCTTGGGGGTTTACGCAACAGACAATATGAAAACTTACCTCACAACTGCGTCGGTTTGGCTTATGAATTTGTATCGTATGCTGAACTCAAAGAGTTTATCGTCTCGTAAATTTCGCGGCGGATGAAAAACCTGCGAAATTGGCAAAGTATAAAAGTCATTAATTATTTTGTGAAATTAACTTAAATAAATGCTCATGAACAGATGCATATTAATATGTAAACGGCAGACATGATATAGATGTTGACATGTTAAGGCCTGTACGCATGAGCCCCGTACAGCTCCCGTACTGTAATACATGGGTTTAGCGATCCTAGCAACAAGTGTTGAAAAACGCACAAATTGTGGCGGTAGGCTAATAACTTTATCTAAATAAATCGGAAATGCAGCTGTGTTTTTTACACATGAAGTCAAAATAATGAGTCACGACCAACGCGCGCTACTTTTTTGTTTCAGGACAACCAAAGACCGTACAATATCAAGATGCTGCAATTGTTTAGAAAAGCTTCGTCTCAGGGGTTTGCCTCCGAAACATTTCAAATGGTATACAGAATAACAAAAGCACAAAGCCATAAGTGTGAGGGAGCGCGATAGCGGATAGCATGTGCAGCCGTTTTTGTTTCAGTTGCACATGCACTCAGCGGCCCGTCAAGTGTACGACAAGCGGCAGGCCAGCAGCAACCTAGAACGGTAAAAATTTGTCACTGTATGTGTTCGTGTTTTTTCCTTTTTGCTGGGCCTGCTTGCCTTGAATTTTGCTATTTTACATATTTTGGTTTTTTTTGTGTCGGCAAATTTCATCGACAATTGGTTCACTGAATACACTTTCGAAATTTGTGTGCAGCGCTGCATAAATTGCGATGGCATAATTTGTGTCTAGTGTCATAGAATTAAAAAAATGAAAGAGTATGAATGACCAGCAATTGCTTAACTGAAATTTGACTGTTTTGTCAACATCTATGCATATACAGCACCCTTAAATGTGAGTGTGGCAATTTTATATATTGACCCGTCTTAGCTACATACATATATAAGTATATATTTATATATAATTTAGTTTGAGAAATTAATAAAAAATGCATTTAAATTATTATATTTTATTCAAAATTAACTTTATCCAACTCTAAAATAATTAATAATTAAAAACAAAATATATAAGTATATTATTTATGCTCGTAAGAATCTTTTTTTTTCTGTAGCTTTAAAAAGACTTAGACCCCATTTACACGCTGAAGTTGTTTCGTGAATTTTCTCTCTGAATCTTTTGTTTGTTGGCAAGGGGTGTAGAGGGGTAAAACTTCAAGCAAAAATCACTACTTGTTAAGTCGTGAATTTTTCTTCTAATTTTGCTTTGCCTTATTCCGATAGAATGTAAACACAGAGTTGCACAGTGTTTGATGTGAAAAATAAAGTTATTGATACGAAACATTGCACAAGCAAATATTAGCGCAAATAGTAAATATATTATTGTGACTTATAAATTATTTATAGAAATGTTATGGACGAAAGAATTAATTGAACTGGTGTTAACTGTGTATGTTTATCGACCATAAATTTAAACCAGAGTTGCATTTCCAAAGGAAAAATTTCACTGAAAAACTTCAGCGTGTACATGCGAACTGAATTCCGAAGAAGTTTTAAAACAGAATGAAAAAAAACTTCATGAAAAAACATCAGCGTGTATATGGGGTCTAAGACCTCTTTTACACGATGAAGTTTTTTCATGAAGTTTTTTTCATTCTGTTTTAAAACATCTTCGCAAATCTGGTCGCAGTTTCACGATGAAGTCTTTTCATGCAGCATTTTCTTTGTTAATGAAACTCTGATTTAAATTTATGGTCGATAAACATATATCTTTGCCATCGATTGTTTCATTTGTTAACATATAGCTGATTTAAAAAGTAACAAGTAAATAAAATGGATTCAGTGAACATTTCTACTAATAATTTCTTAACCAAAACAATGTATTTACTATTGGCGCTATTATTGGCTGGTGCGATATTTCGTATCGATAACTTTATTATTCACATCAAACACTGTGCAACTCTGTGTTTACATGCAATCGGAATAAGGCAAAGCAAAATGAGAAAAATAAATCATTGCTACACAAAAGTTTGTTTGGAAAGTTTGTCAATAAGAGGTCAACACAGGCATTTCGTAAAAAGGTTAATTATGAGTCTTCTTTAATGCTATTTCGACAGGCGCTGTTTTAGTTAGCTGCAAACATTTGCATCGAACAGTTGTGCCAAAAAATTTACATTTACGTGATATTGAAATTGATTTCTGTTCTCCCTGTGTTGCAATAAATATGTAAATTAAATTTATAATTGACTTTGGTATACTGACTTAACTTCAATCGATAATATTAAATATCTCAGGTGTTTCTTAACCGATTTGGACGAATTTTTCAGAAAAGTTCTATCGTTACCCATTATTTCAACCCTCATTTTTACATTTTCCGAATTCGATATTTTATTGTTATCGATATTATGTGCATGTCGGAAACCAGAATA